>JAVJGJ010000059.1:45299415-45455636 GCA_035590215.1 Microhierax caerulescens | reverse complement strand
TAGATACTGTTCAAATAACTCTACTAAGCAACATAAATGGTCTTAAAATGGCACCCTTTTATAATTGCAAAGGAGATCCCTGGGTGACAACCAGAGAGATGAAAGGTGAAAGACACAGCCCTTTACCCACAAAGTCTATTTCCTTGCCCTTCAAAATGCAATTGTATTGCTTTTAATGCTTTGGCATGTTCTCAGGACTTTTTCTCCTGGCTCTGCGGTGAGATCAGGCTACAGTAAGGACAGCACTGTGTTAACACTGCGGTGTCTTAAGGACTATTTTTATTGCTCCTGATATATTTCTGACCTCTTGATTTTTTTTTCTGCTTGACCTTTTACATGAAGACAAGGAAAACAGTACATTTCATCTGCCAGTTCCATGTGTTTTCTTCACTAGCAGAATTACAGGGTTTTTAAGAGAATGACAGCTATTCTGCCCACAGGCTTTCACTTCACAGCAAGAGTATACCTGGCCTTTTATTTTCTCAGTGGTAATAGCTTTTGTTAAGTAAGAGGATGTTTACCAAGCAAAACCACCGCAGCCTCTCAGGCTTGTGCTGAATGGCAATGTTTTGGAAGCCATTTTCCCCTGGGAGTCAAAATTGGTGACAATAGAGTCAGGTATTTTCTTAGTGCAATTGGCTTGTTTTACCAGACCTGCATGTTTCCCATCACCACTCCCTTGAACCATGATAATGAACAGCATACAAGCACCTTCCTAATTGTGGGCTGCCTCATGCCCAAAAACTGCTGTTTTCTTTCACCTTCATCACCAATTCATTCTATGGCTCTAAGTGTATGGTCCCAAGGTTAATGCAGATACTTCTGTGCTAATTCTACCCATGTACTGAACCAGAAAGACACAAAAAAAACCCATTAAGGTTTGAGGAACTCATCATTGTATCAGCACCTGGGCTACATTGGCAACCTTGCATTTAGGGAAGCTGAGAACACGTCACCCTCCCCTCTCCTCTTTCCCCTTGCACTTACAGTTCCCTAAACTGGCAGCCCTCAGCCCTGTCCCACCCCCAGGTCTCCTGCTTCATATACTTGCATCCAGAGCTTTTGGAACAACAGGAGCACCAGAAGAGCCATAGGCAGGACACTAAGCTGAGATGGGTGTTGCATGGGAGCATGTATGTTCAGGTCTCATCAGCTTCAAACAAGGGTGCTGCCTCTGACAAGACTGAAAGCTGAACAGGCCGTGATGCAGCCTTCACATTCCAATGGCCTTCCTGTTCTAACAAGACACTTGAACTCCCTGTCTCAGCTGTCACTGCTGCATTCATGGTCTCCTTTCTGGAAGCTCTGTCTCTACAGTCTATGCAGGTAAAAAACCATGGAACCTTATTCCCACCACCCTAAGACAAAGATGGACCAGCAGCAGCATTGGTCTGAGGCAGGGAAGCCTTTCCTTGTGGTTAGGAGTTGTTCCTGGGACACCCAGGAACTACTGGCACTCAGGGACCTTAAGCCATTTGGAGAAGCTGTTTAGAGAAGAGGGATGAAGGCACCAGGGAAAGTGCTGGGTGTAGCTTTGCTAATAGTGCCAAAGTTTCTTCCTAGGACTCCATGGGTTCATCATTAGGATGCAGGACACCTCAGCACCAGGCAGCAGGACAGCAAGGTGATTGCACCAGCCTTGGCTGAGAGATATGATGGGCTCTAGAACCCCAGGAAAACCTCCCTGGCTTCTTTCTCCCTAGCTGATTTATAGCATGGACAGAGATACCAATAACCTATCTTAGAAACTTGGTGTCTGCAGTTTGCACTTGTCCTGCTGACCAGCCTGAAGGCAGATGTAGCAGTCAACTGACTGCACCTGACAACAACCACATGGCTAAGGCCTTACCTGTAATTTTTCTTGCTTGCATTGCAACAGAGGATCCAAGAAGTTTAGTCTAAGCCACTATCCTCTTCCCCCTCTCCTTGTGTGCAACAAGCAACCTGTAGCCCATTAACTATCAGAGAAAGGGTAATACCTTACTTCATCCTAGTTACTCTGTGATTAAAAGGACTGGAAGGCCTCCTCTTCTCTGTCTGCAAGCAGCTTCAACCAAGTTCTTTCCAGCCTGACGCCTGCAGTTTGCAAACCATTAGGACCTGCCAAAATGATAACATTTCCAGTCAGTCTTTAGAAACTTCAGCATAATTCTCCTATTTGCACAACTATGACAACAGGAAATTAAATCCAAGTTAAATTAACACAGCTGGTACCTACAGACTGATAAAAATTTCCTTATTAAAAAATTGAATATTTCTGGGTTTCCCCATGTATTCAAAATCCAAACAATGTTTTTCTTGACTCAAAACAAGTCATTGAACTCTCAAAATAGTGATTCTGCCTAAGAGGCATTCATATGGAATTTAAACATAAGATTTTTTTTTTTGTTATTAATGATTGTACTTAAAAGTATTACCCAGTATATTTCTGGTTTCAGAGTGTAGGAGGGACTGCTGATTCAGTCTGCTGCTCTTTCCCACCCCATGTGCTAGTACTACAATGCCTCTTGCAGCCTCAAACACACAGAAAAACTAAATCCCTTTACCAACAGTTAAAACAGTACAAGATATTCTCATCTTCTACAAGTATAGATCAGTAACACTGGTACAAATGTGCCATATAACAGCATGATTAAAAACATGAAAAAAGCCACGGGGGATCAAAAATAGCATTTAGCACAATGTCCTGCGCCCAACAGTGGCCAGCAATAGATACCTGGGAGGAGTAAAAGAACATGGAAAGCTCAGGCTGGCATTCAGCAAAAGTTCATACCCAGTTTCCAGGGATTCATGTATGACAGACACCTTGAGCTGTGGCAGGTATCTTTGTGCCTATTAACTCTCAAGGCATTTTTCATCCATGAACCTTCACAGCTCTTTTTTGAAGCTCTGAGAACTTCTGGACCCCACAACATGCTGCAGCCAAGGATTGCATAGCTTAAACATACAGCAGCCTGTGAAGACGTTACCTTCTGTTTGTTTTGAACCTCCCACCTCATGGCTTCATGGCACACTCGCCTGCTTTGGTAGTGGAAACAACAGAGAAAACTCTTTCATGTTGACTTTTTCCTTCCTACTCTGAATTTTATTGACATCTATTATAATCCTCCTCATCCACCTTCCTCCACATGGCAAAACCATACCCTACTGCTTCTGGTAAAGAAGTCTCATAAGGAAGGGAAAAGGCACCTTTCTACCAATATAGCGCTAAAATTATGTTAATTCTTTCATCAGAAAAGTCACATTTCTCAGGTTGTAAGTAGCAGTGCATTAGTGCCAGCAACTTTGCATTAACTGCTTATTTACATGCCACTTCTCTGTGGTGAATGAACACAAGGTACATTATCCTTCAGGGGGAGTGAATTATCACCGAAACAGAGATAAAATTTAGCATGTAGTAAGAACACGTACCCAGGTAGGTACTAAGGAGCAGCTGACACCCACACTGTAAATTCATGTCGTACTTTACCTAGATCAATACTTGGACCTAGTCCAGCTGAAGGGACCTCACGTGAAGATACTGCGATATTGTCTGTTGAAACAGCCCACTGATGTCCCAACCACCCAAACCACTTGAGCCTCTGCTGCCTCTTCTCCCCTGAGCCGCAGCACCAACACGCAGACTGGCAGGCAGCCCTTTCCTCCCCAGTATTCACACTCACACCCCCAAATCCCTGCCCTCCTCTGCCAGAGCCTGGTGTCCACCCTCCTCCCAAAGCAGACCCTACTGAAAGAGCAGAACCCCCTGTCAGTTGCTATAAACTCTACGGGAATGCCAGAGCCTAAGAAAAGATCTTAACATGTATGGTTGGTTTGCCACCACATCAGGCTGGCCCTGGTAAAATGGAAGTGTCACACTGTGTTGGCACAGAGACCATCATGGGTGGTATCACTCATACCATTGCGGTGTATTCCTGTTTTGAAGAGACAGGAATGATGGTGAAACTCATTACACTCATAACTTTGTGTAGTCTTGTAACTTCTATGAGCCTAACTCAGTGGTATGTGAGTCCCTTAACCAGGACAGAAAAGCAGTACATGGCAACAGACACAGAGAAAAGCTCCTTTCACAGTCAGGTGGGCACGCTAACACTCCGACAATGCTGGTCAGAAGGAGAAAGAGAATATGGCACAGCCTGCTTGAGGAAAGGAAAAGCCAGGTTTCTTAGAATAAAGAAAAATTTCTCAGGTATCACACAGGCTGGTCTGCTGACAACCCAAGCTATGCATATGAGGACAGTTTGTAGCTGTGTACTGGAACATTGGCTGAGGCCAGGTAAAACCTTCCTTCCTAACCACAGTCTTCGTGCAATAGTGAACAGTTGCAAGATAACAGCATGACAACAAAATCCATTATTTTGAAGACTGCATCTCTTTCTATAGAAATGTGGATCTTTGTACAAAGAAATTAATTGCCCGCAGGGGTTAATTAATGTATAACAAATCACTGGATCACTAGCCCTCCTATTATATGCCTTTCGATTGATGATGAGTACATTATCTAAAACCTGTCCTGCCTATTTTCTCTTTGGTATACTGACTTCACCATTACCATTCCCTTTCTGCCACTACCTTCTCTCCCTCACAGAATGCTGAAGCAAACCAATTTTAGTTATCCACAACATTACAGAAAAAAGAACATTACTGGATGAAGGCCAAGGTCAACTAATGCTGTGAAATTACTGGTAGGAGATAAACCCATATGATCTTTATGTATGATTCCTGCCTGTTTCTTCATAATAAGGCAGCTCTTTTTTCTGTCCTGATGAACAGAAAATTCAGTGTTTTCATCAGTAACAGCCCTCAGAAAACACTTCCCTTGTTAATTCCAAATAAAGTGGACTTTACTACTCATCCCAAGAGACAGAATTCCTCATGTCAGACTTCTGTGTTTTCTGAGGTTGTAATAGCATCAACCAAGCATCTCTTTCTTTGAACCTGTCTTTCTTTGAAGGTTTACTTCAATGATTTACTGCAACTATTCAAAAGTTAAGCTAGATTATCCAGCAGTGTTTAACCATGTAGTCACAAGTCATTAGGTCGTGGTAAATCAGGCCAAGCACTTCTTGCAGGAATACACTTATGTGCTAATTTTAAAATAGGGTATCTGCAGTTCCCAGCTGATGAATCTATGAGACATTTTCCATTAATGCTTTGATAGCACAGCTTACCCACTGGATTGCTCAGTAAGGATCAGTGCCTTGTAGTTGTAAAGAAATGATGTGCTGAAGGCTGCTTAGAATCTTAAATATGGTTATCAGTGCACACCAGCAGGTAACTGAAGTTCTCTCATCTTTCCCATTCTTAGTGTTGATACAGGACATCACCCACTAAACCACTAGAGTGTCATACAACTTAGTGTCACAGAAACGCAGCAAGGAAGGGACTTTGAGAGATCATATAGATGAGGCTGCTGCATAGAGAGATCAATTTTATTTAGACTGTCCCAGTTGATAAAAAACCTTCTGAGGGTTCTGCCAAGCTAGTTCTTGACCCCAAGGGGTCTAGATAAGTTAAGTCAATCTGATGTTCATCCTCATCTCATTTTACTATCTTCTGAATAATACTTATATTACATTACAGTACTTGCAATACTTGTTACTTACATAGTTGTCCAAATCCTCTGTAATCTAGAAAAACTTGAAGAATGTTTCAACCCTTTCTAGGAAATTCAGGGCCAGTCTATTCCACATTTCTTTCACATAATTACATCAGTTTTTTGGGAACACTGACATCACTGCAGATTGGTTGTTCAGAGATACTGAAATAAGGAGAGGCATTAAAGGAACTGGAAGAGGAATATCCTGCATTTGCCTTTGAGGCCACAAAAACAGCAGAGGGAAGGAAGAGTGTCACATGAAAGCACGTCTCCTTCAGAGAGCATCTACCCAGATGGCAAAAGAAATTTTAAATAAATGTTTATGCCACAGGAAACAACAGGAAAACAGGAACTCTCCTGCATAGCGTCAAGGAAGCAAATGCATGCTTCAGAAGGAGGCTCTAATTACAGCTTTTTAGCTATGTGAAGTCTCCTAAGCTTATGCAATGTTCAGAAGCAGAAGAGCACAGAATTGTCAGTCCAAAAGATATATTGCATCTAGGCTTTTTTTCTTTTTTTGCCTTCTCTGCCTCTTCCTTATAGTCTGCCAACAGCTGCCCAGGATGTCTACAAATAAAGAAGTGTTTCCTGGCACCCTTATCCAAGTTAGGTATTTTGAATGGCTTTCAAATGCATAGCTTAAATGTGCTTTAACTGCCAACCACCATAGCCATCCCCCAAACTTTGGCTGCTTCTTTAATGTTATTTTCTCACAGAAGTTTCCACTCCTACCATGCTTATGACTAGAACAATTATCCTCTAGCATTAAATCCCTGATGTATGCAACTACGTTTACTGTATATTACTTTAACAAAGTCTGTCTGGTTTGGTTTAATACTGTCTTTGTCAGCACAATATCTGAACAGGCTATTTATTTTAGCAGCCCCCAAAAGACAATCATAGCTTTTTTTTTATGGTATCTGGGTACTTGGAAAGCACCCTAGCATCTAACTCACATAAAAATTAATTCAAAGTAGGCATCCATGTCTAGACAGCTTAAATGCCAATGTATTGTTTCCTATAAATTAAGCTTTTCTAAAGGCCTACAGACAAAAAATATTCCTGAGGGATCTCTCTCCTTGCCTGTTCAGCTCTAACCATTGGTTTCCACCAACAGGTCCATCATTCTAGTGTGCAGTAGCTGCTGGGAGCTGTGACAACCTGGGGTGAGACAGTCTGGTAAGTGTGAGCAACACTACTGGTGCCAAATCTGTGAAAGAACAAAATCTTTAGTACTAAAAAGTTTATCAATTTTTAGAACTAGTTGAAACTGGGTTTATTACCAAAAATTAAAAAATAAAATGAAAGAGTAATGTTTTAGGTATATTCTGCTGGCACAGTCAAGCCAGATTTAGCCTTTTTTAAAAAAGGCTTTTAATGTGGTCATAATTAGTCTTCAAGGAAGAAGACCAAGAGAGTGCAGACAGCTGGCAATAAACCACCAGAAATGTAAAGTACCAGAAAACACTTTGCACACCACTTTTAAAGTTTAGCCACTGACCCAGCTTCTCTTCATCCAGACAGAAATGGTCTGAAAGCTGACAATGCACCTCCTGCAAGCACACAAAGCTGGGTGTCACCTTCATACCCCATCATGCCATCTTGAGTCCATGACAGCTTATGATTTCCTCTTCTAAGTCCCCAGGGATGCCAAACAGGATGCAAGATTCTTGCTCTGTATAGTCAGGGACATCCCGAGCGTGTACACCTGGAGTGTATACTGCTCTGAAAGTCAGGCTGCTTCTGTCAGCACATATTCAAAGTGAACAGATGAATCTGTGTGTGTCAGTATTTTATCCATCAAGGCAGGAAGCAGGAAATTCTGCCTCAGAAGTAGATCTGTCAATATTTCCTGAAATCTTTGGCTATAATGAAGTCTTGTACATGTTCTGGTTTTTCAGAGGCTGCTGGTAATTTGTCCCTTTGAACTAAAAAGAAGGCAAAAATTACGCTGTAGACTTTAAATAGATTTTTTTTTCTGTTTGTTCTTTGAAAGTTTTATTACAGAACCTCTCTCTTTTTTCACCATCTGACTGATAGGAAATCAAAAGATTCTAAAATGGAAAACATCTGATTGTAGGAATGAAGCAATTAGTTGGCATCAATATCAACAGCATATTACTGACAAAAGCATGTCTGCAACTTAGGATCCTTAAATACAACATTGCAAAAAAAACCACACACCTACCAGGGCTAAGATCCATGCCAACTTAATGGGAGAAAGCAGTGGCAAAGTAACTGATACTAGCTTTAATTATTATACCAATTTAACATATTTATTCTTTGCCCTTGGGGCATTTTATTGCATATAATAATTACATAACAAGTAATCCATTCAAAAGCATTTTAGAAAAATGGAAATAAGCAGGCAAAGTAACTGCCATGTCTATTAAGCTTAATGTTCCTGTATTCATTTAATGGTACTGCATAACCAAGAGGCCACCCTGTCTTATACATAAAATACATTAAAACAGCAATTTTATTGCTGGGCCATAGAATATACTGAATATCTGTCAACAGATAAACCATTAGAATCCATTAAAATGGATTTTGAGGAACATTGTTAGTGATGAAGCCGTTGGAAATTATATCAGAGAAGTCATCAGAATTCAGGCTGTTTTAAAGACTCCTGGGGTAGGAGCCAGAGGGGTGGCTCTGGGTCTCATCTCTGCTCTCTGTACAAGGCTGCTGAACTCCTGTTTCTGAGTCTGTGCTGCAAAAAAAGTTAAAGTCTTGCCATGCTGACTCTCATAGGTCTCTGAATAAGTCTTATGTGATCTTTGACATAGGAATTAAGCTATAAAACTCTCACACAGAAGCCAAGAATCAAAATTGTGTTTTGCTTGGAAGTGTTTTTCAGCTCCCAGGAATTTATAAGGGTTTGTACACAACAGTAATAAAACAGCAATAAGAGCTCTGCAGTTAAGTCACTTTCCTTAGTAAACCAGGAAGAAATAACAGGGCACTCTTGGTCTTTGATGTTTGTATATAAACACCAAGAGCGATCCCTCTAGCCATATTAAGCGGCCTTGGTATAATCAAGGCCCAAGAATATCTGTTTGCTTAACCTACATTACGCGAGATCTCCATGTGACAGGTAAAAATGCGCCAGTCAGCTTGGCTGAATTCATTACTGGAATTAAGTGGCAATAGAGTTGAAGGTAATGTTTAAAATGTGCAGGGCAAGTGTAGGAAAAAGGAGAACGTTTTGTTCTTTGCCTTGATACAGCATCACTTACTACATTATTTTTTTCTCATCTAAAGAATTTTCCTAATGGAATAACTCAGGTCTCCCTCCTGCCACAAGATAGGTGATTATGAGTTTCTGCTCTGCTATCTATCACTCTAGAATACATAATAATGTAATATATAAATATAATTGTAGTTAATGACATAGAGTTGAATATATATACACATAAAATTGACTTCTTCAGTCCTGTCTCATTAGGACTTCATGCAAATTACTTGAGTGAGACCATTTTCCTGGGCACCGTAGACGTCCCATCTTCTCCCCCACCTAATAGCTTCCTCTGAGCTCACGCTTGGTTTTTCTCTTCAGAGGTTAGCTGGCTCCTTTCCTTCAGGCCAGCGTTCACCCCAGGCTCTCTCACCCTCTGAAAGAGGAAGGGCTGGGAAGGCAGCAGACAAAGCTGGGCCAGACCTCTCCCATCGCCCCTGGTATCTGTAGGGGTGTGCACCAACACAGGCAACAGCTGTAGGAAAGGAAAAGGAAAAGAAAGGTGCTGAGGAAAGGGGGAGATAAGGAGAAGCTGTTGTGCAATGGCTTAGAGGGCATAAACATGCAGGTGTGCGAACTGCTAAGACAAAATGCTCCAAGGCGAGAGAACTAATAGGAGGCATCGGGATAAAACTGGGCCAAGTGAAGTGTCATCTCTACACAAAGAGACCTAACTGAACAGCTCTGTATAAAAATAACAACCTGCCTTGCCAGCCACATTCTCCCTTTGGCCCCCAGCTGTTTCCACTTCCTTAACATGTGTTGAACCAAATAAAGTGTTTACTAATTTCCCATCCAGCTTTTTCAAAAAAACACAAGAGCACACACAGCCAAGGCCGGAAGAAGGTGAAACAGAGCAGGCAAGAAGAATAGTAGACGATAACTAAAGCATTTATCAGTGCATTTCTCTTGGGTTTTCTGCAGGTCTTACTTAACTGCTTCATTACCAGACCTGGCATCAAGATGAGCCTCCACAGTTACCAGTTTTGTGGAAGCCAAATGGATGTCCAGGGCAAAAGGTATCAGAGCGAGTTCTGTTCCCTCCAAAAGGGAACCAGAAATACCTTTTGAGTAGCTAGCAATGACTGTGACAAAAAATAGTAACTACAACACATCTGTTGTTCACTGTCTAGAGGAGGTGCCCTGAACTGCAGCCCCATGCACAGTTAAGTCAGACAGGAAAAGCAGTTTTTTCCAGTTTTTGCTCCTTTTAGCAATACTATTAATAATAAAACTATAGTCAAAAGCTGATTTGCTCTTTCTATCATTCTTTCATCAGCAGAGCTCAAGGGTAACTAGCACACAATTCCCTGGCACTAGTCATTTTGCTTATTCATGAACCCAAGTTAATAATCCAAACCCGAAATTGCTAATTCTCACTCAGTTGTATCACATACATAGCAACAATGTAGATTTATTCATTCACCAAGGAGAGAGGGGAAGGACTGAGACCAGAGTGAAAGCCTTGCTCTTATTCAAATGCTCTGCTGCTGAGTATGGCGCAGCTGTGCACAGCTGGTGTGCCTCTCTGTACACACTGATGCAGCTATAGCTGCGAGAACTCACTGTACCTGTAAGAGCACCCCTGTATCTTCATAGGGATGTTCACACCCCAGTCTGTTCAGATGTAACTGTTTCAGTCTGGAGTCGTGCTTTCACAAGGTACTTAAACCAGTGAGAAAGCTCCAGGCAGCAGCTGCACCACACCCTGAGACCACAGAAACTCCCTTGGTTCCTTTTCTCATGCTTTTCCCTACAAGCAAGACTTTGATAGAGCAGCAGGCAGCAGAACAGGTGAGTTAAAAACTGCACTTAAAAAGAAATCCTGGGACTAGCATGTTTAATGAGTCCAAAGCCCTCGAGTTTTATTGAAGTGAAAACCTGGAACAGCAGCGTGTTTCCAGTCCACGAAGAGGTTGGGCTGGGTTTGAAGCTTCAGCATTTATTGTAACTGCTTGTTTCCTGCTATTTCCTGCACTTGACTAAGACAATTCAGTTAACGAGGGAGGAGAAAAGAGCCTTATATTGTATCACTTCTCAGCAGGTTCCCAATCACCATGCAATAACCACAAAGCGGAACAGGGAATAATTATTTTTCCATTGTAACACTGAGGGTCTTTTTGCTCCCACATCTGCTGAGAAAGGGAGGTAAAGATAGATGCATTCAAAAATCTCTGACAAGACAGATCTTCACTCTAAATCTGCAGTATCTGGGTAAGTTCCCTCTGTCCACTGGGCCACAAGGGCATACGATCTCATTTCCTTCTGTCAATCAGGGTGGCTGTTGCTTGCGAAGAGTCCTGCCTCTCTGCCCTGGCATGCTTCTTAGGGTCAGATTCCCTGGAATCAGAGGAAACCCCAGCCAAAAGCAAAGATACTGAACTTTTTCCTTCCTCTCTGCAGCTATTGCTCTTCCCATTGTCGGTTACTTCAGCACTGCAGACTGTGTAAGTGAGAAGGACATGGGTCAAGGAAGCTTTCAGCATCCTTATCTTTCTGTTTCCTGGTACCATTTGGAGCTGACTTGACTTCCAGTGCCATGCAATGCAGTTTCATGGCTGCTCTGATCTGTTCTCATGCGCTATCAGCCACCGCACAACACACCCCTGCCGTGACCCTTCCATCCTCCTCTTGGCACTGTGGCTCTACAGGCACAGCAGAGTTTCATTAGGCAGGGGATATCCCCTGGGGCCTTCTCCAGTATCCCTTGTTCCTTCTCGGATGTGCTAAAGGAGCCTGGATAATAAGCCCCAAAGAACTAATTCACAGTAGCTTGCTACAGAAGGCAGAGTGATTAAAAAGGACTGAAAAGCTTACACAGCAGCTGCCAGCCCAGCGAATAGAAGTGTTCCCCGTACTGAAAAATGTGTAATGCAGGTTTTAGAGCTCCTGGACAACAGAGCCCTCTATGGAATATAATGAAATAAGGATAATAAAAGTATAAGTTAGTCCACTGCTGTAGTTAAGACACCTCCCACAGCAGAGGCAAAGGAGAAATTAAAAAAAAAAAACCAAACAACAACATATGCTGAAGGAGAGAGAATTACAGATCTGTGGCCACTAGACATCCCCATATCTGTTCCTGTTTCGCGCAGATAAGTCCAGTCTTCATCTTTCCTCTGATGACCACAGCCTACCATACTGGACCTTCTTCCATTCTTAACCTGGTCACAAAAATCTCCCCAAGAGAAGGTATAAAGAAATACCATGTTCCCTACCTTATTTGACTCTGAATGAGTAAGTCTCTCACCAGTTACACTTCTGATGTGGTTTATTCTTAATTAATCTGACATCCCTTTGATTTTGCTTCCACACCTGCCTGGTCTTGTACTAGCTTGTCCTCCTGTGGCACTGGTGTTAAGGCCTAGGCCTTCAATCCCTTTTTAACTTACATTCTGTTAACATGTTCTTAGAACACCTCCAGTCAAGGAAGGGTGATCTCTATATCACCTAGGCTTACACTCGGGAAATTTTCTTCAGGTCTGACATGAACCTCAATGGCTGCAGTTTCGTCCCATTTTTTAATTCTCTTGTTTCTGCCGGGGAAGTCGCAGAAGGAAAGCAGAATGAGTTTACAGGGGCAGGGTAGCAAGTGCTATCACCTATTTGCTCCAGCTTGGCAATGCTGTAACAGAGTTGTATCAAGTTTACTGTGTCACAGGAGCAGCCTAAGGCTGTAAAACAATTTACTTCTGTTTCGGGGCAAATCAGCTGCATGTCAGCCAAGGAGCACGCACAATGCCAACGGCTGGTGAACTTTGAGCCTTCTCTCTCTGTCAGAGGCTGGCACCATTTCTGCATTCAGATGCACCTTCTCCTTTGCATTCCCATCAAGGACAGGTAGACAGTATTGCTGGGGGAGATACACCCCTTCCATTTCTGTACCGTCCTCCCTCATTCAACTCCAATTTCTTTTTCTCAGGCAGCTGTCACTCACCCATGTTTTTGTTTATACCTTGTATACTTCCTTCTTCTCCTCATCCATCTCTGCCATCACCTTCTTTGTTTGTTCCATCCAACTGCTGATATGAACTCCATTTTCTCTTAGACACCTCAGTGCACTGTTTCTCAGGAGCTGAAGAGATTGTAACAGAACTATACTACTACCCAAACAGTCATTTACATTTCTACAGTGCCTTCTAGCTGTGCATCGTAAAATGCTCTGAAAAGATGAGCTAAATCAGCAACACTGCATTTCTGAAGACCAGAGTACTAGCCTCTTTCCTAACTAGGTGAAACAGGGCACAGAATGACAAACTGAAATCTTTAAGATGAGCCATGCAATTTCATGGCCAGGCTTGCTCTAGCAACTTACATTTCTTACATTTACCAGCCTTGCAGCAGTTCTGTGCTCTGTTCTGAAATCTCCTTTCACTTTGATTTAGAATTCCTTTGTGATATCATGTTTTATTTTGTTTTTATAATTTCATATAATTCCATTTTAGAGCTGATGATATCTAATTTCTTTGCAATTGTCAGCTTAGAAGTGTTGCAGTGTTTCAGAAACAACATAGGGTTCTATAAAGTTATCTGAAAACGTGAAGCTTTTGAGAAAACTTCACTAGAAAAAAATTCCTACAGGTAAAATTAGCAGAAGTCACCGAAAGTGTAACCCCCCACCCCAATCCTGTAGCCACTGTAGTGGCCCCTCCAAAGGGAAGAGATGCACAGAAGTTGTTGAATTACACCGTGTACTCACTGCTCTTGCTGGGAAGACACCTGACCAAAGTGTTTCTTAGCAGCATGCTAATGCCCCAGGGGAAGGAAGTTAGTCATTCCTCATTCCTCAGCTGACTTATGACTGCCTTGGCAGTGAGGTAAGTGAGGAAGCTTGTCGAGGAGGGAGAGAAAAGGGGATGGGGTGGCTAAAGGGGGAAATGTGCAAAAAAGTAAATTATATTGCAGATCCAAGCTGCTATTCAGACAGCGCAGCTGGAGAGGAACTGCTTATCCATGAACGTGAACATCCTACCACAAGGCTCTCATGTCTTCCACATAACCTTAGAGCCACTAAAAGACTTTTACCTCCCCATCATACTAACCAAAGCTCCCAATGCACTAGCAGACTGCTCTTCTGCAAAATCTCTTCCATAGTAACCGCCCTGGTTTCTCAGTATCCCATATTCCCTGCCCTTGCCCTGACTTTTGCAATACTCCCCTTTCCCTGCTGTACACATTAACCTGTTTGGCTGGGCAAGAGGCAGCACAGGTCATGACTGATTTAAAGTATCAGTGCTAACAGCAATGCTTGCAGATCCTATGGGTAAGATAAGGACTGAACTCAAACTTTCCCTTTGTCTTTCACACTATGAATTTTCATCAAATTTTTAGGAGCTTAACTTACCATCTTTGAAACTTCTACTTATAATGAATTTATTTAGAATTTAGAATTTATTGGTGAAATTGCAAACACTGATGGGCAATGCATAAGCCTCATATTGACAGGAAATTAGCCATTTCCATACCTCTTTTGGATCTTACCTAGATCCTAGATAAGTGATCTTTTACCTGTTTCTTTCTATAAGGTGAAGGTGAAACTGCCAAACAGAAAACAGGAGAGGGCAGAAAAGAGAAGGTGAAGTAAAGGAAAAGCAGTCCACTCATATCAGCCTTTGGTAATTTTGGCAGGTCCCATTAGCTATTGTTTGGTCTCCTTCCCTGACGCTTAGGAAAGCCGCTGATGTCCACATACAGCACACAGTTACTGTAGCTCAGATGTAGACAACTCCTAAGTTGTCTTATAATAAACCAAATATAATAAAACCAAAGCCACTCCCGGAACGAGCCCTAAGAATCAAGAGCTCTTAAGTCATCAGTGTTTGTTATTCCACAGATTTGGCAAGTTATTCTGCCTGGTAGCTAACAGCATTTTGTAAAGGTGAAAATCTGTAGTCTCATTAGCTTTCAAACACAGAAAATAACTCTTTGATGGTTTTCTTCCCCCCACCTTCTCTCAGGTTTGAAAGTCAATAGCTGCATAGTAACATGAAAGTTACTGCTCAGGCCTATATTTTGCAGCTGGTCTGTAACTAATTAAGAGTTAATTCAGATCTTCTTATCTGATTAAGATCTTCAACAGATCTTTTCTTGATATTTTACTTTTAAAAAATATGATTTAAAATCCTTTGTCTTAACTCAGAGCTCTCCAGTCCTGAAAGATACATACCTTAGAATACAGGACAAGAACGTTTCTTCACATTTAGTTTGTAAATTAGTGACTCTTACTGCTATTCTAGCTGTAAAACTTCACCGTCTTCCTATTGCCCTGTTTTCACAGCTTCTAAGTAAAAGCTGACAAAAAGAATACAAGTCAATGACAACCAGTTTCCTGTAACCTTTGTGAGGATGACGAAAGGGAGACTGTTAATGGTAGGGGAGTCACTGGGAGACTTTATCACCTCTTGATTTTTATGAGGACAGTAAAAATTGCTCATGAACAATGTCACCCAAGGAACTTGCTTTTTTATTGACTGTCTTAAGCCCAGAGACATATCTGTCATAAGGAGGTGATGGGCTACAACAGGACAATTTCTGGGCTGCTTATCCAAATAAAATCAAGGTCTGTTAGGGTGTTTTGTGGGTTTTCTTTTTCATTAAGAAGTTTGAAATACTACTTCTCTGAGTGTGGAATAGCTTTTTCAACCAATGAATAATGTTCTGGAAAAAATGATATTTTTCCTAGAAACTGTAAGGACATTTAATTTTTCTTGTTCCTTTTTAACCTATCCTGTAGTCTCAGTAATTCACACCATGAAATACACTGTACTGCAAAGAGCTGTCAGGCCAACAACCTGAGGTTTAATGTTCACAGAGAGTTTTATTTCTCATAGGTGTTGCCCTGGCATACCCAAGAATCAGTCCTGCAGACAATTTACCGTCAATTGCACCCAGCTGTTTCTCTCCATCAGTGGCAGTGCTGCTGCTGCAACACCACTACATATTCACTGGCTCCCCTTGGCTGAGGTATCAAACTGTTTACATTCACCAGCTGCACATTCATCTCTGAACAGGATAAAAACCTAAACATCTTCAGCCTGATTTCTTCCCAGACCTGATGAACATTGTTTTCTGCCAGATTATGGGTGGATCAGGAAGCTTTAGGTAGGTGCTATTCAAATGTATTTAAATTTTTTTAAAATAGCTTACTTTATGGACTCAAAACAGATGGTTGAGATTCAAGCTGTAGCATTTCAGTGTTGCTGGTCAAATAAGTTTTATTTTCTGCTTTTCATTTTCACCCCTGATTTGATGAATATATAAGCACTTTCAATGCAAACAATTTGTATATAGAACTTAAATTATTTTGCCTGAAATATGGGAATATGTAAAAAGTGTGTTTGAGAAACAGGTGCATCAGTAAATATTGGCTGACTCTTCTGGTAGCCAGACACAGGATGGGCACATCTATAGAACTACTGATGTAGTTTAAAAGACCCAAATTAATATTCAGGTGTGCATTTTTTGCATTATTCAACCTCATGTTAGCAATGTGTCTGGGAATACGTAAAACTAAGGAAGCTGAGGTTACTTGTCATCTAGATCTCGAGGTCTATGACAGGCTACTAGAAAAAGGTTATTATATGTCACTGAAAAGGAAATATTTTTTTTTAAAGAGCTATTTTTATGTTTCATTCTGTGCACGTGTAAATGATAATTTGTGATCAGCCTGCTTTGTCCACTCAGTGCTAACAAAGAACATCCCATGTAATAAGCTTGGCAAAATCCTCAATTAAATCAGGTCAAAGGAGGTCAGGGCCCAGCAACCTTTCCAGAAAGGCATGCCAGAATATTTTTTTCCCTACCGAACTGGAGATAAACCACATACTGCTGCTCAAAGAGGTGAAAGGCTCCCGACTGCCATATGCACAAAGTTGTGCATTTCCTCTAAGCACAACAGGCAGCCATCCTGAAGTCTTAAGAGGGAGCAGAGAATCCCTGGGAGTCATGGACATCTCCCTGAAGGCACAGCAGCTCCCGTCTTGTGACCCTGCCCAAAGCCAGGTGCCAGTCAGAAGGCACCTGAGGTTTCTGATTTCTGGAATAAAAAATTACTTGGAGGGACAACTCTTCTTGCAAAAAAATATATGGCTTCCACACCTAGCCTGTGTGGTGGGTGCTTCCCGTGGCGTGTGCTGCAGTCCTGATGTCCTGACTGCAGTACACCGAAACCCCATTCAGGTCTGTGCACTTGGGTTTCTTAAGCTTGGGAACCTGAGGGTAGGGAGGAAGAGAGAGAAGCTGGTTCATGAATGGGCTCGGGACACAGCTTGGGTATGGTTCCTTATGCAGGACTGGGCATCACTCCCCAGTGCTTCAGTTTTGGTTTATCCTTAACCTACACAGTCACGAAATTGTTACTCAGAAAGTCCGTTGTACCATGCACTAAGTAGAAAAACAATGTGTGGAACAAACGACATGACATAGATGCCCATGGGCTTTGTGACACATGAAGTCTATTTTAGCCTCTGCATCTTTTTCAGATGGTGCAGCCATACATAATTGTCAAGGTTTAACTCCGGCCAGAAACTAAGTACCACACATCTGCTCATTCACTCCCCCTTCCCCAGAGGGATGGGAAGGAGAATCGGAAAGGAGTGTTAAAACTCAAGGGTTGAGGTAAGAACAATTTAATAACTGAAATAAAATAAAACCAATAATAGCAGTTATAATGAAAATGAGGGAGAAGAGGAGAAGAATGAAACCCAAAGGGAAGGGAGAAAAGCAAGCAAGTGATGCACAATACGATTGCCCACCTCCTGCTTGCTGAGCAACGCCCAGCCAGTCCTTGAGCAATGATCAACAGGCCCCAGCCAAACCTCCCCCCCAGCTCACCCCCCCAGTTTATAAACAGAGTATGACATGCCGTGGTATGGAATATCCCTTTGGTCAGTTTGGGTCAGTGGTCCTGGCTGTGTCCCCTCCCAGTTTCCTGTGCCCCTCCAGCCCTCTCGCTGGCAGGGCCTGAGAAACTGAAAAGTCCTTGATTTAGTATAAACATTACCCAGCAACAACTAAAAAGATCAGTGTGCCATCAGCAGTGTCCTCACACCAAATCTAAAACACAGCACTGCACCAGCTACTAAGAAGAAAATTAACTCCATGCCAACCAAAACCAGGACACTAATCTCAGGTGTCACCACAGGAAAGAAACAAAACACTGCTAAGCCTTGGTTCAAAAAAAAGGCAGACCCAGGTCTGCAATCTGTTACTGTGGACTATAATAGTGATATACAGATCTAAAGGAACAACTCTAAATACAGCTAAACACACTAGGATTCTGTCTCCTCATATTGTTTTTTACCGTTCTTTGAAGCCTGTACAAAACTGAGTGGATGCAGCATTCGATTTGGTGGCACTGTGTTTAAAAAGTGGACTTAACCCCCCTCTGAAAAAGGCAAAGCAGGAAACGAGCAGTCACTAGTCGGGGGGCAGACTTTCCTGCCTCACGCTGGGTATTCAGCAGAGGAAGCATACACATGAATCACCTGATCCAAACCGTGGTGCTCTAAGAACAAATGACACATCGAAAAAGAGAGTGGAAGAGGTAAATGGGCAGCAGATGAGGGTGAAGAAAGAGAAACCTACACTTGAAAAACTTGGAGAAGGGGATCCAAAAAAAACCCCAAATTTCCTTTTGCAAGCATTCATGACTTCACACCAAGGGAACCTGCATTCATACAACACTTTCTTCAAAGAGGTACTCTCAGCAGAGAAGTACACAAGGAGACATAGCAGTCGTGTACTGCAAGCCGCTCATGACAACTAAAATACTAGCAAATGCTACTCCTAAATGCCAGGAAGGGCACAGAATTATACTGAAATTCACATTAAAACTACACATTCCTCTGTTGTCTTCATTTTGCACTGCTCTCTTTAGCCTGTTTTGCTACTTTTCTACTCCCTTCCTGCTGGGATGAGTTGGAGAAGGAAACAAACAAGATCACTGCTTGGACAGGATGAAAGAGAAGCTGGCCTCCATGGTGCTACCACCAGGAAGGCAGGACTGAGTGACAGTCACCTTACCTGAAGGGAGACAAGCAGTCCTTTTCTCTGCAGTGAGATCAGCGGTTCCCTGGCAGGAGTAAAAGCAGGGATCCTGGCCAGCTTCCCCGTGCCCTGAGCGGCATGTCTTCTGCTGATGCCAAAGCCCACGTTCAGATGCCTACTTCTGCACATCACAGATGTGTTTCAAATTCAGAGTACTCTGCTGCCAGGTCCCCACACCCGAGACAAGTTTAAACCTACAGTGAGGAAGGGCATAACCCCTTAAGGCAAGACTGACACTGAATAACCTGGTACAGCTAAACAAGATGCTTTCAGGGAAGGAAACTACCCTTCGGTGAGCATCTAGGTACAGAGCAAGGGACTTCTATGACCATTCCATCATGTGCATCGGTGTGAGACACTTCCTACAGAATCCTTTAAGAAACAGCAAGGATGTCTGAACATCATCGCATCTCTGGCAAACTCCATTCAGTTTTCTTCCAAGTCCCCTTTCTTTGTGTCTTCTGGTCCTTACTCCAGTGTTCAGTGGAGACTGCTCACACAGTCCTCAGGAGAAGCTCACTCACCTTTCTTTCTTCACAATCTGCAGCAGTGACTTCAAGTACCCTCAGGCACCTTCTGTCTCAGAAGACAAACCTTCAACTCATTCAACCATCTACCAATAGCATAGTGAAACCAGGTAAGCTGGGACAAGTATACTGAACAAGATGGCACTGCAGTATTTTTTCAGAGACAAAGAAAAGGAAAACCCCCAACAAATTATCAGAGACACTATTCAGAGGGAGAAGGAGAGAGGTGTAGAACCACTACTTATGGAAAACACACTATGCAAGAAAATGAGAATTCAGTACTTTGAAACTGAACGCACCCAGCTAAAATGCCAGTTTCTCATTTAGTTTATGGACTAGACCCACAGAAGAAATTGCATTGTGAATTATTTAAATTACAGTATATTGTGCTAGAACAATACACCTTCATTTCCAAGCAAATGTTATCTCCTGCCAATGCTAATCTTGACCAAGATATGCTTCCTTTCACTACTTTGGAAAGGATTATATCTCTGACACCCCATGCCAGAAGAGATACAGCTCAGACAGGAAAGGAGCTGCCTGATACTCCAAAATTCTCCAATGTTTACTGAAATCTGATGACTTCTTAAAACAAAAAAACACTTGAACCTCAACCCTGGGACACTTCAGTCCTCTCAAAATCAAAACCCACTGCCTTGCTTAAACTTGGAGAATGCATATGTTAAGGAGGACAGTTTTACAGTAATATTATAGGCAATGGTACAGATACTGATACTAATTATCTCCTAGCTCCTGTTCCATATCCCCATGATTCTGTGATCACCTAGACTTCAGTGTGGTACTAACAGCTATGCCACAATGCACTGGAACCACAATCACAGGTGGAAGTGAGATTTATTTTTTAAAACATGTTTTTCCTAAAGCCCCTTCTCAGAATTTCAGAAATTGTATGCATTGGTCCCAGCTAATGGAAATGTCTGTGAGTTGTTGCAGTGATTGGATTCAGTAACACAACTGAACAAATACCACAAGCACTATTTCCACCAAGGGACAGGGCAAATTCAAAACGGCATGTCCTTTCCTGCTTGTGCTTCAGAGACGGTCCAGTTAAAAACCAGACTGACTGCCCATCAAAGCTTATTTTAAAGCTGCACACATTATTTGCAAATATTACACTGTAAGTGTACACTAAAAAGCTTAAACATACTACCAAATAGAGCTAGACCAGCATGGTTTACCTGGTCCACTACCACTCAACAAGAGCTGAGTATTACTGTCACAAAACATGGCTTTAATTTCAAATGAAACGTTTGCCCTCAAAGAGGACACACACTGATTATTCAGTATATTCAACTAACAATAAGATTCATGAAAACAAATTTTGCCAAAGTAGCTTCGTTTTCATTACAGCGTTCATTTTTTCTGCATTTGTTCTGCCATGTTTAGACAGTCAGAACAAATTTTAAATACAAAAAAAGGAAGAAAGCTTTATGGTGGATATAGCAGAAAGCTGTAAGGCATTGAAAAAGCACTTAGGTCAATCACAAAGTAATCCTATGACACATTCCTGCAAGTAACACATAGCTAGCTGGTTTGCACTGCATTTTTTTATGCTTACAAAAATAAAGAATGACAGAAATGTGGCTTAGACTGACTGAAGATTTTAATGTAAATGTATCCCATGCAATTTGGATTTATTCAACAGAACCATGTGGATATCCTTAAATCATTCAATTTGAAGTAGGTTGCTGGCTCGATGATAGCCAGCAGCCTTATAAATTACATAATACGGAAAGCCTTCTCGTGGATTTGTCAGAGACCAAATACGTTCTCGCCCTCCCCAAGAGGGCCAAGCATTCAAGCATAATCCCAGGAAATCCTGTTGTATTTACAAAAGATGCTGTCATCCCAAGTTGCACTTTACAGCTCCCCCCAGGTGCGTCTGGGCACTTCCAAATGAAGTCACTGGAAGCACAGGCATGTCTGCAGAGTGGCAAAGTGCTTTCCTGATATCAAACACCCAGAGATAAAAACAATACACGGTCTTTTATGCTTCACATTTCATAGTTTGCAGCCAGCTCTTTGAAAAAAAAAAATCTGGCTGCCAGTATTACTGATCCCTACCTTTGCCTGCCCCTCTGGAACGCCCTTGTCTTGCATCCCCCAAAACATAAGCCATGCCAGGTGGAGAGCTGTGGCAGCTACATCACACAGACTTGCCAAGTTCTGTGCCCTGAGCATAAACTTTCCATACCGTGCTGCCTCACACTGCCGAGAAGGGGGTCAGACGGTCCCACTGCTGGTTTGGCTCCCAGATGCTCTGTGCCAAAAGCAGCACGTTTTTAAATCGAGAGGTTACCAGTAGCTCGTGCCAGGGGGTTCAGAAGGGTGGAGGCTGTAGCTCTGCAGCCCATCCCAGAGTACTAGCCTAGATCTGCGATAAAGCCTGGGATTTAGGGGAAGCAGTCTGCATGCAGACCCTGGAGCGAACTCCCCTTCTACTGAAACAGCAGATATTTCCCACACAGCATCCCAGCTCCTGCCCACACACAGTGCTGGTCTCTTGCAGCCTCAGACCTGGAGGGATCTATCTGCCTTTCTCTATCTCTTCAGGCCTCCAGAAGTTTTCCTCCCCCGCTTTTGGCACTGATCCCAAAATGCGGCTGTTCCACAGTAATGCAACAGCTCCTCTTTCCCTGCTCCTCTAGCACAGGCCGATACCAGGCGCCGGGGTGTGAATCCCTTCCGAGGAGGAACAGCCAGAGTAAGTTCTAGTTCTTCTTGGAGGGGTCCCAGCTCCAAAGGGAGGTGGTTTGGCTATGCAGGCGCCAGCAGCCTACATGACCGAAGACAGGTACCCCAGTGGGTGTAAATAGCGATAATTAGAGCCCCCTTCTGCACCCGGTGTATCCGAGCCAGACTACACAGTCTAAGTCTGGCTCAGTCTGAGAATTCCCATATTTCTGTGAAAGCAGCTAGCCTCTTCCCTTTCATCTCTCCTGCTTCTTCCATCTTTAAATTCGAATCTTTCCCTTAGGCATACAAAACCCCAAGGACATCTGTGATGGATTTAGAGATGCCTGTAATTGTAGATATAATCTTTTAAATGTTTGTTTGATTACTCAAAGGCAATTTACTGTGTAAAAACATGGACTTAAACTGAAAGACAGGCTGTTTACACAGTTTTGTTTCATACAGCTCAGCCATTTACCTACTCCTTGTAGTGTGGAGGGGGGTTTGCACTTAGGACCACTGGGCCCTTCAGAGGCTCGGGGCAGGGGATGAGGTTACAAAGTAGGTGAGGGAATACTCCAGGATAAATCAAGAAACATTTTCATGCAATTAAGTAAGAGCTTCCTGTAGTCAGGCTAATCTGCTATGTAAGAAGGAAAAACTTGCGTAGGAGAGACCATCTGAGTAGCTTTAAAGGAACATTTCCTCAAGTATTCAGAAAGACTGTTGAAAGAGACAGGCTTTGGTCCCACCTTCCCTTCAGCCACAGCTGGGGGTCCCAGTGGCCTCCACTTTTAAACCAGTAGGCTTCTAAAGACAACAGGTTTGTATGTGGATTATATGCTTATAAGTTTCTTCGGTTCCTCCCCCCCCAAAGTTTAGTTCTTAGGAAACACATAGTGCTGGTTTATGTACTAGCCTTCTCTTCTAGACTCAAAGACCCTAAGCCAGAGGACCTGTAGGGCAATACAAAACCAGGGCATGGTACCAGCACTAAAGAATCATGGAAGTCTTCTGTGAAGGACTAGCACCTAAAACATTTTCTTCTGTAAATGGCTGTGACCTGAATGATTGAACAGAAGGGCAGAAGAGAAGAGAGACTCAAACTGGGTCAGAACACAATCCCCAGTCTCTGAAGACACTTCTCACATTCATGCTCTTGCTCCAGATAAAAAGAGCCAGCTCCTGTTGCCACAACACCTGGCTGAAGCTCCAGCTGCCCTTCTAAATACCTTCTCTCTCTGGGGCCAACGCACTCTCCCAGCTTTCTTTCCCTTCTGTCTGGAGATAAGTCATGCTGCAGAGCCAGGAAATTAGTAAAACCCAGCTGGCAAAGGGCCGCCTTGACTGACCTGCCCATGCCATCCCACAGTGACCACGCTGCTTTGAACAATGTTTAAACATGTGCTCCAAAAGGGAAGGTTAGGCAGCACCTGGCCCAGCATGGATAAACGACCCGGCAGCTGTGCAGCATCTCGTTTGCTGCAGCATGACAGTGCTGCTTCTCACAGCCTGTAGCCTGGGAGAGAGTGGGGGGAACTAGAACAGCGCTGAGCAAGAGTAATGGGCCCAGAGAGCTTACAGAAAGGAGAAAACATCCTCCCACTCTGTCCTCAGGCTCTTCTGGACTCTTAGACATATCAACACCACTGTGTGCAGGAGGAAAGAGTGGTGAGAGGAGGCTGGAACAACGTTTTGTCCCAGGATGATAAACAACTCTCAGAGGCTATCCTGGGGATTAACAAAAAGAAATCAGCGTAACAGAAGCTAAGAGGGTAAAAGCAGTGACAGGAAAGAGCAACTCCATCACTAACTGCTACTGCTTCAGCTCTTCAAGTGCAGCTTTTCCCTCCTCCACATTTCCCCTCGCCACACACACTTTTTATTTCACATCAGGATGCAGGTGTGATGGAAAGTGCTCCAGGAGAATTCTGCTCTGCTCCCAACAATGGTTTAATCTATTCGACAAGCCCTCCCCCTAGGCTCTCCCCTTCTAAAAATAATCAACGCTTCAGCCTTTCATGGGAGTTTAGCTTTAAGACTGTGGGATCTGTGCTTTATTTCCTCCTTCAGCCAAACGTTTTTCTTTCTTCATGTGGGAGAACTCGTTCCTTCTGCCTTGCACCACCACAGGCTTTGATAGGGTACCTGATACCCAGCACACACAAGCTCATCAGGAGCTGCCGGCTGCTCTGGGTGAGGCGGTGGTCAGCCCTGCAGTCCCTCAGCATCACTCTTACTTCTCCTTCATTTGAACCGCTTCAGGCACAGCCACGCTACCCGAGGCAGGCTTGCTCCCCAGCTCTGGGTGCAGGCAAGTAAGGGGGAGCACGCAGCCCCCCGGGGACGCTGCAGGTGCCAGCTCTGGGCTCCAGCTCTGCAAGGACACTGGTCGCTGCCTGCGCTGCCCAGGGAGCCGCACTGCCCTGGCACTAGCTGATGTGAACACACCTGGACCCTTGCGATCCCAGTGCATTCAAGGCTTCCTGGAAACTGCCAAATTCCAGACTGCAAGTTATTAATGGGAAGGTTTGTATTGGAGCTGTACAGCTAATAACTTCATATTGCTGCAATTTACAAAAATGCTAACAAACAGCCAGTAAGATTACTGGGGGTGTGTTTCTCTCAACTAACGCAGAACTGCAAACAGTAACCACTGTCTCCCACATATGCCATGAATTCATAAGACCCTTTCCTTGTCTAATTCTTGGTGCTCCCTCTGCCCCAGTTTTTCCCTTTAGCAATTCTTTCAAGGTAAATATGAAAGGTGTTTTTGTGCAAGTCTACAACTTCTCCATCAGCTGCTGCGTATTGCCTTTAGTGACAGAAGCGCAAAGCAGCGTACATCAGGTTACACAACAAGGAAGTACAAATTCATCACATTAATGGGAGAAACTTCAATCAGATTTATCTAAGGATTATACAAACAACACAGTAAGCAGCCTTTCATTAAACATGTATGAATCCATCTTTAAAGAAACCACACTGTGTATTCCATCTACTTGTAGGTTTGTACAGGAGTTATTTTCTTCTTTTTGAGTACAGGAGCACAGAATGCCAACAGAAAACCCTGCCTGGGAACACTTTATTTTTGAGTAGACACCTGGCATCCTCCTCATGAGGAACTGAAATGCTGAAAGCAGCAGCCAAGATAGATTTGAAGTTCAAGCCTACATTCTTTGTTTCCCCAAGTGTACAAAGTTCACTGCTGCCAGTTTGTCCAGTGTTAAAATATTTCTGCAGTGTTTATCCATTCTTTCTGAGCCTCCTACTTTCCTGGTATCCTTTCAGCACCCATGACTATCACAAGAAGAATACTCTTGCGATTAATGATCAAATACAGATAAGGTTTAATGATAGATAAGCTGAATATAAAATCTGGAAAACTGATGTAGGCAGCAAATTTGAGATTACCAGATCAAGGTTATCAGGGGCTGCTCTAGTAATTTTTCCCCTTGATTTCCTTTGCAGATTATCATCACAAATCCCACTGTTCATGCACTGGCAGATAAAGAGAAAAAAACCCATTGTGATCTGTCCATTATTAAATGGGCAGGAGTGCCAGTCTTGTGCCTTAACTACCTGGCAAAATCTGCACTAAGGGGAACGCACCAGATGCTCCTTCATTTGACGCTGGCACCTGACTTGCTGCTTGGGTGACCAAGTAACTACTCTGCACCTGCAGGCTGGTCCAAGCCTACCTTCCCCCAGTATGCAATTTCTTTGTTGAAACACAACAGACCTAGCCTGAACACAGCATTACAGGCATGCCTTCAAATCTGTGTTTCACTTCCAGGCTTTTTTGCCCTTCTATGCTCCCATTAGGCTTCTAAGTTCACCACAGTCCATATTATAAGGTGACTGGTATTTTCTTCCCAAGTTATTCAAAGCGCCTTGCTTAATTATCATACTGCTTATGGAAATAGAGAGAGATCTAGTTTTCATACACAGCTCATTTCAAAATCCCTTAAGTAGAGAGTACATGAAGACGTACTTCAGAGACAAGACAGGGAAGAGGGAGGGAACGCTTTTTCTCCACAGCTTTTCTCAGTCATGTGTTGTGTAATTCACTCATGAATTACCAATATCTGAAGAGATAAAGAGGGAGTGAGCTCTCACTTTGCTCAGGCTAACAGCAGAAAGTGAACACCTACACGTCTTACCCAGAGGACAAACCGTGCCTTGTGCTTCAATAAGCGAGTAAGAGCCTTTGAGCAGGCTGGAGCTGGATCTGCTCCCAGGGAGAAAAGCACCCGTGTGCTGCACCTGAGCTGCTGGCTGGCTGGGGTTGCACAGGTCTGCGCTCGACTACGAAGACCCATAGGGGAGGAAGTGGCATACATTGGGAATTACTTCAATGAAAGGAAATGGCTGGAAATTAGTAACCATGCTTTTATTTAAAGGCACCCAACAAACATGACAGTCTGCTGGATGGCTAATGTGAAACTTTGCACCTGTATTGCTGCAAAGTGCATGGCCATATGGTGACTGGACAAAGCTGGGTCCCTTCTACAGTGAAGAAAAAAACCCACCTACCGAAGCCTAACAGAGCTTGGATATGGTGACTGTCACCCTTTGCAATTACAGTCAACTCATAAATTATTTAAGCATATGCCTAATTCTGACCTTCTGTCCAGGCCCTGTTTGATCACAGAGAAAACTCTAGGTTTTAATTCTCAGATACGTATTCCTACATCTGTGGTTTGAGTAGCAGAGTACAGTTAAAGGCAACAAGAGTACGTGAACTTAATGAGCCGATGTATTTCCAGGCGAAAGCCCTCTGTTCCTGCTTGGTGTCCTTGTGCCATCTAGTGGTCACAGAACACGGCAGGAAACGGGGAGCACTTCGTGGATGCTCTTGCCAACTAGAAGCAGCTGGAGATAAAAAGATTATTGTAACCACTAAAGGTCAAGGGAAAGCCCGTTTCATACGACTAGACTTACTCTGAGAAGATAAACAATACAATTGAAAAAATCTCCCCACAATTATTTTTTTAAATTCATTTATGTATCCAGCCCTTGGAGAGCATAACAGAAGTGCCAGGGTAGTTATGCATTTCATAAACCACATAGAGAGGAGAAATATTATTTAAAACATTTTTTTTTTTCTTACAAAAGGTTATTTTAACTCTGGGCAGGGACACTGCCCTGCAGGCAACACAGCCTCCTATCGCATCAGTTGACTCTGAATAATCCACGCAGAAAAAAAAATATTTCCCCTTTCAGCTGCTCACAGGACTGCTCTGCTTTCCTGGATCTAAGGGGCAGAAGGGAAGCACATCCGTCCCACAAGACGGGTCTGATGCATGACTGTGCACATGAAAACACACAGCCTTCAGTCAGGAGGGTCCTTCATGCTCTAGAGGAACACACCACAGGTAACAGGCGTATGTTCAGAGGTTCTTCCTCCCTTTGTGGCTATTCCTTGATTTTCATACATCAGTCACATTTAGCCCACTCTGCCACGAGCCCCCAGTGAGACTTGAAACCACAAAGTGGGAACCCATACATACCTGACATCAGCACAGAATTAAAAGTGAATTCTGAGGCAATTTTTGATCCAGGCCTAGTTGCAAGTCTTCCATGTTCAATTCCTTCAGGTGAACATGTAGTCTTCTATTACAAGGCATTTGTTCAGTGTAAGTTAGTTAGAAGTCAAGCTGCATTGCTCTGTATTCTACTTGGATAATTGGGTCTACCCAAATTTATAACACTGCAGTTTCATTTGGAGTAAGCACTGTGCTAGCTAATTACAGCATCAGTTACAAACTGTTTTCAGCTGCTAATCAAATGATCCAGAGAATATAAATTATGCACTAAAGAAATTCACTACTAATTCTGAATAATTATGTTCTTGAACTTTGCAGTTTGTTCATCAACAATTTACTAAATGAAACTGGAAGTTAATATTCAGAGAGTTACTTCGATTTGTAGGAAAGGAGGTACCTGCCAGATTTCCTGCTGGCAGTCCAAACAGAAAACAGCTTGCAGCACTTTGCTGTAACCTTTGCTTACTACCTCATTCATACTTCTACTTCTGTTTTGTCACCTAATTACAAATGGATAATATAACAAATTCAGCTGAAAGGCAGACACAAACTTTGGGGTAAGGATCACTTCTTGTTGAAATGGAGTTCAGGTGCTTTACTGACACAGAGAAAAAAGAAGCAGACAAAAGTGGAGACCTTGCTAATGACCTGTGCTTGCTGCTGTCCTAGCTCTTCTGCCAACCCAATGCACTTTGCATAGCGCTCGTGCTTGTTTCTGTCAAATATTTTTGCACATGTACATCAAGTGTAAAGTTACACACCCTTTAAGCTGAAATAAATCACATGTGGGAAACTCTCAACTTACCTGCTTCGCTAATGGAGTTGATATACGCAAAAACGGCTTACACCTCGGTGCTATTAAGTACGGGAAGGCCAAGTCATTTACCTCTGTGGCCTGAACATAGCCTTGAAAAGTTGGTATTTCTACTCTATTGTTAAAACCACACTGGCAGAGTGCTGCATAGTGAAAGCTGAGAAGACATGAAGTGCTACGCTTTGTAACACAAAAGGTCTGAGATCTGTGTCCAGAACCTGCACACAACCCCCGAGTATCCTGCTGTAGCTCTGGTCGTCTTCACAGTAAATAGTCCATCACAAATTGTTTGATACTGCAGAACAGCAGCTCTAGAGAGAGAGACACAGGCTTGAAAGTTCGAAAGAAAACACCTACCTGTATTGCTTACATGTCAGCTCTTGTTCTGAATCTACTCAGTAACAAGGCAACATGATCTTAGGGCAGGGAAAAGTCAGGCCTGTGAGCATACATGCAACATGGATGCAAGTAAATCAAGTTACTCTGGAATGCCAAGCTGAAATCCAGCTACTGAGAACAGTACAAATAGTTTTAGAGCTTCTGAAACCCTGAAGTAATCAAACTCATGAGAGGTGCAGTACCATTTGGTTGATATCTAATGCTACTGGAATATTTTGGGTTTCTATTAAAGAAAAGGAGTACCAGGCTCAAAGCTCAAAAAGTACCCACAGCAAAAATATAGTGTAAAGTCACAGATGAGAAAGGAAGGACAGAAAAGAGTTTGAGGTAGATAATATGAGAAAATGGATAAAAAAAAGAAGCAGCTATTATTTTGCCACTGTTCATTCATCACAAACGTACTTACGATGCGCCAAGTAGCAGGGAGAAGCAGTAGATAAAGGTGATCTTATATAAAACATCTCTACCTTCTGGTAAGAAGCAAGACACTTTTTAAGAGTCCTTCTGCCCTTAGAGCTTTTTCCTACACTTAATTCCATACGTTCCGAAACCAGCAATGTTTGGTGTTTGCCTGAGATTTCCTTCCCAAGAAAGTGATGCAACTACAGCCACTCACAAAGCACCAAGCGGTATCACATGGGGCAAGAATGTGTGTTGTGACACATTCTTCACCTGCGCTTTTATATGTACACATGCACCTTTTATATGTACACATTTACACATATTTGCACAGCCAAGTTAGCACTCACAAGAAATCTCCCTGCTACCATCCATCAACCACCTTTCATTTTTGATGCTGTTGTAGCAAATTGAGATGTTCAAGCCACGGTGTATTTAAGTTTGTCTCTCAGATCTCACTGAGCTGCAGAAATGAGCTACTAAGCCCTGTTCAACTCATAATATACCCTTAAGCTGAAACACTATCTGGACTTGTACATACAGTTGATCAGTTTTGCCTTGACATCCTAGCTAGCAGACAGCCTGGAAATACAATTTCTTATTTCAAGGGCAGTCTGAAATACAGTTCAGCATGAAACAGATCCTAAATCTCTTTCAAGCGATTACACTTGCATATGCTGCTTTGGTCTCCAAAGCAGTAAAAGGAAAGAATCACCATGCTTTTCATGCTTTTTGAAAGCATGAAAAAAATGCAGTTAATCAAAATGAGTCAGTATCTCCAGTGGCTTTTGATTTCTAAATAGATAGTGTATTTATAAATATTTCAATGTTTCATTTTGAAATTAGTTTTCTTCTCTTTGCAGGACCAGCTGCTACTAAAATTAATTGACAATTCATCCTAGTTTAAAGTTGAGGATGCTTTTACTTTACACCATTTTGCAAAATTGTGTAAAATGCATGATTATTTAATGCTTAAATTTATAAAACCATGTATAACTGTCCAAAACTCTGCTTATTGATTATATCACCTTCTTGCTTTGACAAATATTTATATTTCACTGAATTTAAAGTGATTCTTCTCCCACTGTATGCCTCATCTCCATTTTCCAGTAAAATGGGAAATGGAGACCAAAATGAGAGAATGAGCTGCTGTCTTGTATTAAACCTGAGAAGCACTCTGAAAAATAAAAGGCCCTACACCAAACGGGAACGGTGTCCTGCTTGGCAGCAGCTAAGTCATCACTCATTAGCAGGCTTTACACATAACCTCAGGAATGACACATCAGCCCTGGCTAGACCTTGGGATTGCAGCAAGGCATACGAGCCTGCTGCAGGGACACAACTATCAGGGGCTCCGGCACATTTAACAAAACTTAATTCAATATTTACACACACACTGTGGGTTTTTTTGGCTACCGATCTATAGTTCTGTCCTTCTAAAGCTATGCTTTTAGGTTGCCATGTTAGAGAAGCAGCAGCTTGTGAAAATAGACTACATTGCCTATAAAAAAAAAAAAAAAACAGAATTCACAACAGCTTTTTAGATTACTTTGCATCACCAGGAACAGTTGCTGCATGAGACTTACACCACATTTCATACTTATTTGTGCCTGCAAAGCAAAACCAGGAAGTTTTTGTTACTCCTTCAACCTGGTAGTATCCTCTCATAGAGATGTCCTTCATAGCAAGCTGCTAGGGTTGCAGCACAGTCAACCCAGTAGGCTGCAACAAGGCTTTACCATAGGTCAGATTCTACTGTCTGTGCTGTTTCTCCTTCCTCCAGAGGTCAGACCACACCACTCCTTCTCCATCCAACCCCCTCCCCCACACTCCTCAGGGCTATTTAACCACTTAGTGGGAACGAGCTACTCCTGCACATCGTCCATGTCAATGAACCCACTGCCTCTGAGGCCAGGCCACAGCTGCGTGTTATCAATGCTGATCAACCCACCGCCTTCACTCCTCTACACTAGGGAACATACTTCTCTTTACCAAAGAGTGGTACCCTGGTGCTGGTTCCACAGTTGGCTATGACAGCCTTCTGCAAGCTACACGAATGTATGAGTGAGCTGAAGGAAAAGTTTGAAAATGCCAAAAGCCTTGTGAAATTTGGAGCATTTGCACTACAAAAACGACGACGCAAAAGCTTCATTAAAATCCAGTGCCTAATGTATAGGCCAGTGTCCCTACTGCATACCCAACGGAAAACAAGACAGTCTGTTAAAGAGGATCTTCTCTTTGAAGCACATCTGTGACTGTTGTGGGTCCTCACAGCTGTGCTTGTATCTACCCTACTCTCAATATATGTACTTTGAACTTGGTGTTTGAAAGACGTGTTCCTCATGAGAACTCCACCAACACTGTCACATTCTAGGGCAAAACTGTCTGACTCTCATCTCACCGTTTCAAGCTGAGTCACTAGTGATCTCAGTTACAAGATTTTACCCTCAGGTAAGAGACAAGAACTTACCCTCAGGCTCAGGACAGCTCCTCATAAATGACTCCAAGTACAAGTACTTTAAAAAATCCTCTTAATACCTCTTAAAAGTCCTTCAAATACCTCCTCTCTCAATGCTATGTCTCAAAAATCTTGGCAACTGATGCCTTGAGATAACACTCATTACCTGTCTCACTAATCAGTATTGTTCGCCCATGTCTTACACTCTATCACCTGGCTCTTGGACTGCCTTTGTTGTCTGTGCTTCTACCAGAACAAGTTCAATGCAGTTCCAATCTCGTAGCTAAGGTTAACAGTGATTATACACACACACACAACCTAGAACAGGGTGAGATGTTTAACTGGAAACTTGCTGCTGTGCTGATTCAAGCTTCAAGGACTCTCTTCCATCTTAAATTTGAACGGATTTGTTGTCCAGCTTTCATGCCATTAAGTGTTGTCCTTGTTTACACTCCACAAGCACAGGGGAGTTCCATCTATATGGTCAAAGACTTGGCTGAGGGGTTATAGCTTTCTTAGATGTCTGATGTAGGTAATGTAAGCCCAAGAAATAATGAAATGCCTTAAGAGTTCCAAGTCACGAGTATGTTTGTTCTGCTTTTGCAGAACAGATGACTAAGCTCAGGTGGGTGGAAATCATCAAAAACAGTACAGCATCCAGTCTTTTCCTAATGATGTCCACAGAGGTCTGATCAGTGACAGCAACATGAAGCCAAGCCTGAGCCCTTCTAGGAAAAAACCTTCCTAGCACTTGTATGTGCTGGCAGAAATAAAGCTTTTGAGTTTTTATTTCTTTCAAGTGTTCTGCTGGGAGGAGTGGATTAGTGCTGTGGATTCATGTTCTGTCAGTACCTGGCATTCAGGTACAGCTGATCCTGCCTTGGAGTGCGAGCTGGATGCTTTCTCAAGATTCATTTCTCAGGAGTCCATGAGATCTATGTAGCAAATAAAGAAGTAAATCAATCCGATTCTGACTGCACATCTGCTTGCTTAAAGGTCATTGAAGCGTTACAGCTTAGTCAGAGCAAAAGCACAACCTGAGGCTGTGGCTTGCGTGCTTCGTTCATCCAGGATACACCATGGTAAGACTTCCTTACACTCAGAAGTTGCTTTGCTTTTATTGTACTAGCATAAATTCATATGGTAACAAGTGCTCAAATACAGCTTAACACATCCCTGCACACCAGCTCAGACCCAGTAGCTGTTCCTAGACACAGTTATCTCCATCAAATGCAAGATAGCAGCAGTCAGCTTTAAACTATTTGAGAAGAAGCTAAATACCAACTACCTGCTGTTTTCTTCAAGCTGAGAGCAGTGCACCTCGGCAGCCATTACAGCACAGCTAGCTTTATGGGAAACTTACACTTGATCACATAGGTGAATTCTAAGCTATAGAGGAGATGGGCATATATTCCAGCATAACAGTCCTCAGGCCTTGCACTCTGAATCACTAAGATTTAGAAAAAACACAAAACAAACAAAAAACCCACTTTCTAGCAGAATCAGTTGGGTTCTGGATCCCCTGGCTGGAAAGGAAGATGAAGTGGGTAAGATGCTGCTGCTCCAGCAGTGCTTCCCTGCCTCACTTCATGGCCAGCTGGATTGCTAAAAGCACAGGTGAACTGCAACAGCTTACAGCTCCATCTCCAAGGGCATACTGGAACCAATGCCAGTTTAGCCACCATGCAGTGGGAGGAGATGGGCAGTTTGCCATGGTTCCAAGCTCCAACAACATTGGATACTTATTCTTTTAAATCAGCTTGGTTGTGATGCACCCCACCATGTTGCACCTAATTTCAAGCCCATTTGACTGGCAAACCTCAGGCAATATGGGCCTTTGAATGCCCACAAATTAGTCCACACAGTTCAAGGAAGAAAGATCCCAGAAATGTTATTTAGCGTTACCAGCTTTTTTCCCTCCCAATCTGCCCATGTTTTTGTGAGGCTGCATTCAGTTGTTGATTGCGAACAAGGACAGTAACTGTCCATAAGGAACAGTCATGCTTTAACAAAAGGGCACAAGGGTGACTAGAGACATCCATTTCTCAGAGAAATGCATGTTCTACCAAGGTTTCCACAGTGTTCAATGAGGGTCTGTTCATCAAAAGCTGAGGTATTTTTTTCTTTTTAAAAAATAAATTGAGATGGCACACTGCATCATACAGCTGGAGGGAATGGCTTGACTTGAGGCCACCCGCAAGGTATCTTTGCTGAGATGGCCAGAGGGCAGCTGCTTTCTGGCCTAGGACACCATGCCTACACAGCAGGCTATGTGGGCAGTCAAACGTTCCCCTCCCTCACAAAAACCTATCCCTTCACTCAGGGACACTGTCCCTGCCACCCACACCATCCTCAACAGAAAAGAGAAAGCCTGGCACAACCATTTGCTACTCTTGGGCTACATTTCCCCTATTCCCCCCCTACCAGGTCCCTCCTCATGAGACTGTGCCCCCCCCCCCCCCGATCACGTCCCTCAGTGCCCTTCATGCAGCTTGTGAATGCTGTTGCGTGTTCCTGCTGCCCTGACAGCAAGTGGAAGCCCAGTACAGGTGCCCATTTCTCCTGACGGATGCATCTCCCCTCCCTCCCCAGCACCGCTGTTCTCATGGGATGATAAGACCACCCACACACCCCTCAACGAGCAAGACATTTAGCGTTGCAGCACTCTCCAAACTATCAAGCTGCAACAAGGTCTTTTACCACCTCATACTGGCACGCTCTTCATCCCAGCCCCTCTGCTGCCTTCTCCTCATCTCACCTCCTCACTCAGGGCATGCTTTCCCTCCTCTTGCTTCTTCCTCTACCCATCTTCTCCAGCTTCTTTCTCTCTCTCCTCTTCTTCCCTGGCTGAACCCCCTTCATTGGCTCAGAACCAGCCACAGCTGCACCTTATCTACATCGACCAACCCACCCCCCCTGAAGCCAGCCCACAGCTGTATGTTATCAATGCTAATTAACCCATCTACATTCCTCTACAATTTATGTCATGAGCTCCTCACTGCTGCATGCTTCTGCCACTAGATCTGCCCTCACAGCGAACGGAAGCCATGGCATGCCGTGCTCCTGGGTGACACTTCTCACCTCTGCAGGTCCACTCTCAGGAGACTGCAAGCCCACCCAAACGTTCCCCCCCCAGCAGGGTGGGCAGCCAGTTAGCTCGTGAAGGCTGCCAACGCCATCTTCTCAGCAGAGGGAGGCCCAGCACAGTTGGCTCTGGAGCAACACTCTACCTCACCCAGGTCGTTGGCTGTTTCCTCCTTGCGAGATAACAAGCTGCCTGCGCACCCCTCGGGCACCTGGGGTTCAGCCTGTGAATGCTGCTGATGCTGCCAGCACTCCCCTCAGGTGCAGGGAGCCACACACAGGCACCTGCTGCTTCAGGGTGATGCTCCCCACCTCCATCCTCCCGACCTCTCAGGGACCAGCACCCCCTGTCTTACCCATGGGGAGAGCTGGCAGCTGGTGGCTCGTGGCCAGAGGAGAGAGGTGCCTCCTGCAGCGGCAGATCTACAGCCACAGCAGAAATACAGTGCTGGTGGCCCTGACGGGGCACAGTGGAGCCCAAGCCCAGGGCCTGCACCAAGGGGGGTGGTGAGAGAACAGTCCCTGGAGCCCCCTTGCTGACCCAGCCTGCTGTCTCAGGAGATTTGCTGCTTGCCAGGGCAGCACCAGGAATGTTGCGTGGCACCTCGAGCTGCTGCCCGTTGCTACTTATACCATGTAGGCACCACTACTGCTGCCAGGGAACGTATCAATCAAGAGGGACCAGGTGGCTCAGGGAGCAGGATGAAGGGCACGGTGACCAAGGCACCATCTCATCTTTGGTGAGGGGGAAAGACCTGAGCAGAAGCAGATGCCTTCAGCGGGTCAACACTTGCCTGTGTGGCTGGTATCACAGGCAGGGCTTGGGCTTTTTTGACTACAGGACACTTTCTGGTGAACAAGGTCTACTGAACAGGGATGGGATGCATCTAAGAAAGGGGGTAAGAGTGTGTTTGGAAACAGAGTTGCTAACCTAGTAAGGAAGACTCTGAACTAGATAAGCCTGGGGAGGGTTGCCATAACCTTGTCAGGGCAAAAGATGACAGGACAGAGTGCACTCTTAGCAAGTTTGGGGATGATGCCAGACTGCAGAAAGTGGTTGTAACAGTGGAGAGTGGGGATGCTAATCAGAAGGACTTGAATAGGCTGTAGAAATGAGCTGATAGAAACTTCATAGATTTAATCAAAAGTAAATACAAAGTCCTGCATCTGGGATAGAATAATCCAGTGCCACTGTATGGGCTTGGGGCCAGCTATCTGCAAGCAGATCTTCAGAAAAGGACCCCAGGGTACATGGTAGACAACAAGATGAACATGAATCAGCAGTGTGCCCTTGCAGCAAAGAAAGCCAACCACATCCTGGACTGCGTTACTAAAAGTGTAGCAAGCAGGTCCAGAGAAGCAATTCTTCCTCTCTATTTGGCACTTGTAAGACCATGTCTGGAGTTCTGTGTCCAGTTTTGGCCTGTTCAGTACAAGAAAGAGAGTGACGTGCTGGACCAAGTCCAGCTGATGCCACCAAGCTGGCCAGGGAACTGGGATATAGAGCTGTGTTTAGTCTGGAGAAGGCTTGGGGGAGACCTAATTAATTACTCTAATTACTGCCTGCAGCTACCTGATTGGAAAATGCAGAGGAGACAAAGGCAGATTTTTCTTGGAGATGCGCAGCAATAAGTCTTGAAGCAAGGAACACAAGTGGAAGCATGCAAAACCCCAATTAGATAGCAGGAAAATGTTTTTTTTACCACAGAAGTAACAAATAACATATGGGCTGACTGAAGACATCATGGACTCTTCATCCTTAGAGTTCAGGATTTGACTGGACAAGACCTTGACCAAGCTGATGTAACTAGACCTGCTTTGGACAGAGGTCTGGAGAGGATGAATGCTGGAATTCCCTTCCAACCTCAATTGTTCTGTGATTCTAGAAAACTAGTATTTAGAGCTTAGTTTTCTAAAGAGCTCAGTTCCCATCTGAGAGGTATGGTCGTCTTTTAGAAGAGGTGGGTAGACATAGTCCAGAGTCTTTTGGAGACATGGCCATAAGGTATCTTGAGGAGAGATGCTAAGTTCCAGCATCTTTTGCTAATTCTGTCAAGTTTTTAATGTTGGTTTTAAACATAACAAGGGGAGGAATATAAAAATCAAACCCCTACTCGTTGTGTGGGAGACATTCCTCCCAGAATGTTCTCTTCCTGAAAAAACATTGTTCACCCAAACAAAGGAAAAAGCCCTAGTTAAGTGTAAAACAATTTAAATGCTAACCCTAATTTTATATAATAATGTTCTTCATGGAAAGGTAAAATTTATTCTTATTTAATCTGTATTTAAGTAAAGAAAGTACATTTATTAGAGAACAGTGGCAATTCCAAGTAGACTTGTCACAACAGGAGCACTAATGTGATTTATACGAGACAGCCGTATTATCAGCAGCTGTGATACAGCTGGAGTATTTGCATTTGAATAAGCATTTGTATGGGAGAAAAAAGAAAAAAGAAAAAAGAAAAAAAGAGAAGTGCTTATATTTTATGTTTCCAGAATTTCTTTCCTGGATAGAATCTTTCCCATCTAGCAGGTGTGAAGGCTTGGGGGTTTTCAGCTACTATGCCTCTATTAGTTTCCAGATTCAACACAGGGAGGAAAACCCCACCATTGTCTTTGGTATAGAGTTATATTGGTATCTACTGATATATAATATTATTATATTAATAATATATATTATATTAATATATAATATAACTATAACAATAATATTTTTTATTGTGCTGATTTCTTGTGTATTTTTAAAGTGATTTAATTCTTTGGTTTTTTTTTTAATTATGAAACCACACTAGAAATAGCCTTACACATGCGAGATCCCGCTGTTTGAAACATAATTTATTTCATAAAACTTCTCTGAGTGCTGTTGTGGAATAAACATACCATCTATTTTGCAGACCCAGGCCAGGCAGAAGCAGCTGTGTTTCTGTAGCTGTAGGAGAGACTGCAAAGCAACACAGGTTCAGTCCTGTGTTAAGGTGAACTCTGAATTAAAAAAATGTAACAGGGATTATATACATTTACAGAAGGTACAAACTGCTTTGTGAAGGGGCCTGATGCACCAGAGCAGCATCTGCACTGAATGAAAACTTGCTACAGCAGCTTTAATATGTATTCCTGATAACTGGGGACCCGCAGCAGGACGGCTTGGCTTGCTTCAGCTCATCCCTCTCTTCCTGACTAGCTTTTAGACCTTGCAGGCATGTAGGCACGGGAGTTCTGTTTTATTTTAGTATACTTACAAAAACCCATTTCAGACTAGGTCTACGTGAGAAGCTCTTCCTGTCATTGCTGTACCACTGAGAATGTGAAATGGGGATAGTAAAACACCTGAACAAACAGCCATGCCTGCTGAATACTCGCAAAATGGACTGCCAAAGAGGAAAATAGTTTTTCTTACTGGGTACAGTGGCATTGACACCTCAAAAAGCTGTACCTCTGCAAAATGTCATCCCCTCCACTTGCTCAGCTGACAACAGGTCATGTTAAGTAGGGCAACATTTAACATGTTAAATTAACAGTTAAAAAGGTACAACAAGTCAACCTAAGCAACCCAAGGAAGGCTGAAGCCAATTTGGCTGCATTTGCCTGAAGTTACATGCAGCAGAGAGCAGGGTGGGAAAGTATTTCGCAGAATATTGACAGCTTCAGGGTGGTTTCAGCTTGTCTGCTCACAAAGCTGTCCGGAACCACAACCCCACGAGGGGGCTCTGCCCGCACGGGTATCAGCACCAGCACTTCCAGTGAGCAGCTCCCACTGGTGTCCAGTCACATCTTGCCTTTGAGTAAGGAGCATCGCTTTTGTGGGAAATGGCCTTAAAATAAACCTAAATATGCCTGATTTGGTGTGACGTGAAAGCACCTCTCATATGCCAGGGTCTCTAAAGCAGTTTAAATTTCAGGGTGTTAAACTGGTATAGTTGTAGGTATAACCAGATAACCAGAATAGTAGTTCCCTCTGGGCTGCTTCCATTGGAAGCAGCAAATATAGAGGGAATGACTGATAGCTGCCATATGACCTAACTGTGCCTGGAACATGTAGAAATAAATGGTAACAAGGAAATTAATTACTTGGATGTCTTGTTCCTACTAGATCTCCTCCAGCCCAAGACACTTGCACCAGCAATAGTTTAAGAAAGCCTGGTATAGACAAGTCTTTGAAATAAATCAAATAGGGAAAATGCTACTGTATATGAGAAAAATAGCTTTCACCTACGCAGATTTGAACATAGTGAAGGGGAAAGGGGCATTTAAATAACCCACACTGATCAAGATAAGACAGCTGAGTTTGACTTCTTTATATCTTTTAATAAAACCTCCATTAAAATTCTGAGGTGAAAGTAACTGTAATGGTAAACACAAAAGTATAAGGAGAATATACATTACAGTTCAAGGAAAGATTTGTCCCTACAATGCATAAGAAAAATCAAGTGATGAAGGTCATTTAAATTGTACGCATCCCCTGCAACAACTGCCTGGTCGCTTTGGTAATAGCACCTGTCAAATGCACGGTGCTGGACTGCTCACTATTAGTAGCTTACTAGCACCAAAAGAAACACAGGTGCAAAGAGCCAGAGCAGCAGTGGAGGACGATACACAGAAACAGCAGTGACAACTTGAGCGGGCTGCTGCTTACAGCTCCTTCCTCACGGTGCTGGGCTCACATGACCACCATGATGTCTTCCAGTGGCTTTCGGGTCAGCGCAGGCACAGTAGCGTCTTTCTTGGGATATCCAACGGGGAGCAACAAGAGTAGCTTCTCGTTCGCTGGGCGCTGGAGCAGCACCCGGAGCTGGGGGCCACAGTTGAGGGGTGTGGATGTCACTGTGTACAGGCCCGCGTTCTGCAGCAAGACACACGGCAGCAGAGTGAGGCAGAGGTCTGCGCTCTGTGTTTGCATCAGTTGTTTCCACCAGACCTGTACAGATTCCCCTATTGACTAGCCCAGAAATGCTGCTTTGTTAGACTCTGCTGCAGGCTTTAGAACATCTGATTTACTAACAGCCTCAACGGTACCGTAGAAGGTGCCTGCTTTGCTTACAGAGAAGTGCAGCAGCACTGCAGCAACAGCACGCTCTGCCTGACGTGTCTGTGTGCTGTACAGCAGGAGCCTGCCTGCAGTGCTCAGCATAATGGGGTACCCACGGCCACAGTGAAGTTGAGAGGCGGTTGTGGGGATATCACTGGAATATCATCCCATGGGCTCATACGGGGAAATTTTTCAGTCCTTGCCTCCATATGGGTGGCAGGAAGATTTCTTACAGCTTTGTGAACATTTGCTCCTGCTCAGGAGCTGTACCTCACAGGTACACAGGGGATGGGGGGTACAGGCTCTGCCTCAGAAGGTGTCACAGGAGCCTGTTGTGATCTCTCACAGTGGCCAGTGTTCTGGCTTACATCAGAGCCCCAAAATAAGTGTAGGTATCTCTCCTCCCACGATACAAAATCTCATAAAAAATCTAAACAATATGACAAACAGTAAAGACCTGACATTATCCAAGATATGACCACATAGCTGAGGTGCTTCCTGAGAGTTGCACATGTGGATTTCAGTCTCCCTCTATGTAATGTAAGCATTTTGGGAGGCTTTGCAATGTATGTCAGCCAGGGAGAGAAGCTTAGGCAGTGGGCCTCTCATGTTAAGTAATCTCTATGATTACTAACGGTGGTGCTATTTCTATGATTCAGCTAATGGTGGTGGTGCTGAAAGTTATGAGTCCATCACACTGTGTCCTTTAGTGTTCTCAATTAATTTTTAGGAGCTAGGAAAGAGACAGCACTAAGGAGCCTAAAGTTAAAAGATAGCCTCAGAAATCCCACCGAGTGGTGAGCTGGCTCAGGAGAAAGCAGAGCCTTGTCATCCCTACTGCTCCTAAGGCGCTAGTGACACAGGCTGGTCCTGCCCCATGCCTTGTCCATCCCCTTTGCTGCCAGCTCCATGGAGGGAACATACAGAGTGCTGTGCAACTGCAGAGCAGCAGCACCCCAGCAATGTGCTTCTGTACTGCTCACTTCTTAGATTTTCCATCCTGAAGATCCTCCTGAGGAGCAGCAATGTGGGAAAGGAAGTGTCACTCAAAACAGAACGGAGAAGAAATGGCAGTTCCTGGTAGGAATTGGCCTAATGTAAGAGGTGGCAGCTTGCTGTAATCCTGCTGGCAGGCCAAGTTAACTATCAGAACAGCTTCGCTATTTAAACACTTGTGTGAGCACATCAGATACAACAAGCAGAACTGAGCACTGAGAAACCACTGAGAAAATCCAACTGACAGATATCAAACACACAGAGATCTAGAAATCGGTTCACTTTCAGAAATGCCTCAGAAAGAGCAACTGAAATAAGTACAGTCTGTTCTGTGAAATATGTCCCTGAGGGTTTCTTTCAGCATTGTGTACTAAAAATTATTTGAGGTCAAGCTGTTTTATTAGGAATTACTGAAAAGAAGGGGCCAGTGTGGCACTGCACAGCCATGCTTGGGTGGCCTGCAGCCCCTGTCAGCCCTGGTAGCATAAGGCAGAAACCACAGGGGCTGGAGCCTGGGCTGGGAGAAGGTTGACAGCTCTGGAACTAAGCTGCATTACATTTTTCTTCATGTCAACCAGTACTGAGGATAGGAATCACCCTCTCAGATGTAGGCTTGAGCAGACTAGCTTTAAAACTCAGAACTAAGACATATTGCCAGGAGTTGGAGTAATCCAGAGGACTGATAATGTTATAATCTAAATTGGGTTCCACCCTCATTTGGGCAGAATAGCTTTGGTGTAACCCAAACCCCAGTATGTTGGTTCTGTCAATATACCTGCAAGGCAGCAAGCAGGATTCCACAGGCAATAGAAACACTGATTTCATTGTAGTAGTGGGTCTTCTTTTTGCCATTTGGAAGCCGCCCATATACCTGCTTGAAAATGAGGATCAGATACGGAGCAGTGTCCAAGTACTCTTTGATCCAGTTTGTTCTGCAAAAGAATAATGTTTAAGACATTTATTTTGCAATTTTTTAATTTTCCTGTAACTCACATCTACTGTCTGCAGGGGGGCACTAAAGGTACATGGTAATTATAGCAGTAAACTAAAGCTTAGAACATTTACTCAAAGGATTAAGTATTATCAGCTTAAACAGAAATATTTCCGAAAAAATAAGCTTGAATAGAGTGCTCAGTTTTAACAGACTTGGCTAAACAGTTGACGCACTCGTTCTGAAGAGTGGAACTGCATATAAATAGGAGGTATGTCTTGCCCTCTTATCTATGAACTGGCCTCATAAGCATTTGCCTTTGAGATTATGTAATTCCTGGAATTTTGCAGACTTGTAGCTCCACCTGTTACTAGCAATGCCAACTTTTTTGTGATAGCAGGGAAACTTGTCCAGGTTTCAGCTGGGACAGAGTTATTTTTCTTCTCAGTAACTAGTACAGTTCCGTGTTTTGGATTTAGTATTAAAATACTGTTGATAAGACACTGATGATTTTAGTTGTTGCTAAGGACAATTTATACTACATCAAGGACTTTTCAGTTTCTCAGGCCCTGCCAGCGAGAGGGCTGGAGGGGCACAATTGGGATTGGGAGGGGACACAGCCAGGACAGCTGACCTGAACTGGCCAAAGAGATATTCTGTATCATGGGACATCATGCTTGGTATATAAATGGGGGAGTTGGCCAGGACCTGCTCATCACTGCTCAGGGACTGGCTGGGCATATTGTGCATCAGGTGTTTTTTTTCCCCTACATATTTTATTCCTCTCTCTCCCTGTCTCTCTCCGTCTAATTATTATTACTATTATTATATTTTTCAATTCTTAAATTTCTCATTAAATCAAATTAAAACTCAACCTACAAGTTTTACCTTTTTCCTGAATCTCTTCCCTATCCCTTGGTGGGGGGAATGGGCGAGCAGCTGCATCCGTACTTAGTTCCTGGCTGGGGTTAAACCACAACAAAACTGCTGGCAGAAAATTTCAAAACTTCTTGGTCTAAGGTGTAAACCTAAATATATTATCACAGCAAAAAATGTTATTCTGCTTCTGCCTATTTCAGTCCTGTTACAATTAATTTGGTTCCCAATTTTTTTAATGTTAATATATACTATTATGAGGTAGGATTTCAATGAGAAAATGCGTGCTTTCTATTGTACTCACTCAAAAGACAAAAAATACTATTTTTCAGTTGTTTGCATAGCACATACATTTACATAGCATGTAAGCACCTGAAAAACACTAACATTATGAAACAAGTAGGGCAAATCAACCCTATAGAAAGCTTTGTGCATATGCTTCAGTTGACAAGCCAAGACTCAGTAGATGTTTTCCCATTGTATGAAGTTAAGCAAGTCAGTCAGACTTCGGAACAATTAAATATTGCATAATTCAGCACTTGCATAGGGGCCAGCCTTGGGGCTGCCTCAGTCAGCAGCAAAGATCCCAATGACTTTGGGAGCTTCATTGTTTGGCAAACAGCAGGAAAATACTGGGACAAGAGTTATGGCAACAGAGGTTACATAGGAAAAAAAAAATGATGGAGACAAATGCTTGGAAAAGTTTCAAGATGGAGAGCCCATAATACTTTTTACTGGAGGCAATTTTATGAACCAGCCACCAAGGCACAATTCTACACATATTTTTAAGTTTTTCTTTCCAAACACAAATCTTAGAAATGTATTAAAAACAAGAGGGAGGAAGAAATATAAAGGATACTAGAAGAATTTAAGACAAGCTTCTTTTACAATTTCAATTTTCTAAACTCTGGTGCTTTCAGTAAGATTCCCATCATCTGGAGAATCAAGACAGAGCCATACAACAGGAAAGAGTGTGCTGAACATCTGAGCCACTTATTTTATCCTTCTAGCAAGACTGAAGGACACAGGCATAGCGAGCTTGTCTTTTGTGTGTATCAGTTGGGTGTTGCATCTCACCTGGCCCTTAGAACAAGGCAGTCAGAATTAACATATAGATAGTAAATTCCTTTTTCAGCTCCTGCTAAGTGGGAACTCCCCTTTCCTCAGACAGGAGTTTTTTCTTCCCAGATGTAAATTAGCAAAAGGACCACATTACAGCAATTCTGGCAACTCTCTGGCTGGGGCAGTTTCTGCCCCACCTTCCTTCTTTTTCTGTGATCAGGACCTGGGAAATATTTATATCTGCTCTCCTATGGCAGCACCAGAGAACTGGGGAAAGTTTAAGGAGCAGGGACTTGAAAGAACATTTTGAAAACAAGCGTTTTAAAATTGCTGACATGATTATTTGCACTAGTTTCTTTTTCCTTCCTGAAAATAAATGGGGGAAAAGATGAAAAAAAAAAAGTATCATGACTAAAACTTCTCAATATGGTCTTTCCTAGACTAAAACACAGCTCCCTTCAAAACCCTTAGCCAAAAGACTTTTTCGTACCTCAGTCTTTTCAAGTCATTAACCCATCTGTCTCCCATCCTTTTTTTGTAGTTGATTTCTTCTTCTTCTTCTACGATCTCACGAATCTTGTGTTTTAAATACGGATCTTGCACCACCACAAAGGTCCAGGGCTCAGTGTGTGCTCCACTGGGTGAAGTACCTTCATACAAAAACAAGGAAAGATGAGAGCCCAGGAAGGAGGGTGGACAGTGAGATCCATCAGCTCTTCCTTGTGGGCTTTCAGGCAGAGCAATGGGAAAGCAATTGGATGAGATGGGAAGAAAAGCACAGAGATCAGTTCTGGCAGACAATCCTGTTCATTTCTTTCTCGAAGACTATGAAGTCCCATTTGATGACAGAAGTTAGTCCTTTCATACAGCCATCTTAGAGGAAACCAAAGGTAGGGATTTGTAAGAATTCCCTTGTGGTTCCTATGATGAGGCAGTATTATGGTGCAATATATACATGCAGTAACGTTATTGCAAAGCATTATGCCGAAAGCAACACACTGTCTGAACGTGCACCCAGCTCTGAGGCACACTTTTAGCCAGAGGGAAAAGCTAATGGCTTTCAGGAAAACAAGGCTAAGCAACCACCTGCAGGGATCTGCCACTGACTGGCAAGGATGAGGAGCTGCACAATGCCGACATCTGCCATACAGCACCCAGGTTTGAGTCGTTGTCCTAAAGACAGCTGGTGTATGTAGGTACGCACGGGTTAAATCTGCACTTGCTCATTCAGCCCTGATCATTACACACCAACACCACTGGAGAATATTTTAACTGCTCAGAGGATGAAAGCCAGAAGCTGAAGAATATAGTCATCTGTGCAGGTTCACAGATAAATGGGTTAAGAAGACTGTTTAGGTCTCTCTAACCCCTCATACAAATTTTTAAAATATTTGAAAGTGTTGAACACATATAGTATCTGCTTTCTTAAGCACTTATTTCAGTTTGAGAAACACTGGATAAGCATCTTGAACTATCTTTTATATTAAAATGTGTTTATATGGTGAACTTTGCCTCTTCTCATGTATCAGTAAGAACTGATGACATTTAGGCTTTGCTTTGTTTTCTTTTCTTCTACACAGCCCAAAGCTTTCAGGGTTGCTAAATACTTCATCTGCACTCCAGGCTTGTTCGCTTTGCTGCATTTGCCAAACCATGCTTAGTGTTTTAATGACTCCAAGCTAATTAGAGGAAGATGGAGACTCATTACAGTGCAGTAACAAAGGTGCTTACAGTTTTTAAAGGGAAAACAATGCACCTCAAATGCTAAGAAACTCTGTATTATTAATCCTGCTAGAGGCTACTGAACTTTTGTCTAAGGCAGCTTGCAAATATTTTCTACATTAGCAGCAGCTGGTTCATAGACTGAGATACATAATGAAGGACAAACCCACTCCTGGCTGAAGTCAGTTACTAAAGTAGAGATGAGATTAGGCCAGGACATGACGGCAAGGATTCAAAACACATACGTTCTCAGAAAAAAAAAAGAAAATTCATTTTTGACATTCAGTCAAATAACTTCTATCAGGGTCCTTAGCACATCACTCCAGTTGTATGCAATAGGGGCCTGGCACTGATCTTGAAAGGACTGGAAAGTTTTTTGTCCTAAACTGAAAATTTATTCCCTTAATAAATCCCAACCATTTGTGTCAACTGAAATATTTCACATAGCTGAAACAATTTCAACAATTGATTTAGGGGAAAAAAATCAAAACCAAACAAAACTGTGCACATGATAAATATCATCAAAATACATGACATTTTAAAGCATGTGAAGTACACATGGTTTAACATTTTTGACAGAAACCACTTCAATATTTCTATTTGTCTCACTAAAGTGTACATCAATTTTATTTTAAATAACATCTTTTAATGTTTGAAAAAGAAATGTCTTGTTTCATGCTGTTGAAATGCTCTTTTTCCCTTTTGGGTGCACTGCAAATACAAAGGGATTGGGACTGCTCCAAAGTAGTCCCTGACACACAGTTTTTCAAGCTGAGTAATTTCCAGTCAATCAATGGAGGCTCATTTATTATGGTGACAGGTGAATCTAGGAAAACCATAGGCCAAATGCCAATCCCCTTGGCTTTTCCACATCACTTTTACACAGTTGAACAGCAATTCTGATCCTCTTCTTTTTTTCAGACCTTGGCCCACTCAGTACCATACCTGCTGTTCTGATGACATTATCGATAACCTCCCTGGGGACAGGCTCATCACTGAGAAACCTGACAGACCGTCTCTTGTTAAGAAGCTCGTAAAACATCTGTGACCTTTTGATCATTTCAGCTTCAGAGTAGCGCTCTGCGAAGAACGGGACATGGGCAACATTTTCTTCAAGTCCTTGCCACTCTTCATCAACCACTGCAAGAAAATAAAAGCGGTTAGGGATTTTTTTTGCTGCAGGCCGCTATTTATATCTTTAGCATCTACCACTGCAATGCACTTTGGCCTGCACTGGCATAAAGGCAAAGTCTGAGATTCCACTTGACACAGCCCATTGATCCCTAGCTCTAGATACTGAATAAACACCTTGTTTAAATACCAAGAGGCAGGAGGGTCCTGGCTGGCTGTAGCAAGTGTGATCCACAAAGAAGTTATGGCCTTCTCCACTTCAGTTTGCAAGCCTGCCTGTAAAAATGGGTTACAAGCTGAAACAGCAGTGAAAAGGTGGCCAACATTTCAGCCCACTTTTCTCAGTAAGTAAATGTGAACGTGTGTTCTTTCCTGAGCAGTCTAGTAAGAAAAAAATGAATTAAATTACTGAAGTTAAGGAGAGGGCTTAACTACCAATATGTATAAAATCTCCTCTGAAGAGTTGAATGTCATTTTTTTCCATACACATGTTTCATAGCAGAAGCATTACAAGCCTAAGCTCTGTGCAAACGTGACTTTGTGGTTAAGTTATTTGGTTTCACAACACTTTCAGCATAAAAGGAAGTGGATGACAGGCATCTATACTTAGGATAACAGCATATCAAATGTAGGATATTGTGTTTCTTGTCTTTAATTTAAGAACTCAAAATGGTTCCTCATTTCACTGAAATCTGTCTTTCTGGGTGTTTTTTTTTTATACCACAAAATGCATCTCCCACAGTCTTTGAGATCTCTTCTTTCCTCCCTGTATTCCTAGAATCAGCAGGGATAGCATTTTTTGCAACTATGATGTGGAAGTTAAATCCATTTGAATTCTGCATTTTGACTAGTCAGTAGTCAATAGCAATCTGCAACAGAGGGCTGAGTCAGGAAAAAAATATTCCAGTTCTTTTTCAGTCACCATTAGGCTATTATTCTGGAATCACAGCAATCTCCAGTGCAAATTCAAACAGCAATTATTTCTGTGTTTTAGTAGTATGCGGTTGCCTTAGAGACCAGGCTGATTTTTTGTTCATTTTACAAACACCAGTCAAATATTCACAAGTGTGCCTCAGCATGTGCAAGAGGCTGCAATGTATCCAGTTTCATATGTTGAATCTAACCAGAATAATTCTGGTCCTTGAACAACGTGCATTTCATTTTGCATACAAAGAATCACCCGGAGAATTTATTTTGTTTAGCATTTCATGCATGTATTAAGCATTCTCAGTCACAGACTGCAAGGACTTTGCTCCAGGGTAATGGGAAGCAGTGACCCATTGCAAAAATTATTTTTGTGGCCAGCTTGCACACTCAAACTGAAAAAGGGATGCCTCTTCCTAGTGTTCCCTTTGTGGTTTACACTTAGTAAATTATTTACTATTCAATAGGGACCTGCCAATAGCAAAGGGCCAACAGGACTTGCCCTTTGCTAGGGTTCTGGTAATCTTATCTTTCAGAAACTTTCACACCCCCTTTTTTACTGTTCCTCCTCCACACTCAGCCAAGGGAATACCACGGGGTTAAAAGGCTATATTTACACTAGCAAGCAGTATGATGCAACAGGAGGTTGAGAGGAAGAGCTTCTGCTGGGAACCCAGTGTTCAACATCCTACATGTATAGAGTGGTAGGGTACCGGGGGAGGGGAGGCAGTCTGCATCCTTCTCACCTCTTCCATGCTATGCAACATACCATAGGATGCCATTTTCAAGGACCACTGTGTTATGCTGGTAAAAGCTGATACAAAAAATAATTCTTCCACAGACAGAAGTTGACACAGTGATGGCTGGCAGCCAAAGGATTTGATAGGAAAAGCGATGACCAAAAAATATGTAAAACTCCAAGGGAAAAACAGGGAGTCTGGAGATGGCAACTCACCTACCCTTTCCAACTGGACTTTGGACTGTCTTACCAGTTAAGAAATTCAGAAGGTGTCCATTGATATAGACACGACAGAAAAACATGTCAGCTTTGGACACATAACCTCTCCAGCAAGCTCCTCTGGAAGAACTTCCAGGCCTGGAAACTGGGTGGCCTTCTGCAACTGTCTTGATTCATCCAATAAAATTAATTCTCCCTCTCCAAATCTATCTTGTGTATAGCAGTGCTGAAACTACAACAAAGATATTTGTTGCTAAACCAAGATTTAGCAGTTACACAGAACAATGCATATCTCACATCCTCACATAAGAGGAGGTTCTAAATGGAAGAAATATTTTTCTTATGATAAAAAAGCACTTCCTGAAATCAGCTAAGGTTGCGCCTTGTCTATCAGAAGGCAGAATCTGACCAGAAAACTATACTGAAAGTAGGGATTGGATTAGTGTCTTGCTGAAATCTTCAGGTCAGACTATATTATTTGTGCTTCTGTCAGCGTGCTGCAGTGATCATCCCTATCTATTTCACACATGTACAATGTTGAGTGTCCTAGGAAATAGAAATAGATTATTTCTAGCCTACAAACAGTCAAATAAAACTAATTCCAGGACTCAAGAGTTCTTATGTTCTCACTATTTACTTTCTTATGATGAGGTTTTTATCAAAGTTCAGAAAGTAGGAAATAGCAACCATTCAATGCACCATACCTTTTATTTAGCCACTGAGGGAAGAGACTTGATGGTCCAACCTTGACTCCTAAGCAAATCCAAGCCCTGCTTGGTCATCTTTTTTCTAGCATTATTGCAAAACTATAAACAATCATTTTGAGTTAGAGATACTGAGACTAGTCTAAAACCACTGAAAATCTTTACAAAGGAGTTTCATCAAATTGGAGTAAACGCTGGGGGAAATTTGTGTAATCTCTGTACCTGGTTTTGAAATACAAGGAGAGGAAAGTCAGGTAGGTGATAAATTGTCAATACATACATACATGAGTGCTGAGGAACAGAACGATAAAGAGCAAGTTTAAATTACTTGTATGGATGAAGACAGTAGTCAGACAACTGACTCAGATGATGTACTTAATCCGAAGAGGATACTGCTTGAGGCCAGCTGAGTGCAGAGGCCTAGACAGCAAACTGGACAAACTAGCAATGTAGAGAACATGAAATAAAACATGACAGGGAGGGAAGAATGAAGATGCAATAACAACAGCAATACCTGCTTTGACATGTGCAGGAAGCATATCAGTAAAAAATAGGCAATAATTGATATTGTGGTAGATTGTAAAGAAATAAAAAAGTAGCATGGCTAAAAAAAAAGGGTTGCTTTTTGAGATGCACTGTCTTCTGGGGTAGTGTGAAGCCTACAAATTCCCCCAAGGTTACATCTAAACCAGGACACGTCTTTAAGGAAGTCATATTGCCTCATCTTTGTTATGAAGCACCTGGTGGAAGCACAGCTTCCCAGGGATAGAACAAAGAGGAAATATTATGATAATACTAGAAACCAGGCTTCCCAGCTGAAGTATCGAATGCCTTGATCAAGTAACCTGTTCTTCTTTTTGTGCAGTGACTGTTAGCTTTGGTTTTGGTGAGATAGGAGGATGTTACAAAAAAACCCAAATCAAACAAACAAACTAAAAAACCCTCTAAACTGAGATTATTAGTTCATTCAATTTAATTAACTAAATGAAAGGGTAAGGAAAAGTAGGCCTATAACTGTGGAACTCAATTTTTAAGTGAACAAACTTGGGGAAAATTTGGGACTAAGAATAATTAAACTGGAGAACTCAGATTAAAGAATTCAGGGATCAGGAAGCACAGATATTTGACATTTCTTTAAATGAGATATAAAAAAATAATCTTAGTTGTAACTGGTTGAATAAACATCACAATTAAATGATCTACAGGCAACTAGGAATGGAAGAAAAGAGAAATCTAGATGTTGTAAGACAGGAAGTCTAAAACTTGCAGTACTACCTAAGCTCAAGCCCAGTTAAATTTTGAGTAGTGTGTTGGCTTGTTTTGTGGTTTATTTTTCCCCCCCATCTAAGTGGAAGAGAAGAAAAGAAGTGAAGCTACTGTGTGGTCAAGATGGTTCAACTTAATAACAATACAGTGAAAAAATAGATGTATTTCAAAGATTTTGAACATGGGACAAAGGTGACTAGTGAGAATGGAAGTGTGAGAATCAGCGTACCTAAGCCTAAGTTTTGCAAGCAAAACTTAAAAATCTTAATACACTCAAAATGGGAATACCGGCTGAGACAGGAGAAGGACCCAGAAGTGAGAAAACTGGCACACAAAACCAGAACTCTCCTGGCAATTATTTTTTTTTTAATAAATTCATCTATTATTTATTCTTTTCCACCATGTGTCTGCCATTCATTCTTAGCAGTTAACATTATCCATATGCTAAGCTAAAATCATTATCAGCACCATCTGTTTAGTGCATGTTCTATATATCTTTAATTGCTGTGTTTAGACATATTCCTGTTTGTACGGTCACATACTACAATGTCTTACTTACACTTATGTGTATTCCATCATTTGATGGACAACAGACATCCTGCTAGTCAGTCTATTATCTCGTTAGCCACATTCTCAAGATTGCCATCAATTCTGTTGTACATTTACAATAGTCATCAGGCTTCCTGCTATTTAAGCAATTCTGAAATGGTTTTGGCTCAGACATCCCAGACATCACAGACCATAATCTCATTTTTACAGTACTATTTCTCTAACTATCAGAAATTCCTCTCTGGATACATTTTAGGATGATGTCTGTGTTCTTCCCAGCAGTTCATATGGGAGGTTATAATCAGCCTAGGAATCAATAAATTTTGCCTCAGTTGTAGCAAAAATACTTACTGTGAGTTCCTAATAACATAAACTCACACTAAGAAAAATGACACATCATTTCATTTCTGTTGTCCACTTGTCTCATGTACACTGACATTTCCCTGTGTTGTTGGCTTCCAGTTGTATGTCATTAAGAAATTTTGCTTGTAATTTTGCTTGCCTGGGTTTTAAGCAAAGGCCACTAGATAATATTAACCATTGGTCCTGAGACTGATCTTTGAGAAACCTCACTGGTAACCTCAGTGTAGACCAGTGCGTTTGCTTACCAAACCAGCTCTTCCAGTTTCTTCTTGAAGAAATTTCTTCATAAGTATAGAATTCCTCTGCAGTCTTCTTTTTCCAGTAGTGTAAAGACATGATGCATAGGAAAACAATTAAATGTATATAACAAAAGCTTTCAGATCTTTGGATTTTAAATGCTGGCCAACTGACTCTTTGGTTTTTTGCTTGATTAATGATAGACCGCTACATAATCAGCCACTACAGGAATCCTAGTAGCGAGTCTAACCCTGAACTGAGTGTGTTCTCACTGCTGAGTAGGAAACTAAAAGATGGAGTGTCTTACTAGTGGATTATAAATAGCAGTTAGCAGGCTGATCCTGGAAACCTCAAGAGTTTGTCAGGGATCTTAAGCAACAGAAGTACCAAGTGGAAGAAGCAGACCCTGAAAGAAGGAAGCCAGCATCAAAATATTGTGGCAATTGCCTCAAACTGGAATACAGTTGCAGAAGGTTTCTTAAGATCTTCAGAGGAATAGAATGGCTGTCTTATAAAGACTTCTGGTTTACCTAGTAAAAGGAAAGCTGAGAGGTTATCTGATTGTTGTCTATAAACCACAGGAGGATATACACAAGGGTTGGGAAAATATCCTTTAAACTAAGAAGAGGATGGAACAGAAAAAATGTGTATAGAGTAGTATTAAGTAAGTTTGGGCAGGCAGGCAGAGGAGGATTTTTAACCCATAGCAGGAAGTTCTGGAATAGCCTTCCAGTAAAGTTAAAGAAACAGGGTCAAATAAGGCCAGCTTTAACGTTCATTCAGCTGATGGCAAAGACTGGAGATGTCTGCAGCAGCTGGGTGGTAAACACAATGATGCATCATGTTCATGTAAGTCCTGAGTTCCTAAATGACACAAAGCATGAACTGTCATTGAATTGGAAAACTAAATTGCTACTGCCTCATTCATGTCAGTAGTATTATTAAAAGATATGGGAAGACTTTGAACTTGGGGAGAGAAGAAATACTTCTAAGTGGGAGAGGTCTATTTTAAGAAGTATCACCAGCAATGAACAGTGCATTTTCAGGAAGGATGGAACATTTGGGCCTTCATACACTGTTTAGTCCTTAAGTAGAGTACATCACCAAAGACCCTACAATTAAAGCACAGTAATAAAATGCTTTTGCTATTAATGTGTGCAAATGATGCCCAGAGTAACAAGGATACAAATAAAATTCAACCTCATCCCACACACCACTGTAAACTGGGTCTGTATTTACCTTATCCATCAATTGTATTGATCTGAATATATGACCAAGAAAGTGACCGATATACAATAAACTCCCTGGGCTAAAGACTGAGCTTATCTTTGCAACAGTGCAGATCTGATTGTATAAAGCTGAAGCAGTGGGAGGCGAGGTACCACCACTTTGGGATCAGATGCTCACCACTAGAAGACAGCTTTTGTGGCTCATCATTCAAGACAAGGCTGAAGAAACATTTTTTTCATCTGTACCTAGTTGGTAATTGCACATGGCCTAACGCAAGACATGGCCAGATACACACACATACAGACCATTCTTGACAATCCACAGCACAACAATCTTACATTCTGGATCTCATAAATAGAGTAAAAAGTTACAGGACAGATGGGTATGCAAACAAATCTGAAGTACTGCCAGTTAAGGCTTTGAACAAATGGACTGAGTGAATGCTTTGCACTTAACCAAAGAACTGGGTTTCTGGTTGCTCTGAGAATCATCCTTCTCTTCAGCTACTGAAAGCATAACACAGACAAGCTTGGGAGCACTGCGCCCTCCCCCTTCTACCCTCCACTGCCAATAAGTGACTCTTCTGGATCTCTCCAAGCAGTTCAGCTAATTACACTGAATGCTTTGCTGCTCAAAGGTATGCCCCTCTGAGGGGAAACGTCAGGTAGGTTCAGTGCTGTTCTTACAGAGCGCTCCACTCTCCTGGCAGAGGGCCCTCACTTTGGTCACGGACACGGATCGAAAGGTTTAGTCTTCAACTGCCCTTCCTGCCAGGGGGCTGTTCAAGATCCAGCTTGTTCACCTATGGCAGCCCTAGATTCTAGTTGTAGACAAGGCCATCTCACCTAACTCAAACTTTCTTCAGAGGAACTTTATAAGCCGGTTCAAGACATTTAAGTAGAAATGAGCTTTTTTGATAAAATAAGATACATTAGTAAAGTAGCAGAATTTATACAACAGGTAAAATATTCTTCACCATTAAGAAGATCTCTGTTTATGTCCATGTTCCTATTTCAACATCTAGTACAGTCGGTGAAAATTTTAACACTGACAGCAAGGTGAAAAAGTTTTGATCCTTAATTACACCATCAGCAGAGTAGCAGATACTTGCCACAGTAGCCATATTCTCTTCTTACTTAGGCTGGGCTTTCCCCTGCTGAAGAAAAACCTCCCTAAGCATGATGTCATTATTTTATTTTTTCTAGAGCGAAAAGACATGCTTGTTTTGCAAAGATGTTCGTTTGAATCACACACCATTAAGGGAAAGATGATTATTTGTTGTTAAAAGCAACATAGCAAGAAAACGTAATTTAATGTTGGATGACATAGTACACAGAGAGGTTTTATTTAAAAATAAATACATCTCCTTTTAGCAACAGCACAAACATATCTATCCACCTGTCAATTTTCTGTAAGAAATTTTAAAGTAGTACAGTTTTGAACTTAGCATCTAAATAAAAGGGAAAACAACTAAGACAGAAAAAAATAACATTTTATATATGGAGCTGTGGCAGTGAGGATGCTTTTTAAGAGCTAATAGGTTTGTTTATGTAAGGGTTCTAAATTTTTAAACTGATAGAAACAGCTGTAGTCAAAGATGTCACTGATAGTTCATAGATTATCAGTTGAACTACCCACAGGAATTTTAATTTGCAGCAATTTAACTGAACTAGTAAGCTATTTGTGACAAAGGAAATATGGGATAAATTTACACAGAATCTATTCTGTATTGAATAATGGAGGATACAACATCTGAACTAATTTTTAAAGAAATTGTCTATATTTGGGAAATAGTCAACATGGTTTAAAATGTTCTAAGTATAAATAATTTCTGGAAACTGATACACAACACTAACTCAAAGCGCTCTGAACACTGAGAAATAAAGAGAAATAATGGTTCTTAGAAACAGCTATATGTACAGAAAAACAATATAACAAAAGTTTCAAGACTCCTAGAAGTGGACTCAGGGAATGTGTCATTGTGGGACAAAAAATACATAAAAAGCCTTTGAAACCACCAGGTGGGGGAAGGCTGTATTAACTGCAAGTTTAAAAACTTCATAGGATCAGAACTCTTTTTTGTTTCTCAAGGAAATAAAGGGATCTTATAGAAGATAGTCAGGAAGCGAAAAGAAGGAAAGGCACATTTTGTGCTCAGACTTTTGTCCAAGCTGTGCATCAGAAATCACTACTGAAAAAAAGGCATTCTGTACAGGTTCAAATATGTGGGTGAGTGAACAGATTAGCCACACCATCATTGAACTTGAACCATCACCACATTTCATTCTCTAAATATTTGATCAACAGAGCTCCCAAACGATCCCAGTGTTAATCCAGCTAAAGCTCTTATAGACATTCTTAGAAATCTCAAATGGGAGACTTTTGTGATAACTGTAATAAACCCATTTCCAACTTTTCTGGGGGTGCCGGGACCAAATATATAGCAGTGGATGGTGAAGTGGGATGAGATGTCTGCGAAATCAGACAGAAACTTTCTGCTCAGGTCTTCCTTTTTGCTCGCAGCAATGAGGCCTGGGAAGAGGCATGGGGTACTTCAGCAGTACCTCCTTCCCATCCCTACACTGCCCATAGGGTCTGAGATCTGCTGTGCAGAGAGACAGACAGACAGGGGTCTTTGAAAATGCTGCCTTTTTTTTTTTTTTGTACTCTGATTTGCAGCATCTAGAGAAAATAGAGATTTACACCAAGAGTGATGACATGAGGACAGCCTCCTTCCATGGATCTGACAAGCTCAGTGCACAGCAGCAGTGCTGCGCTAGACATTGCTGTCACTGTGGAGAAGCCCAGAAGATCCCATCTCCTTTATTCACATCAGCAGATAGGATTCAAACAATGAAAGTGTTCAGATAGATGAGATTTTTCTTACCTTCTTCCTCTGAGTGGTGGTCAGTGCCATCTTTTAAATCTTCATCCACCCATGGGTGAGATAAAGGCTTGCTTTTAGTCTCACGTTTTTCCTTCTCCCTATTAGTCTTCTTCAGAATTGCCCCAATCAAAACACATATAATGGCTATAAAGACTGGGGTTAGGGAAGAAAAGAGTGCCATGACTATGGAAGCATGGAGCCTTCCTTCCCAGTTCAGTAGTTTCTCCTGAAAAAGAGAGGATGAAAAGGGAAGAGTGGAATGGCAGTAAGCAGAAAGGGGCGGACCCAAGGTCCCAAGGTCTGCTTCTATTTTTCAGCCACCACCCCCACAATCTCATCCGTCATGTGCTCCTGCTGTTAAGCAGACCCAGGTTTAGATATATTCTCTGGGAAGAAACTGCTTATAAACAGCAAGCAGAGGCACTGACCATATAAAAATGCATAAATACTGTCCAAAGGAAAAAAATAAAAGTCTTCCAAAATCCCAGACTAAGGCAAAAGATTTCTCCCGCCTTATTTTCATCATTTATCCCAGTAATCTTTCTTGTAATTATGATTTTGAGAAAGAGCTATGTGGGAATGTGACCTTTAAAAACTGATGGAATCTCTTCAATGTTTAACTCATAAAATGAGTCACATTGCACGTATCCCAGAAAATCAGAATATCACCCACTGAATTGAATATCAGTTTGCAGTGCCGCCCTTGGCTATGCAAACAGGTCAATGAAACAGGTAAGTAAAGAGACAGCATTACCTCTGTCTGAAGCATGGATGAGATGATTCACAGAACCTGGTATCCATCCTGTATGTTCTGGGGAAAGGAGATAAATTCAGGGAACCAAAGAAATATTTGAGGGCTGCATATCTATGCTGCAGTTAATTTTAAAACTGGTTCAGCTGTCTTACCAAAGGAAAGGTTAAAAAGTAACAGGATCCTGGTCTAATCCAAGAATGGTCAATGTCCAAATACTTAACTCATTTTTTACATCAGCCAGCTGCTTGGGAACTGAACCAGCACAGCAGCACTGAACTGAAGTCTTTATCTGGGATTATTGGAACATACTGGATAATGAAATGCCAAATGGTAGTGGGTGCTGAGGGGTGTGCTGGAAAGCAGGGTACAGGGGTATGGACTGCATGCAGTGGCCAGCACCCATCAGCCCTTTTTAGTGCCAGCTAAGCACTAGCCCTGTCAAGCTTTATCTCATACTGTACAGGGCCAGGTATGAAGACTCTGCATCCACGGCAAGTTGATCTGCATTTTGGATAAACCCACCCAAGGTAAATGGGAGCAGTTGGGGCTGTAGCCGTTCCAGGAAACTGTGTGCCCCAGGGCCGTGACACATCATGCACTCCGACTAGCACCTGCTAGGGGGCAATGGGGGGGGGGAGAAAACATTCCTCGGGGTTTGGTATTCGGACCAGCACTGTTCAACATCTTTGTTGGCAACATGGACAGTGGTATTGAGTGCATCCACAGCAAATCTGCCAACACCACCAAGCTGTGTGGTGTGGTTGGCATGCTGGAGGAGAGGGAACCTATCCAGAGGGACCTTGACACGCTTGAGAGGCGGGCCCATGTGAAACTCATTAAGTTCTACAAAGCCAAGTGCAAGGTCCTGCACATGGGTCAGGGCAATCCCAAATGCAAATATAGACTGGGCAGAGAAAGGATTGAGAGCAGCCCTGAGGAGAAGGACTTGGGAGTGATGGTGGACAAGAAGCTTAACATGACCTGGCAATGCGCATTTGCAGCCCAGAAAGCTGGGTTGCATCAAAGGAAACATGACCAGCAGGTCAAGGGAGGTGATTCTTCCTCTCTACTCTGCTCTCATGAGACCCCACCTGCAGTACTGTGTCCAGCTCTGGGGCCCCCAACATAAGAAAGACATGGACCTGTTGGAATGGGTCCTGAGGGGGGGCAGGAAGGTGATCAGAGGACCAGAGCACCTCCTCTATGGAGACAGGCTGAGGGGTTTGGGGTTGTTCAGCCTGGAGAAGAGAAGGCTCTGGGGAGAACTTATAGCAGCCTTCCAGTACCTAAAGGGGGCCTACAAGAAAAGCTGGGGAGGGACTTTTTGTGAGGTATGTAGTGATAGGACAAGGGATAATGGTTAAAACTAAAAGAGGGTAGATTTAGATTAAATATTAGGAAGAAATTCATCACTGTGAGTGTGGTGAGACACTGGAACATGTTGCCCAGAGAAGCTGTGGATGCCCCATCCCTGGCAGTGTTCAGGGCCAGGTTGGATGGGGCTTTGAGCAGCCTGGTCTGGTGGACGGTGTCTCTGCCCATGGCAGAGGGGTTGGAACCACATGATTTTAAGGTCCCTTCCAATCCAAACCATTCTGTGGTTTCATGGTTGCAGGTCCTGCCTAGGGCACCCTCATTTCCTTAATGCAGAAAACAGGGCACACGGTGGAGCGAGAAGTTGGGGTACACACAGGTTTCACCCTGACAGGTTCTCAGTCCATACCCTAGCCGCTGACATCTCTCAGCCCACTGGTTTTGCAGCACGGGGCACACCCTTATTGGTCACGTTTGACACTGCCACTCCAAAGGCTCCTTACTGTCCCATGCTTCAGTGCCTACTGCCGGCGGCCTTGAGGAAGGGTCAGTGTGTCAGGAAGCACAGACGAATGGCCAGGTTGCTGCAGAGGAAGAGAAAAGTGTGGCCATGCTGGCTGGCCATGCACAGTAACAGTCCAGCTGACAGCCTGGTTATGCATCCTCTTTTAGTACAAGCTCTGAGTACTAAAAGGGGCAAAACCAAGCGAATTGCTCAGCTGTGCACCTATTGCCTAGATGAGCTTAGAGACAAAACCAAACTGCCTCACAACTTGTGCCCAGGCTGGGCTTTCTCAGCTGCCCAGCTCAGATACAAAATATCTGCTGTGGTAGCTTATCCTACTCCAACACACAATCCCCAGATCCCAATAGGTCCTGGCCCTTCCAGGCAATGGATGGGGTCTGTGTAAGAAGAGTACCCCCAGAACCAGCCAAATGCCTGCATAAGTTAATCAGAGATGAAATAAGGAGGATATGCAGAAGTTGTGCTTGGGTTTCAATCTAATCCAGTAAAGTTGGCAATAGACAGGCACCTGCCTCTAGCTAAGAAGGCAACTTGCTTGAAAACCCAAGCCATGAATCTTCTCTTCCTTGCTCTCTAGTCAAGTTGTGACCTGGGCCACCTGCCTGGGTCATTGGTCTTGGGCTGTGTGTAAAAAAAGCTGCAAACCCCAAACACCGTACAGGAATAGAAAAGTAACCATTATCATGTGGGGAGAAGAGTTAAATGTATCCCCTCTCCTCCCGATTTTGAGCAGATAAACTCATTTGTCCTGCCTGCTGGCCATCCAGTCATGGGGAGAGATACTTCACTTATTCCCAATTAGAAACATTAAATATGTTCAGGTGAGTAGAATAGGAACCTGCAGTTCCATTTTCAACAGCCTACCCTATGGCAAGGAAGGAAAAGGGAATGTGGTAGTGACAGTTCCTCCTACAGGGAATATATTCTTGTTAACCTTGAATATTCACATACATGTAAATTGGGATCTGGATGTTTTGCAGCTGAGAATCCAACTTGCGGAGAGACAGGTCTGTGCTGAAAGAGCAAGAGAAGCAATACAGAAGCTTGAATGCTATTGTTCAAAATCACTACCTCTATTTGCAGTGCTGGGAGCTTTGTAATCTCTCTCTTCTGGAATAATTTTGAAAGGTGATGAGATATTACTTTTCCTCTTGTAATGCAGAGAAAGAAAGAAAGCTAAATAGAAGTCCCTTTGATATTAAGTTCAGCAAAATCTATATTTGCTGTTATATATTCAAGACTGTTAGCTTGAACTTTAGCCCCACAGAAATCCCACAATACCTGGTTTTATTAAAGCCTGATTTAGTTTCAATAACTCCATAGTGTAGACATTCAAAATATAAACACAGTGATGCTCTGAGGAACTGTGGGAAGGAGTGGGTGGAAGCAGCCAATTTTTGTACAGTAGATTATAATCAGTCTTTCTGTTGCATTTTTTTCAATCCAAGCTTTATAGAAATGTAATTATTATTATCTTGACAAGTTCAAGAAAATTTATTACTATTAATTCTTCTGTTCTACGGTAACCCTAAAGCCTAGCTGGATATTATTTTTTTGGTTTTGTTTTCAAAAGTCTCAGGAGAAACATTACAAATAATCCTACTCCTAGAAATTAATGAAGCTTTCCTGACAAATGCGGAAAGAAGGTAGAAAATTTTGATAGAAATACAGCTATTGAGAACACCGAAGTACTCAAGTATGACTGCATGAAATCCATGTACCACTCAAAGGACATCATACTAAAAGCTTTTGGACCAAAAGTTCTTTCTTTGATGGTTCCCATTAAATTCTATGCATAGTTGTTATTGTTCTGAAGAAAAAAAAAATGCACTCCAGTATCAAATGTAGCTCTTTATTTTTCTCAAAGTAAAAATGTGTGACAAACAAATGTCATTTATAGGCTACAATGACACGCCTAGATATTACCATGCAGTGTGTTATCTCCGCACTGAGCCCGTGCGACTCTTCTGCTGAGGGCTGTGGGCCTGACTTACTACCTCTCCTGTTTTACCACCCTGCTGTAGGCGCACTGTGTGAAAGCAAAACCACCTTTCAGCACCCAGCCACAAGCACAAAGTCCCTCAGCACACCCCTCGCATCCTGCTTGAAGGGGTCTTACGGTGTTACTACGAGATAGTCTCACGGCTGGGCTGGGGCAAGCCTCTTGATGCGCTCCTACGTGCATATGAGGCCTAACAGAAGAGTTAGACAAAGATGTAAATGATAGGAAAGCCTCCAAATGCACAGATTACCAACGAACACATTATCTTTACGGGGTGAATGTAAGCTACATAAATGCACAGAGGCAGAAGGGAAAGGGACAGCGAACAGCTAGGCAGGACCAAACCCGTCAGCCCTCACAGCCTTCCTGCCTGTGGTTTTCTATCAGTACTTCACTGGACAACTCTTAAGACTTCTTATGGGATGCTATAGGAAACCAGTAGTACCTAAACATTCAAAAAGGGATACAATACATCTGTTCAAGTTGAATTAACTATCAAAGGCACAGTATGATAGTTAAAACACCTGATTTAGAAAGCCTCTGAGACTTGGAAAGATATATGGAAGGAGCCACCCTTTTACACAGCCCTTATCCTTCTGGTTTTTCCTAATCATCTACCCGTGGCCATGTACAGACACAGGCTATAGCGCTAGATGGCCTCAGATGGGTAGGACTTGGTATGAGAATTCTTACTTTAGTCAAAAGTAGAACTGTGTAAAGGAGACCAGTAACAAAAAAAAAGAACAACCAAACAAACAAACAAAAAAGAATATTAACAAGGAATGTACAAAAAAGCAGAATAGGATGAAGGAGATAATTGCAATAAATATACCACTAGTCTGTGAGAGAAAACACATTTTTAGGTGCTGATTACAGCTACCATTGCACGTGTCTCTTGCTGAACATTATCAGTTACACACCTACAAGGAACACATGCATTATTTCTGCTTCTAGCCAGTGCATAAGCCACTGTCAGGACCCTGAAGTGATATACCAGTATGTGGTGATCAAAGTGTCCACACAGAAAACTTGCTGTGTTCATAGTTGGAAGCAGGAAAAAGTCACCACTGAGTATTGTCTAGAGATGCAATAAAATATTCCATTGGCATCAGGGACAGAAGTGAGTTTCAGACTGGAGTTGGTGTTTACTGAAAAACACACACACAAAAAAAAAAGACCATTCCAATGCCACCTATGATCAGCCCCCAACTCAGCATATGCCTGGTATGGGCAAAGCAGAAGCACACCTGAACTACTTAATCCAATTTCCCAGTCGACATAGACACACAAATGTCTGGGATCAGCTGAAACTTATACATCATCAGGCACTGGCATTACTAAAAATATCATTAGCTTGATAAGCGTCTTCATCTCTGTGATACATCTCACACATACCCTCCTGCCTCTGTCAGTGACCACCACGCAGCGCTTCTGAGCAAGGTGACCCTCACTTTTCTGCTGTCTCTTGCCTCTCCTGCGCTCCACACATACAACTGCCTCCTCTTCCCCTGAGTCAGCTTATGATCTCTTTATGACCCCTGGAGATATCAGATATCTCACCCTGTAGCATTAGATTTGATTATCTTTTTCATTAACTTAGCTCAGATTGCCACAAATGTTATTACTGCTTATGAACTAGCCTTTTGAAATCTAACAGTACAGCGGATAATACAATTACATCCCATAGCAACGAAAGCACAAGACAACAACACACACTGCAAGAGTAATTCTTCCAATTTGTCCTCAGTATACCGCCCTTCAGTTGCAAGCTCCTTGTATTTATATATTACAGGGGAAAAGAAATAAGCTAGCAATAGACAACATGATTCATTAATATATTTCTAAATAAAATAACCCATTTATTAGGGCCTGTGGTACCAGATAAACCACGACTTGTTCTCAGTGGGATAATAGTGGTCCTAAAAATATTTCTGATTTGAGAAAATACCTTAAATTTTAACGCAGAGACTACTTTATCCCCAAATTCATACCAGAAGAAGCATTTTCCTAGTGCTGTAGCAGTGTTACCACCATGAACATGTAGGAGTGAGTTTACCCTTGGCAGGAGTCTGGTAGACATTAGCAGTGCTACTCATTGAAGTAAAGCTGCACGAATGTGTTTTTTCAGGAGCTCAGTAAAAGTTTCAGCTCCCTAGACAGAGATTGTGAAAACATCACTGAACTGACATGAAAAACCACCAAGGGTCTGCAGATAACACAGACCTTGAAAGTTATTTGTCCTAACTATGGGGGTACGTAAATACATGCAGACAAAATACTATTTTTCCATTACTGTTTTTAAGCATAAACTCATAAGATGCTATGCTAAAGTCTGTTTTATTCTGTGAATTACCTTTGATACAAGCCCATGGGGAAATGTAAGAAAAAAAATAAAGATCCTTTTCTGAACAGCCACGTGGTAGGTGGGAGATCACAGCCTAACAGAAGGTGTTATAACCTCTTCAAAGTAATGGTGGAAGAGGAAGGAGGGGTGGCCATAACCCACTTCCAATAGCCAGCAAGTTCAGAGTAGCCTCTTCTAGGTAAAATAAGACAGCAAATTAATTCCCTGCATATCAAGCCAAAGGGGGAAAGAAGGCAGGGGTAAAATGCAGAGGCAGAAATTCAAAAGGCAGTTTAAGTCCATATTGCCCGATATGTGGGGCCAAAGAATGTGTATAAGTAGACCTGAAGCAGTTCCATCATCAAAACCTCATAGTTATCATGATGCCAAAGGCATGAGGTACCAGCTTACCCACAACTCTAGGCATGTAAGTACTCAAGCAGCTGCCCATGCCTGACCACCTGCAGCTGCAGCTCTCCAGCTTTCATCCCCAGGTACACAGAGCCTACACATGCTCTGCCTGGGCCTCTGATTCCAGCACAGGCAGCATCCCAGATCTCTCTTCCCAATCAGTTCATGGTACAGGGGGAGTGTTTACAGTGATTTTATGGCAGTGCCCCATATGATCAGATTTTTCAAATCACGAGGTCAAGTCAGAATTAACCATAGAGAAATGATAACTGGATGTCCTTTGCAGTTGGTGCATCAAAAAGGCAATAGCAATGCTTCTTGCAAAGAAGAAATATGGGGTGGGGGCAGGGGAGAAGGGATGACACGAACAAAAAAAAGGTAAAAAAAAAAAAAAAGAAAAGAAAAATTAACCCCCCCTGCTTCTCAGAGGTGGATTTTTTACTTCCAATTGCTAATATACTGTTTTTGTGTGTGCTCTACAGAGAGGGAAATTGTCTTTTGTTCCATGCTGTTATAACAGGACAGCTGAATGGCAGCATGCAGCATTTAAAATCAGCATTTCAAAGCTTCAGCTATTCCTGGAATAGCTATTCCTATTACTTCACTTATTTGCACCAAATCAAAACACTGCTAGTTTATTTGAAGAGTTTCTTAGCTGATTACATCTGAGCCTCTAAAAACTTCATCTAGGAAAACAGATTCTAGCTATGAATGTGAAGGCAGCCTTGAATTCCTATGTAATCATAAACAGCAATGTTCAAAAGGTTTGAGCTTTTTGTGAGGTTTTTTGGGGTTTTTTGGTTGGGGTTTTTTAATTCTTCTTTACATACTTTGAATGAATTTAATCTTCCAGCCTCCTGAGGAAATCCATCACAAGGCTGAAGCCCTGTCCTTACTGCCAAGGACATCCACAGCCTCCTCCCTTCCATGGGGTGGGTCTGCTCATCCCTAGCTCCAATTCCCCTCCAACTTCTCTCCTTCACAGGGGCTACCACACTGTCTATAGTGTTGCCTGAACAGTGGATTGGTCACATAGGCTCCTTGCCCAGTCTAACAGCAAGCATCTCCTCTGCTTTGCTTTCCTAAGAGGCTGTTGCAGCCCCCTGGAAATGCCTCCAAGCAAAACCCTTCCTCCCTTCTGATCAGTAGCATCAGTGGCCAAGCATTAATTGTCACCATGACTCTGGTTCAGCTGCATCAAGGGTGATGTCTTCCAGCATATTTCCCTCTCCCTTGCTCCAAATGAAGCTTGCCAAAGAAGGTGGGAAGTGAAGACTGCCATATCCATGCATACACAGAGTCCAGATATATATGCTGACCCAGCTCTCAGGTAAACCACAGAGGCATCTCCCGTTGTGGGAGACATTTTTAGGGTATCTGATAACAAGAAATATCTTGGTATCTGGGGACAATGGGATAGCTGGGTGGTCGAGTCAGCATGCTCCACAAGGGTCCTGAGGCTGGAAAGCCACATGCCAAGAGATCCAGGATTACAGATCTCTCTCCCATCTCAAGTGATCCTTTCAAAGAGCAATCCCAAGTACAACGAGCACACAGAGAATTTAAAGGACCACCAACAAGAACCCAACAGATATTCTCAGCCTTTTCCCTAAGGCCAGAAAGAAAAACACTTTTCCCCCCAGATCACTGATCTAAGACTTCAGGAGATGCAGATCTCTGGCCCAACTCTATTGCTCCTTTTACCCCATGTGTAAATATTTATTTCATGACCTGTCATATCAGCTAATCAGCAAATCGCTCCTCTTGGATTGCTGTCCACCACCTGACAGGTTGCCAAGGGGTATTTAATACTTACTGTCTTCCCTCCTAGAGAAAGATGCTGCAGCTTTCCCTGGCTGGTCCACAAAAAGGCAGTGTTTCTCACGACTCTAAGTCCCAGTGCTGTTAAATCTGTTCACTTCACTCAGCTAACACTTCCTTATAGACAGTCATTCTCTGAAATGAAACTGGGTATTAGTGGACTATTTGAACTGTGCAACTATGTGGCACAATTAAACTGTTTGAAGTTTGCTACTGCACCAGCCAGTGGACTTTACATGTGGTTTCTCCAGTGGGCTTAGGTCTGATTCAAGCATACAAAGCTTGGAAATGGGCTCAGCTGAGATTTTTCCCTGGGATCTAAATTCTTTGAAAAGCTCAGACTAATTACGTAGGCAAAATCCTCTCTGCATCCCACTGTGAAACTCTTCCCTTTGTTGTCTCATTAAAACAATATAAAAGCTGAGGCCATGACAGCCATTTGAAAAGATCTACTTTCTGACTGGAAAAAAAAAAATATCTGTCATTCCTTCTAAAATAGGAACAAGGACCTTGACACCGGTGGAAAAGTTCACAAAGGGAAATAATGATCAGTATTATACAAAAGATCTGGAGGATCTCATGTTGCCCTACCACAGATATATTACAGCTGTAGCCATTGGTATGAGGAATAGGAAGCTCAAACTCCACAGAGGTTATTTTGCTGAAAAATTTATGAATGAGTGTTTCTAGAAAATATAATGTGCACCATGACTGAATAAACTCAGAAATCCAGGCATTCTGCCAGCATCCTTACCCTCACCTTGTGGTGTCACCAATATAGTGACAGAACAGCCTGCTGCCCTCTCTGATGCTCCCAGATTATCTTCCAGCAACAGAATCCCTGTTTACTGCACATTAAGTTCCGTTTGGGACAGCTCTGCATGTATGGCTGACACTCTTAAAGATCATCAAGGTGCCGCCCCAGGACCAAGTGTCTTCCCACCAGCAATCAATCATATCTTACCTTGCAGTCGGTGCGCTGCAGTCCAGTACAGCTAATCAATGCTGGAGCATCTCCTCTGTCCAAATAGATAGGCAAGATCGTTTTTCAATATTGACTGCAACTGTCTGCTTTTCAGCATGATTTCACTGCAAAATTAAAGAAGAATTAGGACTTATACTGCTTTCTCTGTGCTACGGGTTCCCCCCGCCCCTGCTAACTGGGAGGCAGTCTGTCACTGTGGAACGTGCTTTGCCACCAGGTACACACACACAGAGTCCTGCTTTAGCGGTTTGCCAGTGATTCTTTGGAGCTGGAGAACCTACTTGCTCATTTTAGTCAGGTTCCTCTCAGTAAATAAAAAAGTAGCAGAGCTTTATCTATGGAACCAGGCAGGGGCCCTGTCCTACCCTGCTGTTAATTGAGGTGATCCCTGAGTAGCTTTACCTCACGCCCCGCGCCAGCTGCCTTTGAGGTTATGCTGACAGCAAAACCAGAGCTGATATGTGACCAGCACTTGGTTATTTTCCCTTCCTCAGCCAATGCCTTATTATACAAGGCTCTGAGGGATGTGGCTGTACGACTAACAGTCTGTGAAAGCATATTTCCCCAGCGGTTCCTTCTGAGCAGCATGGAAGTGTCAGATGAGGACAGAAGCTGGCGTTATGCTACTGGCACGACTGAATCGCAACAGGAGCTCTGCTGTTAACCATTTGACAGTCTAAACATATTGTACTGCACTGTCCTGTCTGGTTTCTACCCGGCATTATTCCTGTCAGGGAAGGTTCAGGGAGCTAATCATCCAGCAAAACTGTGTGATGAGCCTCTGAACAGACACCAGACTGACAGATCCAAGCAATGGTCCAGCTGTTCCAGCATCCTGGCAACAGTCACACAGAATGCCTCAGATGATGCTAAATCCTCATCTCCTTCAAGACCAAGTCCTTTCATGGCTGTTTCCTGCAGATAACTGTGACGTCTGAAAATATTTCAGTCTTCCCTTCAGAAGGAAAAGACCTGAATGACCGTGGCTCTTCCATCAATGAGCTTCTTGTGCTAGTAGGTGGCATAAGAAAAAGTTTCTTTCCCACACTGGTCATTACGTTTGTATCAAACCCTCCTGGGGATACACTGACAACATGCTGACAACAGCAGTCATAGCCCAGAGGAAGGCAGTAAGTTCAGACCTCCCAGAGACAAGTTTCTCTTCCCCAATATTGTCTTCTGGGAACTGCTTGGCAGAAAGCAGCTCCACTCATCTACAGTCTGCTTGCTTACCTGCTCCATCCCCTCATGCTCTCCTGCTTCTGTCTTCCTCTTGGTTCGATCCCCCACCTCCCCTCTCCTTTCGTTCTCTGCTGTCCAATTCCATAACACATTTTCCTTTTCACCCTCCATCACACCTCCCAATACTCTTTAAAAGCACAAATACTGCCTACCCTTCCAATTAGGATGCAAGGGTCAGTGAAATCATAACCTGAGGTATCTGGGTGCTGGCAGAGGAGCTCACCTTCAGCAGCCACCACCCATACCACAGATGGCCTCCAGGAAGCACCGCAGGTTCTCCAGAGCTGGTTTCCCAGAACTGCACCACCTGGCAAGACCCTTCTCTGAGCAAAAGAAGGAAGAGAGCAGTAATGTAATGCCCCTCCTGTCATCAGTTCCCCATTAAACCCATACCATAACTTGATAAGGTAAATTAATAGTGACATTTGGGATGAGATGAGGCAAACTTCAGGCAAATTCTCATGTCGCTGTTAATTTGGGGACGTCTATTGGTTTCAGGAGGGATTATTCTAACATTATTCTGACATTCTGCCAATAAATCTGACAAGAAACATGTCACACTCTCCTTTTTCCAGCCCCCTGGTTTACAATTACATTGGTCGTATTATTTCCACAGTGTTATTGCTTAGTGCATTGCACTACCTCCAGCCACAGCAAGATTAAAGGCAGTAAGATTATAAACTTTACATTTCATTGCTCTTGTCAGTTCAAGTTAGCTACACAATGTCATTATGTTTTTATAAAACACAGAAAAAAAAAAGTTGTCCTTTTATTATTCCTTTTAACTAATTTCATTCCTTTTCTAGGCAGAAGATAGTAAAATTAATGTCTGTTCTCATAATATTTTATGATCTTGAACATCAAATATTCCCTGAATCAATCGGGATTCATTGACTCCTGTTAACAGTTTGCAGGGCATGGGCTCTTCAAGCAGACTTTCGTAATAAGGCTTTGACTGTGAAATCATGCTAGATAGCCAGGAAGTCATTTAAGTTGCATGCAAGATCTGGTTTGCAGGAACTAAGAAACATGAATACATTTATTTTCTTCAATGTTCAATGCACTGATGTGGAATACCAGCTAAAGTCCCCATAGTGTAACTTTAAAATATGATTCATCACTTTCATATATTCTCTTTTATTATGTGGTTCTGTTTCAGGTGGAAAGAAAGACAATCTCTCTGATCATCCTCTGACACAAGACATGAGGAAATTCAGGGTCTAAATTTTCAGAGAATATTTTTAGGAAATACAAGTCTCTAATATTAAAGTGGAACATTCCCATTAGCAATCTAAATGGATTCTATACATAGTAATAGGGACATCTTCATTTACAGTTATATGCACAGTTGCACATACAGTTATACAGCCTATCATGAAAAGCCCTGAAAAACCTTGCTGGATACTTTAAAAACAAAAAACAACTGTGTACAGAAGCCCATACAACCATTGTTAAAATGTGACACTAATATAAGATATTTTATGGACATTTTATGTTCTTCTACTTATAAAGTTTAAGAAGAAAATTAATTTATCTCACTTATGAGAGCATCACCAGCTCTAGTGGTGATTAGCAATGTAAAGTAAATAAGGTTAGGATCCCTGCACACAATGTGCTTCTCAGAATACGTGTTTCAGAAATAATTGCTCTCTTGAAAGAGTTAAGAGCCTTTGTCCCTTTCTAAATGCAGCACAGTAAAAACACTGCTCTCTTGCTGCAAGTGCGGTTCAGTAATTGTAAAATCATTTTAAATTCTAATTCAAAGTAATTTGATTTTGAGGAAATGGCAGTAATTATGCATGCAAATGCCTCTGTTAGGTGCGGCTGGACTAATGCACAATCCACAGAGCAGGGGAGAGCACACACTTCAAAGTGCCTCAGAGGGTCTGTGATATCTTTCATAATACTGAGTAAAACAATTATTTTTTTCGACAGATCACCACCTGCTGAAAGTGATTTCCATGTGGAAAAAAGGTTAGAGGTGTGGTTTGACATAAGGAATAACTGTACTCAAACCAGTTTGAAGTACTGTTCACAGACCTGCAACCAACATGCACTTCTGTGACAGCCCAGACCTGCTGGTATGCGTTTCACAAGCCTGGCCCTTTCTGACAGCCCAGTTTCACCTCCAGGCCATGAAAAAAAGTCCTTCTGATCACCAACATGTCTGAACGTGTGGGTTTACAGTCCTAAGCAGGGCCCAAAAGTTCTGACTTGACAAGGGGTCAAGTCAGACAAAAATCTCCCTGTGTGAAAAGTGCTCCCCAAGGTGGTGTTCTGACAAGGCAAACGCGTGCCTGTTCCATGAGGAGAGGCTGACCCTGCTGTGCTCAGCCAGGGCTTTCCAGCTCCCTCCCCAAAACACATTCCTTGCGTGTCAGCTCTCGCTCAGTCACACAAGGTTAGCAACACTTCACTGCTGCTGTATGTACATTCTCCCACCTATTTTTGGCACTACATGGCACCGGTTCCACTATTAAATAAGGTCATCGCTGTTTGCAGTCTATTTATCCAACCTTAACTCTGTGAGCTAGGAAAATCCATTATGCCCACAGCACATGCAGGGGAGAGGTGAGGAGAGAGACTAAGCTGCAGCACAGTAGGGATGGAACACCTCCCATCCCATGGGAACACTCAGCCTATGTTCCCTGTCCATGCTTTAAGACAAAAGATGCTGCACAAAGTGCCTGTAAAGCCCTTCCCTCTGAGCACAGAGCTTTTCACTTGAGCTCAATGCGGCGTGTCCCCACAGACTGGCCAGAGAAGGGGCCAGGACGCCATCAGGGTGCTGAGCTCCTGGAGACTATCATTTCAGCTTCAAGATGCATTGCAACGTTCAGCCACAGTTATAGGTGCAAGTGACACCAATTTTTAGAAAGATGTGCCTGTCCTTTGAACCAGGACAATCGGGGAGGTTGCAATAAAGACTAAATTCAGTGGGCTTCTAAAGAAGTACAGTCTGCTTGGGATGATCACACCAGGAGAGTTAGCATGGCTTTTATACAGAGGTGGTCTGCCTTGCTCTCCCTGGAAATCTGCAAAGGGATCAACAAACCTGCGCTAAGGGTGAACTGGTCTACACAGACTGCCTTGAATATCAGAAATATCTGCCAAAGGGTTAGGAGAAACCAAGCATCCATGGAAGGTCCTGGCACAGTTGGGAAACACAGTTAGCAGCATTTTCTCCATGAAGAGTAAGCAACAGTTCAAGAGGGGTCTGTGCTGGGACTTGTGCTGTTCTGTGTATTTACATGCAATTTAGAAAAGGGTGAAGTTGGAAAGCTCAGCAAGAATACAAAGTTATTCAGGGTAGCAATGACTACCACCAGCCATGAAGAACTGCAGACAAATCACGCAACTGAGCAAGAAAAACCCTCGCAAGGCCAGAAGAACTGGCAGATATTCAGAGAAGGCAGGAGAGAAGATCAAAGACAGAAAGATGCTGTACAAGGAACAAACCAGTGAGGTGGGGTGCAGCATTCTGTTAACAAGGTGACTTCTGGGTGCATGAAAAAAGTCTGCAACACCATGACCAGGTGTATGGAGGGTGGGCAAAGACTGGTTGCCGGCTTCCCTAACAGTACCAGCACTAGGGGGCATCAACTGAAGCTTATAGGAGCAAAGTTTAAAACAACAACAAAAAAAAAAGGCAGCAGGAATGCCTTGACAAAGTACACTTCAGATTGTATGTTTCTGTGGCTTCAAAGGAAGGCTGGTCATATTCTTACAGAGGGAACTGCCCAGGGACCACATCTAGCCATGAAGTCTCAGAGCTCAAAAAGTTGAAGGTTTGGAGACCATCAAGTATCACACATGCTTGTCTTGCTCAGACTCTTCTGCGGGTCTTCACCTATAGACAGTGTTTGAAACAGCACTCCAGGCTAGTTGAACCTTGGGTCAGATCCCACATAACCAATGTTATCTTCTAAAAGCACTAAAATCTCTCCTACAATGGACTTTTAACATCTTTATGGATTAACTGACCTCTGGAATTCTGTGTTAAATCTGCCATTTTCCTTAGCTCCTTCCCCAAACGTTTTATAATTCTGTCTGAATTGCACACTTTTTAAACGTTCATAGCTCTCTCCATAGCAGAAGCAAGCTTGACTGCATCTCCCAGGTTCAGAAATAAGAGCACAAACACAAAAAAGAACAAACACAATTTCAACTTAACTCACAATTTCCAGGCTACTCTCCTGATGCTTTTAAGGTTTGGCAGCAGCAATAAAGCCCTGTGCACAGTTCAATTTAAACAAAAAAAGTCTTTAGAACCAGAAAATCCTGGCACTGTGACACGCTGTCTCAAGGATGCAAAAATGCTCTGAGAAAGAGCTGTGTGGCACACATAAGGACAAGGAAGATCTCTAAGATGTCCAAGAGATGATTTGTGGGCTCTATTTCAGTAATTCTCCTTAGCTAAAGGTTGAAAAGAGGAAGAAATGCTGTAGAAATGTGACACTATTTTACACAAGAAGTGTTTTGAGACTGGGGTGGAGAAATTAAGTGGTAGTAGGAGTCCAGCCATGATACAGTGCTGAGCAAGGCCTGCTTGTAGTAAATGATTTTTTTTTCCACTGAATTTCTGCCTGGATTCTCCAGCAAATCAGTATGCCAGGCAGGGGAGAAACCATACTGCAGCAAAAAAAAAGAAGAAAAGGAAAAGGTGGCTGTCATTTTCTATTTCACATTTTTGATGCAAAAGGAGAGATACCATAGAGGTTACCCCTTAAAGCTGAACTCGCTTGGTGGGTTTGGTTCCCTTCTCACAACCTTCACAGGGAAGATAACAAACAAAACAGCACCAGGCAGAGCTTCTGCAGGAGCAGCTGTAATTGGAAGACATCTTCTTCCCATAACCACAACCATCCCACCTTTTTACCATTGAAAAAAAAAAAAAAAAAAAAAAAGGAAAAAACCCCAACAAAATAAAAGCAATTTAACAAAATTCTGACACAGTTACAGGTCATGATTGTGGGACCACATGAGGTGGCCCTCGTAACTGGATGACGACCCTGGCAGCAGTCACGGGGCCAGCACAGCACAGGGACAGTGTCCAAGGAGCATTGCACCGAGATGCAGGAGAGCCACAGTGCCCAGGCCTTCCTGGGTGCCCCTGCACAGTCCTGGCCATGCCCTCCCAGCCCTGCCTGCTCTGCTCCAACAGCCTGCTTCATCCTCATGTGCTTTATTAGTGGAGCGAGGGAGGGTAAGGGTGCTGAGGAGGACTGAAGTATGGGACTGAAGTATTACTTCACATTCTGGAGTGTGGAACAACACATTAAAATTGTCCACATAAATGCACAGAGATTCATTCCCCATCTCCCTTCACACAGGATTGACAAATTCTCCCATTTCCAACAAGATTAAGAAAGCTGGACTCCTGCTGGTTGATGTCCTACAACCTCTTGGTCTCAACGCACCACCTCCAGCCTGTGGTCCCCATACCAAAGTGACCCCCTGGAGCCTCCCCACACCCTCCTGGCAGTCTCCACATCCCCCCACTTCATCCTGCTCCCCTCTGGCAGCTCAACCCAGGGCAGCACGTGCTGTCAGGTGTTTGAGCCCCATGCCCCATGTGGGGAAGCTGCTGTGCTCCTGCAGAGCCTCTCCCTTCCTTCCCTCTGACTGACCACCTTCAGAAAACTTGAAACAACTCCATGTCTTTTGAAACACCATGTCTCCATCAGATTTGCTCAAGTGACCAGCGGGCTCAAAAGCTATGCCTGGCAGAGGAGGTATAGGCAGTCTAGAAAGACAGCGTAGCTGCGCAAGCTTCATTTCATTTGGAAAGTTTGGTAATGTTCCCACCCATTAGGTCTAGCAATTTCATTCAGCTAATCATCCAATATTTAACACTCTAAATTTTTTAAGGCTATTATTCCAAAACTTGAATATTTTCTGCTTCCCTAGTGCTTGAGTATACTCTGACTGCTGAGTTCAGACAAGGTTAGATACTGGTGAGCAAGAAGAAATACAATAATTCTCCCTGTTTTCCCATTTGTGTCCCTTTTGGAAATCCCAGTAAGAATAGAATTCTCTCAACGAGGCCTCAAGAAATACTTGAGGTTCTTTATTATGAACTGAAAGGACCTACAGAAAAAAAGACAGACAATTTTCATCTAGAAAAATGACACTTGTAGAAAGAAACATGCAAAGCTGTAAGCAATCAAGCCACATGCCCTGAAGGCCATAATTACACTGCACCTAATTTCAGCTGAAGGCCACTTCACAGAGATGTCCAATTTACTCTAATGACTACTGCTTGAGTTCTATTAGTAGAAGCCCTGTGTAATTGGGGACACGTTTAGCTGGAGCCAACGGACTGTATAACATTTAGCCAAGTATTAAGCATGTGAGGAAGTTTAATCTCTTTTTGATTGACAGAGCAAGCAAAGATCCACAAAATAAGCACAGGTAAAATGCAGTGAATTTCACTTTTACTCTTGGATTCTTTTAAACTCCTTTATATTATTTTCATGACCTTTAGGCTTACTCTATAAGACTAAGCCTAAAGTATAGGAGGTCAGACTAGACGGTTCACATCAAACCCTTTTGAAATTGAAGTCTGCATAATCCCAGAAGACATTATCTTTAACTGCACCCAGGCAGTGGTGGGAAGGATTTGCATGCATACGCAACTCAGGCAACATGCTGGAATGCCTACCCCTCCATGGTGAAAGTGTGAGCACCTCCCACCTTCACCAGAAACCAGGGGTTTGTTTGGAAAAGCCCAAAGCCCAGGTCAGTCGGTGCCTGTGTCCCACAAAACCTCAATGGCACCTAAGCAGATAGCTGCCTCTTAAACCTTGAAAGTCCCCTCTATATCCTAAAGAAACTGTTTTTTGTCACTTTGGTAGATCAACAACAAAAGCAGGGGGAAAAACCCCTAAGTGTAGGGGGTAGGAAGAGTCAAACCAGGCTGAGGTACAGCCACACTACCTAACCACTGCAACAGACAGCACAACCAGTAGCCAAGGAAAAAAAACAACTGGGAGCTTCTCCCAGATTCAGCACAAGAAGTCAGAACATCACTGTCCATTAAAAGCACAGCTTCAACCCAGTTTTGGAAACTGAGAGAAAACACCTTGTGTTTCTCTTCTTCTCAGAAACCTACTTTTCCAGGTTAGCCTCCGGTCACCTAGAGTGCATCCATGTCCACATCCCTCTCTCCTGAAGTTGCTCCTGCAGCCATCTCCAGCAGAGCAGGGCTCACAGCTGAGTTATTGTTGTAAGGAAATTTTTCAGGTGTGGCAGATATAGGAAGGAACAAGTTAGAGCTTTGCTAGTTTTTTGAGGTTTCTTTTCTCAGCTGATGTTTTATTTCATATTGGAACCACTCTTTTATTGCCTGATTTTAAGATTTGTTATCTTTTCTAATGACTTTTTTCAGCCTTGTTTCAGCTCTTCCCTCTTCCTCTGCCAAATGTGCACACACAGCTGCATATCTACCAGCCTTGCTTTCTTCCAGTACTTCTCTGCAGCATCTCTCTTCTACTTTCAATCCGTTTTTGTTTCTCTCTTCTTCACAACTTCTTTTCTGCTTTGTTCCAGCCCTCTTCCCTTGACTGATCATGTTACTCTTCACTCACTATATTTTTCCTCTCGTAGTCTAAGATTTTAATTTATTTTCCTTTTAATTTCCTAACCTTTCCTGCCTTAACATTTCCATCATCCACCCCCAGTACTACACACAGAGCAACCCAGGAACAGCTTTTGCACCTGATGGACTCCCTCATGATAAAATTTGCAAGGTTTGGGCTGAATGTATTTACAACGTGTTTTTCAGAAGCAAGGGAGAGGATTTTTTTTTCCCCTTAAAACAAAATAAAAATGGAATACCTTGTTCCTTCATTCTCCTTAGCCTTATCATCCATCAAAGCAATCAGCCCTTTATAAAATGAGCCATGAGGGGAGTCTGTTGGCAGGGAATCTGCTCTGGCTGGGAAGCTGCCAAAGGCTGCAAAAGCACTGTCAAACATTACGGGGGAGAGAGAGAGGAGGAAGCCATGCCCAGTGTCTGCAGAAATGGGTTAGTATTACAAAAGGGAAAAAAGGCACAGAGATGTTTTAGAAAGTTAGTGTCTCTAATGCAAAGCCATCACATTTTAGAAAAAGAGTGATTTAGAAATGATTGCTTTTCTCAGCAGTTCCCAGTCCAGAGCTAACACTGCTCCTCTCCCCTCCTTCCAGCCTCAAACACAACCAGCAGCTGCTTTTCAAATCCCTGTAGTGTTGACAGAGCAAGAACTCAGCATCAACCAAATTCTCTTCACTTGGAAAACGCCCTTCTGTCAATTAGTATTTGCAAAAACAGATGTAAAAGGTCTCCTGGAGGTAACTAAATTATAGTATTTAATTCCCTCTAAGTCCTTTTATGTAAAATTCCACTTGAGTGTCCATCCAATGTGCCACACGCTGACATCCAGGGAGAAAGTGAGTAAAGCAAGTTAGAGAGGTGACATTTGTATGCAAGTACTACAAATCATTCAAAGCCTTTTAGTTACATTTGCTTCTGGCCTCCAAGTGTACATCTGTTCCCATGGCTACTTTTTCCATTCGTGCTTCTCCTTTCTTTTCGGTAGTTTGCTCTGTCCATTCATAGTATCTTGGCTTCATTAGGCTATAAATAATTTGGCATCCACTGCCCAGCACCTGGCAAACTGGGACTTCAGCACTGACAAAAGTCTGGGGTGCTATAACTCTATGGATAACTGCTGAAATAGTACATTTACTAATGAAAAAGATGTATTTAAAAAAAAAAACCAAACCAAACCAAAACAACAACAACAAAAAAAAACCAACAAACAACCAGAACATGAAAACAGAACAGCATTTAACCCCATGCCCTTTCTTTTTCCTCTCCCTTTATCAATGCAAAGAAAGAGGCTTGCGTGAAACACATTTTTAATCTGTACCCTGAGAGTTGTCTGTGCTCTTTATCCCAGTGTCAAATCAGTGTGAAGTGCTCATCAGTCAAAATGGTCTACTCATTACCACTAGCAGTAGCAGCTGGGAGACACTTTGCCCGAGAGGAAGGGATTGCATGACATGAAAGTGTCCCCCCATTCTGGAAAGAAAACTCATAGTAAATTTGGGGGTTTCGGCTTCTCAGGAAGCTCGTTTGAAAAGCCCAGCATCCACAGAGTGCACTCAGAGTACTGTGAGGATGATCTGGCTTTAAATAGGAGCAACCTAAAGGATGATTGGGAAGGCAATAGGATTTGAGCTCACTTTCCACCAATAAACTCAAGAATGCTCCGCACACGTGCAGAGCAAAACAGAAGAAACCTCTAGGCCTTTTGTCTCCTCCTGCAGTTCACAGAAACAGCATCACCATGACACTCAGGCCCAGAGCCTCGAAACAGAGCACTAACTAGAGCAGCACCTCAGGTAGGGACCTCTGGATCGGCTGATGACTAATTAACAGGATGCTCCTGGTACGTATAGAGATGATCTGTCAGTAAATCTCCATTCCTGTGTCACAATCCCGTGGTTCTAAATATTTTCCCTTTCAAATCTGAAGGACAGAAGCCAAGACTCAGTTAAGTCACCTCTGTCAGGTCTTGCCATGGATGTGGAGCCTCCAGCCAAAGACAACCACTAGCTGCAGAAGCTGAGTACTGAGTAGATGTCCACAGGGCACTTGAATCCCAAACCTGGTTGTTCCATTCAACTGGTTGTGCTCTTTATTATGGCACAGTTATGTATTACTGGGCATACGATATTTCTTTCTATGCCTTAGTTATTCCCAAATAATCCTTAATTTCCTGAAAATTGCCACACTTCGTATTGGCTGCCCTCTTCAGGCAAATGCTTCTCCAGCATGGGGTCTGTTCACCAAGTTTAATAACCTGCTTTAAATTTTTCACTGCTAAGTCCCTAAGCCGCTTAAGTCAGGAATATGGTTTATGCCCTTTTATAAAATATGCTGAATCTTTTTAAACCTCTCCTAACATAAGTTTCTGAACAAATAACTCATGACACCATCTAGAAACCTTTCCTTTCCACCAAGAGTAACATTTGTGTTGATATGTGTAATATTTAGAGTGTTTTTTCCTTCAAATTGAGTTTGTATTTAAAACAGATCATTGTGTTTCTGCATATTTAATGACTGTGAGTCACATAACCTATTTCATCTGAAGGTTTTTTTGTTATTCTTATGTGACTTTGCTGCTGTTATTTTTGACTACCAAACAAATCTATTTTGGTGAGGAAAGAAACTCTGAATCTTCTGGACCTCAAAAATATTTTAAGAAAAGTGTTCATCCAGGTATACATGAATAATTCATAATGCAGCCTCATTTTTAGCACCATAAAGTCAGCCTATTAATTTGTAAATCCATTTTTGCATTATTCATTTTCTTTTAATTGCAGAAATTGTTAAATAAAGTGCAGAAATGCTGAAGTGTTAGGAATTGTTAGAAGTTAGAAACAAATATTTTTCATTTAGAACTAAACCAAGAACAGAAGCTCATTTCCCAATCTGTGATATTTGACCTCAGGGCTAAACACAGATTGACCTTTTTAGCCCAATTTTTTGTGGAAACACAGCTAGTGCAATCATATTCATTGTGTGAGTGTGCATGTGCTAGGGTTTTCTTAAACCCACAGGCCAAGTTCAATCCAATTTGACAAAAGAAAAAAATACCCTTAAGCAGAATTAGTAATTTTCAGCTATTCCAAGTTGCTTGAAAATAGATAGCCACAACAAATATCCACAAAGAGAGCAATTTTCTTGCTCTAGCTGAGTATGTATTCCATTAAAACTTAGGGAAGCCCTATTGAAGTGAGCTAAAAAATGCCCCACTTACGAGAAAAGCTCATTCACCACTATTGAATACATCAGAAAGGAACATGTATATTGGCAGGCATCAACTCTGACATACATTCACAAACATCTGGGTTTCTACTACAATACATCTATATTCTCTGGAATAAAGCAACCTATTACATGTAAAAATAATGCCAATGACAGAGACTTATCCTAGTGATCCCCACACTCTGGTTTTAGTTGCAAGTATTTCTGTCTAAAATGCAGAGACCAGGCAGGCAGTCCATATCATTCCTCCAGTATACTGACCCACTAAAGCTGGATGTCGCAGGCAACTGCTGCTGAAGGGGTCAGGCAGGCCAATGACTCCTGATAGGTCACTCTTGTTAGCCTGTTGGCCATCTACTTTAAGCCCAGATAACATCAATTTATTGTGGCACAAAAAAAAAAAAAAAAAAAAGACCCCACAACCCAATGAAGTGTGGCTTTGCAACAAAAGCAGTGCTCCTGCTATAAAATGTTTTCTGAAGATCCTTGTCTCACACAGCACTACGTCAGGATTACACTGTGTAGAGATTTTCTGCCGCCTGCAGAAACATTTCACCAAGAAGTCCTATGGAAAACCCACAAGCGGAGTGCTGGGAAGCCTTGAAGAACTCCAGGTGTTGCTTTCAAGAAGGCGGAGAGATACCAGTTTGACTGTTACAATTGCTCATGACTTATTTAGCAGCACCTCAGAGGAGTCAAGATGTGAGTTCAAATTCACACAGGGCTGTTGCTGTATTCAGCTATTTTGGCAGCCAGCCAGGGTTACCAGAAAGGATTGATATAAGTGTGCGCACATGCCAGCTGTGAAAATTTGTTGAGGGCACTGGAGTAAGCATCAACTGCATTTTATATCTGACAAAAAAAAAAAAAATAACAGTAATTTTAACAAACACTGAAAGCTACACCTCAGGTCTGCAACTTTGTCTCCACTGGCATCCACAGCAAGATTACCGTGAACCTGAGCAGGATCCTACTTGGGCCAGTCATGGGTAATTCCTCACACACGCTGCACGGTGGGCTCAGGCTCAGTATAGTCCCTGCCTGTGAAATGAGCCCAGATTTCTCTTAAGCCTAAAATATTCATTATTTGTATGGATTTTGCATATCATGCTAGCAGTTAACGTTTCGGATTTTCTCTCAGTCATTTAATTAAGAATAGCATACAATAAAAATGTTCAATAAGAGTGCCTGAAATGTAAATGATCCATACGGGTGTATATCTAATAAGAAGTGGTACGTTACTTGGAATCTGGCCCTGTAGGTCTCTGTTTTAAAAAATATTCAGGCTGGGAGAATCTGGGAGGTGACGGGGCTATTACTGGTACTGTGTTGCTGCGATGGTAGAAGCACAAGGTAAATGACTTGCCTTTTATTCCCTTCAGGGAGGCTGGAACCAAGAAGTAGCACTAAGTGCTTGTAGTCCTGGGTTAAACACCCCTCCCCTGCAGCCTGATCTCTTCCAGTTAAAAATATCCCTGGTTTCCCTACAAGCTAACATTAAGGTTATGCTTTAAGAAAGCATTTGGAAGAAGTCAAATGCAGTTCCAGCATTAGGATTTTGAGGGTTAGGCACCACATCTTTTAAAGAGAATTTACAACTGATTCTCTACCTCACTCAACACAGCTCCTGCTAAGGGCCATTAAGCCTCAAGAGGCATGTCTGAGGATGTTCCTAAAGTGGTGAAAACCCAGCTTCAGCTACTACAAGGCAGTATGAGGGCCACAGCTGTGGACAATTGCAAATAAAACTTGTCAGGATATGCTTCAAACACAGAGCATACCGTCCACTCTGTCCTGCTGCTTTCTCCTCATGGACGTCAGTAGGAGTAACGAACTCTGAGAGCAGTGTGAAGAACACCGTCCACCAAAACGACTTGGAGGGCATCCAGGACATACCATGTGTGCACACGTGAGGAAAAACTGGGTCACTACTTCTCCTTCCTCCCTTTTTTTCTTCTGCAGGCAGTCTGCAGCATGAGGTAAAATCCCGCAACTAGATCAGCAGGATAACAGCATTACAAACCCCATCAATAGATCAAGTGCTCAGGGACATAGAGGTCTAAAACACATTGTGAGAGTCTTTTCTTAGCCAGCAGCCCCCCATTCATCTTATCTGCAGTTCAGTGAAGCAAAGTATTAAATCAGAATTAATTCCTACCATATAAAATGTGAAAGATTGTACATTTAGAAAATCTTAGCAGAGCCTTGTATCAATAACAGACACCAGAACAGGCAACAGGAAGCTTCTCTGCATTAGATTCAATTGCAAAAAAACAACAACAGAACACACAAACACCTCTCATAGTTCTTTTGGAAGAGCTCTTCAAACCAGTTACATTTGGGCAAAGCTGGGGTCATAAAAGTCTCTTGGTTCAGAAGATGCTCCACCAGCACCCACACTGGGAAACCCCCCACAAAGAGCATCTTTTTTCCTCCTACTATAGAAGGGGAAAACAAAATATTTCTTCAAGATCTTAGTGCTTTGTGATGACTTTCTTTGGATGTGAAAATCCTCTCTGCTGAATTGCAGTTGGAAACATTTGCCAAAGGATTGGGGAAGTGGAACTGCCTACATATAATACAGGAGTAATTTGGGTTAGCTATCACAAAAGTCAGATTTCTTTTTATTAGTAGAAGACAAGATACAGGGTCTGGGTTACACTTATTCTGCATGAACAGAGCAGGCTTTTATGCCTGAAGGTCTGAATGTCTCTGCAGTTTCCAAAATGCTGAGAGGCCCAAGGTGGACCCCATAATATAGCTGAAGTGGCCACCTCATCCTGCAGTGCCGAGCACCAGCTGCTGGGCCCCCTGAAAAAGCAGAGTGAGAACAGGCTTTTCCACCTGGAAACACTGCCCTTCAAGGTAGTCCTTGTTCCCCACAGCCTGGCCTGTGGGGCCTCATCTGCACTAATCTCAAACTGAGTAACAGCGTTTTGCACAGCTTCCAATTTTTCCTTCTGCATTAGTTTGAGGAGGAAAAAGTACTCCATGTCGGCTTAGCCATCTCCACATGATGCAAGTGATAGAAGGATACAGGTGAGGGATGCAAGGAGATCTAAAACCCTTCCTAAAACCTAAATGCCAACTTTGGAGGGTCAGCTGGAAGAAATCCTATATAGAACCGAAACAGGGCTGAGCAGGTAAAGCTTACATACATTTTCTGCTTGGCTGGAAAAGAGCAGAGCTCCAAATCACCTTTTTTGATACAGCCATTGTACCAGGGTAAAAAAAGCTTTTTTGTACAAATTCCTCCACTCTTCTTTCTTTGTGTGTGTTTTATTTTTGTTTGGGGTTTTGGTTTTCTTTGGTTGTTTTTTTTTGGGGGGGCGGGGGGGGGGGAATGTGATAAGACAGACACACACACATTTAGCTATGTAAGTAGCATTTGCTGAATTCAGACCAGAAACCCACATCTAAAGCATCCCAAAGGCAAGCTGAAGGTTGGATCAGACTACTTCAAAACATCTCCCTTTTACTCCCCTCCTCAACTCCCTCTGCATGCACCAAACCTGTACCATATTCAAAATCAGTGCCTGAATGTGAGCAAACTTGGCACTGAAGATTAAGGGTGGCATGCAACTGTCACAGCACTCTCCAAACTATCAAGCTGCAACAAGGTCTTTTACCATCTCATACTGGCACGCTCTTCATCCCAGTCCCTCTGCTGCCTTCTCTTCATCTCACCTCCTTGCTCAGGGCATACTCTCTCCTCTCTTGTTTCTTCCGATCTCATCTCCTTCTGCTTCTTTCTTTCTCCTCTTCTTCCTCAGCTGCTCCCTCTTCACTGGTTCTCAACCCCTTCACAGAACAGCCACAGCTGCACCTTATCTACATCGACCAAACCGCTGCCCCTGAAGCCAGCCCACAGTTGTATAGTATCAATGCCAATCAACTCATCTACATTCTCTACATGCAACCTTGTTTCACTGCAAGGAGGCAAGCTGCATCCACTCCTCTTCAGCACATCACACAGGGTGGCTCAGTTGAAGGCTACCTGGAAGCCACAGTCCTTAGGAGAGTTACTGGCAGTCCCAGCCGAATACCAAAATTCCGGTGCTAAGCTGTTCTGAAAACTCATGCTAGTAATTTAATTTGCCTTCTAGAGTCAAATCACCACATAGGAAGAAAACCTTATGCATGGGCCAAAAGTAAAAAAAATCACACTTGAAAGCTCTTTCAATCATCTGCAACTTCACTTAATAAACCCCCCAGTCATTTCAGATTTCTGAATGGCTGTCTGGTGCAGTTCAGTGAGTGTCCTCCACATAAAGGCAGTTGACACCACACTGGAGGCACGCACTGCGAACCTGCCCCGTGCCGCAGGTCGGAACAAGTCATTGTTATGGTCTAAACATGCTTGGGAGGGCAAAGCGGGTGCCTAATAGCGGGCTGCTTTCTGTTCATGATGCGAGAAACTTTCTGAAAACACTGCGGGGTTTGAAGAGGGTCAGTTGACTACATTTCTTTGAAACTTTGTAGGATTTGCTAGATACCCTAAAAATGCCAGTCACAGCTAATGAAGTGAAATATATGCAATTTTACAAGTATGCGAATCTGAGGTAAAAATATTATTTCATATAGAAACCCCTCTACTCTGTGGCAAACACTACGTGGAAACAAAAGTACTGGAACACTTTTTTTATGATAGCAGTCAGATATATTGAAGGCAAGAACAACACTCCACATACTTAGCATTTACAAGCTGTTCACACCACAATCCTCACTTCCATAGCCGTCCTTCAGGAATGTAGATATTCAGTGTATAACATGAACATAACATTTGAAATTACTTCATATTATATTTGGGGAAAGCACCAATCTTTCTCCCATTAGCAGTTCCCATAGTAACTCACGTTAGAGTGAAGGAGGGAGAAATCCAATGCCACAGGAACCTAAGGCTTTCACATACATGGGCAAAAAAGATGAAGAGGAAGCAAAGGCAGAAAGGTTTCCTTCAGAGCTCTTGGAGAGGCTGCATAGCTCTCTGCCAGAGAATAGAAGTTTGTCAGGAGAGTTTAGCAGGGGAAAAAGCCTGGTCACGTAGTTGCACAGGCAGTCCAGCAGCCAGCACAAGATTGCTCCCCGAGCAGACTTGGCAGAGCTTTGCCTGAAGGAGCCTCTCATGCCTTTCCCACTGCCTGGAGTGCAGCACCCTATTCCAGTTAGGTGTATGTGACTCTTGGCTCCTGCTTTAACTCCAGTGTTGAAATGCAATAGATGACCTTATGCAAGGATCATTTTAAAACAGAGTGGTAATAATTGCTTTAGAATGTAACACACTTGTGTAATGCACTGCTACTACTAGCCATATTGAGAAATCCGGCGTTGTTGATGGCCTTCACTGCAGAACCTAGTAATTCCTACCAGAAAGCTAATCTCCAGCTCAGGTCCTTGAAGCAGGCAAGGAGAGAGACAGAAGTGCAGAAGCAGACAGATTTCACTGAGATGCAACTGAAGGAGTTAGTGAATCCCAGGGTGCATGTCCAAAAAAAAAATATGTGCTTGCTTTTGAAGAGCTATATTTTTCAATTACCTGCAGAAAGCACCAGCCATGTCCAGGAAGCTTCATGCAAGTCTTGCTTTCTTTCCACTTAAGCCTCATGCTCACACACAGATCATCTGATATAAATTGGTGGTTAAAAAGAAAATAAAAACCTAACAGCCAAGCAAACTAAACAGCGGAGCATCTCCCAGTGCCCTGTCAGAGACCTGTGGCATGGCAGTTGTGGAGCTCACCCTGTGGCTCCAGTTAATGGTCGTTCCACATGTCAAAACAGAAAATGCTAATAGGAACTCATAAATAAGACATCTGAGCAGGGCTCTGCCAAAGGCATTTTCCTGCCTTGCAGCACTGACTTCAAGAAATGCAAGAAGTTAGAAAAGGTTATCACAGCCACTTCCATCCAAAATAATTCACTGTTTTTTTAAGAGCAGCCAGCTACCGTAATTAAGCAGACAGCCTATTACTAGCATTGCAAACATTTAATTTATCTAATAATATTATTGTCTATCAAACATTCTGCACTAGGTTCAGCTTGAAGCCTGGCAAACAGATGGTCTTGCAGAATTTGGAATAACTCACACTTATTGTGAAGGGAATTACAGCCTCAATTATTTAGCAGTCATCAACTCAATATATAGCTTGCATTACTTCAGCACAGATATTTAAGTCTAAAGTACTGTTGTTGTGATCAAGAAAGATGCACTGAACAGATCAACAACACAGTTGCAAAATGCAGCACCAAATTTAATACAGAAACTAGACACAGGAACTTAAGCAGGAGAAGCTAAAGGCCACTAACAAGGTGATGCAAGCTCTGTAACATTTCTTGTGGGTTAAGCTGGCAGAAGTTGCCACAGAGGTTTGAGCACACCTCACCCATTTGTCTGTCTGAACATGATGAAATACATAGAGAAAGCATACTGTGCCTTTATTTGGCTGTGTTCTCTCTTCTGAAAGGAAAGCCTCCAGACTTCTGTGCACCTCAAGGTCACTGTACGGGGAGTTCTGAATGCGCATCAGTTCTCATACAAAGTCACCGGCTGTCCCTGTTTCCTGCACGCGCACACACGCGCCCCCTCCCCATCACTCTTGGATCCCAGCAGTGGCTCACTGCTGGCCCCAGAGCTCTGCCTCGCAGGACAGGCTGAGCCCTGTACCCTGCACCAGCCCCTTCTCTCCTGGGACTGAAATCTGAACTCTAACATCTGGTTCCTTTCCAACACAGTTAGAAGCAAGCCTTGCATAGGAGCAGATCTGCTTAAATCCCCCAGGATGGCATTGGTAGCCAGAGGGATTATGCCTGGAATTGCAATGGATCACCCAGAAGAGAGCATCACAAACGGCCAGTCCAGTGATTTTACGAATGCAATCCGCAGAGTCCCCAACTTCTTTGCTTTTTCTAAGGCATGCTGTAAATCACTGCCATCCAGTTCAGTGCACACACTGAAAGAAAAGGTTCCTTTCTTTCTTACAGCACTGCCTGAACAGCACAAGACTCCCAAGGGCTAAAGGAAGACATAATGAATTCATGCACAGAAGTATTGTAATGGGTGCTAATCAAAGCAAAACCACAGAATGGGGGCACTTGCTTGCCTGAAATCATTGATTGAGCATCTTGATATAACACTTGAATAACCTGGGGTATTTCCCCTCTCAAACAAAAACAAAAACAAAAAAAGTGAGGGGGAAACAGGAGGCTGCAGTGCTAAAAAGCTCACAGAATGGCTTCTCAAGTCAATTTAAATCATGATTAATAATGAATGTTAAAGGGGGAAATGTTTTGACATGCCTCTTGTACGGTAAATTTAAAATGCCATCAATAAAAGAAGGCCCATTCATTGAGAAATAGGGTTGTGTGGAGGGAAATATTTTAAAATGAAGCTGTTCAAACTGGGGGGAGGCCTTGTCTATTTTTAGGATGTAAGGAAATAAACTCCCTGCTGCAAAAGAACTAAGCAACACAGAATAATCTTCATTTCCCCAAGCTCAGACGTTTTGATGCCAGCTGTGATCTCTGTAAGAATCTCAACCTCAGAATTCACATCAAATGTTTCTTTGCTATCCCAAGTTGCTGTAGTTTAATTTCTGCTGCCTCTGACTGTCATCCCCTCCCTAGTCAGAAACTGTCAGAAGAGCCAACTCACAAAAACGAGGTGCTTAAAAATCCCCCTCTCTCCACAAGAAATTGTACCAGTTTGGCCTCTGTGCTTCTATCTTCTCAGTGCAATCAACATGCTGGCCCTACACCACGGTTCCCCATTCCCACCAGCAGCAACCTGGGTGCTCATCTTTGCTCTACAACCAATCTTCTGTACACTCTGGGGTGCAAGGATACAAGCCCTTTCCTTTGGTAGCTGTTGGTTTGCCTTTGGATAAGGAATACAGTTGAATCATAGGATCATTTAGGTTGGAAAAGACATTTAAGATCATGATGTCCAACCATAAACCTAACACTGCCAAGTCCACCACTAAACCATGTCCCTAACATGCACAATAAGTATTCCGTTCCTGTCTGCAAAAGGGATTTCCATTAAAATAAACAAAACTGCTGAATGAGACTGTGAGCTAGCCTCTCTCTTCCCTCCATAACTTTTCTATATGTCCTTCTAAATCACAGCAGGGCCAGCACTCACTAACTCACCGTGGGCCAGCAAAAGCTTGGTTCTGTTCTACTGAAATATTAGTCAGGTTCAAATAACAGTAAATTCTAAAGAATCAAAAACATTGGATAATGTACGCTGAGAAAATACTGCAAGTATGGTTTCTTTGGTATGTACAGTGCCAGCAGTAAACAAAAGAACCCACAAAAAGAAAACCCTCCAGAATCAGCTACTACCAATGATCTGGTGGTTTTGGTGTCTAGGACTCCTGTACCTATCTGTGACTACACACTGCAGTTAATACATTAGATTCTGGAGAAGTGTAAAAATTTTGATATTGACAATCATTTCCTATTGCTTTGCCAGCAAAGTTCTATAAGCATAACATTTGTGTTTTCTCCAAAGGAGCACATGGCCTGAATTTGAATGCAGAAGATATTTCTTCCATTGAAGACATTCGCAAGTGGACTGTTGATGATGTATACAACTTCATTGTTAGCCTCTCAGGTTGTTCAGATTTTGCCCATGTGATTATAAACATTCATCACATTTTCAGGTCTTTAGGACCATTTAGATCCAAAGGTCATCAAAGAAACGTAAACGCTAGAGGTTAACTGGGTTTATTTAAGGAAACTAAAGGTCACCACCCATCAAGGTCTATTATCCATCTTTCAAACTTCAATTTACAGCAGAATCTTTGTAGGTAAGCACCAATTCCTCCTTTATTGCTGAAATCATTGATCAAAACTAGCAATAAGGCAGACACCACTGTTAATCCTCTCTCCAAGGCAACAGCGTCTGCTAAGCTGGTTCATACTCCCTGATGAACATTACCACTGCAGCGTGAAGACTAAACAGATGCAACCATACATCTACACCAGAACCCTTTCTCCATTCAGAGCCTCTCTGCTGAATATTTGTCAGCCTGCCTTCTGCACAGCTGTGCAACAAATGGACCAAGAAGAGACTAAAACCCTTTTTGAGCCCACGTGCACCTTTATGAAAAGCTGTCTTACCAGCTTTTTAACGGTGAGAAGTCTGACCAGCCACCCCAAACCAAAGGGCAAAGCCTATCTGCAATGGCCCCAGGGGGATTTACCCATCATCAGGCAACTTTCTAGTGAACTTCAGGACAGAGACAAGATTTTTCATGGTCTTCATCAGTTTAGAAATCGCTTCTGGCTATATTATGTCCAGCTGTCTGTTTGTCCTACCCTGGAGCTGCTGTCCCTGTGCCTGACACTGCAGAAAGCACAAGGTGACTGAAACCTCACTCGATCTCACAAGCAACCTATGCCAAATCTCATAGGGATATCCTGCTTGCTTCCAGAGGTGAGAAACCCCAATGGAAGGGGAAAGCAAACATTTTAGGACTATAACCTCTTGATGTGCCCTTCAGCAAACTTATTTTGTCTTCTATAGCCCTCATCAGCACAGAGGTGCAGCTGTAGTGAGCCATCCCCAGGGATGCCAAGGTGACCACGGATGCTGGCATCTCAGATCTTCTCACCCGAGCTTTGCAACACCCACACAAGTCATCCAGGCATGTAGCTGCAGTGGCTTAGGTGTGGATCTGGTTTTGCTGCCTGTTGCAGGCTATTGCAGGGTACCAACTGCCCCTGCTTTCTGCTCATGGGCAGTCCCACTCATGTTTCATCCCTTAATTGGAAAACCCCCACAGAAGTGGTGAGACACCATCCCATGGCTTTTTGATAGTCTACTGTAAACAGGTGGTTCTAACACAAGTTCCCTGTGTCTCACAGCTGAAAACTTCTTTCACAAGCAGAGCCAAATGGCTGAGCAGATTTGGAAGCAATTTTTCCAGGCAAAACTTTCAGGTTATGGTGACAGAAAGTGCTACAGATGCTTCACCACACTATGTCATGACAGGAATACTTGGGGAAAGCTCAGTACTTACCCACAGAATACAGAAACATGTTGACTCACTGCTCTGTCTGCTCCTAATAAGAGGGTTAGAAAGAGTAGGTGGGCACATACCAGTTAACATAGGGGAAATATTGTCTTGGGAGTAAAATTATGCACACGAGAGACTAGAAAGCAGCCTTTTATCCACCTAATTTCCTTCTGCTCATACACCAACATGGCAAACACCCAAGTTAGTTTCAGTTACCATAAAGATCTCTCCAGCTTCACTAAGTGATTACATGGGCTTCCTCCAACACTTAGCCCAGGCAATGCTGCGGGAAGCAGTACGCCTACAGAGGTAGCAGGACTGTGCAAGTACGGGAAACAAGAAATGCCTTGCTAATAAACTTACTGGCTTTGGAGAACATAATACAACAGGAGTAGGTAGAAGAGATGAGTAAAACCCGCAAAGGGCAGAACCCTAAAAAAAGCCAAGGGGTGCTCAGAGAGAAACACTGAAAAGTATTCCTAATTCCTTCACTATTTACTGAGGTTTTCATCAAAGCAATTGTGTTCCCTAGTGATCATTGCATCAAGTATCAGATTGTTTTTGCAGACTAGGAATAAAAGTGTCATACAAACAATTTCTAAGATTTTGAATGGGGTAAAACAGATAAGTAGCGAAGTATCAGTGGCACTATTCAAAGAAAGCATCACATCAAAGAGAATACAAATAGAGCAGTAGAAAGGAAAACAGTTTAGAAAAGGTTCTGAATTTAAAAATACTAAATCAGAACAACATAGGATGGGAAGAAGTTGGAGTCTCAGAATAATTTTGTCCACCAGCAGAATCACCTTGTACTTTTCCAGCACAGATTTGGCTAACCTGTCCTAAACGCTTCCAGTGATAAAGCATTACCAACATTTCCAGTCTGGAATCTATTCCAGTCCTCTGTTACACTTATTTTAGAAAGGTTTTCCTAATGTCTAATTTGAATTATCTCTGCTGCACTTTCAGTAGGTCAAAATCACTACCTTTTACCCTAGCTACCATAACTATGGAAATACTGTATTCTTCTCCTCCTTGCAAGAACCTGTCACATTCAAAGACTGCTCCCTTGTTCCCCCTCCATCCCCCTACTTTGGATTAAGCATTCTCATTCTTTCATCCCAGTAGGTGATGTTTTCTAGCCCTCTAACCATTCTCGCAGTTTCTTCACGTTCATCCTCCCAGGCAGTCCTTATTTTTCTTTAGGCTTACTGCCCAAAATGAGGTGCAAAGCTCTAGCCCTGGCCTGGCTTATTCAGAAGAAGCAGCAGATATCTGGCTGATTCCTGGTGTTTCACCTTCCTCCCCCCACCAGCTGCAAGGCTGGCCTTCTTCATGTGGAGCTGCTGAACCCGTTCAGCCTGCACTTCTCTGTGAGCCCCAGACCTTCTCCTGGCAGGCTGCTACCTTGGCACTCGACTCGCTTCTCGTCCCTGCATCGACTGCCACACGTGTTGACTGACTGCCTCAGGGCAAATATTGACTGCTTCCACTTATTAACTATCTCTGGGTAGTACCTTGCGCTTGTTCCTATTGAACTGTCTCCTTTTATTTCCCAGCAATTTCTTCAATTTATCAAAATGTTTTTGGATCCTAAAGGGAAGAAAACCCAGTAAATACTACCCAAATCCCCACTTGATCTGTCCTTTCATTTTAATTACAAATCTTTGACACTACCTGAGAAAATGGGTACCCATTTAAGTTTTGATCCTACACTACTGCAATTTCATTTTGACCATTTTTTCATAGCTTACATATAAGAACATGTGAAAGAATGTCAAATGCTAGCTCCTGCTGGTTCTTTCCTACCTGGAAGACGTGTTACCATTTTCTAAAAATAATTTAGACTGGTTTAATACACTTTGTTCTTGACAAATGCATAACAGATACTACTTACTTTGTTATCTCAAGAGTGCCTATGAAAAACTGCATAACTATTTGTTTCAGAATTTTTCAGACAACTGATATGATTGGTTAAAAATAATTCTCCTGCTTCCCCTATTTTTAATTATCAGTATCTCACATCATTTTCTAGTTGTCCAGGATCCTGACTACCTGTCTCTTATTCTTCTCTTCCAGAAGACCATGGACTGTGTCATTTCATGATCACCATCATACAAATAGCTCTCCAACATAAACTCAATTCTTCCTACTAGTGAAAAAATATACATTTAAGGACTTTCCCTCCCAGTTGCTTTCATCATCCTGTATCAAAACTCTCCACCTTCACACTAAAAACTGGATAAACTACGTGTGTCCTATCATCTTTTGTTTTCCACAAATGTCTGGGCTATTAAACCCCATACTAACAGCACATCCTGCTCTGAAGGATTCTGTGGGTTCATTTCTGCTGGGACATGTCTGCTAAACCTTAGGAGCAAGCAATTTACATTTGTTGATTTGTCAGTCTGGAGTAAATAGCTGTAAGTTCTCAAGGACCAGATCTAGGTTTTCCTTTATCCAGTATCCAGACAAATTGAGGAGAAAGACTGCCATCTCATATTACCAGACCACAGCAGCTCTTCACTTTGCACAGTGCCCTGAATCACAGAAATTATTCTGCTTGCAGAGATTCACAAGAGTTAATATCTTATGTCTGAGAGCATAAGAAACGCCCTGTTGGGTTACAGCAATGGTCCGTCTAGGTTGGTATGTTGAACCTGGAAGACCCAAGCTACAGGGTGTCAACTAGAGCTTCTTCATCCATGTTGTCTGACACTTGTATAAAACCTGAGAAGAAGAGCAAGGCAAGATCATGCTGCAGTGATGGAGACTTTCCAAACCAGCTGCGTTTATCTACACTTTCAGTGACCTTGGTTCTTTCTTACACTAACAGGCCAAGGGTCCAGACTAGATACTATCTAGTCCCAGGGACTTAACTTACCTTCTTGGTTAAACCTGATCTGGCTCCCATGACCTTCCTGTTGTGAAGAAAGTGTTTGGTATAGGAATCCCCGCAGCAGCAAAGACCAGCACAAATACAGTGAGCTTCTCAGCTGTGACACACTGAGTGCACAGATGCACTGAGTGCATCTTTCACCTTTGGCCAGCAAATGGTTCCATCAGTTTTGTGTCTGGCTTTCCACCAATTCTGTGTCTGGCTTCCCAGTCCTGATGCATTTGAAGAACTTGTCATGAGCAGCTCAACCATCTTTTGCAAGGCTCTCCAAGTTTAAAGCATTTTTTTTTTGCCCTCCTAATTGCCTATTTACCTGTAATAATTTGGCCAGGTTTCCCATTTTTTTAATATTGATCCTCTCCTTATGATAGCCTTGACTTCACTATTAAACCTTAAAGTGGTTTTACTGGATTTATGTTTTCTTTTTAATTGCAATGCAAAATTTACCTAAACTAATACAGTAATTTCTTCTTTGAGTAGACTCCAGCTTTCTCACTTACTTCACTACTGTTTTCAAGCTTGTTTTTTCTTTTTTTATAAATTGCCTTTTATTTTCACAGAGTTTCTTTTCTTGAAATTGAATATTCATGTTCTGAATTCATTTGGCTTGCTTTTGCTGAAATCTAATCACTTTGGGACAGCTACCTCTTAAAGTAGGTTTCATGCACCACTTGGGACCAAACACAGATCAGCATCTTCTCTTGCAGGTTGGTCTAGGAAGCAGTCACCCAGCATGTCAAAATTTTTTACCTCTGTGCTTCACCCTGAAAAGGCATCAATCCAGTCTCTATTATAGAGGGACGTTACAACCATCCACTTTACTGTCTCTCTTACAGCTGCAGCTCCTCTCATCTGACATAACATTTCCTGGCCATGTTATGATTAGTCCCTGGCCCAGGCACGGCATCATCAGTATAATCCTACCATGACAACTTGTTACTAGGGGTTCCACTGCACACCTCTTTTCCTTGGAACATTTTTATGCCGTTACACTTCATTAATTACCCTTCAAATATAGCATCACTCCCCCATCAATGTGTCCCACTTTCTCTTTCTGCAAGGTTGGTAACCTGGCAACAGCATATCCCACTGATTATCCTTCCTCCCACCATGTCCCTGGAACCTGCTCCATCAGGGTTGCCATTTGAGCCCAGGAATTCTCATTCTCCCATCTTAGTTTTAAACAGCAAGCACTGCCGTAAAAGCATGGGTATGTTTTGCCCTACCTTCATCACAGAGCACTGCCAGTCAAGGGGGACAACAGACAATCTCGTTTTCCTTGTTCATTGCAATTGGGCTGTTTATTTCCCTCCCAACCTTTTCAGAGGTGCGCAGCCTGGTGTCATTGTAACCATGGTATAGCCTTGAAGCCTTCACAAGTCCCTCTTGTCCCAGAAGCTTCCTCATTTCCCAAAACGTGTTAATCCTACATTTCTGCCCCATCACCTCTTCTCTGCAGGCTCTTTGCCTGCCTCCTAAGCCATATTTATGGCTCTGGAAATATTTTAGACAGTGCTGCTGCAGAAGTCTGTGATACCAGTCTTTCACCCCTCAACATGAAGACAGCCCCCAGAATAACCCTTCAGTGGTACCAATAGGAGCAATAGCCACTAGCTTCTGCCAGCCACAAGTGAGCAATTCAAGCCTCTCACGAGGTCCCCTACCTTTGTGCATAGCAGGCAGGTCACAACAGAGTTCACTTGGGCATCACAGATCCAGTTGTCATTCTGCCTAATATTAGAGTCTCCTTTTCCATCAAAAAAGCTGTTTCTTCCTAACTTTCAAGGCCTCCTGGGTTGCAGGAGCACCCTCTGTACAGGAGCATGATGTAACACCAGCCAGAGGACTGATCTTCTCTACAGGGTTAAACATCAACTTTGAAGCACCCCATTTCTCCCAGCTGCTGCAGCCCAGACTTATGAGAAGCAAGCTGCTCTTTCAGGGCCATGGCCTCCCCACACTGACAAAAACTGCCCCAGGAGGTGATCATCCAGGGTGTAGCCTTTACGTTCTCACAGAAAGCCACCACTCTTTTTCTGGCCTTCTTCCTGCACCTTGAGCGGGAAGGTCTCTTTGGTTTTGAACGCTTATAGAAATTTGGCTTCTCTCCTTTGATTAATGCACTCTCCCTGTACCTTACTATGCCCAGAGTAAGGTAGGCAGCAACCGGCAAAATAGACCCAGCCGGGTATGAGGGACTACGCTAACCTGAGCAACTCAAATCTGAGTCCTCGCCGGCATCAACTGCCTTACTCACTGCACTCCCTAGCTGCTTGGTTACTGTTTTCACCTTCTCCGGGCCCAGGTGTTGCCTCCCTTTTTGACACCCAAGGAAACACCTTCCAGACCTGCTCACACTCCCAAGCAACAGCCAAGCAGCACAGCCCCACTGGTTCAGTGCCCACCCATGTACCCACCCAAACTGCACAGCCACCCTGAAGGACACCCACTGATCACATAAGGCAGAAATTCAACAAGCTTTCTTGCTTTCCAGGACCCAACCCCCTTTTCTTCTTCCTCCTCTTTTCCCTAGCAAAACTGCCTCACAGACAGCCCTGTTTGCTCTCCTTTGTTCATTACCCAGGGAGGGAAGGACAGCAAGACCTCTTGCCTATGGAAATTGCAAGGCAAGCATCCCAATAAAATTTTAAGTTTTATCTATCCATGTGGTTCTTGTTTTGACACCTGTGCATTTGGATACACCAGGATAGCTTGAGTCCAGTTCTCCTGTCTAAATACAGGAGCCTCAGGCTCCCTGAGATACCGGAGTCTACCCCACCGAGCCCCACCTGCCCCTCGGTAGGGAATGGGCCACGGGTGGGCTTTGTGTCACATCTGCTGATGCTGCAAGACCTGTCAGAAACCCTAAGACAGGACAAGACAGCCCTCGTTTAGGTAACTGAACTTAGCTCCTTAGGAATGCACAATTTGCCCTGGAATAGCAGAGAAAGGATTCCAAACTGGAAACACAGGGACGCTTTGGCACAGCTAGTTATAGCATACAATAGATGCAGCTTCCTGTGAGGAAATTAAGGAAAAATAAGGAAGAATTAAAGATGCTTTTTTTTTTCTGAGCAGAGATATTCAAGTCAGTCAGTTTGATTCTGGACTCAGCTGCTAAAAAAATTAAAAGGTCCTACAATGAAAAGAAAAGTAGGAGTCAAAAAGCAGCCAGAAGTTCTGGGCTTGACACTTTCTGTTGGGCTGCCCCCAAGACACACCTGGCAGGAATCAGCTTTTCTAAGCAGGGCAGTAAAGAGGGAGAAAAAGTCTCCAAACTCCAGGTGAATCCTCAAGTGTTCCAAGGTTTGATATCAGAGTTTTGATGATCCCTTTCCAAAAGGTTTTATAGCTCTGAGATCAAGGGTGTTGTTATATGCTACACGTTTTGTTATTAGCCACAAATCTTTTGTCATGAGTTTTGTAGTCACTTTTGCATTATATGTTGTTTTAAGCATTAAATAAGTGGTCTCAAAAAAAATGTCAGAAATAACTACTTCTAACCGCATAATTAAGTGTCCTTCAAAGTCCTAACTTTCAGTATACTGATTGAGGGCTTTGTAGGATAATTTCTGTGCTTTTAGAGGCATGTGCACAAAAGCACCAAAAGGCAGCAATCTTGCTGAAGAACATGTAATCTAATTTGCTTTGCTATTTCACACAGCTACAGTTTCTGCATGTCCCTTACAAATACAATATAGATTTGAAAATGCATCATTTTTTCCCCCTACAAAAATGCTTTTCTGCATGACCAAGGACATTGTCTAGTGCCACAGCACATTGTGCCATGCTCTCGCATATTGTGTAATTCCTTTTCTATTAAACCATTACACATGTTTTTTCTTTGGAGTCAAGCTCCAAGGCCAGTGAGAGCAGTGGACAGGTCCTGCTGGGTTTTCTCCCAGAATATCATGGAGCGTTCACTTTATGTTTCAGTGGTTTGAGACATCATTCACTGATGTTTTTTTGTGGGTGCCTTTACACAGAAACATGTACTTATTGCTTGCAAAATAGCCCCTTTGCTGGATATTCAGAGCTACACATTGCAAAACGTAGGACAATTAAATGTAAAAGTTTTCCTTCAAATGATGTAGCACCACAGAGTACAGGGCAATCTATACTTAAATTAGGATTAATAAATATTAACTTAAATATGGACTAAATACATAAAGTACTTCTGATTTGCATATGACCGAGCTCAGAGGTTCTCCAGGGACAAAATATAAATTGCACAGACACCCCTGGAAAGTTGATGGGGCTGTGAAGCAATGACTCACTGCACATTTTACTGACTCAAATTATATTCTTAGTTCTCAAGCGTATTGTAATTATACAGTAACACACAAGAAGGCCAAGTCCTCTTTGGGACTATTTTGCAGTGTCAGTTTATTGCCTTCTGTGAAATGATTCCTGATCAACATCAATTAAATAAGAATCCAGCCAAGGATGGGCCCTGTATTGTATGAGAACAAATGTAGCAGAGAATAATTTCAACAAATGAGCTCTAGCCTCGACAGGAGGCTGCAGCAGTAGCCACCCAATTCAAACACCACATATTCAGGCAATGAGCAGAGCTATTGGAGAAGGCTAGGAAATATCATTCTCGCCCTAAACCAACACCCAAAGAAGTCATTGGATATTTTTTCATCAGTCCTTCATTTTGCAAGCAAATTTTTCATTAGCAAAGACAAAGAAATTGCAGGTACTGCAAAAAACACCCCAAAACCCCACAAACTAGTGCTAGTGGTTCAACATCAGTCTTTCCTTTGCATCTGTGCTGAACTTGGCCAGGAAGATCTCTTGTTTGTTGGCCTCCATGCTGAGGGAAGTTAACCCTAGTGCCTTGGGAAAATTGCAGTTTGAGTCATTAACATTCAGCCCACACAAATCCTCACTGTCGTTATGCTTGGGCATTGTACTCCCTTCACCGCATCCCATAAACTGCTGCACAATGTTGCAGCACAGCATTCAACATGGGCCACATTCCTTTCAAAAAAATAGTTTCAATAGCAGATGAAACTATTATTTAATATAAAATCTTCTGCACAAAAAATGTATCTTTGGCTTTTTCAGAGTAATGAAATGCAAAGCTGACTGGCCAGAAATCAAAGGGGTGAGACTGGGTTTTACTTTTTGTTACACAAACAAAAATAAGCCTATTTCAGCACCTAGGGACACTTTTTTATTATTCTTAAACACTGAATAACCTTGTTTCCAATCTAAAAACTAAATAAATCATACTTTCAAGCCAAAGAGATTATTATTTTTTTAATCAAAAGCACAAAGTAAAAAAAAAGAAGGTTGTGAGGGTTTTTTTTTCCCTCCATTACATGAAATGTGGTAACCAGAAGCTGCACAATGTGAAATTAGAAAACCATATAAAGTGGTGAAAATATTTATATAAAACTTCATCTTGCACAGCTCCACCAGGGATAAAAGTGCTACTTCTGTGGAAGATATTATTAGAATTTGTAATGCTCTTGCCATGGAAATAGCTGTCACATCACCCACCAGGATTATGGCCAGGTGGACAAACAAGAAGAGTAGGTAATACATGAAAGCAGTAGACATGGAAGGATTTTTCAGAATTAGACAGCAATGACAAGAGAAATGAAAGTGACATGTAAGGTCTAATTGGAATTCCTTTAGTCACTTGGAAAGGATATGAAAAAAAAAAGTCCTTTCTCAAAAGCACTCTTATCCACATGTTCTTCAGGAATTAAGAGTACAGCACAATTCAGTCAGCACATAAGCATATTAATTTTTTCATTCTTTGAGCAGGTGGCAGAAAGTTTGCAAATATTAACACCAGTCCATGAGCTTTTGTTTAAGCCACAGCAGAGAGCAAAGCTGGTGAGTACCAGGCAGCGAGCTGTGCCCCATGCCCAGCTCCCTGGGACACTGTCCTGCCACAGCCCTCACCCACGGGTCATCCACAGCCATGACATTGCCATACAAGCTCACTGGCCTGCTAATGCTCAGGATCATAAGACCAGGGTTCACCAGCAAGGTGCATGCAGGAACACAACTGGGAAGCTGAGCTGGAGGACTAGGAAGGGACACACGATGAACAAGGTACCTGGATTTCATTTGTGCTTCTTCATCCTATTCAACAAACCATGAAGAAAGCAGCCAAAAGGAGTATTTAAGATATAACCTTGTGTCTACTCTCTTTGAACACCCACTCGATCCCTGCACGCACACTGTCCCTCATTCCCAAGACAAACCTACGTTTGGAAGCAGTGGCCACAACAACAGCAATGGAGGCTGATAATAAATGGCCCATAGCAGGGAAATTCAGTCCTCTTCACCTACAGCCCACATGCTGATCCACTTCTTTGGGAGACAGCAAGGCCCAGAAGTTATGTCTATTGGGGAAGAAACCCTCAAGGCAACCAGAGAAAACACTCAAGACAACCACTCTGGATCAAATCCAGGTCCTCCTTCCACCCAAGGGCTGGGCAAGGACTAGCTCTCATGGACAGGAAAAGCTGTGGATTTTCCTTGGCCTCGTACAGTACACTGTGGAGGTCAGTCTTACCCAATTGCTTCCCCAGCAGAACAGGCTCAAGTGTCAGAAATGCTCTGCTTGTAGCACATATTTGCCATTGATGCTCCCAGCTCAGGCAGGCAGCTTAATTGTCCTTTTATCCCAATGTCTTGCATGAACTGCCAACATCACAGCCTCAGTGAAAAGCAAGTAATGTGAATGGATACAAGAAAAAAAAAATAAATAAATCTGACCTTGCAAGTTCCATTACTTCTTCACAACCTTGACCAAGACATAGTGGCCCACATAGTGATCGTTGCGCTGGGACTAGCCTACGGTTCAGTGCTGAAAGAGAAACTGCACAAAGCATTCTCTCACCAAATCACAAACAGGCCTTGACCAACCTGACCTGATGTTGAGGTCAACTCTGTTTTTGGCAAGTGGTTAGATTAAATGACCTCCAAGTATTCCTTCCAATACAGCTATTCAATGCTATTCTTCCAATAACTCCTTATTGCATCTGACCATTTCTAGCTGTCCCACATGGGCTGCACGTCCATCACAAAACCTTGCTGAAGATTCTTACTCTTTTCTAAGATAATCCCAAGCTATAACCACACCGCAAGGTCAGTTCTCATCTGTATCGCCCTTACTGCAATTAACAGGAATCCTGACAGTCTTAGGGGTAAGGTGAACTAGAGCAGGGACTGCTGAGTTCCCTACCCCAACAGTTAGTGGAGGGCTCACACTGTTCCTTCAAACAGTGCAAGATTGGCCTCTTTTGGCAGAAGAACAATTTCTTCTCCATATCAAAGGGAAATTGACAGGACATACTGGTGTCATGAATGAATGGGGGAAGAAACCCCTCCTTTATTAGCCCTTTCCATTCTCGCTCTGAAACAAAGGAACGACAAAAAGGCTGTATGCATTTGTCATCCAGCCTCCAAAAATACGGTTCGAAACCAGTCTAGTAAAGGTCAGAGCTGTTTTATCAAAACTAATATTGGCTGTAAAAGTATTATATTTGCTGCCTACATAACACTGAAATGAGGGCCATGCAGTTTGATTTGTCATGAAATGAGTGTTCAGCACAGATGTGCTTTGAAAATTCAGGAACATTCAGAGCTAGTTAAGACATTTCAAAATAGCAATTTAAGATAAAACTGTAAAAATACTTAGTATAATTTTTTAACCAGTTTGACGGTTTACATCAGAAATTCATACGCTCCACTGAGATGGCAAGTGCTAACAGGCCTAGGGTCTGGCCCTTGAACCACTCTCTCCAGGAGACGAGATCAAATCAGCTGCACCAGATCAACAGCCACCTGGCCCAGGAACCCCTCTCCAAGCAGTCACCATAAGCAAATGTCTAAGGAAAAGTAAGAATGAGACAAGATTGTTTGATTCTTCTCCTTAAGACTATCTCACCTTTCCCCTACTTCCAGCTCAGGCTTGTCCTGAATCAGATATGTATGAGGGTTTATCTTTTTGCAGTAACCAATGACTCTCCCCTCCCAGTAATCACTAAGTCTCCCTTGAACTTTTGGCACCCACAAAATCCTGTGGTAAATAAAGATTTGGCTTTTCAGGTCAGCCACTTGTTGTTTAGAGGACCCCATGTTTTCATCTGGGTTGATTATCTTCATTTGATGCCTCTCAGTTCTTGTATTAGCTGGGTTCTATCCCTATCTAGCCACCTGCTGATTTTGTAAACTTCTAGTCTATCCACCCTTACACGCCTCTTCTCTAGTCTAGAATATTCCTTCCTGTACAAAAGGCTTGCCACACCTTGGATCACCCTTGTTGCCCTTTTTGAACCTTTCCAAGTCTGCTATAACCTCTTTGAGATAAGAGAATCAGAACTATACAGAAAATTCAGGGAGAAAGTACAAAAAATGTATGCAGTGGCACAATGTTCTGTTGTGTTCTCCATCATGTTAATAACTCCTAATATTTGGTAGCTTGGTTTTTTTAATCATCACAGTGTATTACCACTACCAGTGTTTTCAAGTATTTGATACAAACCCAGATCCTGAATTATATTGTCCTGCTTCTTCAGCTCTCATATCTGGGTTATTATTTTATATGTGGAGTTATAATTGTTTTGTTCCTATGTGCATCCCTTAACATTCATCTGTACTGAATTCCTTGTGTAATTTTTTTTGCTCTGTCACCCAGTCTTATGAGGTTCCTCTACACATCTTCACAGTTGGTTCTACTCCTTACTAATTTGAACAATTTAATGCCATCAGCAAATTTTGGCAGCTCACAGTTGACCCCCTTTTCCAGGTCACATTTATATCTGCTGAATTGCACAGACCCCCAGGAGTTCCTCTGGCGATTTTTCTCCACTGCAAGAACCACACATTTTCTCCAGCCCTGGTTTCTGACTTTAAACGCATGTAAGGGTTTTCCCTGCTGTGGGATGGCCAAAAGAAATATTCTGGGAGGTGCAAGTGACCGTCCTCCACTCTGCGCTAAGCCTCAGTTTGTTCAGCTGGGCTCTGTCTTTCAAAAATTACATTCAAAACTACATCTCTGAATTCCTGTAACTACCTCAGTAACGTTTCTGCCCTGCCGACAGGAGATACACAGATACACTGGCTGCTTGCCTACACCCACTCCTCACACACCAAGTGCCTGCTAAATTAAAAGGGGGTCTACAAATACACCAGTGCAATTTTAGCAAGATACTGTTCTCCCAGTTTCAGGGAAAAGTACAGCCTGGTGTGGAAAACAGCTGCAGAGATCTTTCCTGCTTAAACCTGACTGCCTGACACTAATCACTACAACAGTGATGAAAACCCAAGAAAAAAAGGTATCTATTCTGCTGGTTGTTTTCATTTGCTATGTGCCCTTCACGATGTGACCACATTGTTTTTCCACAGGACTCTTCCCTTATTTACTGCACAGAATAGTTGAGTTTCACTTTGCAGTTATTCAATACTTTGTGTTTCCCTTTATTTTTCTGTATGAGGGATAATTTAATCCCTGCTCTGGAGAAAGAATTAGTCACTTCTTCCTGTGCTTTTCAAGGCTGTCATCCCCATCAGATCTCCAAGCATATCAGAAACATTCAGATGTCAAACAGGGAAAAATTCTTGCAAACCTTGCCAGAGTTTAGACATGCAGCTGACTGCTGCCACTCGAAAGAGAAGCACAACCGAAAGCCAAACCTGGTTTACTACTTTTATCATCTGTGGCACCAGGGGAGATGGGACATTTTGCCCAAGGCTTTCCCACATGCCTCCTGACAGCAGAGGAACAGTAAAAGGAAAAAAGCTTGACTTGTCATTATAGGCTCAGAAGTAAAAGTTGCTTTGTTGGACAGTGCTTTGGGTCCTCTATCCATGACCTAAAACTTGACCTCTTTTGCCTCTCAACTTTAAAATACAGAGACACTAATGCTTCTCAAATAAAACGTCACCAGACCTTTTTCCAGCAGAGTTACAGCACTGTTTTCCACTGCAGCATCACAGCACCAAGGAGATGCTGTTTGGGAGGGAGTTCATCCCCCACTCTCAGCACAGCCACATCAAGTCTGTTGCAGCTTTGTCTAGCTCAGTCCCAAAAACCTTCAAATCCCCCTCTAGGTAACTTACTAAGCAGCACCACTCTCCTTTTTTCCTCAGGTCCAACCTGAACACCCCATGGTGCAGTCTGTGGGCATTGCCCCTTGATATGCTGCCTGACACTACTGGGGGGGGGTGGAATTTGGGTGCTTCATCTTCATCTATTTTTCAAGCACCTGAGCATCTCAGCCTTTTCTGCATCAACCATCACTAGGCTGCCTCACCCATCTGTGAGCAGATCCATATTTATCCTGAATTTCTTTAAGCAGCTAGCATACCTGCAGGATCCCTCCTTGTTACCCTTAAAGTCTGTCTCAAATCTTTGCTCCAGCTGGGCTTTCGTCTTTTTGATTTTGTCCTTAGATGCTTTTATATCTCTTTTCTATTGTCTGTTCTCACTTCCATCTCCTGCATGTTCCCAGTCTTGTCCCAGTTGTCTTGAAACACTGTTTCTCAAAGGCATTCAGCCCGAGGCAGACAGCTGGTATGGAAAATTACAGCCCAGTCATAGCTTCTGAGAGTTACAAGTAACTGAAACAAAGATCTTATAATGAGCAAGGTCAGGAAATTTTAATAAGTAGTAACTCTAGCCTTCCCACCTGTGATTATTTACTGTTGCCTATTACAGCCAGCGTTCAGTATTGCTCTGGCCACAGTCATATAATCCTTTTAAGAAACCCTGAAGTGTATTTGCTTTACCCAAATAAATACATTGATCTATCCCAGTAAATGAGTGCTGGCACTTGCTGCTTAATGTTATTGTATTATGTACCACCATTTCTGCAGCCCTAGTAATTCTTACTTTATTTCTATTATTTTATTCTTCTTTTCCCCCAGCCACGCCTCATTTTATGCTCTCTAGCCTTTGCTGAGTTTCCTATTTGGATTTTTATTCTAATATCACTTGCCTTTATGCTGTTCCACTTTGTCTCATTTGACCTCAAGCTGTTCCCTGCCCATAAAGCTCCCCCCTCCCTATATTTCCCCTGCTCCATCTCACATACATGCTGCTCCCCTGCGTCTCTCTCACACACAGTCAGTTCCTATCTTCATCTTTCTTCTCAGACACAGCTCTTCTGGCTTGACACAAGCTCTCACCCACACCCATTTTATTCCAGCACAACTGAGTGTCACACATCTTCCCTCCTTCCATGAGGGAAGACCAAGACCAAGTGCAGTATTTCCCCTCGTCCCCACGGCCACCAGCTGCCTTGGGCAGCCTGCCATTTGGCAGCCCAGCCCCATGTGCAGACATGTCCTCTATCCACCCACAGAGCCACCAGAGAGAGTGGGAGAGCTAGTCCTTGCCCCTTGGTTTTGGGGGGCAACAGGAGATGCTCTAAGCAGAGCTGTGCCTACATCCAGGCCTGAGCCAGGTGTTGGGTTTGTTGGGGCTTTTTTTTTCCTTCTTCACAGTGGGGACCCGGGATGAATGTTTTACCTGCTACAAAAGCCATCAGCCTTTCCTGGAGGACTGAGGTCAGTAAGTCATACCCACTCCTCCCACTCAGCTGCTGTAAAGCAGCACGGTTATCTGCCCCTTGCTGTTTCGAGATGCCACCAGACACAGTGGGAGGGACACAGTGCCAGGGACACTGTGCCAAGCTCCTGTGGCAGCAGCCAGGGAGAACAATAAATCCAGCAAACTCAGAGGCAAAGCCCCCTGCTCCATACTTTCTGCCTGATATTGGGCAAGTTGTTCAGTTGCTTCACAATCCCTAACAAGAACAGTGCTTTCCTGAACCTACTTTAGTCTCCCACTGGCCTGTGAGATACCCTGAAAACATATAGAACACCATGAATACTGATAAGATAGATGCAACTTCGGAATAAGGAATCAAGAAAGCTGCCAGGGGATGTTTTCTATTTTCTTTGCCTGGGGGAAGTGCAATCACTATCCGTTCACTTTGGCAACATCCACTCACGCAGAAGGGAAAATAGAAGGAAGCTGGCAGAGTGGCTCAGGTCTGTAAGGACACACCACAGTTAGGTTTACCCACAGCAGATGCATCTTTAGAAAGTTCCTGGATCCCACAGTGGCTGACTGAAAAGATAAATCCAAGAGCTGCTGCGCAGGTGAGTCTACAAGATTGTCATTCTAACAGCACCCACCATTGAACCAAATATCAACCCCACACAGAAACCCAGATCAACCAGATGGTCTCCTATCACCACGAAGACCGCTCAGTATGAGGTAAACAGCCTTTGTGCACTTGTCTTCTGACATGTTGCCTAATTTGTTTTTAACTGCTTAAAAATTAAGTGCATCCTCAACTCTTTAGCTACTCTTGTTTGTTTGCCTCATTCTGTTAGTAAGTACTAAATATTTAAAAGGGTCTTACAAGGCACCATCTAACAGGAGGTTCAGTTGTTGCTGTACCACATGTTAATAATTAAAACAAAACAAAAATAGAATAAAAATGAAGCCTGGAATTGTGCCTTAGTATAACCTTTATATTACACCTCTGCATGCAGCCCCATGGGAGACTACAGCAAGAAGCTCTGAGACTGGAGTGAGACCACTTTACACTTAAGGACCTCCCCATTCACACCTCCCTCCTCTCTCTCACACCCCTCCTTCTGCCCCCATGACCCTGAAAACGAGCTGCCCCTTCACCCTTCACGATTTGCTCCTTGTGCCTGGGAAGGCTGCTTGTCACAGTGGGAACACAGCAGCAGCCAGCCAGTTGTGCCACCTCCAGGTAAGTGATGCTTTAGCGCCGTACCACCGGCTGGCTGGCATTGGATGTGTGGGTGTCCCCCTGCACATTGAAGGGGTAAGAGACAGAGTCACTGCTGAGGGCAAGCTGTACATCGACCTGCCCCACTCCTATAGAAAATTCCCTTTCTTTCAAGGGAATTCTCATGAACATTTCAGCTGTTGTTGCTAATATCTCTCATGTTTGCTCATTCAGCAGCTCTCCTTCCACAGGCATCCTCACAGTTACCAATACACACCACCAGAGCCCTTGCAAGGGAGCCAGATGTCCCAGGCAGCTCCACGAGCAGCACGGAGGCTTCACCCAGCCCCACAGCAGCAGACCGCGTCTCCCTGAGAGCCTCCGCCAAGGATCGGGGCAGGCTTGCAAAAAGGAGCTTTGAGCCTGTAATTATTCGACATGTCAGCTTGCCTGTCCATGTTCAACACTGTTTGCCCATACAAGCTGACAAGGAAAGCATCAAGCCATCAGGCCAAAAATAAAATAAATTTAAAAAAAAATAAATCACAGAAGTCATTTTGCATACCCACAACTAAGGTCACAAAATTTGTTTGACGATGCTGGAATTCCCTAAATATAACCGAGTACTTAAACCAGGCAACAAAAGCTTTGTGAAATTTCAAGTCTATGGCTACAGGATTTTTTTTCGGATTTTTTTTCTGTTGGTTTTTTTTATGTAAAAGTTAATATATAATGTAAGTAAGAGAGGGGGGAAAAGGCAAACAAAAAGCCAGAAAATTAATACAGACAAGTAGAAATGCCAACTTTGCCTCAAGTAACCTGGCATCAGGAGGCACTGCTACAAACAACACAGGCAGAACTTTAAAAATAGTAACACTGGAATTATTAGCACACTAGCTTGCTATTCCCCTTCAGCTCTGTAACTCAAGAGGCCTTTGCTTCTGTTGAACAAAATGCAAGGCACATACCATAGGTAGCATTAGCCTTTTAAGTACAGCACTTCCCACACTGTTAAAAATAAACTTTCTTGTCTCTACACACTGGACTTCAGGGTTGATTTTGTTTTCTACTTTAATATACCAATACAGTTCTGAGGCAAGCTAAGAAAACTTACTTCACCAAGGTGAAACTATAGTAGCGCGTCACACATCCCATTTATTGTGTTCGATCAAAGACAGTCAAGTGGCTCATGTCACCATGATGTTTTCCTGCCTCAGCTGCATTTATCCTGACAACACTCCTGTGACAAAACCAGCCTTGGACCATTGCTGCAAGGGGGGCTGTTGTGCAGAAGTGACTTTCTCAAGGCCACACAGGAGGCTGCTCACAGAACAGCAAGCTTAAAACCCAGTTTGCAGAGCTGAGAAGATCCCTTACTGGCTGCATTTTGCCTTCATTGCAGCCAAGCTCATTTGCATGGTAACTGCCTCCCTTCTGAACAGGTGAGATCCTCGGAACACCACCCAGGTACATCACAGAAGCCATAGCTTGGGAGACCCCTGTAGTTTCTCACAGAACGATGCTGTGCAGCCTCTTAGCTGTGAGCAGCCCTCAGCTTGACCACAGACCTGCGCATCTTCCTCACTCTGTTGAACAGCGCTGAGATGCTACAGCTGAACAGAGCCCTGGGGAGGAGGAGGGGGTTCAGAGGCAGGTCAAACTGCCCTCCCCTGTGGGGCCACCAAAGCAGGAGGGGTCAGTGCGCCAGCAAGAGAGGACAAGGACAGCCACCAGAGCCTGGGGGCCATGGGTACAGACATAGTAGAGTGACACAAAGGGACAAGCACAGCAGAAGCAGAGTGGAGCTTCCTCTGTACCAGGTCAGAAATATTTTATTTGGCTCTTCTACTGAGCTGGATCAATCCCTAGTGCAGCGTAGGCTGACAACATCGGAAAGGAGGCATGCCAAGGCAGCATTATGTAGCCAGAGCAGCCAGTTTAAGAGAAGAGCAATACATGAAACTAAAAGCAGATTAAGCACCCAAGAAACCCCACACGTGCTACTTCCTTCCCAGAGCAGCTGTAGTATTTTAATAGTGCATTTGAATCACCCAGCTCCTTTCAGTCTGCCCACTGGGCTGGAAACCTTGCAGCCAGGCACTCGGGTTGCTTCTTCCCTCCCAGCTGCGTCAGAAACAGCCCCCTGAGGTTTTGTACCATTTCACATCCAGGCAAAACTAGCAGGGCTACAAAAACAAGAGTTAATGGCTTCATACATGAAACCCTTTAACAACACCCAGGGTCCAACGTTTCTTATTCCACTCAAGTCCATTAAAGCCAGCTCATGCAGCAACTTATCTATTGCACTTGTCAGCAAACATTGCTTGAAGCTGACCTTCACTCAGGCCACAGCATCCTGAGATCTGATAACAACTCAGGCTTCCTCCAAGCCTCACCCCCAGCTCAGAAATGCACCATTTGGCTTATGGATTTCAAGCTCTGTTTGCTGATGGTGAACATTGCATACCTGAGCCCTTCTCTTTATTCTTAGCTAGTTACCAGTGACTGCCTTTGCTTGGTTCATTGATTTATTCCCTTCCTCAGCCTGCTGCAGATGACCTTGCTCTGCACCACACACCAGGGAGGCCACGCTCCGCAGCAAAGAATCTCATGTGCCTGGAACTGAGGCACATAAACACACCAAAATGCCTCCCCTCCCTTCAAATAGCAGAAAAAGTGCTGCATACACATTAGGGACAAAGGAAGAAGCAGTGGTCAGTGTTAAACGAACATTCTGTCAACTGTTACCTACAGCATTTTAAAAAGAGTTTTCAGGGTAACAGAAGGTGGTTTAGGAGGTGGGTTTTTTTTAAATTTAACCCATTACTTTTATAGGGAAAAAAAGTCTATTGCCTGCTATACAAATCATATGTAGCATTATCCTGTCAGAAACAGGCAGTTTATGTGACCATAAAGCCTGGCTTTTTATTATTTTTTATTTACTGTTACAGCACCAAGCAGCCACAGGCACTGCCTGGGTAGGTGTACACTATTCATTCATCTTGTCAATGTCCAGAAGATTTCCAAGAACAGTCAGTGGGTTGGAAGCCTCAAATTCATAGTGCTCCAGGTGAAAAACAGTTAAAGAGAGCAATTATTTTTTACATAAAGGTCCTTTTAAAGTGCCCCATGCTGGACCACTGATAAATCCAGGCACTTGAAATCAGCAGTTATAATTATGAATGTCTCAACCACTGGCCTTAACAAGCTTGCAGCAGAACAAGGAGTGTGTGGTGTTAGTAAGAGAAAATCCTTTGACTGGGTAAGCTTCAAGCGAGACTATTTAGACTGCAGGAGCTTTATATTTTCCCATAGAGTATTCCTCTGTGGCATAAAAAAAATGGTGTATCACTAATGTTCTGGAGGGATAAAGACTTTTCCCATTAATACAACTAAATACCTTAATCCTGTTTAAATCTTTGAAATATACCCAAACAACAACAGTCCCTCAGCAGGATTCCGACTTGTTACATCTGCCAAGGCTCCCTCCCACACCTGATCTTATGCTACCCAGTTCACATCAATTATTTTAATTTTTTTCAAAGGTATTTTTAAAATACCACAGTATTTATGACTCCTACCAGTAAGCAACTGAGAGGTGATGGAGGAAAAAAGGAGAGAGAGAAACATGAGCAAGGCTCCTCAGCATGAATTTAGGCATTTGCCTTGAACAGTAAAGCAGATTAATCCTCAATATTAAAGAGGTCAGTGTGCTGCTTCTGCCTCTGATATGTTCAGCCTAGACAGGGCCTTTGCTGCCAGAAGGCAGATCCAGCTGGGAGGGAAAGATGTTACAAAGCCACTGAATCTGTCAAGAGACTCCCTACACATTTGCTTCATTTTTCCAAGTCACTGCCAGCTTCCTATAGTCTCCTCCCAGATGCTTTTCACTCCTTTAGGAAACTATGAATCAGGCAATAAGGAAGGAAAAACACTGATACACCATTAGATACTAGCAGCATCTTGTTTAGGAAACTGCTGTCCTGGGAAGCTCTGCTGTCAAAGCTATGAAGGGCACCTGGACTTGAGATGAAGAATTTTTTTCCTTTGCTTCTTCAGAGAGAATCACTACAATCTGTTTTGACAACATGACCTACTATTAGATGCAGGAGAGTTTGCGTATTTGTTTTCCTACAAGCACACTGTCCAGTACACAAACTTTGGGTACGCTGACTGTTAAGAGCTTGGTGAAGAGGAGAGGTGCTGCTCCATCCTTTTTGACACTGCTGTTGACTAAGCACCAGTGACAAGCCCGTCTGAGATGTATACAAGGAACCACGTCTGGACTTTCAGCCATGGGACTTGCTGACACCGCTTTAGGCAGCCTTTGTGTGAGTGTGTGGGGATCTGGATGTTCTACCTGAATCCCAACAGGAACAAGTAGGCAGGCTGTGCTCACTGCAGCCTGTCCTTCCCTAAGCAGGGGTGGATAGTACACTGTCATGATTCAAAGAGGGATAGTGCAAGAAGTAGGAATCAACAGCCAGCTTTTGGGACTGGGTTAATGCAAAGTGCTGTCTTATACCCTCTTGAGGAAAACATTTCTCCAAGATCTGCAAAGCAGAAAACAGTCACACAACACAGCAGACAACAAAAGATATTTAGGTTGGAAGAGGAAGGATGGGACAGAAACCTCAGGCTGCAAACAAGCTGAGTGGGCACCAGAACAGATGAAAGAGAGAACTCAATTCTATTTAATTAATGACAACAAAGAGGGGAAAAAATATTTTGTGGTATTTACTTTGAATATAAGAATTCCCTTATTCGCCTTCCCTAAATAAATATCTTCAAGTCCTCTATGTGCTCTCATGGAAATCAGTTACAAGCACTTACCTCTGCTTGGCTCAGAGTTGCCTGACACATGACAAACAGATGGATCACCTGCCGTTCCACACAGCCCTGTTCCTTCTCCACAAACTCTTCTCATTCCCTACATTACCCAAAGGCAGGCGGGGGGCCGGGGGAGAGGGGAGCATTTCCCATGAACTGGAGAATTAAGATACTGTTTGTTTTCACTAACTCCCCGTGGCACTCACACACTTTTTATAAGATAATCCATGTCCAGAGCTCTGTACAAAAATCAGTTAATGGTTATCTGTCTTTCACCTCAACAGTATAACAGTCCCAGATTGTGTGGGAAAGCTGTGTGGGTAACTGAACCACACAATCTGTCATGTACAGAAAAAGGATATCTTTAAAATGTTGTCATTTTACTTTGCTCCCCCTAACCTACAAACACATGGCATAGAAAGCTGTCTGTGGATTCTCCCAAGCACCATTACACAGCTTTCTGCCAAATTTTGAACATCAACTACCATTCATTTATTAGAGTTGTTTGCTTTCAGTAAGTGACCCTTTTAACATGAGAAGAGCTCAAAGGCTTCTGTGATTTGCAGACAGCCCAGCATTTAACAGCCTTTTCCTGTCCCCAAAGGGTAAAATTTGGAGGTATCATTGGTTGGGGTGCTAGCTAGCCTTCACTGCACCACACTTTCAGTTTAAATGCTTTTTTTTTTAAACAGCTTGCTTCTCTGTCCTCAACTATTTATACAAAAAAAAGAGCTGTTTGTTTCTAGCACCCACCCAAGAACCATTTTTTTCCACCAAGGTCTGTATGTACTGCAGCAAAGCACAGAAGTGATATATGAAAACCACCTATTATTAACCCAATTTAAAGGAACATTGCTTTCTAGTTAATGAAATGAGTAGCCTGCTTTTAAATGGATGAAGCCTAAAATACATCAGCTCTAAACCCAACTGATGCCAGCATATTTTAGTTTTATCTAGCTTGTCTACCTCATGGGTTTCTGTGCACAAAGCAGATGTAGCATCTTAATAGCATAGGGGGAGCTCCACAGGCTACATGGGATGCACAAAAAAGGGCATCACAGAACAGGCACAAGGTCAGCTCCAGCATCTTCAAGTGTTATTTTCCTTATTGTCCCTGACTATAACGTTTTTATCACAAGCCCAGCATCCTTCCCAGGATTTCAGTTCCTGAAATTGCTAGAGATGGGAAAGGAAGTTTCAGTCCTGTATCGACAAAGTGAACAACTTACAAGTGGCCCCTGAGAAAGCATCTCAAGAAACAATCAAACATTCTAATATGCATTATAAAAGATTCAGGACTCTAGCCTCAGAGTGTCTACATTACATACCTCATGATTTTTGAGCATTTGAGACTGGCAAGGTTCAAACAGGAAGGAAACTTTGAAAGAAGTGGAAGGTCAGCATACTCCTGGCACCATACCTGCTGTTTGATCTGGGTTCCCAGCCCTGACACGCATTTGACAGCTGTTCCTAAATTTCTAGTTAACAAGAGCCAGGGGTTGACTACAAAGGATCTGTACAGTCCTAATCTTAATTTTTTTGTATTTATTTTAAAGCCAACCTCATACAGGAGCCTGACCTGAGATATCTGAACCAACTCCCAGAGTTTTAAGCACTTTCTTTCAGGTGCCTCCTGCCTAGAATAATAAACCCACTCTCCTAGGAAAGATCCTGCTTTTATGAAAAAGAGATGATGTGAAACTGAGGACTGGGGCTGGGCACGATAGCCTAACTTTCTTCAGCAAAAAAACCACAGCAATACTGTGGGTTAATCTGATTTATTTTCTCTCTCTAGTTATCTTTGCTGGTGCTGCAGAGGTGGCATAATTTTTACATACTTGAATTTCTGTTGCAAAGGGAATGAAAGCACTAGAGAGGAATTCTGAGGGAGGAGGAAACAGTTGTTAGAACAGATACCAACTGCAACCATAAATAAAAACTGTAAGAAATACAAGTACTAAATTAATTAGGAAGAAGCTAACAAGATCAGAAATGAAAGTCATACTAATTTCAGGAAGCACTCAGATTTTCTGATTTGAAAGGTAACCAGAAGGGGAAAAGTTAAACAATTATCACTTCACTCAACCCTCACATTGAAACTTCTAATTTTTCAAGAGTTGACAATATTTTTAAAACTCATTGTCCTTGTGCCAAGGACAGAAAATCCAGCCTTAGAGTGATTAAGTGTTGAGCTGAATGCACAGCTTCAGAGACGAACAAATAATCAATACAATATGTTAAGTGGCAGCTCTTGACCAAGGCACATCAGAGGACAAAAGAAAGAGCAGACACTTGAGGTAGACTACTAAAATTCCAAGGATTTACATTATAAAATATGCACTATGTACATTGTTGATATGGAAACAGATACCTTTGAGACAAGCATAAAGAGGGGAATATTGCAAACAAGTTATAGCTTACATGGCAATTTTTCAACAGGGGGTCATTTTGTGCTTAAGTCTAAACCAGTGCCAGAAAAATTCCCCAAAGAAATATGTTAAAGCATTCCTGATGACTGTGAAAACTATATTAAAAGAACAGCTGGAGTTTAGGAGGCACGAATTAAATGTGTCCAGATAAATAACATTAAACAGCTGCATTTTTTCTCAAAAACAGGCATTGTTAATTGGTAATAGCATATGTACAGCTATACCTATATGTAAGACTTGCTTTTTAGGTATATAAATAAGAGGAACAGTTATTTTTATGTTTGGCTTTGCAATAAACTCCTGTCCCTACCAAACAAAAAACACATTTTTTCCTAATTTCAGGGCTGAAAAACTGCAGTATTCCGTACTGCCAGTGGCAGCAGGGACTACACACATCACAGCCACTGCAAAATGGAAAAGGGTGATGACACATCCTACCAATGCTCTGCCTGACACACTTGCACAGTAGCAGCCCAAACATTGGGTTCAGGGTTGAACAAGTTACCTGGTACATGATTACAGAAGTGTGCTTGTATCTGCATTACTCCTGAAGAACCAGCACTCACCTCTCCACAGGACCGCTGCCTGGGCCCAGTGCAAAGCCTAGTAGAGCATGATGAAAGGAAGTAATCTGACAAGCACTGAGCTCAGAAAACAGAGGGCTTTTTTTCCAAAGGACACAAAGAAGGTCTCCATTTGGCAAGCTTGTGTGTCTGCCACCAGTTACTTCTTATTACTTGCACTGCACCCTCAGGTTTCTAAGCATAAACCATTTATGTAGTCCTGCAAACACTACTGGAGTGTCCTCAAGATATCTGGGGCAGGGGAAGCAAACTGAAGGCCACATTTTTCTTTTTTTTCCCCAAAATGTAAGAGACATTGTTTGATTAGCTCCAGGAGCTTTGTTCTTTTCTTATAGTACATGGCTGAGTTTATGAAGACTTACTTGGGAAAGTGAAGTAAAGTAGTAAGTCAAAAAGCAAGAAAGCTCCAGCAGTATGAGGCCATAATTCAGGAGCTGTTAAAATTTACAGGATCCTTTCCACACTTTTGGATTGATTTGGTATTGGCAGCAAAACCTTTGTGGCAGAAATAGTACCAGATGACACATTCCCATTTCCACTGAGTAGTAAAAGGTCCTTAAGAGAAATAATCAAGCTGTTAAACTTGAAGGAATGAGGAAAACTAATGCAGACTGTAGACAAATGCACCATGACAGTACTGGAGGTAATAGATGCTAAAACTGATCTAGTAACTACTGCTTTGGTAGTCTTGGAACAGATTGGAGACACACAACAGAAAACACACAGTTCATTGAGGATCATTAGTTGTAAGAAGTTGGTACAAAACTGCCTGAGGGCCCACTTTAGCACAGGTTCAGTTCAACTCCATTTTTGGCGTGGTGTGGTAGTCAAAGAAGACATGCAATCCTTATGTCTAAGGCATTAGGCAGCACACTGTCCCTTTCTGCCCACAATGTTGTCCAGGTACACTGGCAGCAACCCACAAGCAGCATCCAGAAGTCCCCTGTGTTGTGGCAACTCCTAGGCCACACCTGAAGCCTACCTATCTAGCCTACCACAGTGGTAGTTCACGCAGTCAGTTCTATTGCCTGTGTCTCAGGCACCACCATGGCACACTGCCTGTAGTCCTGACTCAGCTTTGACTCGGTACTGGTTGCTGGACAAGTCTAAGGCATCTGTTGAGGAGCTGTCACTCACTTTATGAGGCTTCCTACTCCTTTCTACAGTAGAGAGGCCACACAAGTAGGAAGGAAGGCCCTGACCCAAAGCCAGATCCAGACAGTGTGTGGGGAACCCCCTCTGCAAGGTCTGCACAGCTACCACTGCCACAAACCAGCTCTTACCAGAGGACAGCCCATACCAATGGGAGTTTCAACACATTATCCCTGTTAGGATTCCCTCTCTGCTGCTGGAATAACCAGCACAGTCAGTATATTAAATAAAGGTTATTCCAACTTCTCTTTGCCTCAGGTCCTGCAACGCAAATGCAAATGCCGATCCTGGACAAACACAATCCTGTCACAGACCTGCATGTTCCAATTCTTCATAAATCTGACAGTACTCACTGCTCCAATTCCCACAAGCCCCAGTATTACTATGAGCTACATGAGGTGGGGCAGGCCCATCCACAAAGCCAGGGCAAGAGTCCAAGCCTTGCTGACACTGACATAGGATCCTTCTTTAGGAGGCAGGAATGCTTCTTGTGCTCTTGTCCCCCTCTGCCCCCTAGAAGGGGTGGTCAGACAAGTCTCAATGTCCTTGAAGTGGATCAGCTCCTACATTTTAGTAACTAGTTATATGCTTCAAGTCCAACACAGTATTAGACAATTAGTCAGACCAAAACACCTGCTAAAGGCTATCCCAGGATATTTTGGATTTTGACCTTGGAAGAAAAAAAAAAGTTCACCTAAAATACCAACGCAGTGAGAGAAGAAATTTCAGTTCACAGCCAAAAAAACCCTGTTAACTGCACCTCCAAAAGAAGTTTTAGTCTTAGGTACATTTTAAAAAATAAGTTTTCAAATAGCTCAGTTTCTTTCATTTGGGACAGCTAATGTCAATTTTTGTTGGAAAACAGAGAAGTCTGTAAGCAGTGTAAGTTAATAGCTCAGAGAATTTGGTCATTAGTTCTACTACAAAAAAATAAAGCAAATAAAGTCCCATCAGTACTAGACAAGATTATTATAAATAGCAACTTTAAAACCTCAGAAACACTCTGTATTTACTCTGTATGTTGAATAGCGACCGTGGCAACAATAAATTTTGCAGCACTAGGAAATTTCTAGGCACATTTTCTGTTTTTCACTTTAATTTCTTTCTAGCATTCAATAGCAACTTTCATTACATTCACACTTACTGTTTGCTTACTGCCAGAAAAAGAAAGGTAACATGGAAGTCAAGTAAGAAGTAGTAGTTGTATATAATATATGCAGCTGGTACAAGTAATCTGATTTGACCACTACGTAAGCATGTAATGATGTAGCCACAATGCATAAATATAAAAATTGGTTTCATACTTGTTTCCTCTGCTTTACAGTATTTTAAAAATAAATAATCTTTAAAAAAATTAAGCAGATGTCTAGAGTTTTAAGGCCTTTAATTATCTTGGCTGAACTTAACTAATGAGAACTTTTCTAGAAAAGCAGCCAATTTCTATTTCAGAATACTAATAGACAGTGATCTCACCTATTCTCTCAGCAGCAGGCTCAAAGGGCTGCTCAGCCTCACCATCAAGGTTCTCTATCTTCTTCCACACTTTAAGTTTCCTTTCTTTATCTTTCAGGCATTCTGCCTTCTCATAGCTTTTCTCCAATGCAGGAGAAGCCTTACATCTCTCATTTTCTTCCCATACAGAAATACATGCAACAAAGCAAGACTCTTCTCAGTTTTCTTAATAGCTAAACATGTAACAGGTAGGGGTTTTAGTTATTTTTTTTTCCCTAGACTTCCCAGCACTTGATTTCTTTTCCATCTCCCTCCCCTAAATCTCAACATCCTTTAAAAAGCATTGCACACAGTTAGTTATTCAGTACCCGCTTAACATCTGTGCATGACACTGGCAATGACACATGTAGCCAAGCAGCAATTAATCCTTTTGTTACAGCACTTCAAGAGTAACAGGCTCTCTGTTGATGTGGCCACATGGGTTTTTTTTTTTACCCTGAAGGTACGTGTTTACATTAAGGCTGTCTTAAATCAGCAAAGCCATCACAGAAATAGATTGATGAGTAACTCAAATTACACATACACTATTATACTTATGATGGTAAAGAGCTCAAGACCCTTATCAAGACTCAGTGACAAGGAGTTTCAAGTGCACAAAAGGAGCAGCTATTTTGCTCCTGCTTTTCTTAGTCATGCTCTCTGAGAATAAGGAGAATAATTCCCTCCCACATTTTCCCTAGATGGTCCCTGCATGAATGGCAACTTCAGGAATAAAACCCACCATCAGAATACTGCGAGGAAAGGAGCAAAAACAAGGTGGCAGAAGAATGGCTCACCTCCTTTCTTCCGTGTCACAGGAATATACTATCTTGTGACTGCAGCCTCATGAGGAACACTAAATATGATCACAAGCACTTTCCTCCTCTTTCTAAGCCAACTGGAAGAGTAATCACAGGAGATATCATACTGTCAGTTCCTGCTGTAAAACATGCAAAGGCTAATTATGCCATGAAGCAGACCCCAGAAACACGCGCTCTTGCAGGCAATCTTTCTACACTGGAGAGGTACTTCAATACCAAAACAAAAACCTCCGCTTCGCTACATATTTATAAGAAGGAACTTCAGTTCCTTTCATTAGCCACTTAAAAAGCCCAGAGGAAGCTCTCATTGCAACCAGACTTGGCCCGTCTCATGAAAGCTGTCCAGCCAACGCAGTGAAGAGCCTGGGCTGTAAGATTTAATTTCAAGTTCTTTCAGTAACAGTGGGCTATTGATATGCCCCTTGAGTGTTGCACAGAGCCAAGAACACCCACACAGTATAAAGACATAAAGCACAATGAAATCTTGAGTGAATGGATTGATTCCCCTCTCACTTAAGCTAAGGCCAAGACTATCTCCATTAAAGAAAAAGTAGCAAGAATGGGACCCTGTAAGTCTCCAGTAAAATGAGGCCATCTGCAAACAAAAGCTATTTAGTTTGGGTTTGCTCACAGACACTTGAAAGACAGCAAAACATATAGAGTTGGAGGAGAGAAAGCCCTTCACGGAAGTGACTGTCCCATCACATAGACAGGAAAATAGCAAGGACTGTCCCAGTCCTTATTGTTTCTAAGTGTATCACCAAATGAACTGGTTTTAGAAGGGGTAGACCGTTACCTTCCGCAGCTACATTAGTGCAAGACAAATAGGACAAAAAGACACAAATGTGTGATGTGTAAATGGGGGCAGGTATTTTTTAGCCACGTAACACAAGGGGGAAAAAAGGATTGTGGAGCACTGTTTTGTGGTAGGAGGCAACAGAACTGGTGCAGTTACCATTACTTTACATTTCTGATTTTGCACACCATTATTATAAAGGAAGAAAAAAAATATATATTTGAAATCATAAGTGAAGTCACAAAATACATCTGTGAATATGGAAATTGCTAGAACCTTTCATGTTCAGACTTGGGGCTGTTTCTAAATACCACCTGCGAAAATGAAGGCATCTTTAACCAGGTCAGAAGTTGAAGAGGTGCACTGCATGCTCTCAGTTGTTTCAGCCCATGTGTTAAATGCACCTGTGTAAGTTTGAGTTAGGGAATGGCACCCATGAGCAGACAGCATTTCAGACACCAGCTCAAAACCCTAAATATTGCTAGCAAGTCTCAAATCAAAACATTTTTTCCATTTTGTACAAAAACTTGGTGTTCACAGAAGGCTCTCAATGGTTTACAAATCAATAGACTTTCCAGAAAAAGGCCTGGAAGTAGTACCTTCCCAGTCAAACATCAGAAGTTTGCTAGTAACTAAAACTTCTTTACTAACACCACTGATTTCTGCCTCCAGAATTGAGTGAAAAAAAAAATAATAAATCTAACAATAGGCCCCTTACCTCAGGATTTAAGGAAGCTTTTCCTGTAACCCTCTCTCCTTCAAAGGGTTATGTTGATACAAACTTGATCATTTAGATCTTGCTACATCGGATCCTCTGCAACAAGCACAGACCAAGGAGAGACAATCTCCTTGTGGCAAGACCGGTCATTCACATGGGCCTCTTCCAGAGCCAAAGACATCACACTGGTAATGCTGAAAACAATGTTGGGAGATCCCAACACAAAAACAGATGAAATCACAATCTCCCCCCAGTTCCCCTGGAGCACAGATTTCAAGTCACAATTTAAAAAAAAAAAGTTGCCAGAAGACTCTTAAGGAAACCAGAGCTGAATTGCAACTTCAGCAAGGTACAAGATTCAAATTTAAATGCTGCAGGCAAACCGACCAAGTCTTTTCTTAGGGCTGCTAGAATTTCTCAAGAATTCAGAGAAAGGGAAGAAAGGCAGAGTACCTCCTGCTGAAAGACCCCCTTCTGCCACATCTTCAGTAGAGAGCTGAGTGTTACCCGGTGGGAGCCCTTCCCTACACTCATCTCTGGGGGAAGGAAAAAAGGAAGCAGCAGCATTTATCTGAAAGAATATCCATGCCTTTTTTTTTTTTTTTTTTTTTTCCTTTTTAAAATCCCCCAGTGAAGGAAGGCCTCATCTGCAGACAACTTTCAGAAGTGAAGCTGTGCACCAGGTTACAGAAGTTTGAGTAGTACTGGGCAAGGGCTGAGTGATACTGGGCACATTAAAAGCCAATTAGGGTCAATACAGCTGGGTTCCCACATACTTACCACCTCACAGGCTTCTCGTTTTGATGAGCAAGTCCATTTACCAACCTACTCAGCCATAGTGGTCTTGTAAAGTGTACATGTAACAAGTCACAAGTTGTTCCATTTATTTGAGTAAATATCTGGTAAATAAAATCATCGGTAAATGTTACAAAATTAAATACATTAAAAAAGCTTGCCAGTATACATAAAATTCACAAACATGTACTTCTTTTGAAAAATAAAATATGTTCAGAGCACCCTTGATATAAAATGCCTGACTAACTGGTGTTACCTACCAGTACGTGGTAGCTTATTGAACATTTCAGTTCGGCCATTTTCCAGGAGAGAGCAGGGATCTCTCTTCCATTCTTGTTTTTATAAGTAAGAGAGCCCAAGTTAAGAAGACTCCCCACTTCCCAGGGCAGAGCCGTAAACAAAGAGTGTAATATCGTTAGCCCACCTTAATAGGTGAGGAATTTGCATCCAATTAAGACCACATCACTAAATGCAAAACCGTGCTTTTAATCCCTTTTGGTAGCACTGCCTTTCCTCCACTGTGAAGCAGCTTTTAAAAGGTAACGGACGTTTCTCTAGATATCACGGCAGGCCCTTATTCAGTATAGGTTAGCACAGTTCCAAGACACCATGAGGTGGAGAGGAAATGATCTGGCAAAGCATCAAAGTCAATCAAATAACTTTAAAGTCTACAAATTAAGCCCTTAAAATTCCCAGTTCTCATAGGCTGCAGTCTAAACAAGGAGATATGATGAAATTCTTAACTGGGCTGCTTTAAGGGTATTTATAAAAATGGCAGCACTCATTTTAGTAATCTAAATTGATACATTCTGGTAGCAAATTTGTAATAACCACCATTTAAATAATTTACTGTAACAATTTTTTCCTTCCATCCATGTGAAACAGTATTCACAACCAACTTCATAATTTATGTACAGACAAGCACAAGGAACGTGACAACCATGAGTTAAATGTACAACCAACTTAAACGTTATCCAACTAGTTGCAAGAAGTCTCCTAGCTCTGTAGATTTACAAGATCTTCTGGTTCACCACGTAGGCTTGCTGCCCCTCATCACTAACTCTTGGATTCTTCACTTGCTTCAGTAATCCTCAAGTGAAAGTTGAGCAGCATCCAAATTGTTGATATTCTTGATAAAAAACAAACTGACACTTAAAAAAGAACCGTTAAAACACACAAAAGAAATTCCTTGAGTCAAAACTGAATGAAATCAAAAAAGTTGTGGAGAAAGACAATTATTTTAATAAAGGTCTTGTATTCAAAGTCCCATTTCCCTTGCCATGTCTTTTACAGAATGCTACTACTTCAAGTTATTTATATACTCTTCTTTTGAGGGGGACTGAGTTTCCTCATTCCTCTTATCCGAGTTAGCAGCTCTTTGATAAATTCCTAGGAAAAAAGATTAGAAGATATGAGTAATTTTTCTAAGCCCATAATACCATGATTTTGAACTATAAAAAAAAAAAAAATATTAATCAAAGCAAACCATACATTTTTGTTTAAGTTTTTACCACTAAGCTGGAATTTCTCTGGCCTGATCTCCAGGAACCTTATATGTATGTTACAAGCATGTTCTCATCCCACAGTGGAAGTGTGAACAACTAGCTCTTCCTCTGCATGACTGTTCAGGCTCAGTTGCTAGCCGTCTTTCAGGCTTTTGCTACACAGGGCTTTCTACCAACTGCTGAATCAAGCAAAAATTATGGCTGGGTACAACACAAACAGTCGAAGCAGACTTTAAGAGTTTCAAGCCTGCACAGAAATCAACACATCTGCCAAAAGGGGTGTTTGTCTCACCACTCTCCATGCTGGTGCTAGCATTTTGGTTGGTTCCATACTCAGCTGGAACAGCCAGCTGATCTGGGTAAAAACTCATGTTTCTCCTGTTGCCCTGCTACTTTCCAAGCTGGCTCAGCTCTCTGACCAGGCTCACCACTCAGCCCCACAGCAAAATTCGTGCCAGTCTGAGGCAAGTCAGAACAAGACATCAGAAGTAACACCATCGGCTTATACTGGGTGAAACTGGTTGTAGAGCTCAATTAATTAAACTATTCTGAAGAAATAAAATTAAAAAATAAAAAAATCATGGACCAGGTCTTTATTCACAGTGATATTTTATCTAGTTTCAGCAGATTTTCTTTTTTTAAAATTATGGGGAACAGAAGCTTACAGAGTTGCATTATTACCCAAAATCCTTTATGTATATATTTTATTATAACTCTAGATGTGTCAAAAGCTAAATCATCCCCTTACTGTCATATTGGGAGAATAATTTTTACCCACAGTACTATGTATACATGTGTAAAAAGGTTCTTAGGAAATAATTTAGCTATAAACATGGAATGTAATTATGAATTTAGTCAGCCAGGTCGATGTGAAAGGCCAGGTTGGATGGGGTTGCCAGGTGAGCAGCCTGGTCTAGTGTAAGGTGTCCCTGCCCATGGCATGGGAGTTGGATGTAGATGATCTTTAAAGTCCCTTCAAACCCAAACCATTCTATGATTCTATGGAAGGACAAAAAGTTGACTTCCTCACTAAATGCTTGAGGCTAAGAAATCCAGTGAACAAGGTCACCACCTAAACAACAACACAATACCTTTCAAAAAAAGTCACATTGAAACATATAGTATCCAGGTGCTACACTCTACATAAGGGAAGTCTCTGTAACTGGGTATTTTAACCTGAAAAAGAAGTCAGGTTTTCCTGGTGAGACCACAATCCTGTCAGGTATCACCCCAACAGAACAATTTCCTTTCCTGACACTGTATGCATGTCTATACTGTACTGCATGTACTGTTGCACCACGGCTATTGCACTAACACTAACTGTGGCTTCTACTACCAGCAGCAAAGGCAGAGCCACAGACATATCAGTGCAAGCTACAAACACTCACAGAGAACCTTTCATATTCTAGCCTCCACTCCTGAACTAACTAGATCAAGGCCAATTCAGGAATACATCTATATATATCAGTACTGCGCTTCCCATCTGGATACTCAGCCTGAAAAAATGATCAAAAAAGATGATTTAAGACCACAGATCCTCCCCCTCCATCCTCTAGAAGCTGCCTTTTTCCACTGCACAGTGGTACAGGCCACTGCAACAATATCCACTCTGTACTTGGCAGAGTACAGTACTTATCCATTCAGAAGTCAGAAAAAGGAGGGAGACTGGTTTACTCTAAAAGTTCACAGCTTTCAATGCACTGAGTGTTGGTTATATGTTATCCTTTCATCATTGTAAAGACCTACTAGATAATGCAAAACTAATGTGGCATGGTGCTGTTTGAAACATAAATACACTTCAGGATTTTTTACTATCAAACTTAAATGGAGCCTGGCAGTGAAGTCATTATAGAAATAAACTCTCTGAAGTGATCATAAAATATTTTTTTACTTGGAATTAATGCAACAAATATTGCCTTTCATCAGTTCTTCCCATAAAAAGATATAGTCCCACGCCAAAACATCAGATGAAGACAGCTTTGGGAAGGTACAGGCTGAAGTTCAGTTTTTTCCCTTTGGAAGACTTTATTAGTCATCTGTTAAAGCCACAAATACTCTATATTACCTTCACTCACCATCAAGGCAACAATGAGACACTGCAACTGGAAGTTGTGCAACTGCTTCACAGTTGAAAGTAAGAGCATTAAAGGAAGGGTCATCTGTAGAGTGGACAGGGAAATCTATGGTACTCTGACTGTACCCATTTGGGATATCTCTGTCTGAGAGGCACCTCTGCCATTTCTCTGTCCATTCCCTCCTACAACTCAGAAAAGTTTGGAGCAAGTTTCCCTTGGATATGAAATGCAGCCAGAGGTCAGCTTCTATTCAATGCGACGTTACAGCAAAGGAGAAGAGTTTCTCCCCTTTATACTCAAGAAGCGGTACCACAAGCACCTTCTTTTTCAAAGCAAGATATTTGCTTGAAGTTTTCAAGGAAGTTTTACACCAACTAGAACTTCTCAGTGCTGCCAAAATAAATCAAATTGGAGGGGCAACCTCCTAAGCAGATCTGAGATAACTGAGGCTATTCTTATGGAAGAGAAAGCAGCTGTATTCACTTGGAAGTACATACAATATTTGAAAACACTCTACCCCTCAGGAACTACTTTTCTTGCAATAAGCATCGGCAGTACTGAACATTAAAACCCAACAACAGCATTTTTGTATGTGGCAAGAATTTTACATAATGCAGAAGGGCTGTTGTGGCCATCCCATGGTGTGCAGACAACAGCATTGGTTCAGTACATTTCTGATTTAAGTACCATTTTACAACTGACACTTGCATGAAGCCGGCTGTCATTAACACAGTTGTACTCTGGTGCTTGTGCCTTTCTTATTTTGCAGTTCCCCATCAAAGAAAGGCAGCATTCTAGAAAAGATGCACATTTTCCCTCTTGGAAGCAGGAAAGGAGACTTCACAGCATTTCAAGAAACCTTCACTTTATAATTAACTAGCCCAGCTTTATGACAGTAAAACCCATTTGTTTTCTTTAAATATCACTCAAAAATTGCAGTTTTATTCCTTGTGGACATTTGAGTCAAGGCTTAATAGCCACATTTATCTAAACCACATACACAAAGGTAATTTTACACAGAGCATTTTATTAAAATCCCCTCTAGAAGACATGATGAAGTTTAGCATTGTGCATTTGAAAGCAGATCATGTACCAATCTCTGTTAAAAGTAGTTCTGTAACACAGGTCAAATTATCTACTTACATAATATTTAATTCAGAGCTGGAAAACATTTACCAATAATTCAGCTAAAGATTCAAGAACTTGTGATTTATTCCTTGGAGGGCTAAGGTCAGAAATGCACAGGACACATCTGCTTTTAATAAAAGAAAAGTCTGATACCAGCACTTTGAGCCTTGGTAAATGGGGGAAAAAAATATTTATGCATGCATATATATATATTTACACACATAGATACACAAACTCAGTTTGAATTCTTTTTACAGGTTTTCTGCAAAGAGACCACCTTTAAACACAGTTTTGTTACAGGTATTAAGAGTCCTGTTAATTTACAACACAAAATCTTTGCTTCTAGAAGAGGTCTTTCTAATTTTAAAGGCAAATTTAAATGAGAGAGAGACTAAATCTATAGTTCATTTGAACTCATCTATATTCAGCCTTAGGCCTTTGTCTTCCACCTTCTCTAACACTCTCCCTTAAATCAAAGGTATTCAGTTCAGCAAAAACATTCATCTAAAGCAGATTTAAACATTAAAGACTACAAACAAAGGTGAAATGATAATTCAGGAAAGGGGAGGAAATCACTTCACCTTTCTGCTTTGGAGGTGTGATTCATTGTTTTACCGAGGTCATTTGACAGACAACGAATTCCAGGCTTGCTATTCAAGTCTTCCCATTAATTCTGGAGGCTAATTAAGACTGTCTCCAGATTTCTCTTCCACAAGCAGTACACATGTAGGACCAGTTCTTAAACCAAAATTTAGGGTTTCTAGTCCTCCTGCTTCACTAGAGCATGAAATGAATCCTAAACCAGCTTTCCTCCACAGCTTTACTACCTTCCAGCCAAGTAAAAAAAAAAATAATAATCAAGAGTTCCTTGACTATTTGCCCAAGGCTATTTCCTAGAGAGAGCCCAATTGGCTGGATGTAAAAAGTAAAGTCAGCCTGGAGAGCAATGCCCCACAGCTATTTGAGGACAAAACTAAACAGTAGCTAAAAAATGCCATCTGAATAGGAAGAAAGAAAAGGAAGAAAAAGAGGGAACCCTACTGCCAAACAACTTCCACACAGGCTCAAACCTGAAGCCAGTGATAGAGGAAGAATGGAATGGAGGAGGCACAAGTGCTTTGGGAAAACAAGGCCAGGAGCTGCCTTCTATTAGCAAGAACTGGTGCAACATCTCTGTAGCCTCATGGAACAATCTCATCCACACAGCCTCTCCAGTGAGGTCACAGGACCATCAGCGCCCACAGGCAGCGATTTAGCTTCTCCATGAGCCCTGTATGAGGCACTGACTACATACTACAAAGCTTAGCTATGGTAAAAACACACAGTCCAGTTATTCTCCAGTTCAGCAGCATGTAAACAAGCACAACTTATTCTTGGCACCATTTGCTTCTCCATTCTTATAATATTGCTATGGATATTTGCAAGTTGTATTCATGAGTGCTTGCAGAAATGAAAACATGCAAGCTTAATTACCTCCAATGCTGTACTGCAATGTAGGGCAGATCTCAGCAGGTATGCAAACAGTTTTAGTTCACTGAATTCAGAGTGGTCAAATGGATGAACAAGAATACACATCCTTCTAGAAATGCCTCTGTCTGCATTGCTTTTAAATGTGCATGTTTCTTAACTTTTTCCTCTACAAATTGTCCTATTTGATTTCAAGCAATATGGACACATAATACAGTTACTGTGGCTTAATAATTTTCCACCCGTCAGCTGAGCTGCAATAAATGTGTATGAGCTCCTAGGCTCACCTAGATGTTAGGTGGTATACTACACTGAAGCTTTAGGACACATATTTAGTTACTATTGCTTCGAATGAGTATCCTATGTATTGTTGGCTTGCAATTAAATTAAAAAACCAAGTAGTAACATTAACTAGAAATAATTCATAACACAGTAGGACAAAAACTATATGATCCTTCAAAAGTTGACCATTTCAGGAGGGTTGAGTTTTCTACTCATGTCTGTGTACTAAATACATACATTGCCTGAAGACATACCCAAAATAGTTTTTAGTTTTAAGAACCACAGTGCCTGGTCCACTCTAAAAAGCTGCATCACAAGCCTGTCATTTGCTCCAGCTAGGAATTAAACTTGAGAAAACATATAGTTAAGCAAGCGCATCTCTGCCTTTCTCAAAATTAAGCATTTAAAGCTGCTAGAATAGTCCAGCTACTGAAGTAACTGAGTAGTCAGTGACTTAAATGTCTGCCCAAATTTTCCAGAGAATATGCACAACAATTTAACGTAGTTTTCTTGGAAATCATATTGAAAATTATTACTAAATAAAAGTTCCCAGCAAAACAACTTTCTTTTATGATGCAACTTCATATCCTTTTTCTTCCATTTTGCACGGGGTGAAGAACTATGCAAACAAGATGGTCTAGATAGATTTAATCCTGCCTGAGTGGGACAGATCTCCAGCCCATTTGCCTGAAGCTTTCTTTATTTCTATGAGAAAAGAAAGAAGCAAAGAAAACCCAAATCTAATTTATGTGGTTCTCTTCAAAGATGCAGATACTGTGTAGCTCAACTGCATCTTTCAGAATCAGTAAACAAAAACTGCCCACTCACTGGATTTTTCTCCCATAGTAGTTTAAGACTCTCCTTGTCATTTCTCCTGTCATCACTTCGGTAGTCCCACCAGTGGAAGCTCTAATTCACATTAGCCACAAATATGTCAGATTTTCTCCAAAGCCCAGTCTAAATGGGTGGTCTCGCTGCTACCAATAGCACAGAGATAAAATAATACAGATTTAGCCACCTCCTTCAAAATATGTGGCTTGACAAAACCTCATTGATTTCACGCCAACAACAATCTTCCTGTTCTAAATAAGTCTATTGTCAAGTATCAAAACACTATCATCGAGATTACAGTTTCTATTTAAATTTCTTTGTTACAATCACTGCACACACAAGACTCAAAATTTCCTGTGACCTACATTAGGGCTCTCTACTGTGTAGACAGAACAGAGACAGCAACTTGACAAAAGTCTGAGTGGGATTTTCCCCAGCCAACACATGGCACTAAGTGAAGCACTGCTCTGGCACATTGGTGATGCAGGAGGATGACCCTGCTCCTTTCCAATCACAAAGGTTCAGATCCAAGATTTGGTTACGGCACTGATTTTGCAGATAGTATACCTTTTAACTTTATGCAGTCCTAAAAATGAATTGCTGCTCTCACACTTCGAGCCTTGTCTCACATCAAGACTACCTGACACATACTGCTTTTGGACAAGGTATGATAGTAACAGAAGAGAGAATGGGAAGCAGAGAAGGTGTAAGCCATCTGAAGAATGCTTCTAACACCGTTTAATTTTGCATGGTGGGAAGACCATCATCATGTGTTATAGCACTGTCCTCATTTGAGATCCCAAAGCCTTGAGTCAGGCAGCTACTCCTCTTCAACAAGTGCAAACGCAACACAGAGCAGGGAGGTTATGCTCAAGTAAAAGGATGTAAAGTATAGATGCAGGTCACATATTGCAGTGATTAACACCTATAAAAACATACACTTTACAGTTTTCTAATTAGAAAATACATCTTCTAGCCACTCTTTTTTTTTTAATAATTACATTTGTAGAAACAGCTAAATTAACAAATTGTGCCAGAAATTATTTTTAGTTTCTGGCATATTTTACAAACTAACTTTTAATGACTGAATGACACAGTCACATTGCATATGAATCTTGATTAGCAAATCAACGTTTTAATTTAAGGATCATTAACATAAATTTAAATAGCACCTGAAAATCATACTGACTGTGTGCACCTTCCTAGTTAACCTTTAGTTGCCTTGTTTGGGTAAACTACATGACTCTTTACAAGGTTCCCACGATACACATTTCCATACAAATTAAAACAACCAGTAACTGCTACTGTAGAAAAGCTTTTAAAATTTTAGAGCACATTCCATGGTCTAGCTATATTTCCTTTAGAAGAAAAGTTTCAATTCATAGCAGTTCCTCTTAAGTTACTGTCAGCTACTGTCTTTGGTCAATTTATTAAAAAAGCTGAGAATTCCTTCCACATTTCAAGTGACCTAGATAACTCTGCTTCTTCTGATACATGCAAAAATCAGTCTTTCCTTAACCTTTAATTTAAGTGGAAGACACTAAGCAAAACTGACTTGAGATATAGTTTTGGGTTGGTTGGTCTAGTTTGTTGGGTTTTTTTAACAGATGGCACAAAGCTTCAAGTTATTAAGCTTTCTGCCTGTACTGTTTTTTCCTTATATTCTGAATAGTGGAGACATATTGCATTATTTTTTCCCCAGTTAAGGATTACTGCTTTTTTCAAACCGTATAACTCTTGATGCTAAAATCCCTAGCGCACTTGACTGACTGTATTTGATTGCTCAGGAGAAATTCCATCAGCTCACATCCATTCTCCACAAATCTTCTAGGAATCCTTTCACAAACCTATCACCTCAACAGTTTCACATGGTCTGCAAATATGAAAGGATTGCAGATTTTCTAAACAAGATGTGCTTCATATAGCAAATTTAAGCCAACTTAAAGGTTCCTCTTAGTCCAGAGGGTAAAAATCACTATTTTTAAGCAGCATAAGCTAGCAGTCATGCAGTAGTACTGGGCTTATTATACTACAGATGAAGAAAAGCTAATGTTGTCAAAAGAGTCCTGGGAAATTACTCCCATGCAATCATCCTCACAAAAGCGTGGATGAAGTACTACTCCTCTCAACATGGCTATCTCCAAAGATTGCCAAGGAAGGTGGATATTCTCCCAGGTAAAGGAGCTGCCTCCATCCCATCAGCAGAGGACTGAAGAGACAAGTCACAAGTTCAATAGTAAGATCTCACCTTGATCCAAGTGCCTTGAGGACAGTTAAGTACACTTAACTGTTCAGGATGTTGTTTCCTGCAAACTGCCATGCCAATTTAATTTATCAGCACAGCATAAATATTTCCAGCAGTTCTATCACCAAGCTTTCCAGTGGAAAGCTCGCTAATGTCTGTCATGTACTCTTACCAGAGGTCTGAAATTTGTCCTTGGATCAAGTGTCAAGCTTCAGAGCTAAGAAAAATAATTCGTAGTACATATTCAATGAAGAAAGGAGAAGGGTAATTACTTGATTCTCTGCCTTCTACAGGCTAGGGAGCTGGGCAGAGAGGAACTTAATGAAGTTCAACAAAGGCAAGTGTAGGGTCCTGCACCTGGGGACGAACAACCCCCTGCACCAGTACAGGCTGGGGGTTGACCTGCTGGGAGACAGTTCTACTGAGAAGGACCTGGGAGCCCTGGTAGACAGCAAGTTGCCCATGAGCCAGCAGTGTGTCCTGGTGGCCAAGAGGGCCACTGGGATCCTGGGGTACATTAGGAAGCACATGGCTGGCAGGTTGGGGGAGGTGATCCTAGACCTACTGGAGAAGGTCCAGCAGAGGGCTGCACAGATGATGAGTGGGCTGGAGCATCTCCCTTATAAAAAAAAAAAAGGCTGAGACAACTGGGTCTGTTTAGCCTGGAGAACAGAAGATTGAGAAGGGGATATTATCAATGTCTACAAATATCTCCATGGCAAGCATCAAGAGGATGGAGCCAGCCTCTTTTCAGTGACGCCCTGCAACAGGACAAGGGGCAACAGACAAACTGCAATGCAGGCAGTTCCATCTGAATATGAGGAAAGGCTTCTTTTACTTTGAGGGTGACAGAGCACAGGAACAGGCTTCCCAGAGAGTCTGTGGAGTCTCCTTCTCTGGAGACATTAAAAACCCACTTGAATGTGATCCTGTGCAACCTGCTCTAGGTGAACCTGCTTAAGCAGAGGGTTGGACTAGATGATCTCCAGAGGTCCCTTCCAACCCTGACCATTCTCTGATTCCTTATCTGCCTTCAGATAACCCAGAAATAAGAGGTCAGCACATGAGTGGCTGCTAAGCTCTTGGCAACCCTTTCCTCCCACCCACTCATGACCCCCAGTTTCTCTCCCTAGCCTGTGACAAGAATCATGTCAGGCTCCAAATACCATATCAGTCTTCACACCTATCTTACAAAGAACAACTAAAGTTCAATAGCACTTGTAAGAGAAGGCTGGAGGAGGCTGACAGGGGTCATCTGTAGTGTAACATTACTATAGTGAGACATCTAGAGATTGATATTTTTATTTTTTTAAATCTAGCATCTCCATAATGTGATATGTGTATTATCTGCCATAAACAAACCAAGGTACAACACAGTCCAAGTTATACAAGTGTTTCCAAGGGAGTCTTTCTGGGACAATTCCCTGCACTGTCAAAAACTTAGTAGCAGCAAATGTAATAGCAATTCTGAGAATTTTCCCAGTCTAACACAGGAATCAATAAAAATGGAAAAGTCCTGAAGAAAGTATCTGATGGACAGGGAGGTGTCTATTTAACTGCACCACCCACTCTATTAAACACTGCATAGCCACGGGTGGCAAAGCACTGACTCTATAAATTGAACCAAGAAACTGACCCACAACCTAGATTGTTTTTTTCCAGTCAGTCCAAGTTCATTACAACATTTACTCTCCCTAGTAAGCACACACTACTACATGAGAAGTAGGCACTGGACAAGTTAATGGATGTTCAAGTTAGAAGTTGAGTACTCTTAACTAAATCCTGCTGGTTCAGATTATGCCATGATTGTATTTAAATCCATTCACAAAAACAATTACCTGAGCATATCTATAATATGCATATCTACATAACAGTTCCCATAATAAACAATTTTACTGTCAGAGATAAAATTAAATGGCTTCACATCAAAGAGCACAAAATCCATCTCTCAAGTTGAAATTTCATGCAAATATAGTAGGGTTTTAACCATCTGATGAGACGTGTTTAGCTCTCTTGTAACATGACAGCTTTAAGCATCAGCAAAATCAATAAGGACATTACAGAAGATAATATTGATACTTCAGCTGGAATGATCAGCAGTTCCTCCACAGGGCTCAATCCTGTTCCTACTGTACTCAAACGGCAGGTACAAACAGTTATATACAAACAGGATATAAAGCCCCAAGTCCATCAGCTCCCGATTCATATTTCTCTATTTACTTTATCATAAGTATAAAAAGTTACTTTAGCTTAAACACAGCTACACTTTCCACATGTAAATAGTATTTAAGAAAAGTCTTTTTACCTCTGTTGGTTTGTAGCAATCTACGAGAGTTTCCTAGAAGCAAAATACAAAAGCATCAGTTCCAATACAGAATAACAATGGACATAAACAAGGCCACAGTATGAAACTTGGTAAGGGAGCAGGGAAAGAAAAGGAGCAAGAACCAGGAAACATTGGATGAATACGCTACTGAAAACCAAGCATTACAGTAAGCCACCTTCGCTCCCTAGGTGGATCAGAAAGATTTGCAACAGGAGAGAAATTATGGCTTCTTCCTCCAAGTTCGAAGTTACAAAATCCCTCTCTTCAAGAAAATCTGGGAAGAGGAGACTCCAAGAACATTTCCTCCAGCAATACACATGTGAAAGGTAGCTTTCTGCAAGGGCACCACAGTCTTCATAATGCAGAAATAAAGACATTAGCTAGGTCAGGCATTCCTAGCAGGGCAGCTGCAGCAGCTAGTTTAGGCAGAAGCAGCAAAGCTATTTATGAATGCTGAGTAAACAGCCTGGGGCCATGCACCATGTGTCTGTGGCTGGGCAGTGGGCACTGGGAAAAGGGTGCCAACAGGCACTGTAAATCAGATGTGGTGCATCTAAGCACGTTAGTCACCTCTCAGAAGTGAGCTGAGGGCAAACCACTGCTCTGGGACAGGTTTCCTTCCTTTAGTGCATCTGAGATGATTATAAGCACAGACCCTCCTCTTGGTTTTCTATCTTGATTTAGATATATGTAGCTTTATTAAGACAGTGATGTTTCTTTTCTCCCACTCATTCTTGCATTCAGCAAACTTTTATCTCAAACAGAATTCAGAGAATTAGAGAGCTGGTTTGGATTGTATAATTTCAGCAGACAGCTTCTGCCTTTCCCTAGTAACTCTTGTTGCTGATCATCTTATCCTTTCCTCAAGCTTTCAGACAAGCTACTCCAAGATAACTTGACAAGTTCCAATTTCTAGGTAGTATAGACAAAGAAACAGTTTCCAGAATCCTAAGAACAAGGCAGGATTTCTGGTCTGTATATGCAGACATGTATATTTCTGCTGCTGCAGTGAATCACAGAAACTACCTGGTCAACATAACTGACTCTCAGCCACATAGTTCTTCTATGTAACTGTTCTTTTTTGTGTGTGTGTGTTTTCTGTTATTTATTTTAGATACTTGTAAAACTTTGAATTAATCTAGTTGTCTCAGCATATCTCCCTATATTATTGGATTTTTGAACTTTTGTTTACTCTTGTTATCATACAACTTTCGGGAGTTTTTTGTCCTAAAGGATTTTGATTACCTTTGTACAATCCAGCAGATTATGCTAAACTCAGACGTAGGAACTTCTCAGTTCTAGTTTTACTCTTACAGTGGATTCAATCAAACACAAGATATGGACTCAGATGCATTAATTCAGCTACCTTCCAATTTAAAATTAGAAAATAATATTACCTGTAATTTAAGAGCTCTCTCCTCTTCATTGGCTGCATCAAGAAGGTCATCAATGTCAATTTCTACATCTGGCATCTCTTCTTCCTGAAAAGCAAAAGTTCCCACTTAGTCCATAGAAATATCCTTTACATAACCTCAAAAGCAGCCTAGTGATAGCACACATAACCCCATCTGCCTGGAGCCAGACAAGAAAGAAATCAGCAAGGGATGGTGGCTTGATTCCTTCCTCCCAAGCCAGCAGAAGGCCAAGGCCCTGTGTGGCAGGAGGAGGTGACAGCTCTTAAGCAACCCTTCCCTCACAGCTGGGAGTTGTGTTACTAACCCGTGCCCAGCAGCACAAGTCATGCAATTCTCACAGTACTGGGCAAGAGGATGAAGAAGAGGTCAGGGGAGAGGAAGCAGATAAAAGCTGCAGCAAGCCATGAAATTGCTTTGAGCACATTCCTGACTGGACTGCTTATTTTGTTACACTACAGAATATCTCCCTTGCTTAAAGTTGGCTTACAAGGATGACATACATGCCCCATCAGTGGAGCTCAGATTTCCAGTGGCTGCAGTGAAGCGTGAACTTTAAGGTACAGAATATTTTAGAGGATTTAAAACTCCTCCACCAAGCACTTCTCCCTTTGCATCACCAGCACAGACATGTTGCCTGAGTCAGAGCAGAAATCCACACATTTTGAAGGACCCCTGAGCTCTGGAATCCCAATAAGAATTCATCATTCACAGATATCACTGTTTATTGCACTTACAATTAAGCAAAAAAAAATTTCTCATCATAAAAAATTTCTCATCATAAAAGGCACATCAAAATGGTAAAGCAGCACCTCACTGCACATACAAAACACTCTGGTCTCAGCCTCTCCTCCATGCCAAGTACCACCCTCACAGCGGTCTCAGTGCCACCAACACACGGCTCCTCCGCTGCCCCTGCTCCATTCAAGCCAATGGATGGGCATGTGAGCCTGCCTCCTCCATAAGTACACTGTCATCAATTGGCTTGCTGGCACTGCATCACCTTGGCACCTCCTGAACGAAATCAGGGACCTAAAATCCTCCACAGGAGAGGGTGGATTTGAAAGTCAGAATGAAGCAACAAGAACACCGTCTCCAGTAGCAGCTGTCTTGTATGCCACCACTTCTCAAAATTCTTTAAAGAAGAATTTTGACAAAAATATGGTGGTTCCAGTGATTTGCAGAAGTTTCAACAATTGTGAAAATTTAACAGCTCCAGTAGCAACTCCCACAGGTAACAGCAAAATTACTCTTCAACTCAATAAAAGAAGAGTCCACACATTAGCAAGGAAGATAACAAATTAGCTCAAGTTAATCTAACAGAAGTACTGAAGTGCCAAACAACTACCTCTATCAGAATCTCCAGCTAAAATGCCAACTGCTCAACATTTATTTGGGTGTAAGGAAAGAGGACAGAAGCAGGATGATTAACTTCCCCATTTCCCATCTCTGAAGGAAAGCATGCAGGAACACGATAGCACAGCCATGAAGGCTGTGAGATCTGATGAATAAAAACGCACAAAGCACATCCTTTTCCCAATTAGCAGGTTCACTCTTTTTCAGCATGCATTTTAGTTAGAATGGAAGTGTGGGCATTTGCTGAGATGAATCATAAAAATACTAGTTGCTGTAACAATCTGGCAATAAGGGAGTTCCTAACCTATTGCTATAGATTCATTAGCAACTTAAACAAGTGGAAGTGAGAGAAAATAAGTCTTCCACAGACTATAAAGATATCCAGTAAAAGCCTTTAGAATTGGAAAGGATAAAGATTAATCCATAACAGCGGTACATTTACTTAGCAGCTTACTATTCCAACTCTGCATTAATTTGCATATCACACTAAGAACCAGAAATTCCCCAAATAGACAATAAACCTCCTGAACATTTTATCTAAGCAGATCATTATAAATACTGTTAAAAGATAGGGTGCCTGGAGTTACCATTAATACTGTAAATTTATCAAAATACACACCTATGGACCTGCATAAATGCCGACCTGTCTGCTCTCAGAAGTGCAGTTCAGCACAGTGATAGTATTTTGTCAGATACACATTTTGAAGTCTTGCCTGTCAGAGTGGCATTCTGGCAAACTGAAATGATGTTGAAAGGTGACAGTGAGAGAGAATTCCCTAGAAGGTATATAATGCTTTTTTGTGGTCACACTTCATCAGAGCACTCCTGAAAGGCTAGTTTTACTCTTACTGGTACCAGTCATGTGGGAGAAATCCTTGCTTCTATCCCTCTTCACTCTTCTCTTCTTCAAATCAGCTTTCTCCTACATCTTCCAGGTTCACACTGCCATCAGTCCAGAGGGCAACTGTACCAGTAATTCACTGATGCTTGGGTATAAGAGGTAAGACAGCTCCTCTACATCAAGAAGTGCCATAACAAAATAAATCAAGAATAGTTCAGAAACAAGGGACTATAGTTGTGTCTGACATACTGGTATTCAATTAAGTTACATTCTCTCTAAAAGAGCATGTGTATCTTCATCACTTCACAGCAGATTTGAACTCTGATACGCAACACAAATGGAGGGGGGAAGCCCAAAAGTGTAACTCTTCCTTTTATTTTTGACTGAATGAACAAACATAACCAAAGCATTTTTTACCCCCAAGTGAACTACTGTGCCTCCATGATCTCAAGAATTTTATGTTAGGCATGAAAAACATGTGCTTAGGTCAGGAGCCTGACCGCTCCCCAACAGCTGTGGTGACAGAGGGAAGGACAAAACAGTCATGTGTTCTATTTGCCTGATTTTATTGGCAAGAAGTGTGGTTGAATCTACTACAATTAAGCCGCTAGATGCAGATTAGGCTGGGGCAAGCCAAACCCAAAAGGGGCTGCGCATAGCTGAAGGGTGGTATTTCAAGAGTCTTGTTAGTGCCACGAGGCTGTGCAAGAAAACCAAAGCACTGCCATGTTCTGCTCCAGTGAGAGGGAGAAAAGGTGTTGCAAATATCAGATGATGGGGTGGAGAAAGAAACCACAAGAAACATGCTGACAGGGAGCATCACCCAGAAAAACTAAAACAGAAAAGGCATGGGGGTTGCAGGTGCAAACACTCAGCAACAGCTGGGGGAGGGGAGCGTGGACACTCTCCTTTTAAGCACCCTCTCCAGCTTGCATTAACAGTGTAGGCAGGACGTGAGCCGATTTCTGCTTAGAGTATTCAAAAGTCAAAAAACATCAAATTTGCTTCCGTGATATTTAGTGCAACTTAAATTCAACCTTGCATTGGAAGACTGCCCTGTGGTTATTTAGGTTGCATGACTTCTTTGCAGGCTACTGGCAAAACACCTTGGGGCACAGACATGCATTAGGTAATAAATAGCTGTAGCAGTTTAAGACATTATAACCACTCCAAGTGTTTCTTATGTAGCCTCTGGCAGAGGTGATTGCAGCCCCAACAGTGAATGGAATAGAAACAAGTGAGTATCCCTTAGCGAGTCCAGCAAAAAGGTCTGTCAGCCTCTGAAACCACCTCCCACAGCAGCTTAAGTCAAGGGCTGGAGTTTGCAAGGGCAGCTGAAGAACACTGGCACACTCTAGTATGCTGACCCTGAGGATAGCACAAGCAGGTTTGACATCATTACAAGTATTTACTAATTAAACATTTATCTGAGGCTTTAAATTTTAAAGGGCAATAGTTGTCTTATGTGTAACTTCCCACTATAAACCCAGCTCTCAAATTAGCCTGCTATCCCTCATCCTCACTGTCCACTGTGCATCATCTCATTCATAGTGCTGGGAAATAATGAAATAGTTGTTTTTTTTTGGGGGGGGGGGTTACTTATAATTTTAAGTTTGGGAGAGAAAGGAAAAGTTAAGTGAAGCAAGGAAAGTTAAAGCCATCGTTTGTATAATGAGTTTGGAAGCAACCTGAAAGGACAGCAAGAGAAAGGTGAAGGAAAAGGAGTCAAAGAAGAACATACAATTCAGATGTATGAAAGTTTCAGACCATATGAGAGAAATCTCTGATTCAAAGTCCTGAAAGATGGCCAGAGTAAGTGATCGAAACCAAACTAGAAAAACAGGACCAATTCCTCTGAAAGTATCCATTTAATATATGAAAAGTTTTTTGGTTGTTTTTTTGGGGTTTTGGTTGGGTTTTTTAAGAGAGACATCTGCTGGATATCCAATACAGTTAGCTCTGGAAAAGTTAATCTGCAAATATGGATGGCACTGCCCCGGTGCAAGACAATAGAATGTCTTTCAGAGGATGATAAAAGTGCCAAAAGTTACCAGGAGTAGAAGTCATTGGTTGCATATGTAACCTGGTGGGCTTACAAATGAAGTACGTTTAGTACAGGTAAAAGAATACCATCAAAAAGTCATTTGTATGAAACAAAGGAAAAATCCACGTGTTCCACATTTCAAAGCATTAAGTTGTTTTGGGGGACTTACAGGTCAGGCCAAACATAGCTAAAAATGAGACTAAGAAGAATAGTTTGAGTGATCAAAGATTATGAATCCAGAATCAAATAAAGCTCTCTCTGACTTAAAGCTAATCCTAATTAAGTCGAGTCAAAATACAACAGCTAAAATAAAGCTGCTTGCAACACAAAAAAGCTGCTAGTGCCTATTGATTGGTATGATAAACAGAAGGTTAGGAAAGAATGTTAAAGACAGCAGGAAGAGTCTCAGAAGTGCCAGGGTTGGGGACACCTGCAGTAGGAACAAGTATCCTCAATGGTACAACCCAGTTACTAAATGACAGTATGTTTCCTCCAATCCTAAAATATTACCAGCAGTAATGCCATAGCAGCCATGATGATCTAATGTTAGCCATTCAAAAAAAAAGTCCTTCACTTCTGTTGGTTCAAGTAAAGTGGATCATGCAACAGCAAATATTAGCTTGCATAGTTGGTGAATCAGTGGACACATTAAGGATGCTGCTCCCAGCATGGTACAGTCCTTATCATGCAGTTACACACTACCTTCTCCCCCATGAGACCCTTATCTTATTAGCAACCAGTCAGTTGAACGGGAAACCTCACAGGCAACACAGAATGGAAGGCCCCGCACCCCTGAGCACATGCCATCCAGTCTTGGCTCCACCCAAGAGTTAGAAAAGCCCGTGTTGAACCCAGGCTGTTCCTACGATCCAGAATCTATGATCCTACTGTTACTGAACAATCATAATTTATCTGTGGCATTGTGGATATTTAACAGAAGACTTCTCCTGTGCTGAGCCTGTCTTCAAGCCTGACCTTCTATGGATCCAGTTAAAATACCCAGAAAGGGAGGGAACACCAAGTGTCCACCTGTCAGCAGAACAGCTTACACAAGTTGTTCAGCATCTCACAGGAACACCAAGTGCATCTATATTTATGTGACAGGGCATGAATGAAACTGGATAAAAGTCAAGGACGCCGTGTTTTATCTCTCTAGTCTAGATCTGACCTACCCTCACACTGGAGCTAGCAGGGGACCGTGCCCATAGCCTTGCACACACACCACTAGAGGGACGTAACACTTTACAAAGACAGCAAAGGGCCCCTGAAGTTGCTGGTAGAGCCTGGAAAAGTCTACGGAGACCTGGATTCAATTCTCGGGTCTGGAGAACAGCAGTCGAAGTTTTGCCCAAAAGCACTCATTTCCCTCTGCTTCTGTTCTTAAAAGCTTAGTCCTTCAGCTTTTACTGTCATGGCTTGGTTCCTGCAAAATCCTGCCTCCTCTGCTCCTACTTTTTGAGGTATTGCTTATACCTCCTTCCTCTATACACTTTCTCCTCAGCTGAGGGCCAGAGGAAGGACTGCTGCAATCAGAGAAAGGATTCTCTCTTGGCTCCCAGGCACTGTGACCAGGGTTCCCTGCCAAGATGAACTGCAAGAGCCCAGCCTTTCCTAGCTCCCTACAGAGAAAGCTCATTCACATAAGACAATCTGAGCTTATTGCCAAACTAACAAGCCTGGGCACAAGACAAACACAAGTGAAAGAGGAGGGGAGATGCTTAATTGAAATAAGAACACTTTCATGAACTGGCTACAGGCATCTCTGACACAAAGCAAGTCAGCTCCCTCCTAGATTTCCAAGATCAGACATACTAGAGTTTCAACTGAGCTGTTGAAAGTCCTCATGCAATGTGGAAAACCACCTTTATTTCTTCCTGATATTAGTCTCAACATCAGAAATAACTGAACTCTCACCTAAAAATCTTTCCAAGTTATTCTAGCTGAGGCAGGTACCTACTATGAATCTCCTTGGCTCAGATTATTTCAATTTGGACAAGTTCAGCATTTTAAAAATGTGTTTTCCAGTTGTTAAATCAAGAGTAACACCAAGAGCTATGCTTATGGTGCTCTATATAGAAGAATACACACCTTGCTGTAAAGCAGAGGGGGAGCTTACGTAGGAATCATCAGTGCCTGGCAATTAAAAGGATGTAACAAAGCTGTGGGGAAAGGTAATTAAGCTAAAGGAGAAAGATAGACAGACAAACAGATGTACACAATGATAGTGTTTACACAAGCAGGTACAGCTGGACCTTAGCTTGCTCAGCCAGTGTGCATGAACTGCATAGACCAGAAACTATAGCTGCATTAGTGCAGCTTTCAGACCAAGAGAATAAAACCTGTTGGCAGAGCATTTGCATTCATTCATAGTTTATTAACACTGCAATCAGATTTCCAGACCAAAGCTTACCCACATCCACCTGGCTCAGAGAAGAAAGAGCTAGCTAGCTAAAGCCTGTCTGCCTCTGCCAATTCACCTTACGTTGGTTAGTAGATAAATGGTCCTGAAGCTTATATTAGAAATTAAATTAGAATAAAAAACACCTTACTCCAAAGAAATCCCAAAGAGGAGATCTATTAGAGATTCATGTCTGAATCCAGTGAACAGGCAACACTCTCAAGCTCCCAGGTCTAAAAGCTAACCTAACAGCATCCCAGAATCACGCCAGTATGCAATTTAAGTGTGTGTTGCCCCTAACCAGAGACATACCATAAGAAAAAAACACAGGATTACATGTTAAAAAGAACACTGCCATGCTCCTTGGACAATTGGAAGAGCATGCCCATCCCACCACCAAGCCGGACTTCACTGATGCGGCATGGTTAGGAATTCTTCCTTCTCCTTCCACCCCTTATCCCAGCATGAGAAAACACACCCTTCTAACACATTCACTTCAAAATACAGATTTACAGAAATAACCTTATTCAAATTAAGTCAGTAAAGTCTGGAAGGACAACACTGACTAGATCCCTTTGTATTTTTCAGGCTAGTACTTTCTGTATAAGATATTCCTTTAATGTATCAGCATATCCATACACATCACTAAGCAGCTGATCAACAAGTGACTCAAAAACATGAGTCCTGTGACCTGAAGCTTCAAAGAGCAGAGAGCTCGCTCTTGACCACCAATGAGCATGGAAAAAAACAAAAAGAAAAGAGAAGACTGAAGCTTGTTCTTTAGCTTTAGAATAACAGCTCATTCATTACTTCTGGTGAAGAACTACATAGCTTTCACAGTATTGTCAACTGCAAATATTTGAAAAAAGCATATAGGGCTGCAAATCTCTACTGTCACAAGGTGACGGTAACCTGTTGGTCTAACACACTCATCTAGATGAACAAACTAGAGTATGCTCTCCAGTAGACAGCAAAATGGAGTCAAAGGGAAAGTGAGACTAGGGGTGAGAAGGGCTTTTACATTTCATATAAAACATTTGCAAGCATTTTGGTGAAAAATACAGTTCTTTTTTATAGGCTTGATAAGATGTCCTAAAGCTAACCTTAGTTAAAAAAACCACTAGCCCATGGTACACCTGAAGTAAATGGTTTCCTTGACCAAAACATGAAAAACAGACAGAGGAGAGGGATCCTGTGAGAATGCCTTCTTAATGGCAGGGACTTTTACAGGTTTTGAATATTCAAGATCACTCATTTTTTTCTGAAGAATATAAAAAAGGGCAAAGTTAGCCAGAGACACACAGAGGAAGAGACACTCAGCTCAACTATAAGGGCAGCCTCTAAGTAGCTTGGCCTCCTCCATACCCACTACCATCACCATTATCATTTTCTGTTATACAGGTGGCAGACCAGTTTGAGCAATATGTCCCTTACAAGGCAAGGGAGGGATGCAAAGTTTGGATTTAATCAGCCTCCACAATGACACATTTAGAGATTTTTAAAATGTAAAGTGATTAGTCAAACAACAGGGTCATGCTCCCTCTGTGAGTTACATTACCTGACAACATAACTTGTCAGCCAGTACTCTTGCAAGCTGCCTGGAAAGCATAAATCATGAGGGTCACAGGTTTGGGGGCTGGGTTTTAGGTGGTGGGAAGAAGGAATTCAAGGAAGAATAATGTCAAGCAGGACAATCTCTGTATAAGGATATCATTCCAAGCAGACTGGAGCACTAATCCTGTATGTTAGTGTTACTTATCAATAGCCAAGAACAGCTCAAACTTCCTTACTTAGAAACAACTATAAAGAAAAAGCACAGTGTAAAAAAAAAATTAAAACCACTTCTGGGAATCACTTAATTATAAGGGCATCTTAATGTCCACATATGTGCCAGGAGTTTGGCACAGCTCTAGCTTCAGAATTCAAATGCAAATTAAAATATACTAACAGGACAGTGACAGCACAGCACACACAAAACACTTAAAATTCTAGTTATGAACCTCATTAAAGCAATTGACAACAACTGATATTTTCAATAAGCAGGGGAGGAGCACCCACTCAAGCCAAGTTCTTCCATCTCATTACCCAAGCTGGCTCTTTCTCTTCCCTCAGTAAAACCATTGTTGTTTGTTTCAAGCTGGCATTGCCACAGATCAGCCTCTCCTCTTGGCTCTCAAGCAACTGTAGAGCAGATGAAATGGACAGATGCTATTCCAACTACAAATTCCATTCAAAGAGTCAGTCCCCCTAAAGCAGTAAAGGCAGGACAAATTCTATTATAAAATAGGGCGCAAGTACACCAAAATAGCAACAGCACAATCCCAGCACTTTGGTGATACAGAAAGAAGTAACTCTGTTGTGCCCTTACTTCAGTTGTGGGGGCCCTCTGTCAGCATGGAGTGATCAGGGTTATGGGCAGAGATAAGAACATCACCCCTCAATGCAGTTCCTCTGAAAGCTCCCTTTATGGGCAAGCCTTTGTGAAAGAAGATAGAGAAAGGACCTCCACCTCCAGAGCACCGGTCCCCACCCAGCTTCCCTGAATATCTTCACCCTGCCCAGGAAGCAAGCCTGTCTGCATTGACACTCAAGACAGAGGCAGCTGCTGCCTTTGCAGATGCCACTGCAGTTTTGCCTTTCCTTCACTCAGAAGGCTAGAGGGCAGAAAGATGATGGCAACACACCATAGTTTCCTCTGGACAAACTCCTTACAGCGACAGGCTGCCCAAACGCTGTTTAAGTTAGCTGCTCTAGGTCCTGCACCAGAACAGGGTATGATGCTTTACCCCGTTTAAGGGGTGGGGGAAAAGTAAGACAGCCAGCTGTGTCAAAAGTCAGCTTGAAAAGGGGAAAGGAAAGTTAAGTCAAAGCACAGTGAAACAGGTACAGGTACTGCCAAACCATTCACTGAAGTTACTCAGGGAAGGGGAGTCAAGGCTTATTTCAGAGGACAGCAATATATATATAGGCTATACAATTACAGGTTTTTGGAATTAGAGCAACAGAAAATCTGGAATGCTTTCTTGATAGTGTTCTGCTGCACTGCAGACAGATACTACATCTAGATACAATATTATAGCATATATATATATATAGTATATACAGCATCAGATACTTCATTTAGATACACATCTAAGCCACCATAGTGCCACATGGTTACACCAACACGGGATTTCAAATAAAACACAGTACCACTTAGCTTACAACAAAAGAGCAAGTAGTTGCAAAAATATTGACATACATACTTCAAGCTAGTGCTTTATAATGTTAGTAGCTTGCAGTGGACAGTGTATCAAAATTTCCACGTGCTGTTTCAATGTAGATTCTGGCCTACCTACACTCAAGAGTGATGGTAATGGGATTGTCAGGTGGAGGCCTGGGGCTCTCTTTAATCAGTAAAGGCTGACCAGCCATTAAAATTCACTGTACACTTCCACATTGGTGTGACCACTACTGTTAAGAGATGCCTCTGTGTTTATATAGACCATATGAGAATGCAATGGTGACCTCAGTCAGATGCTCTAAAACTCTCTGCAGAAGAGGGAACCTTGATTCTCTCCGCAGTTCTCTGTTCTGCTTGCTAGCAGGGCCACAAAGCTGCTATTGAAAGAATAATGTGTTAGGAGAGCTAAACTGAAGTTTTATTGCACTTCAGACTCTGCCAACTCAGCTGAGACTGGGCTTGTCTAGCAGACACACTGCCTACTGTTGGTCACCAACACACCCATCAGGTTTTCTTGGCTGGAAGGAAGACTTTCTGTGCACTTTCAGAAGGCCATGACTTTTTACTTAGACACCCTTAGAGCCAGCATGGGCTGACTGCCACATTTCACTGGCTGCATTGTCCCCTTAGCAGCAGGGAGGGAACTCTTTACGTGTGGATGCAGCCTTCAACTCCATGAACAGCACTGGAGGCTTGTGCAGACACCTTGGACAATAAATATAGCAGATCCTTTTACTTTTCTTCTCTCCACTTCTGCTCAAGTATTTTTTCCCTCTCAGCAGGTTTTTTTTTAATGTAATTATATGAGTGCTGAGGAAGTAATTTGCAAAGGATCAACAGGAGTAACTTTTCCTCTAATTGGCTACTAAATGGGCTTTTATAAAAGTTTAAAAAGAATGTATATACACAGTACTTAGGTTTTGGTGGGGTTTTTTGGTTTTTTTTGTCGGGTTTTTTTAGCAAATTAATTTCTTGGTATTCTATGTATTAACAAGTTTTCACAACAGCTTATAATGTAGGTAACTGAAAATATTTATCCTGAGCCCTCAAGTTGCTATTTTTAGTCTGGTGTTTATCTGTTGCTTGAATGGGTGACTGAAACACTAGTCAGGGGTCACACACTTGCATTGCCGACTCTGGTCTGTCCATACACAGTAGTTCTTGTATGAGCAGCTGTTTAGGAAGCACTTGCTCAGATCTCCTGCCATAAAGCATCCAACAGTGAGAAACCAAAATAGGCTCTGACTTGGAACAGAACAGCTTCCAGGAATCTCATGCTGGCCAAAAAACACAGTTTGGCAAGCCTTGCTTGGTTTGTGGCCCCCATCATTCATTTAAATACTTCCATTGGTTCATTTGGGAAATGGAAGTTGAGAGTCAGATACAGCTTATTTACTCTTTATTTTACCATACAGGTATTGATAACTTCAGAAGAATTATGACAGCCCTCAAAAATCAGATAGTTTTAAATATTATACGGATGCAGCTGCCCAGTACAACAAAAACACGGCCACTTCTCTTGAATAGGCAGAATACCTCTTTGTGCTTTCATCTCCTGGCTGGGAAATCCTTGCCTAGTCTACAAGGAAAAAGTCATCATGATGCCAAGGCAAATGCAGCTCCTAAGGTAGAAAAAGACATCTTCTCTCAACATTTCTCTACAGACAAAATAGCACAAGCCAGTAAGAAATAAACAAGGAAAGCTCCACTCCTCTATCACTTGACAATTTAATAAATGTCTCATCTGCAAAGTTTGTATCAATGGAAGATAGAGCAAAAGAGTAAGGGCTGAAAGGTAGAAGCTGAACATAAAGCTCAGACTATATCCTCTGCCATTGGTACGGGCATATTAATTCCTTTCAAAATGGGATTTTTCAATGGAAGCATTCAGTTCTCTTTCTTGTGTTCAAGCATTGTCCTCCCATTTAGTTTCTTAACCAGGATATCTGTCTTGCAGCATCACCCCTCCTTCACACTTGCAAAAGCACCATTTTACTACCTTACATATGTCCTCACAGGTCCTATATATCATCTCATCCCATTTTAGTTAACATCTAATTGCCACTAAGCTTGCTCTTTTTTCCAAATTCCTTTTATTATATCCAAATGTAGCACATTTGAAAAGAATTTGGGCTTTAGCCTTCATTTCAGGATGCCTCCATTTAAAAGCTCTATAAAGTCTGGCAAAGATGTCTTCTCGTTCATTTAGTTTCAGGTATACATATTCACTTTTTCCTGAGAGTCTCTGAAAAACAGGTTGTAAGGAGGCACTATTTTCCACACTAAGAGCACATCCTTGCAACCAAAGCACTGACTGCAAGAGTTCATTGCAAAGTTGTCCAAAGCACCACTAAAAGAAAAGCTTCCAGCAAACCCTTTTGAGTCTCAACTTCTCCTGCATTCTTCTAGGTATTTCACTATGAAGCCCCCTACATCCCTATGGGCATGTTTGCCTATCCCAAGAGAAGCAAACCTCCACCCACTGCCAAAGAATTGCACTCTAAACAGCCAGCCAACCTTATAAATGGTGTTGCCATCTTGAAAATGCAAACTGAGCAAGTATCATTTGACAGAGTCTGCAGATGATCTGTAACAACTGTTTTAAGAACAGCTACCAGCCTAATTGCCTTCCAAGGTAGTCTTCAGCATCAAGACCTCCCATTCCAGCTCCTAGGATCCTTAAACAGTGCACTTTTTTAACTGAATTCTCACTTTGCTGTGGTCAGCCTAAAATTTTTTCTCCCTCCTGCTTCAATGTCACGATTTATCTTTAAGCATATATCAAATACATGTTAAAATATTTCCCTCTATTTTTCAGAGACACAAACATGCGAAGTCAGGACTTGTCAGTGTTCTCTAATCATCTTCATTGTTGGAAACAGTCACAGTGAAGACAAATGTGTGTTTCTTTTCATGGAGGCATTCCAAAAAAATTAAGAGTTATGGATGATACGGATTTTTTTTTTAAAGGAGTAAAAGCTTTGTGGTTCCATAACCATAGCCTGAAGAGTCATTTAAGGCATACTGAAGGAAGAAAGTATAACACAGAGCAAGATATTTGATGTTTTGGTTTGGTATAAAAGTAAAAAATCTGAAGTCATTCTGAAGCATCTAATTTACTCATAGATTTACTTTTTAAATGCTACAGAGCCCATGATCTTCCAAGACATGCTATTTTGCTGGCAGCAAACATGTGGCAGACCTTTCCACATTGGATAATGAAAATTTGTGGTGGGCTACATGATCATGACATTGGCAAGCCCAGAAGAGAATGAGGCCAAAGTGCTGAGATGTCCCTCTGCTCCTCAGATATATAAACAAGCAATATTTTCCAGCACAACCGTAAAAATTCCAGATGCTTATGCAACAGCTGCTAGCCCTCACAAATCACTGTAGCTGAAAGATGATGCAGGCAAACACAGCAAGTCTAAGACTGAGGGCCCTTAAATGAGGTAAATTTACAGACTGGCAATATCAAGAACAGAGAAACTGCAACTGGGCTGAACTGAAAGGAAAAAAAAACCCAAAGATGTACACTATTTTTTTATTTCCCCACTTCTTAGCAGCACAACTCCAATGTACATGCTAAAGAAAACAACTGCTTAAACTGTTTCCTATGACTGAAATACAGCTCTGGGAGAGGACTATTTTTTTAAAATCTGTACCAAGCCTAGCACTTCATTACTGGGCTGGAGCCCTGGCAGAAGGGCTGTAATTCTCACATTTTCAAGTTAAGAATAGTCTATCACTCTTTTGTTAATTACATTTAAAAAAAAAATGGGGAGGCAAAGAAGATTTTAAGGGGAATGTAATTTTCTCAAGTATCCCTTAAATGCTGGAAGGTGCCACCTTCAATTAATTATCAGGTATAACAAAGCTCCCCAGAAAGGAGAGAACTCACATGCATACTCAAGATCTTATTTCTTAAATAGCTTCTTGATTCTGTAGTACAGAACGTACCAGGACTACCTGAGATCCAAAGTACTTTGATGTAAATCAGAGATCTTCTGCAACTTCTGGAAGTCCAGAACAGGGCGATGCTTCTGGTTAGCACTGAGTTTCCAGAGGCCAAAACAAGGTGGTGTGTAGTCAGCCACAGACCAAGTCCCTGTTAACGCAGCTTTTCAGACAGAACCCGAACAAGTACAGCAGTCTTTCAGTTTTCTCCTGAAGTTATTTACCTAGTATGCAAAGTGTTTCCAGCAACTTAGGTATATTAAAAATACAGCCAAACAGTAGCTTCATTCAGGTTGATGTTATACTAAATTGCAACAGTATTTCATGTTACACCATCCAACAGCATACTATACACATAGTGTGCATATATATATACACTAACCCTTCAGAAACATGTTAATAGACCACAAATGTGCACCTACATACACATACATATGAACAATTACCTGTTGTTACAGAAAGTTACCAGAAGAAAAAGAATCTTTTACACAGATTTCTGCAATGAAAGTATAGGTAGCAAGGCCTTGAAAGAAGCATGGCCTGCCATAGCACAGCAGAGCATATTAACGTGCCATCTGTTCGTCATAACAAGCTCAACAGGATTCAGCTTCTAGCTGCAGAGATGCTACCTACAGCACGTCCCTTGATCAAGCAGACAGTTGTTGGGTATTGCCAAAGTCTTGCCACATCCCTTTCAGAGAACATGTTATATGACTCTGCCACCTGCACAGTCTGGATTTAAAAACTGCTTTCCCAGGGGGCTGTGCCTTCGAGCAGAATTAGTCACACTAACAAGCAGCCCACAGTCTGGTTCCTCCAGCTAGAGAAATGCAGACATAACCATTGCTATTTGCTTAAAGCTCTCAGCTTCTGCTCTCACCTTGGAGAAAGACTCATTGTATTTCCAGGAACACGAACACTATAAAACATGAAATCTGTCCTCAGAAGAGATAGTAGCTCTTGAAAAAGAGACAAGAAAGTTTCTCTCTAGCCCTTTGTAAGCAAGCTGACCACTCTTTCAGTTACTCCCCCCTCCCCTTGCTATGTTTCTCCCTTCAAACAGAGAAATTATGAAACAGCTGTTGCTTTTGCCAGCTTTGTGAGAGGCAAAGAGCAGCAGTCAGAAGTAGCAGCAGGGGAACAAGACTGTAATATACTCTGTGTCCCATCTGTTGAGAATGGGTAACAGAAGACAGAGGGCAAGGAAACAAATAGGGACTCCAACATACAGTCAAACAGCTACTTTCTCATCACCTATCTTATGTTCTTTGGCTCAATATCCAGCAACCACAGCAAAGGAAAGGACAAAACACTTCAAGTTCAGTGTACAACATCAATCAATTTAGTATCTTGACAGTGTTCACAAGCAAGTTGTTTAATTAATACACTGTGTAGCCAGTATTTTGGCTTAGCTGTTACTCTGCCATGTGGCAAACTAGACAAAGCAGATGGTCAATAAGCTCTGTTAAACTGTCAGGGCTAGCTATTATGAAGAGACACAAAACAGCTCTCTGCCAGTTCCAAAATTTTTTTAGCTAAGTCTCAGCAACCTCAGTGCAGTTCCTCCTCTTAGAAAAGCCAGCATCAAAAGAATCAAGTTTTTAAGCTCGTAACTTCCCCAAAGCTCCAATCCTGAAGTTTAGAGCATGCCAGACCCTGTGCTAAAAGATACTCAGGTTCATTAAAAGGTGCAAAAATGTGAGAATAGCCAGTATCATCTGCACTACACTAAGAAACCATGATTTGTGAAACCAGCTGGTTTGCATCTTCACAAAATAATAAAAAAATAAGCGTAGCACTTAAAGTCAGGAGAGCTAGGATCGAAGTAGAGTATTAACTCCTCAGCCTTTGAATTCTAAGGAGGAAAACGAGCACAGCATAACTCTTACTTAAAAGAATGAATCTGTTAACAAGTCAAATTTCAAAATAATTTCTGCTCTTCACTAAAAAAAGTTGTTGTCACAATTAAACTCTGAAACAATCTCAGACACTTTACATCTGGAGGTATGTGTGAAGTACTTTGATCCTCACAACAAAGCCAGGTGCTCTGAACAAATAACCAAGCAGAGCTGAAGTCTGGCTCAGCAAACAGCACAAGCTATGCCACGTTAGAGGAGAAGGTTCTGGCAGGGCACAGAGCTACACCTTGTTTCCTTCTGCTAAAATCCACCTCTTGCTGCTGCAGTAGCCTCTCTGTTCACCAAGAGACATTCATATAGGGGCCTTGATTCTGAGGCATCTCCAGAGACAAGCGTTTGTATTCTGACAAAAACATATCTCTGCCTCCCCTACCACCTCCCATAACAGCAGGCTTTCCTTCAAGGCCCTCAGGTGGTATAGTTTAACTTCTGTGTTTCACCCCAGGAAAAGCACACCATGCCGTATTAGAGCAGAGCACTGTTATTACAGCCCTAATCCCAGCTGCAGAAAACTCTGCCAGCAAAATATGACATACATGCAGCCTTGGGGCTCCACAGAGCACTTCTGAAGTGAATCATCAAATAAGGAGACTGGTATCTCTATAGTTGCCAAGCAAGGCACGTTGAAGTTTACCCAAAGATGGGAAGTTCTGCTTTCCCAAATAAAAGCAGCTTAACCTCTACATCAGGAGACTAACAACTAACTGTTATTAGTCTCTAGTATGACTGACCTGTTTTCTTAGCGTAAAGTACAAGTGAAGTTTTATCATATTTTAAGGCAAACTTTGACCACTCCAAAGCTCATGCATCTACATCCATAGGCTTCACTCCCGCCTACTCAGGGTATCATATTGACTATCACAATACCAGCATGTTTTTCTCCCAGAGCCATAAGGAACCCAGGTGATGCCTATGTGTACTGCTCCCTGGCCACATCGCGGCTAAGCACAAGGTGTGCCTTCTGCTTTAGCACTACATCTGGCTAAAGTAGCTAAAGTTTGCTTAGGATTTTAATGTTTTGAGCCTAGTTCTCCATAAACCCCCATGAAGAGAGGCTAGAAGCTTAATTGTGCCTTTCAGGCCCCAAAACACATTTCTTTGCAGTGTAACATTTAGATTTACAGTAATCAAAAGTCTCCCTTTACTAGAGTCTTGAGAAGGTGTCCAGTGAGCTGATGCCCCTGTCTCTGCAAAATCATGAAAGGCAAGTTCCTGAAGTGTCCCTCTGGAAAGCCACCTTTGTGTTCACAACCAAAATCAGTTAAGCCTTCTGCCACCCTGAATCTTTTCAGGGTCCAAAATGGCCTTAATCTTTAGCATGCTACTTTGAGGCCAGCCACCTCAGATGAGAGCTTTGGACTACCAACAGCTTTTGGATGGATCCTACACCAATTCACTTGGGTGCATTACAGTTCACCATCACTAGACACCTCAGCACCACATTTTCCAGGCAGTACTCTCCTCTCATTGTGTTTGCAACTAAGTGCTTATCATAGTAGGGCTCTAATCTTAAGTTACTTGGTCTTGAAAAAGCTCCTGTAACAGTTGCCAAAGTACTTTTAGTCATAAGTTTGCTGACATTTTTCAGAAGCTGCTAGCAAAGGAGTCAAGAGACAGATCAACCTTGTTTGTCTAAATTATAACATGATTTGTGCAATATGGGCTCAAAATTTCTGTATCCTGAACTCAGACAATATTTACAGCAAGGAGACAGACCAGCTTGAGCAAGCATCAAGTGAGCATGTAACAGTATAGATTTCCTCCTTCTGGACAACATTGGCTAGCTTCTAGCATCTGGCAGACTTTCAAGGAACCATTCAAAGAATTTACCTGGACTCACACTTCAGCTACATATTCCTGTGTTTTACTTTCCTTCCACTATCTTACATTTTGGAAACACTTTAGACATTAACCTTCTCCTGTCTTCATCTTCCCTGCTTTCAAACAAACATGTTGATCACATGACAAGCAAAATTCGTGCACATGAAGCCACTTAGTATGTAAGCAGTCATACCTAACTGAAGAGCAGCCATCTTCCAGAATGAGACCTTCATCTGATCAAAATCATTTGTGTTCAGCAACATTTTAAAGCAAAACTACAAAAATTACTTTTTTTTTTTTTTTTTTTAACCAAGACCCAGGTCAAATTAGGATTTCTCTCACCTGGCTATGTCTACCATCCATCTACAGTAAACAACAGAAGATGATAAAAGGAGCAGCAAGCAATTATAGCTTAGAGGTCTGTCTCACAGCAGATGAATCTTAGTAATGGTATCTCTCATATAACTGCATAGAAAACCTGTATGCTCCTGTTATGGGAGTAGCTAAGTTCACTGCTGCTATTTTTGATCCTGAAAGCAACATACAGTGTTATCCTACTTCAGAAGATATGGAGCAAATGCCCTTCAGATCCTGGTAAAGTTAGCCAGTGTACTTTGGTAAAGGTTGAATCAGGAGATGCAACTAAGGACAGACTGTCTTGAAGTCTGGCTGATCATATTACTCACACTGCTTTGCCAAAAGAGACATGTTTCAGATCACAATTAATGTAATTTAGTTTTCCCATCTGCTAAACTGTATTTTAAGATGAAACTTTTTACTACCAGATCAAATGAAACACATCAAAAGTTCTAAAGATGGGTGCTACCAGCTGGCTACTTTGACCACTCAACAAATGTTAATTTCAGTGCCAAAAAAACCCAAACAAGCCCTAGCCTTCCTCAACATGCCTAAACATGCAACTTGGAGAGATTTTAATTAATTTACTCAATATAGTACAGTAGTCTTTTCTGTAGAAAATTATTTTCTGCTTCCAGATACCACTAAAAGGAAGACAATCTGAGCATCTTTTCTGCTCCAGTTCCTAAACCTAATTAGTTTTTTCTCATTAGCACACCTTAGCCAAAGAGCTGACTACTTTGCATTCACATTATTCCACCTTTGAAATCAAAGATAAGATTGAAAATGCAGGAGAAGTTTCAAGTAGTTAAACATTACAACTTAAAATAAAATGGTGTATGTAAATGAAAGCAGTGCTTTTACTGACACAGTGTACTTAGCATATACATTCAAATCCAGAGTCTTTGAGTGGCAGTGAAGTATGTATAAGAAACATAAGATCGTCATCCCAGAGGGCATAGATAAGGAACCAACTCCAAGGAATCCAAAATAAAGTCTTTCAGTGAAGCTTCTCAGATGACCCAGGCCTGCAAAACACCTGCATATAAACCAAATACCTTCAGCAGGTATTTCTGTTCTAGGGACATAATGATAGCCATAAGTAATCACACACTTTCTGCAAACAGAAACCCTGTCGAGGACCCTCACAGTCACAGTACAAGACTGATGTCATCAAGAGGAATCTAGAAGTACTCCTACACATCTTTAAAGAACCAGTTGTGTGCTAGTCTATGTTTAACACAGAACAACCAGTTCAAAGGAACTTTGAATTCAAAGTATAATACTGCACTAAAAAAATCAAGTTTAAAATGTTACTGGATACTTTTCTTACAAACATTCAAAGTCTAAGATTTGAGGTCTTCAGAGATCAGCCTGGACACAAGTAACTTCATGAGCAAGACTCCTATAATCTTTGCTCCTCCAGATACTCACAGGCCTGTTTGTTTCCACCTACAGATCTTCTCAATGGGAGATATTCCAGGAACACCAGAGACGATAATCAAGTCTTCAGACATGAAACTGCATGGACATGCATGCAGAAGCAGGTGGAAGGAAGGGAGTAAGATCAAAGTCAGGCACACCCTTTCCCTCCCTGGGGAGGGAGGGGGAGAAGGGGGATAAGAGAGGAAGCTCCATGCTGCCCGTCTCATATTTCTGTTGTTTCCCTGCTTTAAAAAGATTTCAGTCATCAAAATAGTTTTCAGCACAAACTACATCTAATGCATCCCAAAAGAGTTTATTTCCACAGGATTTATTGTAGATGGAACAAGTGTTCACCTAGCTCCCAGGGTAACATGCAGGACCACTGGGGTCTGGGAAGGTATTTTGAGGTGGGTTGTTTTGTTCTTTTGTTTGTTATTTTGCACTGTGGCACACAAGAGCAATGACTCCCTTTGCCAATGAAAAGGCACATCAAAGTAGGTTCAGGGGATGACTAGTAGCCTGAAAATAAGTTTCACATCAAAGTCTAACTTGTTACTAACAGGTAATTTTCTTTCAAACAATATCCACTTTAGAGTGAACACAGTCTCCCATAAACAAAAATATTAAAAAAAAAAAAAATGGAACTCCGATCTGCTATGAGTAGCAGATTATGTCTGGTCTGTCAGGTACTAACATAGGAGCTACTCAAAAGAGGGTTATATACCACATTTGTGGCTGGATTCCTTACGTCTGCTCTTAACACAGAGCAGAAACAGCGGCATGGCTTAGGGAACACCAGAGCTAAGGAAGCATGGGTTTCCTGTAATTCATGTTGTGGTTCTCAAGTGCCCAGATAAAGCTCTTCCCTTATTAAGAATACACAGGAAGCTTTAACAACTTACCTGTGTGGATTCATTGCCATCTAATAAAGGACAAAGATCTTCCCTTCAGTGAAGATATTCAGGGTCCCGTTTTGTGAAAAAGGCAGCTAGATTATGTAGTTATCATTATGCTATGATATCATTATTTCTCTGGCCAATTTCAAGCTAGTATTAGAAGAGTTAGCGTGGCAGAAGACACATTTTTTTCTGTTATACACTTTTAACTTGCCATTTTAGCTTAATAATGGAAACAAATATACTCAGTGCCTTAAAAATACAACCAACCTTGTTCAGTCAGTGGCAGCGCAAACTGGTATTGACCAGAGAAGCAGTCAGCAAGCTGTTCTGAGCTTCGCAAAGGTGTTTATGCCCATAAAAATAACCTGCTACTGCTCAGCTTTTAAGTACTTTCTAGCACCAGCTTAGCAGAGCTGAGTAGAAGAGGACCTCTTAAAATTGGTAGTGGTAAATCAGTGCTCAGGTAGCCCCAAAATGTCTTTCTTCCCCTACAAATTAAGAGCCTGACTTTTGAAGAACTCCCCATGAAGCATCATGATTGCATGCAATTGCTCTTTGTCCAACCTACACTACCAGATGTCTTTAAAACTCTTTTTAGACATTCTAAAACATGCTAGCATACCACATCAGCCACAAGCTGCAAGGGATGAACATTTCTTTAATATCTTCTCTTATCAATGAATAAGTAAACAAAACAAGGAAAGAGTATAATCAAAGTGACAGGTGGATTCCGAAAATTACTTCAAGCCACAGCTAATAATAGAAAACCCAGTTTCAAATTAAAAGTTTGGACGAGTAGTCCAACACCCTCAAACACTAAAGAAACACTAGTGCTTTCCCAAAAGCTGGTCAGGGAGAGTGAGCACGCCAAAATACAGGAGCAGCATGAGATTTTTTTTTCCTCCAGCTAAGGGGAACTGGGCTGCACACACATACAACCTCCAGAGACGAACTTTTCTCCAGCAAACCAAGCCAAAGCATTTTCAGCCTAGCTCAGAAGCAGCACTAGCTGGCACAGGGTCATACCAATCAGCACAAGGTGGTATCACCAGCTCCTTCCCACCAGCTTTCACTTGGTGCTATCCCTCTTCATTATTCAAATCGACAGTGAAAGCAGAGTTTAAAGTTTACCTCACCACCATCAGGATGTCTCCAGAATGAGCACACAGTTAGACATTACACATTCCTCCAGGAACAGCAGCAACCACAGCTTCCACCCCTGCACGTCCCTGTTTACTGAACATCACAGTCAGGGCAACAGCTTAAGAGGTGTCTGACTCCCTCCTGTGACCAGGGCTTGGAAAGCTTGGGCCATTTAAGACTCCATCTGCTGGCTCAAAGACAACATAAAGGACTGGGGAGGGAGAACTGTTTTCTGAAAATAAAGAAGAGGAAAATGTTGAGATATTTCTAACATCTGGACTGTATTTGAGGACCCCATTTTCTCATTATTGCCCAAAGCTACCAAATAGCTACTTTCAGTCCTCCTCAAATTCTTCCAAATGCAGATGGTTTGGAAGAAAGAAGATGGAGCAACCCCCTCAAACCCATCTTCACAGCTTGTAGAATGTACATGTAAAGGACACTGTACCCATATTCCTTCCACAGGCAAGCAGCTTAGATAAAGCACAAAGGGTCCAGTTCTGCATAAAGAGTGCCAAGCACCAGAGTCAGGTCACTAATAAATCCTACATTCACAATAAGCAGTGCTACCTTCTGTAACAGGAGTACATAGGATAAAGTCTGCTGAATATGGAATGGGTGCAGCAGCCATTGCCTGGTCATTTCAGCACAGCACAATATAGGCATCCAGGGAGCATATTATGACCAGGGAAGAGTCTAACCCAAGGTTTTTAATGGGCCTATGGAAGACAGAGTTAGAAGAAGGTGGTAGAATCCATTGCCACTCACTAAAATCAAACGTACCCAATATTCCTTTGTTTAAAATCCCCATTACCTACAGCTGCAAGCAGGAGATGAGCTGTTCCAAGAGTACTCTTACATGTATTCCACTTTAAAAATGCTGAAGATCCTTCATATAATGCCTTTGGCATCTACTACCAAATAAAGACAAACCAAGTCATAAGACACTTTTAACACAAAAATATTTGAAACTAAAATACACAAACTTGTAACACCATTTTCCAATCCAAAGAGATTAAACAATTATGTACTTAATTAGAAAAATTAGGACAGCAATTTCACCTTATTTCTATACAGACCAGAACTCATTTCCTGCTGTGGTTTCAGATTAGCTCTGGATGACTACTTTATGCAAAGACAGTAAGAAAAGCAGGTGAATTTTCAAGTTCCTCTGTGGTGGTGTTCTTCACAAAGAAAAAAATACACGTGGAGAAAAAGGAGCTACTTGTTAAAATGTAAAAGAATCCAGGATGTATGTACTCCAACTGGGAATATTCATGTGAAGTCCTGAAATACTTCAGCTAGAAGCAAAGGCCAAATAACAGCTGTTTGAGCCTCCACTCTACAAGGAAGATTCCAAATACACAGAGGAATAAGTGAGGGTAAGTTAAAATTGCAGTTAAAAATTACTCATCCCTTGATAAGCACAGCTTGGTGTCTTGTTATATACACATTCAACCTAGCAGTCTGGCTCAGGTGACAGGAGTTGTTCCAAGCACTGGGCCAAAGTTTTACATCAAAGCATCTTCATATTGCCCTAGCAGCCAAGGCAATGGTATCTGTCTTTGACTTTTTTTTTATTTATAAGAAAGTGCTCTGGCCTTATTTTAACACTTTGGTTTATAGCAAGTCAGCTTTGGCCTTTACTCATGCGTTGGTCCCAATGAGCTCCCACCCACAGAAATAGCCCACCGTGTACTCAGCGCTCTGCTCCCAGCCACCCTGCCCTATTTGGAGCTACAGGCAAAAACCCCACTGCTGCTTACTTGTGGGCTGGTACTCTTCCATCTTTTGATGATTATAGCCCTTTGATTACAGCCCTAAAGCAATTTCAGTCATTTGATGCTTTCCCACAATATCTTCCTCCCTTCCCCCTCAAAACATGCCCCAAGCACAGACAAGTTCCCACAATTCACTGGGAAATAAAGAGCAGCAAAATTTACTACAGCAAAAAAACTGGGAATAAGAGACACCAGCAGTCCTAGCAACAGGCACACGGAACTGAAGTGCCTAAGTACACAGTGCTCCATGCTGCTATGGAGTGCACCAGGCCTGGGAGCCCAGGTTAGCCCCCCTGCTCCGCATCTGGCTGCGGTTTACATGCAGGTCTATCTTGCGCACAGAGGAAACATGCCAATTGAACACTGAAGTCGTTCGTACAAGACTGCTATCCAGGGCTTGCAGAAGTTTATGATTCACAAGGAAGTGTGTTCTTGAAAGGAGTGAAAGCTCCACTTTTAGGAAACAGAAATTTTAGACAGTGAATGAAGGTAGTCCTGCAATTAAACTAGATGAATGAGTCCAACAACCTTACAGTAGGATCTTACCACTAAGTATGTGTGTGACATTGGGCAAGTCATAAAGTGATCACTTCCATCTCTGATGTGGAGGAAATAGTTAACTAGCCCTTAGTTCTCAAGCTTTGTTTGTTAACCTTTGATCACTTCAGACTGTGCTTCAGAATTAAAGCAATGTAAATATTTATCTGGGAAACGGGAAGAATAAAATTCTGTAAGAGCCAAATTAAAACTAACCTCAGTTTTGAAAAATCTGTCTTCCAGTTGCTTGACCATCCTCAATCGCACAATCTCAATGTCACGTTAACAGGCTTCTTCCTTCTTAATTGCATATAATTTTTCTGGAGATGCATGTTTAATATTGGCAGTTAAATGGGTCATTAGGATTGGAAATATTCCTCTCTTTGGATAATAATAGGAAGGAGCACAATAAGTTTCTGTTTTCAAAGCTGCCATTAGCCTGCTGATAGTTTTCTTTCAGGCACCATTAACACAGCAGCAGCCAACACTGGTTTACATTGCTGCAAAGAAACTGTTATCCAACAAGTTTAATCCTTTTTCCCTTACCTACAAGAATCTTTGCAGGTCGGGCAGTACTCTGAATGTTATGAAGATAAAACTGGAAAAAATCACCAGCTCCTGTACTTCCTTGTGTCATGTGCTACCTGCCACTGCTCTTCCATAACAAAGTGCTAGGAATGGGTTGCATGGCTGACTTTTGGAGGAATACTGGATCAGAAATAGTACTTGGGCTCTTACCATCTTTCCTCCTTTTAACACCTGCAGCCAGCCCCCTGTCCCCAACAGGACTGCACTCCCCCCAGGCAGCATCCATGGGCTCTGGGCTTACCCTGCCCCCTCCTCTCCCTTGCACAGCTATTTCATCCTTAGCACCGAGAGTCTGCAGCAAGCAGAATCTTCCAGCATATCATACTGTCAAGATATGAGGAAATGAGATAAGAAACATCGTTCCAGAGACTGACATTTAAATGTGTTTCACAGCCGAACAAAGGTGCTTCAGAAAAGGAGTCTTTACATAAAAACTAAATTAATGGTGTGACAGACACCTTCTCATCAGGGTCCATCTGGCCACTCTGGTTATGATAACACAGCTGGGTCTGCACCGACATCTTCAAACGCTCAAGTCTCAGGCACACGCCTTAACACACCGCACAGCCTTACGTTACTGCCTGCTTTCCAGACTTGGAGCTCTCCCCGCAAGGCCAAACTTCCCACATTTGCCTGGGAGCCTTAAGAAACACCCAGGACTAAAGGCTTTTTCTAAGAACGTACCCTAAAGCAAACGCCACTCGCAGGCAAGCCAGTCCCAGAAGCCATACTCACTTGAGTGCTGGGGCCCCGGAGGCCCGGCCCCTCCAGGGCTCCCCCACAGTCCAGACCCCACGTCAGCCCCTGCCCCAGTGACACCATAGCAGAGCTGGGCTCCAGCTCCCCACAGCCCTGCCTGGCCATGGCCCTGCTGAGCCAGGCCCACATCCCAGCCTGGCCTTGGCCTGTCCCCAGGGAGATGTCTGGGGCTGGGGCTGCCCCAGTGCTCCTCGCTGAGAGGTGGGACAGGTCCTGGCTGCCAGGCCCTGCCCAGGCAACTTGCATGGCACAGGTACAACCTGGGTGACTGGCAGCAGGGCCCAGGGCTGCACACTGTGCCACAGCCCCTGCGGGTCCCACACAGCACGCCAAGACCACTGCATAAAACAGGCAGCAAAAAGCAAGATCTCACCCTCACCAAACACCATTTTTGCAGCCAGCAGCAGAGGCATCGGAGCCAGCTGAGCTCAAGCAAGAAGCAACCTGCAGCAAGCACTGGGGAGCCAGCCGCAGGGATGCTGCTTCTGACGGCAGCCGGTCACAGGCGGTGTTCCCCAGAGCTCAGTACTGGGGCCAGTCCTGTTTAATATCTTTATCCATGATCTGGACAAGCTGGGTGGCAGTGTTGATCTGCCTGAGGGCAGGAGGGCTCTGCAGGGAGACCTGGACAGGCTGGATGGGCCCAGCCAACTGCACAAGGTTCAACAAGGCTCAGTGCCGGGTCCTGCACCTGGGTCACACCAACCCCACACAGCGCTACGGGCCTGGGAAGAG
>JAVJGJ010000059.1:45254117-45281911 GCA_035590215.1 Microhierax caerulescens | reverse complement strand
GCACGGCTCGGTCCGCCCCTGCGCGCCAGCTCCGCGTCCCGGCCCCGCCGCCGACCGGAGCACGGCGCACACCGAGGGAGCCGTGGGGCCGCCCCGGTGCCGGCGAGGCGCGGGCGGTGGCTCCTCGCCGCCGTCGGAGCCGGAGCCGCAGCCAGCACGGCGTGTGCCCGCGGCTGGGCGCTCCCCGGAGGCTCCCCGGGGCTCCCGGCGCCCTGCGTGCCGTACGGCTCCGTGGGTTTTAAGGAAACGCGGTGTTGCCCCGCCATGCACGTCACGTTTATATATCTGCAGCAGTAAAACGCTGAACGCGATCGTTTCTTCTGTTCGGGGGCTGCGGGGGATGGGTGACTCCGGGGCGGTGAACCCGAGCAGAAAACAAATATCTCGACTCCCGGCAGCTCCCGTACCAGGCGGCCGCTCGGAGGTGGCTGGCTTTCTGTAAGGCACCGGCGGGCCTCAGCGCTTTCAGCAGCTCCGTGTGTCTCGGGAGGCCCCGGGTGGCACCGGCAGCGGTCCGTCACACGCACTGAAACGTGCCTGTGCCAGCAGGCCCACTGCGACACAGCGCAGGGGCTCCCGAGGGGGGCCGGGACCCTCCCCGTTAGCAAACAGGGTTGCCGGTGACGAGGGGCAGAGGATGCGCAGACCTGGCTCTGGAAGCACATGGTGTCCCAAAGCTCGGGCTCGGCTGTGGGGACTGTCCCCTAACACACCGACCTGGGGGGGTGGGGGTCTTAAGTCAGCAGGGGACGGGGCTGGGGGGTCGCCAGCAGACACATCTGCTGCAGTCAGGTCCTTGCTGCTGTTTGGCAGCGGTGGCAGCCCAGCCTCCTCCGCCCCCGGCGTTGGACCTACCGCTGAACACAGAGGCTGGCAGGAGGCACCTGAGCCTCATCAAGCTATTTGGGTAACACTCAGCTTGTGCCCCCCAAGAGATAAAATCTTATTGTTGGCCTTATATGCTATGATAGCTTTTAGATTTTCATCTTAAAAAGGTGCCGGTTCTCCAAAGCAAAGCATGTAAGGTTAAGCTCCTTATCAGCGCGTAGCGACCACATGACTCTCAGAGATCCTGAGCAGCTAACTGCATGTAGCATCTGTGTCAATCACACTTGAAGTTTGGGCTGCAGGCAGGGCTTGACAGAAAGTCATATCCCACAAGTCTGAGTTCACGCCAGGAGCCTGTCCTACCCACCGGGCAGCCTTCCCCGCCATCAGCCAAGCAAATCCCAAACTTCAGCTGCAGCTGGGTAGTGCTGCCTGCCTGGCTTTTGTAAATCTGGCCTTGTGTAAACACAGTAGGGAAATACCATCACACCATTGTCAACAACTTGTTCTTAGAGAAACCAAAAAGATGCAGAGGAGTTTTTGAAGGAGGGGAGCTGCTGTCTTTTGAACTTTTGTGTTTGGAGTGGTCTATAATTTGGGTCCTCAGCTCCGCACGTCATGTTGGAAGTCTGGTGCTGACGTTCTCAACCACAAAACTTGAAACTTTCCTGTTTAGGGCAGTAATATTCTCATCTTTATAGGCTGGTTTTGTTTTCAGTGGATGAAAAAAACAATGTATTAATGCAAAAGGTGGTAAATATTGCACGAGAGGCTTTTTATAAGCCATACTAAGCATCATACTTGCTGTTCCATGGGATAGAAACCAGGAACACCCAAACTGTCACCATAGCAGCATATTTTCTGGAGCCAAAAGAATGCTGAGTTGTTCCACACTGCACCTAAGCTGGCTGGAAAATACTGAGATTTTTGTTCCCTGCTGAGGTAAATATCAGGTGTGCAGATGGCTAAAATATTCTCACTGACTCCGAGTGTGAGAACCCAAAAAGCCTCAGCTGAATGACTTTTTCAATACTATTATTAATAGGATATTATAACCACTGCAGGCATGAAAGCTGGCACCCGCTATTCAAATAGCACTTCCACAACACTCTTGAAGTAGCAAATGAGGTGCTGGTGATTAAAAAGCATGTCCTCAGAGGTTATCATTTCAAAGTTACAACTCTAACATAATGCATAGTGGTTGGTAAACGTGGGTGGATGAGAAACTGCCAGCATTGTCATAAGGCAGTTTTGTATGCCACTGGGTTTTCATTCAGTTTTTAAAGCAAGTGCATTCCTCAGGAAGCCAGGGCAAAAAGTGCTGCCAAGAATCTTTCCTGCAATGATTTTGCTTCGTTTGAAAGAAAGGTCTAGTTGTTTAAAAGTCAAAGTTGAGCAAAAACGTTTAGATCCGCTAACATCCTGAGAATGAGCAATGCAGCCCTGTGTGGGCACAATCTCTACTTTAGTCCTACATGACTGGAGGCGTATGAGAGCATTTCTCGGAGTGAGAAGTTTCTCCACAAATAATTCTCCATACCACAACAGAACCATTAATGGTTACACCCGTAACAAAGACAATAGTTAAGGTGGCAGCAGAAGGAACAATCCTTCCCAACCCTTCAGCCCCAGTTTCAAACCTACCTTGAGGAAGGAATTCAGGGAATAAGAGATCAGGCTTCATGGGCAAGGGTCTTCCAGCAGCTAAGTCAAAATTACAATGCTGCATTTCATCTAAAGCTAATGGTTGATGAATAAAACCAAAGGGGAAATAAAATGGACCACCAGTGAAATACTGTGCTCTCTCAGCGTGATCACATCCAGGTCTCTCTCACATGAGCATTGCACCAGGTGACAGGGTGAGTAAACAACAGACAAAGGCAGAGGAACACTTGGATCACCTGCACTTCCCTACCCTTCTTGCTCAAACAGTGGATCTGGGAATCTCTTGTGAATGTGAGTGACATGGAACTGTATCCACTTCCCATGCATGTATTGCATGGTCCTAACCTGTTTTTCAGTCAAAGAAAATATTACAGGGCATCTGGACTGACTTTTCAGGAGGCTTACGTAGTCACCCTTGAGGGTTCAAGGCCCTGAGCATTAATCACCTGTTCTCCTTTGGTAACCCCGTTTGCAGCAGTTATGTTCTCCTCTTAAACAGTTGGCACTTCCATCAGGGCTGGCCACAAATGTCAGTGTTGACTCATTCCTGTGGCTGAAAGGTTCTTCACTAGACAAGCTTGCTATTTAGGAAACAAAGTTTAGGTGTGTCATCTTCAGTGACAGTCTAAATCCCCTATGCTGTCAAATACGACACTGGCCAAAACCAAGACCCCTTTTTATGCTGCTCTCCACAAGTTTTCCTTCCTCGAAGGAAGGACCCCTTTAGCTTGCCTCTTCTCCATGGCTTTCCACTGCTTAATAGCAGCTTCTCCTAGAGGTTTCCATGCTCTTTTCTAAACAGCTTTGGAAATAAGAAGCTGCTGGACTCTGAAATGCGTCATGAAATTTAATTCCGTTTAGTATCTTTTATTTTCCGGAGGCGTTTGCTGTTTAAAGGATTCACATGTATGTCATTTTGTTGGTTTCTTCTTCACATGACAATGTGTTCAGGAAGAAATTAGAGTCAAGTGAAAGACTCATAGCTGCAGATTTTCAGCAACCCAGAATTGTTTAAAACTGCAAAGTACACACCAGTTGGTGATTTAATGTGCTTATTGAAATGCACGTTAGCCTTTACATGTTCACAGAATCATAGGAGTCGTTTCATGCTTGTATTCCTTGGCTTGCTAACAAAACACTTGAGTTAGGAGTTGCCAGGGAATCTTCCGCATGTGTAATGATAGGCTCCATTATTTTTGCAGTGCTAGACAGTCTTTGTCTACCGGCTACCCCGCCATTTAGGAGCTCCGCGTGGCATCTTGGTGGTGAGCTGTGAGACTTCGCTCCGGGCACACTAGTGAAATTCACTGTCACAGGGCTTCTCTTTTGCACAATTATTGGAAACTTCCATCAACCAGACAGTCTGTCTTGTGCCTGGTGACTGCATCTGAGGAGTCTAAAGACACTGTCCAGAGTTATTTAATGTTATTTTTGTGTGAGAAAAGTGTTTCATCGATGAGGAGCCTTGGCATCCCACTCAGCTCCGAGGAGGTTTCACCCCTGTGGTGTGGGCACTGGGGTCACGCTTGTGCATTGCCTTGTCTGGATCAGTGTTGTCGTCCTCCCCATCAATAAGCAAAAGCAGTTCAGGGGAATACTGCATCGTTCATAAACCACTGCAGAACCAAGCTTCGCTTTTATCACAGCAGTAGCCTGCGTGTGTCAGACAGTGTTAAAGCGCCATTTGTGTGCCTCCTATTTGAATTTAGCTTGGGGCTATGAGCTGTTAATGGATTCTCTGTCTCTAAGTGATTTTCTACTTTGCATGTCCTAATTAATGCCCCTCCCTCTGACTGGTAACTTCCTTGTTTCCCCAGACGTATTAAGAATTTGTTTTCATTTTCAATCGCTTTTCATCTGTTTGTGATATTGATGTTCCATACTCCAAAGACACTGTTTGCGTCTATCTATCATTCTCAGCACTGCTGACTTTTTCTTCTTCCAGACATCCTTTTGATGCTCCAAACCCCTACCTTTTTTAGTTTGTTTTGCCTTTACTAAAAAGCTCCTCAGGGCCTGGCTCTTACACATGTTTGTTATCGAGGGCTGCCCTTTCCTTTTTGTCCTTTCTTGCAAAGGAGATGCTACTGGCTCGTTGCTCAACCCCCTGCTGCAATACCCGTGGTCAAAGCAGTAATTCTAATACTAGTTGTGCAAAACAATAGCACAAAGCAATTACTTGTTGCATTGGAGTGTTTTCTCTGGTCCCTCTTGCTTAAGATATAATCCATTTATAGCTTGAGATTCTCTAATAATGAAACTTTGGAAGGCTTGCATTTCAAGAGATCGTTGGGTATTTGTGAGTTAAACAGGCCAAGGTACATTCAGGTACAAGGTAAGCTCTAGGTGAGAGGGAGGAAAAATAGAAGGAAAAATGAATTTGTATGCATAGATGTATTGTTTCCTACAAAGTAAGTGTGCACAATGGCAACCTCTTCCCATCTCAGAGCAGAGATCTACGCATGGGATGTGACTGTAGCCTCGTTTCTCCCCTACACCAGTAGTGCCTGGAGACTGATGCCCTGAAGTCTGCCAGCGATGGCCATTCCTCTGCAGTGGAATTCCTCCAAACTCTCACCTTACACAAAGAGTGTACAACCACACAGTACCTATGTGTAACCTCTCCCAGACAAGAAGGCTAATTTGGACCCCTGTATACTAGTTGCCCATAGGAGCCTCCTCTCCTTCCCCCAGTTCTGCCTGTGGCTACCCAGCTGGTGTCCTCAGGGAGAAACCTGCCCTTCGGGCTCCTCCTGAGTGGACGTTTTGGCAGTGTGCATGGGACCCAGGTGCCTTTTGTCTCCGGCCCTCCCAGCTGCTCTTGCAGCAGCAGTGGTGTGAAAGGATGATAGGTCCACTAGAGCACGAGATCTCTCTGGAAGAGCTTCAGTTTGCAAAGGTGGGTAGTCTGGGTGCCCACTACCAGGTCTCGGAAAGGAGTCAGAAATTTTGAGGGCTCCCAAGTATCAAGTACGACATCTCTGAGCATCCCTGATGCATGCTGTTCAGTCACGTTAGGATATACAGGTTGTGCTATTATGGTACTTTGTGTTGAGGGTAGGTAGCAACTAAAGAAGAAGTAGGTAACCTCTGTTTGCTTGCACTTACCCTCAATAACATCAGCAATTCCTGGTACAAATAACCTATGATTGTTCATCTGAGCACCACTACCAAAGCTGTCACTTTTATTTAGAAAGATGTGGACAGCCTTCCTGTTTTTTCTGGAAGGGATTAGCAGAGAGTAGGGAATCAATAAAGGAAAAGATTTGAAAAAAAAAAAAACCCAAAACCAACAGCAAAACAAACCATGAAGCAAAGCTGGACAATTAACATCCCACAGCCTCTAGTAATATTGATTGTTGTTTTGCCCTTGAATCCCACTCTGCTTTGATAGAAGTATTAACCCTTTGATAAAACACAAAGGGAGAAAATGAGTGAACAGATAAAGTATTTGTATTAGTCCATAAAAAGAGACAAACAAAAGTATTAAAAGAAAGTAGGGATTGAAGAGTGAGGAACTGACAATATCTAGATTAATAATATCCTGGATTAGTCATCTCCCAGACCAGTACCTGTCACCTCTGCTACACACTCCATTTCACTTGCACTCAAGAAACAACGAAGAATGGTAATAAGTTAGTCTGCATAGCTTGGCCAGCCTGTAGAGGAGGGATGTAATTGATTTTGCCCATTTTGCTTGGCAATTAGTGGTGAGTGATGGCATTCAGGTGCTTGGATCTGGAAAAAAAAAAAAACAAAAAAAAAACCCTGAAAATACTGAAAGCTAGACAGAAAGCACTCATTTAGCAATTTGGGTGCCAACGGTCCTGCTTTGCCTCACATCCCCTCATCCCTGCACCCATCTGAAAACTGCCATGGATGTGCAGCTAAAACCTAGCGCTGTTCTTGGTTGTTGTACAAGAAAGATATGCTAAACTTCCCAAGACCTTAGTTACCTCCCTTGGGAAAGCAGGTATGATACTGGGCTGTTTAGCATGGAAAGAGCCTGTGGCTTTAACAAAAGATGTCAAGAGCACAGAATTGTTAAAAGCATAAAGTAATTGATGCCATCCCAGTGCACGTTCTTTCAAGCTAAAAGCTATTTTGGTGGAGGAAGCATAAACAATCAAGAGGGATAGCTAGTGAAAGCTATCAGCTACGGTTTGAACAGAGAACAAAATGAGGAGGAAAAACAGAACAAGCTCTACTGCTCAGGTGCCTTCCTGGAAGATTTTTACTAGTGTGTTGAACACACTTTTAAAGCCTTAAGGATATTCCAAGTTGCCACTCAAAATCTAGTAAATGAAAAACATGGAGGATGCAGGCATTGAAGAAAGGAGATCAGCAAAATGTAGAGCAGCACCAGAACAAGTTCATCAGTTTTGTATGTATATCACAGGATGCAATTCAATAAAAGAAATGCAAACACTCCGTATTCATCTGGAATAGTCAGCTGCACAAATACATGGCTGGAAAACGTGAATTTCCCAGAAGTTCTACCAACAAGGACCAAGAGGATCTGAATCACAGACTGAGCGTGAGTCAGAAACATGCTGTGGCGAAAAAAGCTACATCGCAGTGGGATGTATAAAGAAGGTCATGCATATGAGACATGAAGTAACTTTACTGGGAGAGATTCTGTGGGTGAGGCCTCTGTTAAGAGTGTGAGACTTCAGAAGAGATTGGACCAATTTGGCAGAAATGAGAGAATCAACTGGTATGATTGGATTTCTAAAAGACATGCCCTTTCTCTAATAACCTACAGGGAAAGACTAAAGGAACCAGAAATATTTCTTTTATAAAATGCAGAAGTGTCAATAAAGCTGAGGGAAATAATGTGCTCTTGATCTCATGTGGTGAGCACAGGGAATAATGAGCTTAAACTGAAGCAAAGGAGATTTTGATTAAATGTGATGAAAAAATTTCTGATGGCAGGGATAGAGAAATGGCAAAATACACTGCCTAGGGAGGCTGTGGAATCCACATCTTCAGAGGGTTTTCAGAAGGAAAAAGGCAAATATTTTTTGTTTATTTATTCCTCTACAGGGAGAGTTATCCAGCACAAAGGCAAGGAGATGAACCAGGAGCCTCTCAGGCTGCAACTATCCCCCTAAACACTCCAGGGCCAGGAGCAGGCTCAAGCAGTGGTACCCAACTACTCCCTAAGCTACCAGTGGCATCACCATTGGAGTTCAGCCCTGCACTGACCATTGTCCTGGGGACCTAATCTCCAGAAATTGCCCCCAGCAGCCACTCTGGACAAGGCTATCACATTCAGGGGGAAAAGCGTTCAACTGCACCATGCTATTTGCCCTCGGGGTGAAAGAAGAGGTTATGGCCCTGTTTCCTGTAAAGGCATAGCCTAAAAGTGCCCTCCAGTCCTAACTTCTGTGGGTGTTTCTGTACCAAGCTATTTTTAACAAGGAGAATCCAAAAGCCCTCTCTAAATATGTGCAATTTAAATGAATAAGCTTCTATGTGTGCAACAACCATCCAGCTCTGGGGCATTCATACAATTTTGCTGCACTTAGCAGCTTTGTATAAATAACATAAAAAAAAATTCCATGTGCAAGCATAAGATGTTCATAAATACAAAATAGTTATAGTAATTCATTGTAATATTACAAAGATGAAAGTCCCATTATCCTAAGTACTGTATCTGTACCTGTAGCAAGAGACACACTCCCTGTCCCAAACTTTGCATGGTATGGTTTTGAGACAACAGAGCAGAGATTAAAAACACATGGTCATGTAAGGCATTTGGTTACATAAAGGATTTTTTTTTTTTTAAGTGAAAAAATAAGATTGCCCATAGTAATTTTTAGTATAAGGCACAATTTGGCATTTCATTCCCCCCTCAGGTTTAAGTCTTTTTTCAGGAGCTCAGTAAGGCTTATACACTGACCACTTCAAAATTAAATTTTCTTATACAAATATACATACTGGTTAATCTGTTAAATGCCTGTCTAGATTGCCTCCATTTAACAAGCTTCAAAGAAGTGGGCAGTACAGGGATGAATTTAGGAGCTTTTATCTACAGGTATTGTCCTATACTCAATTTTCTAATTGTAATGGGAGGAGAGTGAAACACTGTCAGGTTCAATAAACACAAGTTACTCTTTTTAACTGTCGTCAACTTTAAAGCTATTCTGTCATTCTGGCCTTGCATGTTTCTAAGCACCACTGAGAGTCTGGGTATCAGCACTTCATAAAACTGCTTCCTAAAATGAAATTCAGAAAAGTGTTGCAAAATGGGTCCATATATTTCTTGCAGGAGTGAAAATATCAACATCATGTTATTTTCTTTTCCCTTCAAACCACCATAAGAAAAATACCACAGGCATCAGCTAGTTAGAAACCTCTTAGTGCACTGACCTGTTTGATGTTCACAGGAGGGTTAGTCAATATATCAGCCTTAGATAGGATACCATTAGTAATTTATGCATTAATTTTGTTACATAGCTCAATCTTCATCTGCCCCACAGCCAGCAAATGCCCCTCCATCACACACTGTGTAAAATGTGAGTTATGAAAAAATAAAGTTATTTATTCTATTTATATTTTGGTCCTACGCAATGTGAAAGGTTTGATACTGAGGTATGCTTGCAAAATTTTGTACTTAAAAAGTGGTAGTATGTTACTACTTTTAAATATGGCATCTTAGCTAATATTAAATTAATCATTACTCATTTAGGGCCTTTCTAATGACTCTTATTCCTAAGCCCCTCTGTACTGATTTTCAAAAATTTACTAAGTTGACCTCAAAAAGAACCCTTGGCATTTGAAGAAATCACATGTAGATATATGCTAGCTTCTGTGGGTTAGTACATTAGTAATTCATCTCTGAAGAACAGACAATGAAATGTCCCTGGTATGTTGTAAATAGGAAAAGATTGCAATCTGCCATGGATCATCCTGAGAATGGGAGAAGCAGCTTGGTGAATCAAAGAAAAACCAGGCAGAAAATGAATTTTATAAGATACACCTGCTAAATTATGTGCTTTCTGATGATGAGGTTGGCTCTAAAGCAGCTGTTCTAGAAAATGTAAGGTGGCTAAAAAAACTAGAGAGGCAGAGCATATGAAAAAGATTGAACTGATGTTTGGTGCTACGTGAAATGATCCTTCAGCTCAGGCATGCTGTTGTTGAATTATCTATCTATGCCTATTCTTTGATATATAAGTGCACTTCACACTCATATTTTTTTCTAGCAACAGTGCGTTTATATTCATCCATCTAAATTATTCCTGGAATGATACATAGTACAGCTCTGTAGCACTAGGAAATGAGGCAATTATAGGCAGAGTTAATAAATCCACTTTGGCTGTCCTCCCCTTTCAGAGCTGAACCCCAAGCCCGTGGTTAGGTAGCTGCGGTGCAGGAGGCACCTCGGAAGAGCAATCCGAACCACCTCCTGCTTTTGCAGAAGATGCCCAAATTTGAGTCCGAAGTGGTGTGCCTCGTTCAGAATTGCCTTGGCCAGTTCTGAACAAGAGCTAGCATCAGCGCAGCAGTGTCGTTGCAGCACTTTATTTGGGTTTATAGACGCCACTTCTCACAGCGTGCCTTTAGCAGAGGCTGCAGGGGCTGCACTGGCTCTGGGGTGGCTGGGGCAGTCCGTTGGTTGCTATTTAGATAGTGGGAAACAAACATTTACTCACTACATCTCCTTAGCAGCCAGTACCCACCATCACACCCTACTACGTTTCTGCCACCCGTTGTCTTGCAAATACTGTTTAAAAGCCTTTCTACAGACTTTTGAGCGAATAGAAGTATTGCAGTCTTTCCTGGCTGGAGCCAGTGTCTCCTGTCAGGCTTTCTTAGTTCTTCTCACTAGGATTTTGGGCCATAGGATTTTGGCTGATGGTCTGTTAGAGAAAAATAAAAGACCCTTACATGAAAAGACACATGCCTGGCTTCACCTCTAGTCTGACATATCTGGTAGCAGAAGCACATCCCTGCATGACTGAAAAGAAGGCAACACAGTGCTTGTCTGAGTTATGTTTTTAGGAATGTCTTTTAAAAAAGATAAAAAGAAAAAACAGGTGTTCCAGATTGGCTGAAGAGTGGTGGAGAAATTAATTCTGAATTTACTCTGAATTGATAGTACTCTATACCAGGATGAATATAATAGACTGTACTATATTATCATTATAAGAGATATGATAGTAATGGCAGTAATGATTTTACCATTAAATAATTCAGCAATAACCAGCTGTTTGCTTAACAGCATTTTTACCTGGCTGATTTTCGTCTTTCCTATATTAGCTATGGGATCTGTGAATCCTCTAGATTAATAAATTAACATGGCGTGACATGTTTCTTTTTATGTCAAAACATTTGCAATATATTTCTTAAAATTAATAGAAGGTTTTAAATAAGACCCTCTCCTCATAAACATGGCTAGGTTGTTTATTCCTGATTTTCTTATGAGTACTGTCATTAAATTTTGTTCTTCATAGCAGAGTCCTCTGTATTTTCAGTAAAGGCAGATGAAGTGTTCTCCTTTAGTGTTCGCATTAGCTACAACAAATCTCTTGCTGCCTGTGCATGCTCTGACTGCCATTTCAACACTGACTCATGACTGAGAAGAGATTAAGACTTTGACTCGACAGGTTGTAATCCTCTGCCTGCAACAGGAATGTCTGCTGCCTACGGAGCGAAGCAGTGCTCTGCTATCTTACAACTGCCAGTCAGTGCCTAAGGAGGCATGATGGCCCCGTCTGATGTAATTCAGCTTGTCCTTATTAGATAGCGGGGGAAAAAATACACACATATCTAATTGAAGCATGAAATTTATTTTATTGGATTACTAATGCATTTGGAAAATCTATGATAACATTTATTAAGCATTTGTTCGCATGTGTATGCTGGCTCACTTCATTACACAGGATGAAGATTGGAAAGTGCATCCTGTGAAGTGCTTGGACCTATTCTTGATTGCTGAACAGGCAGCATTTTTCATGTTCTTTCCAAATCATCCTTATGATTCACAATGATCTTCTCTATCTTTTTGAAGCTTTTTATTACTGCATAAATGCTAAGAATGGGACCTGTTCTACAGAGCATTGCCAGCACTTTAAAATGTATTCCAGCATATTGCATGTATTGAAAAAAAATTACCTTAAATAAAATGTAGCAATATTGTTGCACAAAACACACCTCATGTATTTTCTTATGTGCTTAGTTTCCTGCCATCTGCTTTGCGTATAATATTCATGCTTGTGGAGCAGCTTCCAGGATTTTGGCATTTCTGTTGCAGATGCTTGCTTCTTCCCTGTTACTAAGGCCAAGCTTTTCTTTTGAAAAACAACATTCACAGGTTGTACAGTAGCTGACAAAGCTGAAACAGCGTAATTGAAGAATAATGATTTCCACAGGAAACAGCTTAAAAAGCCTGCTAGGGCTACATCATATCAAGGTGGCAGATACTAATTCTCATTTTATACTTAACTGTCATTAATCGTGAGGTAACATACCTATCTAATTTAGAAAAATGCCAGAAACGTCCTGAGGATCATTACAAAAGCACAGTTTTCGTTAACACACTTCAGAGTGTGGAACTGTACATTGTGTTTTGCTTCCCAGAGGGCATAGCAGGGGGGAAGACAAAAGCAGATTTATGGCACTGATGCAATGGGGGGACCCTGCTGGCATCAGGGCACTCCCTGAAGCCACTCCATGACCCAGGCCACACTGGGTACAGGGCATAGGCCATGTCATTTCTCAGCACAACATCTACAGAGCTGCATCTCTGGTTCATGTTGGTGTTATTTCAGTAAATACAGCAAAGTATTATTACCATTATTGCTATTGTTATTATTTCTAATATTACCTTCTCAGTGGGAAAAATGCTGGTTTCATAATTTCCATGATTATTCCTAGGACTTTTTCTCCCACGCTCCATTCCCCACACAGAGTTTTGTTTGTCTGTTTCTGAGCTTTTTACAGTTGATAAATTGCTTCAGAGAACTACAGAGCTATCTTTATTTAGCAGAGGACTTTGAATTAGGCAATTAAACTGGGCTGTTTGCTTTGCAGACTGGCCATTTTCTCTTGTGCTTTTTTTTTTTTTTTTTTTTTTTTTGGCAAGTTTCATGTTGACTTTGTGGCTGAAGTTCTGCAGTGTTCATCCATGTCTGTGCTTGTCACACCTGCCTTTGCATCTAATTGTACAATTCTGTCTCCTGGAAAGCTTTTTCCCTAGTCTTCCCCTCAGCCGAGGGGACCTTATGCACAGAGGGGAACAGCTACATCATCACCTGTTTGACCTGGAGGTTGCTCCAAGCTGGGCCTGGGGAGAACTGGGAGAAAAGTTGAGCTAAGACAGGTGAAAGGAGAAAAAAACACAAACCAAAAACTAGAAACAGGCCGTGAAATTTGGGAAATAATCCCAGGGCAGCTCTATTTATAGCTCATTCCTGACTTGTTTCTGCAGACATCCAGAAGGTCCTGCTCTCCCAGTGCAGATCTGGGAAGGCTCACAGCAAAGCCATGCTGGGGCACTGTTTAGGGCAGGTCATGTTGGTGCCATCTGCAGAGTCACGTGGCAGCTTCAGATGTGTGAAGCACTGCTATTTCCCCACAATATTACACCCATGCCCACTGCATGCTGGCATGCCTGCAGGCTGCGGGGATGGGCAAGCCACAGCACAGCTGGCAGAAGTCTTCCCACACTCCCTGTTCTTCAGATGTCCATCCTAACCCCGCTCCTCTTCTCCGTGCCTGGTGTAAAGCCTCAGGGTGAAAGCCAGCCCCATCGAAGCCCAAAGCAAAACTCCGCTTGAGCAAATGCAGTTCAGCCAGTGCCTGGAGCCACACAGTGGGTCTCCTTGTTCTTAAAGCAATGTCCCAGCCTTACCATCTGTGGAAAAAAGGCTGAGTAAATATGCAACTTTTGAGCAGTGTGAAGGCTTAGAAACAGAAGAAAACCACTTTTCCTTTTGATGTGATGCATCTTAGGAGGAGGGGAAGCTGGCTTGCAGTGTCCAGATACCTGGAAAATACTTAAGGGCAGTACTTAAGTACTTTCACAATAGGCTGGCACTAATCTGAGCCCATGCCTCCACACCCGTGGCTGCATAGTTTTACTGCTGCTGGTGCCAATCCTGCAGCTGCAGAGTCATCCAGACCAGGGACCCGATCCACCAGAAAACATCCCTGCCTTGGGTCAGGTAGGGAAGAAGGAAAGATTTGACCCCAGTGCAGCTGATCTGGCATGAATACCCAGGTGGTAGCAAGCAGAGATATTTGGCCAGGGGCAGGACCAGGTGAGACAGCCCATTTGGGAAGTATCTATGCTTCAGTCAATGTAAAATGATGGTCAAGTCATGTATTCAGGTAACAAAATGTGTGCACCTGTCGTGTTTTCAAAGCATAATGCTGGATCTCACCGAAATGAGGTTATAGAGCATACTGTAATGTATCATCAGTCAGCACAATATCAGTTCCAGTACTCCTATACAAGATTCACTGTGAAATTCATAAGGGTAATGAGTCACTCAAATTGCTTGCCCTAAAGAAGCATCTCCCTTTGTGGCTATTTAAAAACAGGACAAACATGGATAAGGTGCCTCCCTGCTTCCCAGATACCCTTTTCTGTGATTTCATAAAACCAAAAAACAAACAAATGAACAAACAAACAACAACAAAACAAACAACACCATCATCAAAAATTCTAAAACAATTTCAAAACCCAAATGCCTTCAAATATATGAACATTTGTCTCAGGCCAAAAAAAAAAAAAAAAAAAAGCATAAAAGCCAACAAGATATACTTAAATAGCTAAACCTTTGTCCCCATGCTTCACTGGGGACATCCTGCATGTTCAAGGCCTGGCCAGCAGTGAGCACCACATAAAGTCAAAGCAGCTACCTTGTCCAAGCACCAGTAAAATCCTTGAAGTCATTTTTCTTCCTCTCCCAAACACTTAACATTTACTGAAATCTATACCTGAGACTGGAGTTCAAGGACAGCTTTACAATAAGCTCATTACAACTACTCCATCTGTGGCAGTATGGTCCCTCGGCGAGTCGATCACTCATGTCTTCACTTGCACGCTGTGACCATGGGAAACAGATGTTTGGATTTTCCATACCACTTGTTCACTTCTCAGGTCCACTTCATTTGCTCTCTCTCATAATGGAACAGGTTTGTTCTGGAGCAAATTTAGCATTTATAGCCAGCTAGATCAAGGAGATATCAGGCCTTTATTGATTGTCCTTTTGAGGTTTTTTCCCCCATTTATTTAGCTGGGAACCATTTCACATGTACAGGGATTTTCTTACATTTAGTGGGCACTGGAAATCAATCAGAGTGCAGGAAACAAAAATCTTGATGGTTCATCAATATTTCAGGCCACATCAACAATGCATTCAATTTTATTCAGAAAGGGATTGGAAATATTGCTCAGTTTGCGGCTTTGGAGCGGAGCCAGTCTGGTTCAGCAAAACCAAAGCCTCGAGTAGGTGACAGTGCCAGATGCTCCTGCTGCCCCTCACTGCCATCCAGCCCAGCAGCTCCACGTACAGTGCCACCCCTGTGACCAGGGGGCTGTAGGGCAACAAGGGGTTTACATTATTTATTTCCTTCTCCTGCACTTAATGTAGCAAAGGGCACAGCCAGTGTGGCAGGATGGAGGGAGCCGGCAATTTCAGCCTCTCACAGAGACTTTGGGACAAAGCTCTTGCCCTTCTGCCCTCACCCTGCTTACAGATGGCACTGACCACTGGGAAAGCAAAAATTTAGAGCCTTTACTGGGAAACTCTTACCCCTCTGAGCTGGATTTTATGTAGCTGATTTATTTTTTGCCTCAAAGACAACAAAACACTATCCAGAAGAATGGCCTTCATCTTCAGAAAAGACAAAGGCAGCAGTAGGTCAGGCGTAACAGACTCAAAGGTGTTTAGAAAGATATGAAAACTTATTTCTTTGCAAGAGTGCTACAGCTTTGGGTTCATTTTTTTTTTTTTATTTCTTTGCAAGATTAGTGCAGTTTTGTCTTTGCTGAATAAACAGTGGCATTTCTATGTCTTGGTCTACAGTAGCATTTTGAGGACCTCTAAGGCAGACCAACAGGATCATATCTTGTCTCATACTTTCTTCTCTGCAAAGTTTAATTTTTTAAAACTAATCTCCCTGGTTTCTTTCTGTATTTCCTGTGTTAGTTTTGTTTAAGGCTCAACAGTCTTCTACCTGTTGAAAGGGCACCAGATTGACTAATGGAACAAGCATGATGATTCTGGAAAAGTATTTCCAAAGCATGTATATTCTTGTTAGGCTCACAGTGTTTCTCTCAGTGGGAGAGTTACTATACTTAGACAAACATGTTATGTACAAGTTAGTCAGGTACCCTGCTGACTACACGTAGCTTTTTAAAGGAACATCACACCTTTTTGTGCAGTTTTGACTTGCTTTTATGCACTTTTTTGGCAGCTTGCTCTTTCTCCTTTCCGCCCTCCCCTCACACACACACACCCCCGCCAGACTGCACCATTGTTTTCAAGAGTCTTAGAAAATTAGATGAATGTTTTGATTTTATTCTTCCCATTCAATAATTATGTATTTCCCTTTCTATTTTTGCTTTCCTCCCATTCCAATGTGATTAACACAAAAATACATCTTGCAATTACTGAAAACGCAGTTCAGGGCTATATTTTCCAGAGAACAAAAAAAGAATAACCCACAAAGAAATGGACACTTGATTTTTACTTTCTGGCAGGCAAGGCAACAATGCAGACTCAAACGTATACTTAGGATCTAGCTAAGATGGTAAGCCACAGCCTTCAAGAAGAGGCTGCATGGAATTGTACTTCCCTGCAAGAGCCCAAGGAGGGATGCTTCCTGAGGCAGCCGCAGGGAAACCCTGGACACTGCTGTGCTGTCAAAGGCAGGACACAACACTTGTTTTTCCCACCATGGCTATTTTACATGGGCGGACGGGGTGCTCCCTCACGTGCTGCACACCTGGTGTGATTTCCTCTGCCTGCAGCTGTACTGGGGACCCCTCTGTCAGCTGTGGGACGTGGGTTTGTCAGTGGCCCCATGCCATGGCTCCTACTGTCCCCCCTCACTCAGGTGCAGCCTGGCTTCTGATGCTTGGAAAGCTGCAGATATTAGGAAAGCCTTTTTCGCTTTTTTGCCCTCCTTGGGATAAACAGGGATCCTGAACTGTGGGCAAGTTGCCCAGAGAGGCAGGCAGATAAGGGAAGAGAGACTAGGGCTTAGTCTTTAACCCTTCCCAAGAAAAAAAGGCTTTTTCTTTATTTGGAGGAAATAATGGGCATGTAATAAATTTGCAGGTGAGACTGGGTATGGCAGTTTTACTGCAAGAAATACTAAGTGAGGTAAAGCACTGAACTCTTCCTCTCCCTCTTCTCTCCAAACACCCTTTCATGTTAAACTCCTTTATTCTGTACTAAAGCTGCAGGATCTTATCCACACATTTTTTGGTGGATTTGGGAAGTCAACATTTGGGAAGAACTAGTAGTTAACCAGGAATATCACAGGACAGAGTAGCAGGAAGATGCTGAAGGAGATGCTTCTCCGGGGCCAGAGAAAAGCCTGGGGCTGTGGAGAGGGCCTAAACTTCTCCATTTGCAATAGCACTGGGGAGATCACTGGTGGATCAAGCCAATTTATAGGAGAGGACAAAGAGAAAGACTCACCAGGGAACACTGAATGCATTTATGTGACATATATTATGTGACACATGCAGGTAGTTACACAGACTTTTGAGGGTTAACTCCACACCCTGAAATTCCCTTATAATAACAGTAAGTATCACACGCAGATAAAATCTGCTGTGCTACATCATTCTTTCCATCCCCCTCGGGAAGAGAGCATGAAAGCTGTCAGGGCTGGCATCCATGCAGTCCAAAGGCTGGTTCCCTCTTCCGCATCCCCAGGCTCATTGTGCACACACCTTCCTAATGGACTAGAATTGGCTTAATTTGATCTTGACAAAATAAAATTAAGTAAGCACAAAACCACTGAAGTTATTAAAAAGAATGTCTTTCTGAATCATATTTATCTTCATGCTGTGCCAGGAGATAATCTCCAGCTAAATCCAGCCTCAACTGAAAAGAAATTTGGAACTAATTCAGCTGAGTATACTTCAGATCTCAACAGCACAGTAACTGCAACCACTAACCACTCTTCTCAAACCTCCTCCTTTCCCAGGCTGTCTTAGGAAGCTAATCTGGATAATCACCCTTGAAAGTTATTTCAAATTCCAGATTCAGTTGACTTATTAAATGAAAAAAAAAAAATCTTTTTCAGAGTTCTCTCATCTACCATAGGTTTTGATTGTCTAAACATGGCTATCCTGCCGTGTTTAGACTGCCTGTTCAACCGCCTGTTCCACTGCTTTCCTAGTTTGTTCAAGTCGATCATACAGAGATGTTTTTGTCTTTGTTGCAAGACAACGAGGTATAAGGGTATTCAACTGACAGCAGTTGTGATTAAATTGTGATTAAAATAAATTCACATCAAATCCTGAGTAAGTGTAAAACCATTATAATCCTGTTGAATTCATTGAATTTCTGCCCATTTTCATCAGCTGAGGCTCTGACTAGAGATGGATTCTTCTGAGTAATCTTCAGATCTCTATTACTAACAAAATCAGTAATTTGCTTTTCCAGACATCTTGTAATGTTTCTATCTATTCATTTAAGTAGAATTTCTTTTCAATGTTTCTTGTAGCTGGAACACGAAGCAGGGATCCTGTACCAATTCTTGCTGAATCAGGGCTCAGTGCATATACTACCAATCACTTTTCTTACAAGGGTGCTTAAAATAGCAGCTTCAGCCCATCCTAGCTCACTGGGAAATCTGTCAGCAAATTTCATGCTTCTATTATTACAAGACCAATTTTAGAACCAGAAAAAAAAAAAAATCATAGCAGTGATAAAGCTTCAGAGGGTTTTAAAAGAATCCAGGTGGAGATGGGTCAGCCCTGAAAATATTTTCAGAACCAAATGCTGAAATTTCAGGGTGAATTTACTTTCAACATGTTCATACCATCTTGAATTGGTTTTCACAAACATTTGGGCAATTAAAATGTTGATTGACAGCAGTGTTTACACTTCATTTCTTATGAAGCTGCTTATGCAAGTGTTCATGGTTAATGAGCTTTGCATTATCATTAGCAATTACTCTTGATAAAAATGTTCTCTCACTTCTGAGTTTAGGAGAACAGGTAGGTGTCCACCTAGGTCCATCCCTATTGTGGCAAGTATCGAAGTGTGTGCTTATATCCCAAAGACTTCCCCCAGGCATGCTTCTAAATTCATTTATCGACATGTGAGACCCCAGAACCGAAGCTGTAACGAGACTGGGGGAGGTGGATAGTGGGTGCCATATGACTTACCGACTAGTAAGCTGAAATAGCTGACACCTTGCTATTGCCCAGAAACTTGAAAAAACCATAAACACTAGTGGTTGAAAAATTACTAGTAATACATCTTGAGAGAAATCACAAGTGCTTGTACATGTCCTATAATTAAGGAGCATCCATTATTTAGTATTTAAATTTAATTATTTATTATAATTTAAAATTATTTTAATAATAATTTATTGTATATATAATTATATATATGATATATAAATTATATATATATATAATTTATATAATAAATATAAAAATGATAATATAAATTTAAATTATTTAGTCTTAAAAATCACTTTAAAATCAGACCAGTCTAGCACTTGGTGGGGTTTTTGTGTGATCAAGACCTTTAGGGTGAGTGCCAAGAGGATGGGGCCAGGCTCTTTTCAGTGGTGCCCAGTAACAGGACAAGCGGCAATGGGCACAAACTGCAACACAGGCAGTTCCATCTGAATCTGAGGGAAAAATCCTTTACTTTGAGGGTGACAGAGCACGGGAACAGGCTGCCCAGAGAAGCTGTGGGGTCTCCTCTGGAGATATTCAAAACCTGCCTGAACATGATCCTGTGCAACCTGCTGTAGGTGACCCTGCTTTAGCAGGGGTTGGACTAGGTGATGTCCACAAGTCCCTTCCAACCCTGACCATTCTGTAATTCTGTGAAGCCTTTTTAGACCAGACTGCAGGCACACTGGTTAACAGCAGAAGATAAAGGAGTTCTGACACATTCCTAAAAGAGAAAAGTGGAGAAAATCCCTCAACATCTATGAGCCCTATGTAGTAGTAAAATATTAGGTAACTCCTAATGCCTTGTGGCTAGTTGTTGTGTGAAGGGAAAATCTGATTTAAATGAACACACCCACATCCCAGAATAGTTTTCTGGGCTCTGTAGTCCTATTTCAACCACAATCTGAAGGGTGGTGTCTTAAAGTCCCTCCCAGTGCAGCACAACACTGAGATGGTCACAGCAGCACGGCTGAACTGACTCACTCTTGAGACGGCAGCGGGAAACCAGCCAATACTTGAAGAAATTTTAAATAATGTGGATAAGTGGATGATTTCAGTTGGAAACTGAAATAAAAAACAGAATTGAACTCTGATAACTTGCCACACCTGTGAAATTTGAAGGCTGAACCATGCATTGCAGATATGTCATTATGAAATATGACTTCATGCTTCTTCATGGATGCATCCCTCAGGACCAAACACAACTCTGCATAGATGGTTTCACATTTGGTTGACTTTGAGCAAATCTGTAAAACCTATTACTTTTACCACAGTCAGTGTAAGAAATAGAGATCATGAAGAATGTATTTAAATCTTAATTATTATCTATTTTTTTTCAGGCTATTAAGGAGGAAGATGATAGAGAGCAGAGTGTTTTACATTTATGGGAAGACTTTTGGTGTAATTTTGTGTTCCAATCCTAGGGATAGGCATCAGGACACAGATTTATACATCACAATTTTGAAGTACTACTAATAAACATGCATAAATTATTTTTTAAATGCAACAGTAATTAGGAACCTGAACAGTGCATGCTGTTATAAAACAAACAGCCTCTCCTAGGGCATAAAAACTTCCCTTACCCATATGCTTGTTCAAAGAAAATGGAATTTGTAGTCTCTAGGTATTGCTTTGCAAAATTGATGTCAATAGAGGAGTAAGACCTGAAGATAGAAGGGATTTACAAAGAAATATTAAGAAAAAAAACACAGCTAACAATTCTGGCTGGAATCTAAATGTTCTGCTAATAAGCAAAAGAATTGCTAACTGGTGCTGCTGACTTGTGCTGTTCCTGCTGCATCTGCCACCATATTATTATTATTTTGCCTCAAGCATTGATGTGGAGCTCACTTTAGCTAATGATCATGCAACTAACAGTCTGTCAGCCTTAGTATCTGTGGGAAACAAAATGGAGTTTGTCCCTACACTATTAGCCATGCTTTCTAAACACACTTTCTTTGGCCGTATGTATTGAACATTACATTTAATGGCTGCTTTACTATATGCCTACTGGATACATGCAACGAAGACAAATATTACAGGGCAGTAGGTAGAATTCTACATAAACTTCTTTGGGATAGCCTTGAAATACAAAAGCACTTAGATCATTGTTCAGTTTTTGGAGTAAATGCAAGAAATGGGAAACAATGGGTCAGTAGACCAGCAACCAGTAACAATGCCAATTTATCATAAGACTCAGTTTGTGCCTGAGGTCCTCTAATTACACGTATTGTAACCACAATGTGAAGTAACACAAGGACAATTAAAGCTTCCATTCCGAGGAGGTAAAAAAGTCTAAATCCAATGTGAATCAAAGGGGAGTAGAGCTGTGGTAAAATCAGAAAGGGTTCCTGATCCATGAGACATACAAAACCAGGGAGAGATTAATCTCTTTAGCGACAGCCACCCTAACCACCACTGCCCCTGAGGTGATGGGTACTGAGCTGTGTCAGGAGAAATGCTGGCTGCCCATTCATGCCTGGAGCAAGCTGGGAAGGCTCAGAAGCCCAAGCCCTCACTCTGTTCTGCTGCATTTGCTACAGTGCTGCTGAGATGACCCATATGCTACAGTGCTGCTGAGATGACCCATTTCTTATGGCAGTGAACTAATCAGTGAACTGTCAGGAAAGCACAAGAGAAGAGAACTGGGGAAAGTAAGCAGTGGATTCCTTTCAGGCAAACTATTGCTGTGTCACAGTCTGTCCCTCTAGACTGTTTCTCTGTTCCACAAATAGCTTTGCATTAAAGAAATCAGGAAAAGTGAAACAACTACATCTTGGGTTTTACCACTGTTTCTCCCTTTCTGAATGCCATTAACATTTTCTCTCTCTCCGGTCACTAGTTTAATTGCTCAGATTTCACCCCCTTGGCTAAGAAGAGGAGAAGTACTTGACATTTACTGGTTCTTTTCAAGTGTTCAGTGACAGAGACAGGAATCTGCCTGTTGATTTGGACTCAGGAAAGCCTGAGTTTAGGACCTCAACATACATCCAAATGAAGTGCAAGGAAGCATTTGAACCCATAGGGAACTCTAGATATTCTAACCCGTAAGGATCTCCAGTTATTCTAAAGCATGGCTCAAGGAGTAAACATAAGACAACCTAAGGCTTATTCTCTACACCACAGCTCTACTATTTTCCAGCAGTCAAGGTTGGGGTCCTGAGTAGATATTTCCACTTTGAGGAAGGTGAAAATACAGCCAATGCACTGATAGTTGTTTTAGTAAGGTTTAGAATAAGACTAAAGAATTTAATTTTTCATGCTGTAGGGTACAATCACCAGGAATGTTCTGAAAGGACTGAGTACTAAATAGGTAGGCATATTAATTCTCCAAGTCCTTTAATTAGCTTCATTTCCATTTTTACATCAGATTCCTTACACCTGCCTCAGGGTCTTACAAAATGCATTCTAACTCTCCCCACATGCTGCCACATTTTTCTTAGTACCAGCTTTCTGCCAGAGCCAGCTTGTGCCTTTCAGCTTTTCTACAACCGTCATCAATTCCCATACATCTCACCAGTTACTGGCATTTTTGTTCAGCTGAAAGATTTCAGTTGTGCATCTACACTCCCTTAAAAAAAATCACCTGTAAAACCCCTACAAAGATTCCAATGGAACCTTGCTTTGCTGTCCTATGTATATTTGGTTATGTATTCTATATTATGTCATATAGCTATGTATTTTACTGATGTAGCTTCAGAGATTAATATCTCAGGAATAAAGACAGTCTCATCGAGGAAGAGGTGGTGTATGTAAGCACTCAACTGGAGTACTGTTCACAGCTGTGCATATCGCATGCTTTAGGAAAGATGGAGATCACCTGGAGTAAGTCTAGGAAAGGCAACAGGAGGAGTTACGAGAAAAGTGGGAAAATGGGGTTAGTTCGTCTAGAAAATGGGGGATGTGAGAAGTCTCTCAATATTAAAAACATTATTACAAATTAACCTGAATGAATTAATTTCCGTGTGACCAAAGACAAGGGAAAAATGCAATGGGTTTACGCTGCAGCATGTGAGATTTAAGATAACCTTTAGGAAAATCTTTCTAACGGTTAATGGTAGTTAAGCACTGGAGTGTCCACTGGGGAGGGAGTGGAGTACTTAACTGAAGTAATAAGGGATAAATCCCCTGGTTTTACAGTGGTCTTGACATAAGATTATTAAAAGTTTAAATGTGTTTCTCTAGAACATCCATCTCTTGCCACTCAGTAAGGCAATTGGCTGTAGATGGCAACTTCCTAGGGAGAAGCAGGAGCATATCTTCAGCACAGTGAAATATTGCTACTGTAGTCTGCTCTGCTGCAACACACAGGGCTGTCTTTCTATTTACTGGTTAATAAAAATTCTGTGGAACAAAACTATGGACCCTTCACTCTTAAGTGGAAAAACAGTCATTCCAGTATTCAGGTGGCAAGTGACTTGTTCAGCTGGTTAGTAAACACTGCTAATTATGCCGTGGTTTTGAAGTCTTGAAACCATAAATTCGCACTACTGTACTTGAGACACCACAACAGAGGCTTGAGGAAATTAAAACAAAAATGAAAAGCAAGTTTTTGCTTTATAAATCACATGCAAAATCATCAGAGTCTTCAGAAGTCCTTTTGGGTTTTCAGAGACGTTATCTCAAGGTAGATCTTTATCTTCAAGAGTTTCATAAAAATTGAAATAAGAAAAAAGTTTAATATAATAAGCAATCTGGCAGAGCACCCAGGAGTTATACCACCTGAATGTTCCCTTTGGTCCCAAACCACCTGTGTTAACCTCATGGAAGTCTGATACTATAGTCTCTTATTCATGGGAAAGGTCCTTTAGTTTAAGCAATGCATTAGGTTACAAGTGTCACCTGGAGGTAAAAATATTCAGCATCTCTACAGCAGAAATCTCAGAATAGGAAAAGGCACAGGAGCCAATCATGCCACAGTTGAAACCAGGGTGGGGACATTTTGGTCCACGAAAGAGGGTCCTGGAGAAAGCTTAATTGTGTACAAGCTTTATGAGGCATGTAAGGTATTCATTTTAAACAGTAAATGGCAAACTAAACACAAGATTAAATATAGGGCCTCATAAATAGCTGCATTTGCAACTTTATATTTACATTATGAAAATAAAATGATTGCTAAATTGTGTCAATCTTTGTTACTATACAAATTTGAGTGAATAATTTAATATTCTCACTGGTGGTTAGGTTCTAAATACACACACTTTCATTGTAGCAAGAATTGCTGTTTTCATTTCTATCAATTGTTAGGATTATAAATGTTTGTACTTACTATATCCTTTTTTCTGGACAACTAGCTGGAAGTGGTGGACATTTTGACACTAAACAAAATCTGCTTAAGCTTATCAACACATGTCCATTGTACAGGAAAGAATATATATTTACACATTATGACAAAACTAATGCAGAAAAATCCATTTGCATTTTATAGGAATGGTGTGTACTGTTTAGGAAAAAGGGGAAATTTGAGTCTGCCCAGTACGTCTGTCTTTATAGTAACTCTGCTGTATGGGTACTTCTTCAAAACATAGAACAAAGGGGGCTTATAGCAGAATAGAGCACTTAGAACATGAAAAAACACTAGAATCTTGATCTCTGTTTCAGTTTTTAAAAAATAAAGTTTACAAGCTCCTATTTGAAGTTTCAAATTTAAAGCAAAAAGCACTTACAAGTTAACTGTGGGTGCATATCAAAATATTGACTAATACTGTAAATAAAAGAGTTAGTTTTCCCTCCTGCTCAGAAGTATTCTTTCTGACATTTTCTAACCATCTCACTGGTCCCTGCTATGCTCTGAGTTACAATCAGTATAATTTACAGAGCAATCAATATCTCCATTTTTATAACAAAAGGACATCTTGTGTCCAAACGAAAGATCTCAAAGATCTGTATCAGCATGGCAGCAATCAAATTACTTCATTGCTCTGTATCACAAGTGAGGAACACATCACAGGAATAAGGAGGGTCAGTCACACACAGGTGTAATCTGCTAGTCAGGAAACAGCCATAGTAACAAGCCTATGTGAAATACACACTGCTCAACTTTCTGCTTCCAAGGGCCCAGTTAGTTTCATACACTTAGATGCTCAACATCTCCGCTTGTCAGTCAAGCTACCATCTGCTCCCACTCACTATAACCCCTTCCAGGTTGACTATACACTCCATGTATCTTCAGATCTCTTCTACTTCAAAGAGTTTGAGACAACCTCTGATCCCTTCCCTCCTGCTCTGAGCCTGTCCCAGCTCACATTATGCAGGCTGAGAAGTGCTGGCCTGTTACATGGCTATGTCTACATTGTATTGTGAAGACAGATGCAAGTTTGCTTCAAGCTCGTAGGAAGCAAGACAGTTTGGATGCAGAAGCCACGTGACTTCATTATCAGCACAATGCTGAGCTTGATGCAATAAGCCTGACAGAGAAATGGTGTATATTAGCTGAGCTCCAGTCAGCGCAGAGCACAGGCAAAGCAAGCTTACATCTGTCTGCAATCTGTCAGGCAGTTCCATATTGTGCCTGAATCGCATAATTCCCCCTTCAGTCTTATTAGCCCACACACAAACTGAAGTAGGGACAGAAAGCTATTCTGTTTGCTTTCTACAGATGAATTCGCGGATACCAGGCTTCTGTCAGAGACAGCACACTGCGTGGTGGGGGTTCAGCTCTGTTCTGCTGTGCTGCCATTTCTATCACAGGTACCAGGTCTACATTTGCCAGGAACCCTTTATACTCCACATCTACGTTTACATTTTTTTTCAGTTTACCAGCAAGAGATTATTTTCTGCACTGCTACCTGTTTCCACCCACTGAGAATCAGCTTACAGAGCCCTGAAACATTTATTACAAAAAAAAATTTGCAATTCTCTTTCCATTTTTGGTCTGTCCAAAAGCACAAGAGTGCTGATAATGTAAGACTTGCAAAAGCACTGCTTGCTTTCAGTGGTCTAGCATCACTTAGGATGAAACCCACAGTTAGCCATTTCGAAGCACATAAACATCGTTAGACAATAAAGAGACTTTACTAACCCTTAGGAACCATATACCCTTGGGAGATTTTACACACAAACTTTACCAAGTCCCATTTTTAATGTTAGATCTATTATTATCTATTTATTACACATCTACATTCATTATACATCTATTATAAAGGCTGCACACACTTTTATGAGGCCAGCTGCCAGAAGCTCTGGCCATTGAGTTCCCTTCTTTTATAAAACCTTGACGACCCCTGGTTTAGTGTTCTCTGTCCACAGGCATTTTCTCTTTTTTTTTCCCCCAAAGAGTCCCTGATAAATAAAAATTTATTTTTATATAAATAAATAAATAAATAAATAAATAAATAATTTGTCTTCCTCAAGGAGACACAAACCTGCTGCCTGCAGCATTGTGAATCGATCCCTGAAGTGGCCACTTAATGCTTAGGTTACAGCACTGATTATAAGACAGCCTTGATTCCTTTTTGCATGTTGCTCTCCAACATATCTGTAAATTCCTCTCTCAAATCACAGAATTCATGCTGGATCACCATCTGTGCTGCTTTCTTCTATAGGAAGTGAGTGTTACTCAACAAAAAGTGTCTAGCTTCTCTACAGGGCAACAGGGATTACTAAGTCTTAAGTGGCACCCAAATTCAATGAAATTATGAAAATTAGGTGATGCCAATGCATTTCCAAGAACAAATACCCATTGCAAAATCTAACATAAAGATTCCCCCCAACTCCCCCATACTCCCAGAAAGATCCAGTGGCAGTTGGTCCAGTATGTTGTATGTTGTACCAGCATGACCATGGCTCAGCAGTAACCAGTTCTCTTTTGTGAATCCTGACCTTGTTTATTCCTGCAACACAGGATTCATCACCTCTCTTGCAGGCACATGCATCTGAATTTCCACTGCATCAATTGGCTTCTCAAATCCGTTCAGCCAGCAAGGAACACTGGTGATACCTGAGCAGAACCATTTTGCAGTGGGAAATTATTTCATACTCTGTTTTGCTTAGAAAGGTCTGAGAAAAATCCTGCCCCTAGAAACTTCTCTGCCTGCTGTCTTACACAGCTTGCTAGCTAACCAAAAGGGCACAAATACTTGAAGTGTGAAATAATTGCAAATATTTTTCTTCCAGACATTTTATTCAACCTTATATGAAAAACTTAGACATCTGAACGCCTGTCTTTCTATTGAAAAAACAGTCTGTTCAGTCTAATATTTGGACTGGAGACAGACAGCTGTTAGTTTGCTCTTGAAGTATCGTCCTGTGACTGTACTCTGGTGTCCTGCAGTCAGCCCCTCAGGCTGGAGCACGACGCCTGCACTGTTATCCCAGCTCCATAGGCTCCAGGAATGCTCCACGGCCCCGTCTGCACAACATACAGATACCAGGGATGGCTGCTTGCCCCCACAGCTCTTGGGGAGTGAGATGGCATCTCGTGTATCCCCATGACTCCCCACAGACACCTACCAAATTTCCCAAGCCTGGAGTCATCAGCACTCACCAGACACAAGCCGTGGTGGGGAAGGGAGCAGGAAAGGTCCTCGTCAGGAGCAACAGGGAGATGAGACACACAGGTGCAGCCATGTGCATTAATGCTGGTGGGAATCAACCCAAGGTTGTTTCACCTAGCACAAAACTTCTATCTCCTGAGTAAGAAATGTGGTACAGGTAACAGATCAGCATTGGTCGCAATGGCCGGGTGCTACAAAATCAGTTTCCCAGACCCAGCTGGAGTGTGCTGAGATGGTTGCTTGGCCAGAAGTGAATCCTGCTTCAGCAGAGCCCTGGCCAGGAGCTCTCCATGAGGCTCCATCAGGACAGGGCCTGGCAGCCAGGGCCCGTCCCAGCCTCAGCCAGGAGCAGGCAGATGGGGGCACTGGGGCAGCCCCAGCCCAGGCACCGGGCACCACCCTGGGGACGGGTTGAG
>JAVJGJ010000059.1:45239659-45254059 GCA_035590215.1 Microhierax caerulescens | reverse complement strand
GACCGGCCCTGCTGCGGCATCGCTGGGGCAGGGGCTGAGGGCCCCAGGGCTGGCATGGGGCGCTGGGCCAGGGGGGAGCCCCAGGGGTCCAGGCAGGGACAGCCAGGGCTGGTGGTGCCCCTGGGGCCCTGGTATCAGGCTTCTTATATAAAATTGCTGTTCTCAGAGACTTTTCTCTCATTTGGACATCTTGATGGTCTTTTGTTGCATCTCCCTCAGCACTTCTTGACCAGGCTTGGTGACACTTGCTCGCCAGGAATCACACTCAATCCCTAAAGCAGCCAGCCTCTCTGAGACACCCACATTGTGCTCCTTATTGCACAGCCACACAGCCCTGCCGTTGGCGAAGGGGTGGATGCCGCAGTGCGGGGTGCGCCACCTCACCCCTGCCTGCAGCTCCAGGGAGAGGAATTCCCCACCTTTTCCCCCCTCGATTTCCAGCTTTCTTCTGACTACCTCCCCTGTCACCCACAGACTCTCTGAATCAAAAAAAAAATCCCCATTGCCTGGGCTCAGAAGCAGTCACTGCTCTGCCTCCCCGGGCTGCATCTGAGGGACCATTTCTGTGTCTCCTTGTCCACCAGCCACCATCTCAGCTACAGCTGCCCCTGCGCTGCCATGCCCCAGCAGCATTTCACACATGTGCCGCAGCTCCCTGCCTCAGCATCAGCCACATCTCTGCTTTACAACCCACCTTTCAGCCATCAAGTTGTATTGGAAGCTTTCTGCTCCAGGTTACAGCGGCTTCTTGCCAGACACCTACTCATTTACAAGCATTGGGTTAGCCTTCCCCTGCCTTACTCACTGTTAGCCCTCTCTGACTCACGCTCCAGTTCAGGGAGTTCAATCCTGTGGTGTTCTGGTGACATTTTATTTTAAATGCATTAATATTTTGAGCGGAGTGACCTACTTTTAAGTTAGACAGAAAGAGAGATGGAACTAAGGTTCTTCCCAGCAAAAAGGCCAACCTTGATAACCTAGATAGGGAACTAAGATATGAAGCCCATTCAGCTGACGATCTCAAAGAACTGAATGCCCACAATACTCCATGGTTTTTAAAGTAAAAGATGAAAATTTATCTAGAGGGGTTTTTTTTCTTAAGAAAAGGAAAAAAAGGCACTGGAAAGGGATGTGGACCTCAGTGGATGAACAGGCATATCAAAAAGGATATTAGGAGGAGGCAGGGAGACACAGGGGATGGATGGGAATGATCACTAGAGAAAGCTGTTTCACAACATCAACAGCAGAGTCGAAAAGACAGACTGATAACCAGGCAAGCCAATTTAGCTTACACTAAACCCGAGTTCTGATGAAATGGTCATTTCAGCAATATTTTGTAACAACAAGTGCTATGTGACAGTTATGCATTTACCCTTTAGTTTCACAATTCAGTTTTTTTAAATATCTTTTGTTGCTCTTAGTTTGACTACCCCTAACATTAAATCACCACTGCTCTGGCATTCAGTTCAGAACTGCCTTGTGACATGTCTCACTCGGTAATTGCCTCCACTGCCCTTTCTTCCCAAGGCCATCGTTACTCTTTTCCTCCCAGGTTTGTAAATCTGCCAGGGGCTCCCACAGTTGTCTCCCAACCGCACATTTCAGTGACCTCATCCCTGCCGGCCACAGTCTCCCTCACGCTTGACATCAACAAATCCACTCCCCAAAGCACAACTAATTACATTCCTCTATTGCCAGGAAGCCCCCGGCACATCTCAGTGTATTCCAAATCAAATGTGGAGCAAACCTAGATTTTTGCAAACAGCTGGGCTCTGTAGGTGTCTGTGCATCTGCACTTTGAGTACAGCTGTCCTTGGGGCATGCTTGTGCACCAGCAGTTTGTCTCAGGCATCCTTTCATGATTGTTGGAGAGATGGCATTTTTTGAATTGTGACAAAAAAGAGTCAATTTGGTCCTATATCCACAGTGTCACACTCAGTGGCTTTCAGATACAACAAATGTTCAAGTTCATCTCAAAGTCATTAAGCTGCATTTTCAGTGGGATAAAGCTAACCTGAATCTAAAGGAGCTAAGCTGCAATGGGATAAAAAGAAGGTACTCTCACAGAGAAATAAATGGTTAAAAGATAGGACACAAAGGATAAAAGTCAGTGGAAGAAGATCGCCAGTGGAGTCCCACAGGAATACGCTGATTGATCTAGTCCTAAGTCACCTGGAAATTGGGACAAGATGAAGTAATGGAGTTTGCTGACAATACTGAGTTATTCAAAGAAGCAAACTTAAAGCCAACTGCTAAAAGCTGCAGAGGGATGTCATAATACAGAATGACTTAGAAATAAAAAGGCAGCTGAATTCAATATTGATAAATATAAAGTAATGCACATGGGAGAAAAAAAGCCCAACTATACATATGCAATGATAGGCTCCAAAATAGCTGTTACCACTGTGGAAAGCAATCTTGAGGTTATTATAGAGAGGTCTGTTAAAATGTCAGCTCAGTGCTCAGTAGCATTTGAAAAAGCAAATCAAATGTTAGGAAAGAAATGAAAACCAAACCAGAAAATATCATGAGGTCACTGTGCAGATTCACAGTGTGACTGCATTTGAATAATGTGTGCTGTTCTGTCCCCATCCTCCCAGCTCAAAAAAGTGGGTGGGAAAAAACAACGATGCTCCAAGGTCTGGAATGATTTTCATGTAAGAAATGGTCAACAAGACCAGAAGCCCTTGTCTGGGAGAACAGAAGACCAGGCAGGGCACAAGACAAAACGCTAAACAATCTTAAGTGGCTAGAAGGATGCAAATGGTGAATACTGTTTGCTGTCTTCCAATATAACATCAAATCAAATCAATAGTGATAGTTTCAAAGAAAGTAAAAGGAGGTAGTTCTTCAAACTACAGTTCAGCTGTGTGCCTCATTGCCACAGGAGGCTGCAGGCACAAAAATTCTCTGTGGGCTTAAGAGAGTTGTAGACAGGGAATCCATTTCAGAGTTACTAGGTACAAAGACTCAGTTTTTCCCAAAGATGAAGATCTTGGGAGCGCAAGAGAGGGGTCTGGCAGCATGCCTGTGTCCTTGCTCTGTTTCTGCATCCTTTTTCTTGCTGGGCATCCATTATTGCCCAGTGCTGACAAGCTGTGATGGGAGCTGCTACAAAAGTTCTTGTGTTTTAAGGTTGTCCCCTTAGGGGATCAGAGTGAGCCCCAAAGCTCACCCTTTCCTCCCCAGCAGTGAGGCAAACTTAGCTCTGATGTGTGTTTTATGCTGGAATAAAATATAGTTTGGTCTAAGTCAGAAGGGAGGTGTAAGCTGTGTGACTTGGATTAATTTGGCATTCAGTGGGTGTGCAAATGATGACATACCCACCAATGGAACAGATGGTCTGGGCAGCAGAAAAAATAACTAGATAGCTATAAAATAAAGCAAGCTGCCTCCAAGCAAGTTCTGATCTGCATTTCACCAGATAAACCTGAAACAATTTCATTGAAGGGATGGAGCTGTTTACCTCTTTCACTTGAGGTATATTAGTAGGTCTTTGCCTAATTTGGCTCCTGATGGAATTTACTTGCTGGAAATTCATCTCTTTCCTCCAGGCTGAATTTGGGTCCTTATGTTATTAAGTGTCTTGTTGAATCTCTTATATAGTGTCTGTGGATCTATTACCTCTCTTCAGCCCTGCGATTCCTGGGGGTGGCAGCTAGGGTGAAGAGGTCCTGAGGCCGACAGGGCAGGAGTCATATTTGTATCTCTGCAGGCATTGCTCAGCACCATGGGCAAGCTAAAAATCCTGAAAGCTCTTTCACTTGATCTAAATCAATCTTGAAGCTGTTGAAAGCCAGCTAAGGTATCAGTCTTTAAATAAAATCACTACCCTAGACTGCAGTAAAAATATATCCCTAACAGATGCATGCACAGCCTCTCCTTTTCTTCTCTTGCCCTTTCAATGCACCTCACCATAGTTCTCGTGCTGTGGCTGCTTTTGTGTCAGAGGTGGTGACAGGGAACGCACAGGTAATGTCCAGTATTGCACAAGGAATTTATCAGATGGGTCCCAAAGCAAAAAACTTTTTACATGCCCTAAAGTGACAGCAAAATAAATAACAACAAGGAGATAAACAGAAGTATTCAAGCTTTAAACAAAATACTAAAATGGAGAGCTCAGTGACAGAGCTTTACCCTAGAATAATATTTTCCACACTGTAGAATGCTATTTTCTGTTTTCATGTAATCTGATAAACACAGTTTCTGTTATCATAAGCATGAATGTTTGTCAATATCAACTTTAAATAATAAGAGGCTGATTTGGTTGCAGGAAAAGAAGAATGACTCATCCAGCTGCACATAAAACGCTGCATTCTTGTAAATGTATCCTGTATATCTGTATACTTAAGCAAGCCTAAGATAAGATGATGCTATATTGTTTCCAAGTAGAAACAGTATCCAGATCTCTGTGTGGGTGGATAGGCAGTGGGTGGATATAATAAAAACCTCTATGATGTATTGTACATATCCCTCTGTTGTTTTCAAATATGGTTCTGAATTATTAATACCTAAAAATGGAATTGTCCAGTTCTGCCCTTGTGCATTGTTGTTTACTTCAATAAACCTAAATTTAGCAGGAAATGCTGAATATTTAATTGTGCAGCATAAGCAAAGAAGATTCCCAACCATTCTGGAAAGTCCCTGTTTCAGAGATGGCAACAGTCGCGGAGTGAAGTGCCTAATTTTGTTTTTTATTGCTATAATCTTCTACTAAAGTCTTCTGATTCATGACTCAGCCACTTGATATGCTGTGACGAACCCCTCACTTTCACAAACCAGGGTGTAAAAAACAGAGGGGTCTCTGATCCAGGGCATCAGTTACTAAGCAGATGTGAAAAAATACCCATCAGACATCCTAATTTAACTTTGTCTTACCTTTCCTTTTGGGACCCACTAGCGGGAGATGCTGAGTGTTCTGCTTATTGTTTCCTTGGCTGGTTTTTGTAAACCAGGCCTCGGTGCCTGCCCCATCTGTGTTTTTCCCTTTGGGTGCTGCCTGGAAGGAGAGCCATGTGCCTGTCCATGGGGGAGGCCCCATGCATTTTTGCCTGGCACCCCAGACAATATGGGGACAGCTGCCTGTGCTGGGGAGGTACCCTCAGGGCCAGTCATGAAGTGCCTGAGGTCATTTGTAGACCAAGATCTGCCCAGTTTGTGAGAGCAGGTACTAGGAGGTGCACTGACAGAGGAGATGTTGATCTCCTTCAGGTTTTGTCTGTAATTCTTGCGCGGGCTTTTTTCCCCTTTGTTTTGGCACTGGCACATGTCTCTGTCACTGCCTTTGATCTGTACCTGAGTGTTCTGCAGTTATGAAAAGCGTGTGGTTAAGGCATAATTGGGCTCTTTCCTTACGCCAGATCTCCAGGAAGTCCATGGCCTCTTCAAAAATCCAAGTGGGATTCATAACACTAGATTACTCAAGAAAAACATACAAACGGGGTGCATCTTGTTGTGGGCCACCATGCAAATGTCCAGCTGTACACAGTAGGGCTGTGCTGGGGGCAACTAAATTTGTTAAAATCACAGAAGCATCCTGTAAGAGTTGCCAAGCACCTCCAGCAAGCTCTGCTCTCCCCTGCCCCATGGCAGCCCTGCCCATCCCTAATGCAAGGGTGTTCTGGATTAGTCGGAGGCTGCACAGCCCCTGTCTGTCCCCTAAAAACATCAGGATCCCCTGCCACAGGCTCATGCAGGAACCAGGGCTGTGCCTGCCCCTTCGGGGCCACATAACACCCCCCTCCCTGCAGCTCAGGGCCTTTCCCACTGCACACATACACATGCCTGGGGGGGCACACAATCCCAGCCACCCATTTAAATAAAACGGGAAGGTGAAGTCAGCCTCAGATCCCAGTGTGCCACTGCCCATCTGGAATACTAAATAAAATCTGCATTTTGGTGGCCTGGGTTGATTTATCCCTATGTATGGAAGGGCTTCACCGCTCACCTGCTCCCTATTCTGCCTAAACTGTCATCTACCTCGCTGACTTTAGCCCTTCTTTACTCACTACCATACAGCTTTTCTTCACTAGCTATGGATATGTAGAACCAGAGAAAACTGCACCTTTATTGTTTAAGAAGCTTTAAAGAATTTAAAGAAATTTTCTTTTTAAGAGAAATTAAGAAATTTAAGAAAATTTCTTTTTAAGAAATTACCTGTGTGTCACTGTATGAGTCAGCTGGCTGGCTCTAGATGCAACCTCCCCTTCCCAAAACCCATCAGCCACAGGGCAGCACGCAGCTTGGCAGCACATTTGTGTGAGCATGGCTTGGATTGTCAGGGAGGTGATGTCAGGATAAGGATGCTACAGGATAGATAAGTAGATACAAGGGCACACTGACTGTTTCTTACACACCAGATTGTATCTTGATTCCTATCAAGATTGAGTATCTAAGCAATTGTGAAACTTCCCCAAGCTAGCAGAGCTTTCTGCATATCATTCTCTCCAGAACTTCATAGATGTACAGATTGGCATCTGTATCATTTTGATTTTCATTCACTTGTCCAAAACACGGTATACAAAATGGCCTACCTAAAAGTAAAAGTATTTCTAAAACCTATTTCTTAAGCATAAAGGAAAAATCCCTATTGATTATTGCTCATTACACTCACCCCCACTTTATATGTCCTTCCAGTGTAATGCAAATTATGAATCTTGTAATTTCACACTTCCATTTGTAGAAAATTATAAGCAATTTCAACATTATAGATACATATGCACACAGTCTGGGTCAGATCTGCAGCTTCATCTCCAGTAGAGGTAAAAGTGTTACTTGTGCATATTGCAGCACAGAACCACATGGATACTATGTAACTTCCAGAGGGGGTGGACTGAAAGCAGTGCCCAAGTCAGGAGTTATGAAAAGGTCTCTGAGTGTGATTGTAAAGCTAGAGATTGACAGAAAAAGAGATTGGAAATTAGTAGAGAACATCATTAATAGCAGAAGGTGCTACTACATAATTTGGAAGGCACTTTCTGGGACCTGTTTAATCTTTGCCTATAAAAAGAAAGGGAGCAAGAGTACCTGTTAACCTGGTAACAGGGCATATTACTGTGCTGAAGAAATGTGAAGCAACAATAACTGAAATTTGTTTGAATTATTTTTTCAGAGCCCACTGAGGAATGAGCAGCCACAGAGGCAATACAGAGTATGGTGAAGATAGTTTACAGCGGAATGTTGCAATTACAGGTCACACAACTATTGTTTAAAACGAATGGCTTTAAAATCTATACTTAGAGGTGCTGCGCTAGGTGCTGCATGACTGCTTGTAAAGTAGATAAGTTGCCTAGTCTACAAATAGCTTGAATGCTCTCCACTCATTTATAATACATAGTTCTGCCTTCATACAGGTTAATTACAATGTCCGAGAGCAGATAGGAAACACTTCTTCTGAAATATCACAGTAGTCTTTTCTCACTGTCAGGTAGCTTACGCCTCAAATACAAACCTATCTTGTTTTTTAGGAACGAATTCAGCCAATACTGAAGTCAAAAGTCAGCCTGCCGGTAGAGCTGGCTGATAACTTTTTGACCACTGACAGCATCCCAGCGGATGATGGCTACCAAGGGCTTACGCTTCTTAACAATATTTTTTTGGGTTTTTGTCGTTTTTTGTCGTTCTTTAAAGGCACTTGGGAGGGATAGCATAGTTTCTTGTGTGAGCTTTGCCTTCTATAAAAAAAAAATATATACACATATAAGTACATTTACATAGATTTATACATACAAGTATTTGTAATCTCTGTTTATATATATATAAAACAAAAACAAGATCCTATTAAAGGAAAAACAAAACCCTATTAAAACAAAGCATTATTCCAAATGCGCAATTTTCCCCAAGAGAGTGATAAGGCTGAGCTGGAAGAGGCAAATAGCAGATCCATCATTTCAGGCTTCTGCTTGGATATTACTGTGAAGAAAGTAAAATGAAAAGCCACCTCAAGCATAATGAAGCACTCACGCTCCACGTGCCAGAACCACTGACCGTGGAAAGAGATGCCCTCATAGGAATGAAAGGTTGGCACAGCTCTTCGCTAGACCTCCAGGCTGACTGCGTGCTTCAGGTACCAATGCGCTGGGGTAATGATTACGAAGTGCTTAACCCCATCCCAAACCTGAAGGTTTTTCGCAGCTCCTGAACTGAGGAGGAAGTAAGGGGACCACAAGATTATACACAATACACACCAATACAGCGTGCACTCATTTCCCCATCTTGAGAGTACAGAAGGGCAGCTTCTCGGTGTCTGTAAGTAGGTCCTGTACCTGCTCTTCTCCCAGCAAGAACCTGATGCCTTTGTAAATGTCATGTTCACATCCAGACTTCAAGCCCAGCTTTGCTTCAACTCATGCCAACACAACTGCGCTGTGCAGGCAACTGTAATGCTGCCCCAGCTCTTGGAGTGTTTTGGCTGCCTGGAGGACAGGGTGGCTTTGTGTGGAGGTGGTGCTAGGTGACATCTGGGGGACAATGTGCATGTTTGCAGGTAAAAGTTCAAGGTGGGGCTGTGCACATTTGTAGGGGATGGTTAGGTTCAGGCTAAGGGGCAGAACTGGGGCAACCTGTGTGGTGCAAATGGGTTGGTGCAAAAAGGTGAATTCAGGACACAAAGACTCAAGACCCTTCAAGGGGTCTTCAGCCCCTTTCTTTCAGCTTGACTGAGCTGAGGATGGTCAGGCTTAACTGAAGTCTTCTCAAGCACCTCACCGCACCATGGCAAGCCTGACCCACATCCAGTTCAGGAGAAGGGATGCAGAAAGCTTTGGTCGCAATCTGTAATGTCTCTTAAACAGACTGGGAGTTCCTCTCTCTCCAGAGCAGACCAGGATAAAAGTACTGTGTTGTCCTTCCCCAAATGAATCACAAGATTTGTTTCAACAGAAAGTATGGCAGATTATCAAATGAAATTACTAAATCCTTACCCCGTTATTTTGATGTAATCAAAGTTCAGAAGGATGTAGGAACCTGTCTTAGCTAAACAAGAAGTAGCACAACACCCCTGGAACCTTTGTGGGGAAGGAAGGAAAACAGCTTTTTCATGACCTTGGTGAGTATGTTAATCTACTCCCTTACCTACCACTGTACTGTATATAACAAAGTCTTTACACCCTGAAAGTCTCTCTCCTTTTTTTACATAACCAGAATAAATCAAATAAGGTATTAAAAAAAAAAAAAAAAAGAATTAAACCCAGATCACATTTAGCTGGGAGAAAGATACAGGTTTGAAAAGGGGTGCAGAGGCGCACAAGCCTGGTGGTCTGGTTGCAAGAGCTAGTCCCAAAGCCCAGGGGAAGGCAGAGGAAAAGAGGTGCAAGGGTTCTGTCCTGTTTGGGAGAGGTGACGTGTGCTGTGGGAGGTGCTGGAAGGGAATGCAGGGTGAAAAGTTAATAAAATGGTGGTGTCCTGCTTGGGAGAGGGGAGGTGATACTGCCTGGGGTATGGAAGGAGACAACAGGCAGAAGGGTTTTGTCCTGTTTAAAAGAGACAGAGTGTGCAGCTAGGGAGTGGGGAAAGAGCACAACAATTGTGCATTACGTGGATTTGGGGTGTGAGGAATGAAAATTTATTTCTAGCACAAATTAAAGCTACATCTCGAAGTGCAGGGCCAGACTCTTTCAACTGATCAAGTTTACATACTATCCTGATCTGGAACTGCACTGATGATTTCCTTCAAGATATGAAAAGTACCCAGGAATTCACTTAGAGAAAAAGTCATACCCTTAAACTGTTGAACATGGAAGTTGTTTAGGCAGATATTTTCTTCATGTTTATTGTCTAGTAAGTGCAATATCCTGTAACTGGAGGGGGGGGAGGGGAGAGAAAAAGATAAATAAACAAAACCCCCAACATGCTATTTCTTAAATTCTGAAGGTAAAGGGTTGTGCAGGTATGTTGTGTTTCTGGGTTTGGAAAGACAACCTGGATGAGCATGCCTGGGTGGATGTCAAAAGGCCATGAGCTAGCTGGTGCACTGCAGGGTGACAGCTGGGCATCCATTGCAAGGATTTGGTGGCTTTGTTACAGAAGAAAATTATACTGGGTATTCATGCAGGCTACTGCTAAGCTGTTTAAAGCAATACACAGATTAATAAATAATTGAAAAAGCTTAAAGGTATAGGAGGATAAATTTATTGTAATCCAGTAACAAATGATGCAAAATATGGCAGGATCCCAAACCCCATCAAGAAAAGGTGTGTGACTAAGTGGTATCTTAACCAAATGCATTGGAAAAGGTGTGCCAGCCTACGGACAGGTGTGTTGCATTCACTGAACAACCTACAGATGCTTAAGCAATACTTAAATGTATAATATGTCTGTCATTCCTTTCTGTGTCAGACCACTGAGGAGACAAAGAGCAAATATCCAGTCTCACAGGAGGCCATGGAAGACCTAGATATCGTGGAGTAAAATACCAGATTTTAAAAAGTCTTTACCTTGAGAAGATATTCCATCTCAGGACATACTGAATAGTGAGTAACACTGGGGAAATGATCCTCAGACTTGAAATTTCAACAACAGCTCATGAAGAGTGAGTAAGCAAAGCTGAAATGCCCTATTAATAGCATAGGCTGACAAAACAACAGTAAAGTCTTTCCCTCTGTGTCATGCACACTGTAACTAAAACATGAACTGGCTAATGGCACCATTCTTGAAAAAATATTACATTAGTATTTTCCAGGAGGATGCTCACTTGTAAAAATGGCATTTCTAATAAGGAAAGGAGAGGTTTTCTGCAGGAACTAAGAGAATTTTCTACAAAGTATAGGAATTACCTTAATATATTTCACCTATTTTTTTCCTGAAAATAGGAGCCGAGTAACAGTTGTATAAATAAAATGTTATTATAATATAGATAAAATACTAATTCATGTAAGCATTGTTACATGATTCTCCTCCCCCTCTTATTGGAAAAAGAGCAAAAACACATTCTTGCCTCCTCTGGATTAAAAAAGTTGCTGGCAGAAATGAAAAAGCTAAGGACTGAGAGATTTTTTTTAACATTGTTAAACAAAGCACATAAGCTTTACTGAGAGCTGTTCAAAGATAGCAGAAAACCCTATAGCACATACCATTATCACTTTAATCTACCTCTCAAGTAAACTGTCAATCCCACACACTATCCAAACTTTCCATACCATCTGGCAGAAAGTTTATACAGAACCTGAGAAAATTCCTCTGATTCCAGTCCGGATGGACCTAACAGTGTGATTTGTGAGGTTGATCTAACTAAGCAATGCATTTGGATACTTGTCCCACGCATAGCCCCATTTCCTGGCCCTTGGAGAAGACATTCAGGTTTTATTGCGAGAATGGGGAATGGAAAACAGAAAGTATGCTTTCAGGAACCTGAACACTTGCAGGCTGTATATCAGCAGGGAGCAGGGAGCAAGAGGTTGAAGTCTTGGCCCTGCTGGAAGACATCCAGCAAGATCTCTTTGACAAGAATTACTTTGATTCGAAGCACAAATAAATTCAGTAGTTTATCAAAACGAGCTATCGCACTGTATGCATATTTTATAATCAGGCAATAACAACAACAGTTCTGCAATACCCTCAGTAATGTTTCTGGGTATCATCTGACTTCTAGTTAGGAGTATGAGTTACAAGCCACACAAATCTCACTCAGAGAGCTAATTTATTACACTGGTGATATGGTCTCAGGATTAGTCCTCTCCGGCTTTTCTGTAGCTGCTGGAGACGTAAAAATATGGGCAGGTTTTCACCTCCAGCGGTGCCAAGCATATATGCACTACACAATAACCTGACTGTGCAGGGAAAGCCTTTTAAAATGGCTTCATGATACACATCAAATACACTCTGCTTGTGAATTGCACTGCTTCTAATCACAGTTTCCAAATTTCACATAAAAATAACTTCTGTACAATATTAGCAACAAAAAACCCACCTGAGTGAAAAGTGTACTGCGTAATGCATAAAAACTGCATTCATTCACAGCCCCTTATACTGACTGAAGCACTATCTGGTTCAATAGGAATACAGTATCTTGACCAAATGTATATACAAAAAGTCAGTATTGCTCAAGTCCAAGTATTTTCTTTTTCTCTCTCTAAAAGAAACACAAGAAAGGACAAACTGGATTGGTCAAACCACGAATCTGTTGGAATCTTCACCTCCTGCCAGAATAAGCTTCAGGGGGGTTGCTTCTGAGGGTCTGAAATAAACATTTTTCCACTGCTAGTCTCCAGATTAGTCCAGGTAAGAAGTGCAGAAACACCGAAAAAAAAATAGTTATCACAATATTTCCAGGCTACATTTGAAGCAAGAAAAAAAACACCTCTCATTTTAGAAACATTTTTCAAGAATATTACTAGCCAGTTCTGGAAATTCATAATATGCAATAACTCAGATATGTGTTCAAGCTCTGGATGCTAATTAAATTGTAATGCAATCTGAAGTGTTGGGAGAAAACATAAACGTACGCACCCTGAAAGAAAGTCTATATCATATTTTGAACCTTTTTTAGTTAATGCAACCAGTACATCTTCATTGGATCATTACCCTGGGTAGTCTGTATCTGAGCCTAACCAAAGTCCAGACATTTTCCTATCACAATTTATATACTGTGATGGCATTTCTATTATAGGTGACTGAGACAAAATGACTAAGGTTTTTTTATGCTGACACTCTCTGTTATATTTGCTTAGCCAAGTTTGTCACCTGTGAGGAAACACATGCATCCTCTGAGACACATATGAGAGAACATTGGGAAGAACACTGGAGGATTATCTGCATTCAAGTCATTTTGCCTTAAGCTTCACTACAAAATGAGTGATTTGCAGCCCAGTTTAAAGAAAATCCCACTCTCTCATTTCTCTAAGTTAATTTAACAGCCCTCCTGCTTTGAAGTCCAGAAAGACTTTTTTAATAAGGATAGAAGTTAAATTCTTGGAATAAAATTCATAGAAGACCTCCAGTTAACAGGCCAGTTAATGACACCCCTCCATTAGCAAGCCAGGAACACTACTGAACCATACCACAGGTTTCAGTTGAAGACACTGTGTGTGTGATCTACAATGCAATAGTGACAGCAGTTCTAACATGACAGAGGCCAGAAATACAAGGGAACTGCTACAATTTACAGTCAGAGTGCTTCAAAAAACCCACACAAATGCAAATATAGTAATCTAAGGTAAACACAGTCCGCTTAACATGCAAAAGAGGAACTGGATCGTACTGTGAAAAAACAGACAATAATATTTTTAACTGCATCCTTTAATTATTCAATGCAATGACCTCAGAGTGCTATTAATGTGAATTTTTTTTTCTATTGCAGTTCTCCTTTTGTAGATGTCTATTAGTATTTTCAATTTGCAAGTAAGAGATGCAGACTATGAATCTGACCCAAAGCCTACTAAAGACAGAATAAGTCTTCTCAGAGCTGGGAGGGCAACCTATGTGATCTGCTCTGCAAGACAGAGAGACGATCTACTGATCTTGTCTGTACACCTTCAGACTATGAAAAAATGTTGTGCTTCCAGCTGTCATGGGTTCATTTTTTATGCCTGCAACAGAAAAATACATCAGCTCCTACTTCTGTGACAAAATAATAGCTAGGGAAACCCATGTGGCAAGGCCATAAGCTATCACTTCTATTATTAAAAATCACATGAAGACCTAAGAACAATCTTTGGCTATTTTTGAACATCAAGGTTCAGAATTGCAACAATCCTTTGCATTAATTTTATTGTCTTCCCACCTGATCATGGCTGCATACACTTAAGACAGTAGAAGAATATGAAAGCAGCAATGCAGGCTGCTGACTGAACTGAACCAAACTGCACATTTTCCCCACATGAGCTGATTTATTACACTAGCCAATGCATTCTTAGCATTAAGAGACAAAGCTTTATCCAAGAAACCGCTTTGGAAAAATCACTTGGAGATCTGTCAGTGTAACACAATAGGTTAAAATTATTCATAATGGTTGCTACTTTCACATCTATTGTTTAACTTCCCCAGGAAAAAAAACAGAGAAGTGTCTGGGAAGCAAATGGAAGTAGATTTGAGTTTACCATGAGCTTCATATTTTGCAATGGAGGTCAAAAGGAAGCCTTAAAAAGAGCGAAATGAAGTCTGATGTCTTCCCTGCAGATGAAGCTGTCCAGTCAGCTCATGATTTCTGCTGTTGCCAGTAAGTTAAACAGTATCATCGTTATATTTCTGTTTTCCTGTAGAATCAGTAAAGATGCAAAGGGTCTGCTGCCCTTGTAAACATTCCCAAAGCCCTGTATTTTCTGAAGAGTTTGGAAACTGCCAGAAAGAAAGAAGTGCTGAGAAGTTCAGAACTGTTTATTTAAGAGCAGCGTAGAAAATTCCAAGCGTCTAAATGAAGAATTCTGTAGAAAACTGCTCCAAATGACCAACAAATTGGCTTCTCTT
>JAVJGJ010000059.1:45196446-45232868 GCA_035590215.1 Microhierax caerulescens | reverse complement strand
GTAGCCTGAGGGGCAAGCACGAACCGTGCCGGGGCTGCCCTCCGGACCGGATCGGCGAGGCAGGGTTCCCGGCCGCTGAACGCGGAATTTTTCCCTCCTATGAGCGTGAGAGCGGGGCTGAAGAAGACCCGGATAGCTCACCGGCAGCACGGGGACTCCGTACCCGCCGCCGGAGCCTGGGCCGCAGCAGAAGCTGCAGTTTGTTCAAGCCTGAAACACATTTAAGAGCAACGTAATCCAGAGCCAGCAGCTGTAGATCAAAAGCTGTCTGGCTTTCTCAATTTGGAGTCTGGTTCCTAGCAGCTGAGCCGAAGAACTCCCCCACCGCCTGTTGTTTAACGTCTTCCATCTTCACTAACGCTGTTAATTTCAGTACCTTCTGTGGACGATACTTACCTAAATTATCTTCAGCGATATTTCTCAACTGAAGTAAATCAGTCATGAAGAAAACCTAGCGGCGGTGTGAATGAAAACTGTGTGCAGGTACCACCTGCTGTGACTGCTCCCTTGGCAGGGGAGACCTCAGGCTCCAGGTCCACCCAGTCCTGCCTGTTTTACGAGAATGCCAACGGGAATCCCCTGGAAACAAAAGAGAGCAGGGGCTCAATTTTTGGAGAAGTTATGGTGCCTAAATATTGGTTTTGGAGTGCGTGGGCAGGTAAACTAGACACCTATAGGGAGGAACTTATGGCATAAAGATAAGGCAAGCTCATCTTTACCAGAAGGCCCAGAAAAACTCAAGGAATATTTTTTACATTTTCAATGGGAAAAGTATTAGTTCCACAGTGTTGTTTATGTAGCAACTTCTGGGTAAAATTGTGTTTTATAACCCTGTATGCACTTGCAAGATAGAAGGCTTAAAGGCTGATTTTAGGTCAAAGTCACGGACAATTAGGCTTCTTTGGAAACCTTTGAAAATATCTTAAAATGTCCATCATCACTTTGAACTGCCTTAATTCCATTAAAACCTGGCTCTAACTTAGAGTGCAGTTATGGCACAATATAAATAATACTATTGCTCAAATGATACTCTACCTATTAGAAATCCTGAATTTAAGTTCTTGAATTCTGGAATGCCTTGTCTTTTTGGAAGCTCTCATGGCTATCAGCACTGGGCTTGCAAGGCAATTTCAGTTCCTAATCTTCAAATTGCTCTGTGTCCTATTGGGTTTATTTAAAAGTCTGCCTTGTGGGTGATGGTGGTATCAGAAACAGGGGATTATGACTTAATGCAATTACACCGGAGCTGAAGCGGAGCCATGAAGGAGAATCAACTTTTATTCAAACATCTGTCAGCTGTGACATAGATCAGGAGAGATAAAATTAAGATTGAATTATTTTGCCATCTGATGGTATGTTACTACTCAGTTCTTGAATTACATTGAAAAACTGATCTGGACAACAGTGCGTCATCACAGGACAATGAAAACACATCTCTTTTCCCTTATGTCACCCCATAATTGAATTTAGGAAATTTAGAAAAGGGCTTTTCATATCAAGATGTTCTCTCACCAGGGGATCACGTTTTACCTGTTCTTCCCTCCCCACCAACCCCAAGCACTGTGGTGTTGAGTCTTCTGCTGTTCTCTTTTTGATGATACCAAACCAACATCTATTCATAAACATTGTGTCCTTGTAATTTGAAAATTTTTATGGGCATTAGTATACAGTGATCTCTAGGGTGTTGTGGTTTCATTTATGTCAAGCATCATCAGTAAACCAAAACAAATTGCTTATTTGATTCTGGAAGCAATTAATGACAGATGGGTATCTCTCAGATCAGGCGTATCTCTGTGTACTTCCAGAATGGTCAGCGGTGGGATGAATTTTTGAGATTGAACATTTCAGTGTAAATCCAAGTCCTTCACTTTAAACCCCATTTGTGATGGTTTGACTGTGGATTTACTTTGCGCTTCAGGACAGTTTGTGCTGTGTTACCAATGAAACCTTGTACTGAAAGACGTCATGATTTTGCCCTTGTTAGGCAAATTTTAAAATTTTTGACATAGAAAGAAAGAGGACTTGAATGCCTCACCAGAAATGTCTGACTCCGTCTGTGCTAGTCACTAGGGATGGAGCAATGGGAGGATTCAGCACTAAGGTAAACTAATATCAAAGCCATTCAGGAATCGGCAGTGAAATAACTGTTTATAACAAAGCTTTCATTCAGACAACTAGCTGGCAGCTTCATTATTGGCAGGGTTTTGTTAGTCTAACCTGAAAAACTTGTGGTCTGATTGGCAAAAGTACTTAGTACTCACAATTTTAATCAATAAGGACTGTACTTTGAATATAGTAAAATGCTACAAATCCTGAAGAGTCTGAAAATCAGGCTTTGAATGTCTTAAATTAGGCACTTAAAATTGGTGGTCATTTCTGATGATTTTTAATCATTATGTGCACTGCTTCACTAGGATGCCAGCTTATGTTAAATAAGTCTTTCACTCATATAATGATGCACTGTAAAAGGAAACTAAAAGCCTGTTAGGTTATGCAGAGTACTATAAAAAGTGTGCAGTAACTGCCTTCTGAATATTTATGTAATTCATATTTAAATCCATTTTCCTTAGTTCAGGTTAAAAAACTACACTGATTATAACAGTGCTTTTTGCTGTATTAGTGAAACATCCCTGTACATAGAGAGGTGTTCTATGCCATGTGCTTTTACTGTCACAGTTATTTCTGAAGACATCACTGAATATGGAAAAGTTAGCTAAAATTTAAGTAGATAATACCTTGCTTAATGAAATGTGTGCTAATGAACCTGTCTTGTCTTTCAGGAAGTTGCAGAGTGTTAAATAAATACCTTAAGCAAGATAAAATATGTTTTACATAAATAATCACTCAGCTTCCCCTCTTAAATAACTGAGCTTCTCTTTTTTTATTGAAGGAGAATACGATGAGCCTCCACAGTGCAAGGCAGGACAAGATATTGTGCTGCAGTCACCTGTCGACTGGGTGCTTTTGGATGGCCGAGAAAGTTTGGATGACCATGGAATTGTGCAGTATGAGTGGACGCTGCTGCAAGGAGACTCATCGGTTGAAATGAAGGTACACGTGCAATCTCGCGCGTGGCCAGTTACTGGCAGATTGTTGTGTTCATACAGTTTTAAATGTTAAGTGTATTCCAATGGATGTGGCTACCAGGCACCGAAATTAGGATGACCATACAACTTGAGCATTTATTTCATAGAAATACAGAGCAACCCAGTTGGGAAAGGACCTCAAAAGATCATCTGGTCCAGCCTTTCATGGCATGAGGAGCCTAGATGAGATTATTTCATCTGTCCAATCATATTTTGAAAACCTCCAATGATGGGGACTATACCATGTCCCTGGGAAGTTTGTTCCAGCGATTATTTCTAGCGGTTTATACAGTTCACCTCTATCCAAGATGGCACAAGATGGCCAGCAGCAAACAAGTAGATGCTAATACTCTACTGTATTTCAGCTCTGCTGTCTTTCACCGTTGTTTGTGCTCACTGCACTTGGTTTTCTGTCCCTGTGATCCAAGTTAGAGACACCTCAGTAATTTAGTTACTAAAAATAATAAGGTATTTTCATCAACAGTCTTCTGTCAATGTTTATGGAGAAACTGCAAAGAAATGTGTGATGTAGACCTTGTGAGGTATCTTGGGATACTATTTTATTACATCTGTACAATTTCTGCTGGAGTTTGTTTTCAACTTAACCATCAAGAGATGGGTTCTCCATCCTACCCTTCTTTGTGAATGCTCTAGGAGCAGCAGAAAAGGAAAGGAAAAATGTCTCAAACCCATAGACTTTACTCAGTCTGTTCACAGCCCACAATATTCAGGGTGCACCAGGAACTCCACCTATAGCAGGAGTGACTTGTAAAGGGGAGAGCGTGTGGACCATAGAACTTATTGTTGCTAAGATGCTGCCAATGGATAGGAAGAGTTTAAACAGGACAGGATCAGCAACAGGAACAGTCCAAAACCCAAGAGGCCACGTGTGCCAGTGCCACCACCATGAGTAGTACCTGACAGTCGCTGCTTATGTCTGTCCAGCTCAGTAATACAAAAGACAAAATACCAGTATCAACAAAGTTAACTCCAGATGTGTAGTGAAAGAACTAACCAGAGTTTCACCTAACACAAAGAGACAGCTGAATGCATTGAAATCTAAAATTGTCACCCCGGGAAAAACCCAACAGAGCAACTGGTTATTCCTGAGTCTCCTGGAGGACGGTGTATGTGATGTGTAGGTAACTGAAGATTGCCATGGCACAGTTAAGTTACATGCTGCTGGCTGAACCCAAAGAACACTATTGGGTTTCCCTGGTGAATAGTTACTGAAATTTATGCATAAGAAACTTTGTAAATGTACTGCTCACAGAAAACACATTAGGGCTATTCAAAAGTGTTACTAAAGCCAGATCTGTGTGCTTTTGGAAGTTCTGTCTTCTCCTGCAAGATCCACACCTTTGGAAGGGTGACTACAGTCAGCCAGTTCTGAATGACCTGAGGTTGTACTGCAATTTGAAACTGTCACTTCAAAGACCACTGGGATCTTGTCTATCTTAATTTATGATTTTATTGGCTTGAAAACTAAAAGGTCAAAAGGCTTTGATAAGGAGTGTGATTTTATTGGCTTGAAAACTAAAAAGGTCAAAAGGCTTTGATAAGGAGTGTGAACAGCATGATACATAGAAAAGACTTACATGAAGCTTTAAGAATAGTTGCTAGATATCACGAATATTTTAGTATCGAGTTGTTAATCTGACCCTCTGCACCATTATTTTATTTAAATAGCAATTAAATACTCTTTAAATTAATCTTTTATGTAGTAATATATCTAGAGTAAGACAAAAATAAGAAGTTAATTAAAAAATGTAAAGTTCATGTTTTTACTTTTACTCCAAGTCACTCCATAAAATAGAGGCAAGTCTTACATCCATTTTAACTTGCAAGATTCTCATTGATCTTGATGATTTCTTTATATTTGGTAATGGAAAAAAAATTGGCACACGTTCATGCTTGAATATATACTTCTTTTCCATTGTGTTCAAATGAGCAGGGATTTCCCCAACAGATAAGTATCCTGATGATTATCCATGATAATTTTATTTTTAGAGTTGAAAGAATAATTGTGATTTTTTTCATACAATCTTCAGTTGCTGTCTTTAGTGCTTCAGTTGCTGTCCTGAAATTACTGGGTTTCATGTCATTTATTCTTAGAAAACAATATATGAATCCATAGCTACAAGGGAGAATGGGACTGTGTTTAAATAAGAGGCAGCTGTTGCATTGCACTTGTGTACCAAAGAATAAATAGAAGGCAGAGGAGGCAGGACTGCTATAAAGAGATCTTATCATATTGTAGGAGGAAGCTAGTGGAATTTTTTTTTCTATTGTGACTGATTATTTCTTCTTAAATAATTAGCTTCTCAGATTGCTACCACATGATGTAACTGTGCAGCTCCATGACACTTAGGGGCAATTATGTTGGGGTTTTTTTTTAAATCCTGACTATCTGGAAATGTACTATCAAGTTTGAGCCAAATTCTGTAAGAAAGCAGGTACAGTCAGGCATTCTTCAGGGCAGGATGGAGATAAAAATGAAAGCACAGAGGTTTCCAGGAGGAGTGGCAGCATATTCAGAAGTTGGTGGCATTTCTTTGGCTTTGCACTGAGAACAGTTGGACTCCATGGCTCATGAGTTTTAAATACCATATTGTCTCTCCCAGCAGTCATGGTGAACAGCAGCAGGTGGTTTTAGAGCATATTTATTTTTGTAATACACTAAAGAATAAAATTCTAAGGGGTCATATACTCCATCAGGAGGTAATCAACAGCATGATCAGATAACAGAGTACATTTGTGTAAACATTTCAGTCAGGACATTCACTTACCAAAAGAGAAAAATGCATTTATCAATGCACCCTGCTATAAAGGTAGGTCTGGGACTCTATTATGATATTTATAAAAAATTCCCATTCTCTTCTAGGCATGAAAAGCAACTTTGAATAAGCAAACCAAAGAATTTTGGTTTTAATATTAAAGATAATCACAGAGGATTTAATGTATCTTTCATGTTTTTATAAAAATATCCCTGTGTGCTTCATTTGTAAAAAAATGCTACATATCCATTAAACCTGGAGTGCTTTTTTGTAGTTACTGAAGTATGTGTTACTGAATTCTCAGACAGCTGGAGTTACTTGTGACTGGTAATTGTCACAAGGTTAGAAAACATTCAACATTTTCAAGTATCACATTCATTTAATACAAACTTACTTCTAAATGGCTGTGGTATTAGTATTGCCAGTTTGGTAGCCGCTTTAAATTAAAATTTTAAAATTTAAAATATTTTTTAAAGATTAAATTTTAATTAAAGTTCTTTCTGTATTTGTATCACATGACTTTCTGAAACCTATTGTTTAGGCCACTCACTATAGATGAACGTAGTTCTGGTTCAGAGCAAGGCATGGAAATGCAGTGTGTGGCATGAAAAAATCCAGTCCAGCAACTGTAAAAGTTGTATGTGACCTCATCAATGTCATGCTGGACAGAAGTGGGCAGTCTTATTAATAAAACAATGCTATCAGTTACCTTGTCATAAATCAATATATAGCAAAAGTAACTTCTGTGGATACATGTGTACTGTCTACTAACTCAACAGAGGGCAAAATACTCTAATATTTTACTGCCTGCCCTCTAAAATCACATTTCTAAGTACTGAAGAACTAGTCAAATGTACGTTTCCATTTATTCTCCAGTGCTAGGATCCACAGCTCCAGGCACAATGAAAAACAGTACAGTTAACAGAAGTTAAGTGTGTTTATTTTAACAAGAGGATGCAGAAAAAAGATCAAGCCGTTACATGTTGATGCACATGTTTGAGTGGGCTGGCTAGACTTAAGAGAAATATTTAATCTGTGTGAAAAGCATTGTACAGAAGTGAGCGCCCTATTCCTAGAAGTTTATGGACAGATCCTTTATACCAATATGGATTTTTTCATTGTGTGTCTTTAATCAGGTACCACAACCAGGAACACTGAAGCTGTCCCACATTCGGGAAGGCGGGTATACTTTCCAGCTAACTGTGACAGACACTGCAGGTCAGCGGAGCTCTGACAACGTCTCTGTGACCGTTCTGCCCATGGTTCATTCTGCAGTAGGTGAGAAAATGACTGGAGCTGTTGCCTGTGTGACACCCAGGGCATGGTTTTCAGAGCAAGGGTCTTGATGGAGGCAGAAACCTTATTCTCCATATCTAGTGTTTTATTTTGCCCTTATTTATCACATAATGACACCTCTTTCAGCTTTGAGTTGCTGTTTCAAAGTGAGAAAGTGAGCAAGCGCCACTTGTTTGTTAGAGCAATATTTTCAAGCATTTCAATGTTCATCCTTGTATTGCTAATAAGCGTGCAGGGTTGGAAAAATTAAATACTGCCATATGTGTCAGGCATATGATAGCATTTCGTTGTATAGTCAGATGGTGCATGTGACATGACAGGGCTTGTGCTATAGGGAAGACCCAGTTAAAGTCAGTTAATAGTATGTGTGAGACACAAACTAATAATAGTATTGACCTGCACCTGTAGTCTAAAAGATGACATCGTTTCTTGTTTTCACACACGTAAGCTTTTCTGTGTAACGGTTGTTACCAAAGCTTTATGTTACTGGGGAAACAGACCCATCATTTTTAAACGCTGAGCTCAGGAAACTTGTAAAAAGCATAAAAGGTACAAAACAAGTTAGTTTTCAAAACAAGTAGCTGTCAATTCTGAACTCTTTAATGTAATAACTTCTAATTACATTGTCATTGCCAAGTTGCTAATACAGATCTGCTGCCCAGGCACAAAGTAAAAGTTAAATTGCATCATCACTATGTTCAGCTGAACCAGTGAAAATTTTGCTCTTCAAAGAGAGTATTCCCTCTAGCAATAAATTGGTATTACAAAAATCCAGTTATGAGTCTGCTTAATAATGCCTGTATTCCAGTTAATGGATGACAAAGTTGTATTCATTAATGTTTAATTCAGCTAAAGCAGCCAGAGATGTTTGCTGGCTAATTTATTTACTGCTGTGGTATCTGTGGTATCTTTTGGATGGAGCACATAGAGTATTTGCTGCCTTTTTTCTTTTTCTAATTCCCCAAGTAGGTTTGCAATTCAAGTGCTACTGCTGTAGTTAAACCAGTGCCTGGTGCCTTAATGCATGCAAGACCTACGCTATTTTTAGTGCTGAGTTTAGGAGATGCATTTTCTAAGTATGATTTTAGGGGTTTTAAATAGGCGCCTGTGTTTCTGCCATACTTCCTTAGCGTTGTGCACCTTTTTGTATGTAGCAGGATAACAACCACAGGCTTCCTCATGCAGATCGATTCGCTGTTACAACATTAACCAAACACTGAATGTGATAGCGCTTTACAAAGCAATGAATTACACTGCTGCTGGTAAGACAAAAGCATAGATGTAAACACTTGGTAATTACAGGGTCAGAACAGGTTTCAGGAAAGCTTTGAGTATGCAAAATGAAACGTCCAGAGACAATCTCAATTTCCAGGGGAATCTAAATATTAAAGCAGGCAGCAATCAATTCATTCTGGTGAAGGTCACTTGTGAGACCTTGTGTTTAGTCCTGCTTTGGTATGTGCTGCTGTATTGGAGTCAATAGATTGCTGGTGTAAATAAATGATGAGCATTCTTTTCATCTTTGATTAGGTTGCAGAAAACATGCCATAGAAGATCTCATATGTGTGTACATAAAATAACATTGTCAGAAATACAGAATGGGTATGTAGTAGAAGTTATGTGTTGGGGAGATGCAGTTACAGACATAGAGATTTCATTCATCTATTTTTAGGACTGTCCTGGGTCTTTTAAGCCTAGGAAGATCTCCTTTCAGCTTAGGCCAGCAGAGTGAAGTGCTGCAGGGGTGCTGCACAAGGTGTAAGGTGCAACTGCCTCCAGGTTGAGTATTCCTGTAGTAAAGAGATTGCCAGAATAGTGAGGAGGGTGCCTGGAACAGCTATTAGCTATATTAGCTTTTGTGTCAATATAGCATCACATAGCTGAGCCCGGCCTTTCTTCAACTTCCTGCCTTGTTCACGGTCCCTCCTGACATGGCATAGCTTTGCTTTTGCCTTGATGCTGCAGACTTTAGCCATTGAGTCAGCATTTACTGCTGTGGTATCTCTTTTGGTAATTTGGGAATTGTTTCTTAACAGCCTGTGTTGGGGTTTGCTCTCGCTACCAGTTTATCTGCGATGACGGCTGCTGCATTGACATCACATTTGCTTGTGATGGTGTGAGGCAGTGCCCTGATGGATCGGATGAGACTTTCTGCCAGAACTGTAAGTGCGCCAGGCCACAGCGTAGATTGTGAAAGCCACCACAGCCTGAACGACCAAAGGGGAATGATGCCCCTTCTGTGGCCTCTTTCCCTGTGGGCCAGCAGCTTGCTCCCACCATGGAGCCTTTCACTGGAAATAGCACGTGGGAAGGTTTAATGTCTGCATACAGCAGATGCTCAGAAATTAACTCCCATTTTTTCAAAGCATATCAAAATATCTGTCCCCAAATGAGAGATTTTGTGTTGAGTTCTTGACATTTAAAAGATCAGTTCTATACTTGCATGGTGATTCTGGAAACAGGGACCCTGTTCTTGATCTGAAAAGGTGTCTCAGATGTACACTTCAGTGTGCACTTACACACCTTGCAAGAATCTAAACACTGGAAATATGAGAACCAGTTAATTCACCATCTCTTTGTTTGCTTCCATTAGCCATCTTCAATATAAGCCCATGCCCAGCCAAGTGAACAAAAATCTTCGGAGGGTGAATTGGCACAATGGCTAACCACTCTTTCATTGATATTTCAGTTGCTGGATTTCACTGTAGTGTTCATGAGTACACTCTTGTTTAACAGCTGGTGGTGGGCAATTGGTAACTTGCTTTCTATCTGGAACTCACATTTCATCATATGTCTGAAACTGAGGAAGTGGGTTAGCCTGCTTCAAGGCCCATATCAGAGGGTCTTCCATCAGAACACTGTCATTCCCTTCAATTCTGTACAAAAATTATTTTTGTTTCTGTTAACACAGTCAGTCCAGGTCGGAAGACGGTAACACATGCAGCTCTTGGCACTACCCAGCAAAGGACTGTAGGACTGACTGAAAACACTGATGAAAACTCTGCAGAAAAGACCCTGAAAGCCACTGCCAGAAACCAGTCGCTTCTCTCAGTGGATGCAGACATGTCTAACCAGTCGCTTTCTCAGGGACCAAAGAAACAAACCAGTGGATTTGTGCCAGGTGAGAACTGAAACAAATCTGTTTCAATAAATCATTCTCTTTAAAGAAAGAAAATGTCCTGCACCTTAAACTTACTTAAATTGTCTTTTGGTGCCTGGCTAACAGTAAAAAATTGCAAATGTGAAAAATACAAAAGAAGCTTGTAATAATGAAGTTACAAGCAGGTATTGCTTTATAATTGTCAAGTCTGGTTCTTACCAGGTGCAGAAAGTTAGTTAAAGTGGTGGAATGCTAGGAAAAGAATACAGTCTAAGGAACAAACCGTGTGGTGAGCTAAACACAAATTCTGCCACAGGTTCAGCTGTATAAGCTGATATATGAGGCTTTTTAAATCTGTGGGGGAGTACCTTCAGGAGAACCTAACAAAGTACTGTTCAACCTGGGTGAGAGTAATTGCTTTTCTCCTGGTGCCAACTGATGACTTTTTTTTTCCCCACAAAGTAATATCTTGATTATTATGGGCGCTTTTTTCTGAAGTGTGTCTCGAAGGCAGGAGAAATTTTTCATCACTGTAGAGAAGGCTCAGTCTTTGGTATCAAGCAACACCAGGTGCCCAGTAATATTCTCCACAGAAGCTACAAGCCTGTTGTGAGTCAGCGTCTAGTGATGTTACAGGCAGAGTCACCAACACTTGCCTTGGTAAAGCTCCAGAAGCTTCAATGAAATTGGTGTGTCTTTTAAGGTTCCTGCTGGTGAATTAAAATGATCTGAAATGGCAATTGAATGAAAGCAAAACTGTGTGCACGGAGCCCAAAATATGTATGAGGCCTCTCACTTCCATTTCTTCATGGTTCAGTCTGACTCCTGCCTGCAAGGTGCAACTATTTATAAACAGCTTTGTTTTCTTGTTGCAACAAAGCAGTGCTCAGAGCCCTCTGCTGCTGACTCTTGTAAAGGGCATTTCTCTGGTTGACACCGATTTTCTTCAGATGCTTGTACTCCATCTGTGGAGACTGCAAAGGGAGAGAAAAACAACGTTCTTCAAGAATTTACCTGCCTCAGTGAACGATAGCAAAATCTGCTCTCAAATACTTCCCCCTTTTCTGGCAGTGTCGATGACCTCAGTGCTCCTTATTGGAATGATTTACAAATCTGAAGACTGCCCCAAACCCTTCTCACCCGCATAGTCCCGAGTGACAGCTGATATGGGGCCATCCAAACTAAACATCAAATTGCCAAAGGGCATTGCAGGCTTCAGTGGAAAGTCAGCTGCTAAGTAGGTCACAAAAACCATTGAGTTTGTGAATCCAGAAGTGAAACCAGAACTGAGGTCACCTACTTTGGCAACCTGTAATCAGAGGTTATTATTGGAAGTGCGTGTAAACGCATGGCACTTTTGCATAGTCATTTTCTGTGTTTACCCGTTGCACAGTGACTTACTTGCACCATTTTTGCTCTCGAGGTAGCCTTTTGCACAGCAGTGGACAGTAAAAGAAAAAATTTAGTATAAAACTAAAAAGATATGATGGGGGTTCAGTGTACTACTAGAAGCTGTTATAATCTCTTTAATTTTAAACAGGCGAGATTTCCAGCTGACCATGTCTGTGTTTAATTCTTGAGATTTTAATATTGATCTTTTGGCAAGACTCAGTCAGAATTTAACTTCAGTTAAATGACACTTAAGGATTTCCTTGAAGAACAGAAGAACCCAATCCTTACTGACCCAGGAGCCCAGTGCTTTTAACCAAAAAAGCAGCAAACAGCTCAGTGAGTTTTTAAATCACCTGTGGATCAGTTCCAAAGAGAGTGCATGTGGTGGGACGTGAAGAGGTGCTAGTTACCTGCGTCCAAAGGGAAACTGCCAAAATCTGTTCTGAGTTGCTGTCTGCTCATGCAGCTATTTAAACTCCATAGGAATCACATGCTGTATGTTAATGCTTCCCAGAGGTCCAGAGAGGTTCAAGTCCAGACCCAGTGGCAAGCACCACAGTCTTCCAGGAGTTGAGGAGACAGGCATCTAACCTATTCCTAAAAATCCCTCCAAAAGCATTAATTAGATTTCTCTCCATCACTGCCATCTCAGGAAGGTTACAGACCAAATCTAATAATTAAGTGCTACAAAAATGAGAGACACAGAAGCAGTGGAGCAGCTCCATGAGGCCCATCTGGAAAAGTGTTCAGGAGGGCAATAACGGCTAGATGCATTTTTGAGGAGAGGTAAGCAGCACTGAACAGAAATCATACCAGAAGCCTCAAAAGTTTAGCAATTTCACTGGCAGAAATCCTGTTCTGGGATGGACTGTCTGCTGAGACAGCACCAGGCTTGCTGCTGCTGCCAAGGCAGAACCTGTGCCTCCAAGTCACAGTGTAAAGGTAAAGACCTTGTTGGACCAAGGCAATAATGTTACTTGTTGCCTAGAGTGGACTTTGCAAGCATCCAGGCTCCTGAAACACCATTATAAATAAATTTCAAAAATAAGCTTTAATGACTTCAGTGTCAGCATGGCGAAAAGCTGCCTACTTAAGATATATATTAAGGGGTATGGCTTTACAGCAGCAGGACAAGTTCTAGCTTTTCACTTGAGAACACTCCATTCAGGGCTACATTTGTCTTGCTTCTTGGCATTTGCAAATCATGATGGAAATACAAGCCAGGAAGGAAAACATGATGCTCTTGGATAATGGACGGCAGGGCAGAGCAAGAGGAGGTGTTAATATTAAGGATAATGCCTAGCAGAGACAGCACATGGCACGTTCTAGGTGGCTGCTAGACATGATTCTTGATACAGAAGCTTTCAGCTGACTTAGCAGAAGTTTTTCCCAAGAAGTTGCAGGACTGGGGAGTTGTTTTGTTTTCTTTTTTACATTTGTTTTTATTACAGTGGTGGTTACAGTACCAATAAAGACAGGTCCCTTCTGCTATTTACCTCCCCATTAGCAGCTATCACATCAGAGAATCCAATAAAGATGTACAATAAAGGGACCTCCTTGTCAAGGATTACCATATTTATCTTTTCTCTATTTTGAAAGGAGCTGGGCTAAGCTGTAGTGTTTTGGACTGTGAGATAGTTCCTCGCAGCAGGAATATGAGCTTTCTGCCTATGAGGGTAATACTAGAGGAAATTTGTCCCAGCATCCATTTTCTCCTTATAGTTTCTCTGTTCCCAGTTTCCCTTAACCTGCTATCTTTATTCCAGTAGCCCCTCATTTTTGTCTCTGACTTGATACGAGCTTTTTAGGGATTTACACTTAGGTATGCAAATGTGAAAATACGCAAGTCCGAGGTAAGGACTGTTCAAAACTTCTACCTGACTTAGCAAGGGATCTATTCACAGTAAAAAGAAAAAAAAATCAACAAACCCCAAAACCTAAACCAAAACCCCAAAGCCTTTCATTGTTGACAGTGAGTGACCATTATTCTGCACTCCTGCCTTCCCACTGTGCTTCCTCTGCAGTCGGGTGACTCCAGGGGAACACCAAGTCCGTCTCAGATAGAGCCTCGTCAGGCACTCGGAGCACGGAGTCTTCTGCAAGAGGCTCATGGTTTACTTTTGCTCAAGCTGGCAGGCCAAACGTTTTCTTCCAACATGTCATAGTTGGGAGTGGATGCAGGAAGAGGCATTTGATGTCGATAAAGGAGTCTTCTCCCTTTTGCAGACACACCTCCATAGCGAAGTAACCCAGACTGCATCTCCTCCAAAGGCCAGCGCAGCATTTCTGCATGGCTGCCTCCGAAGTGCCCCGGTCTCCTTCTCCAGGGAAGTTCTCAAGCCCAGCTGCATATTCTGGCACTGCTGCACTTGTAAATGAATGTACCAAAAATACAGTTGCAGCAAAGCACACTTATGTGAGCAACAGGCTGGTTTCTAAACAGCAATAGCCAGCCTAGAAGACAGATTGGATTCACAAGCAGCCTGAAGATCTGCACCCTGCAGCACAGCCAGCTCAAGTGTATAAATCACCGTAACAGCTTTGCATTCCCCTGGCACAGGGTCTCTGCCTCTCCCCGGGCTGCCCATGCCAGCTGTTGTGCAGTACTGCTCAGGGCTGGGATTGCAGTGTCTGACTGAGTGCCCAAGCCTTGGCCATGTTTTTGCTGCGGAGGCATTGACAGCATAGCCATAACTGAGATCTCTGATTTAGGGTGACTGGAAAGGGCTACAAATCACCATGTCCTAGGCACGGACTAGAAAATGAAGAGAAAGTGAAAACAAAACAAAACCCACATAACGTGCTTCATGTCAAGCTTCTAAACTTGTTTAGGGAAATCTTTCTTTGTTGTAAGATGTTGAGCAGTACTGACTCCGATAACCCCTCCAATCCTGTAAGAAGTCTTAACAAAACCCTACAAGCTTTACTGAAAGGATTCTGTGATTCTTCTACCCTCCCAAAGTTTTCCCACTAAACTTCTCTCCATATTCAGGTATAGCTGCCAAATGCCTTTACAAACAGTTGACTTAAATATTCCCTTTATTCAAATGACAGAAAAACAAATTTCTGAAACGGGCATTCAGATCTAGTCTTCTCATGAAAGCTAGACCAGCTCTAAGAAGAGCCGATGTCTTTTGGGTATTTCTAAAATAAAGACAAATACTCATTTTATTTCATTTACAGAAGACAGAAGCGGAAAAGAGCTGCTGGTTTTGGTCCCAATTACATCCAGATTATTTTTCGCAGCTCCAATATCATACAGGTACCTTAAAGCCAGTACAGCTTACACTTAGAATTTCCTTAAGTCCTCTTTACGTGCCAGAGCAACTCGAAGAGCCTGAATGAAAACGAGGGCTGCAGCTTCTTTCTAAGGCATTTCCTAGCAGGTGAAGGTAGCATTCATGCCCTCCTACCCATAATGGCATGGCAATAAAGCCAGAGCCTGGGAGGCTGTGCTGTGCCTTGGCCTGAGGACATTAGCACTAACCTTATACCAGTATTGATGAGTCATGGAATCATAGAGTGGTCTGGGTTGAAAGAGACCTTAAAAATCATCTAATTCCAACCCACCTGCCATGGGCTGTTCCAGTGCTTCACCACCCTCACAGTAAAGAATTTTTTTCCTAATCGAAATCTACCCTCTTTCAGTTTAAAACCATTACCCCTTGCCCTATTGCTACAGGCTCTGCTAAAAAGTCTGTCCCCACCTTTCTTACAAGCCCCCTTTAGGTATTGAAAGGCCACTGTAGGTCTCCCTGGAGCCCTCTCTCCTCCAGGCTGAACCCCAGCTCTCTCAGCCTGTCTTTGTAGGAGAGCTCCTCCAGCCCTCTGGTCGTCTTCATGCCCCTCCTCTGGGCTCGCCCCAGTGGGTCCGTGTCCTTCTTTTGCTGGGGACCCCAGAGCTGGACGCAGCGCTGCAGGTGGGGTCTCACAAGCGGGGAGCGGAGGGGGACAATCAGCTCCCTCACCCAGCTGGCCACGCTTCTTTGGATGCGGCGCAGGACACAGCTGGTTTTCTGGGCAGTGAGCGCACATTGCCAGGTCACGCCGAGCCCTGCATCCGCCAGCTCCCCCGAGCCCCTCTCCCCAGGGCGGCTCCCGACCCCGTCTGCCCAGCCTGTGCTGACGCTGGACTCGCCCCGACCCAGGTGCAGCACCTCGCACTTGGCCTTGTTGAACTTCGTGAAACAATTTAAGCTTTAATTAGCGGCTGTGTTTGTTTGCTGCTGCCGCTGACAGGGATGCGTTCCGCCACCCTCCCGAGCTGCTGGTGGTGGGTGGGAGTTACATGGGATGCGTGTTCCCAGCTAATTGACTTAAACACTTCCTTAACGCCCACCGCTATAGGCAGTTCCAGCTACAATGTTTCACGTTCACATTTTACAGATCTTGCAGCATAGTGTGTTTCCACTGGCACGGGCACAGTTCTGAGGGCTGCCGGCAAACGTATCACAGGATGAAGTGCCCTTCAATATTTATGTTATCCATAAAAACCAAGTAGAGTCATTACATTTACAAACATAGGTAGATTTCTGATTTTTGTGAGGGTGTTGGTGGATTAAGCTGTCGCTCTCGCACCACATGTCACCAGAGCTACTGCTGCAGGAGTTCAGTGGGAGGGCAGGAGGGAGTCCCAGCCGAGACGCAGCAGGACTGCAGCTGCTGCGCTCCCAAGATGGACGCCTCTTGGCAGCAAAGAGCACCTTGTCTCTTCTTGTGTAGTTACAACGCTCTGTGATAACTCCCGTACCACACAAAGCTGAAGTGACTCCGGGTCATCCTCTTTGAAATGTTTTCCGCATGTGTTTTTATGTCTTCCAAGCGCGCAAGCTCTGCATCTGTGTGTGTCAGGTAGCAGGCAAGACCAAGGTGATCTGTGCCACCAGCCTCTGCATCTCCTGCTCTACAGGTTCCAAGGGTGAAGAGCAGCACAACTTGAAATGGCCTCATTTTCAACTACAATATAACTGGTTTAGTGATGTTTTAGCTCAGTTTGGTCTATACCCCATTACAGATGTTTGTAAAAGAGAATTTATATCCATCTCTTTTTTTTCAATGGAAAATGACCCCACTTGGATTTGGTTGAGATGCACTGTGGTTGGCAGTGCAAAACTGAATTGACATTTTAGCTTCAGTTTCACATTATTTCAAAAATTAAAGTTACACAACTGGAGTCAGAAGTTCTTAAAACATTTTTTCCTTCCTAAATCTAAGTGCTTTCACATTATTTAATTCTAGTCTCCTGTAGATAAGACTTCTCGAGTCACTGAACTGCAACACTCATTTATCTTGCTTGACTTTGTGCAGATAACAGTTCCTCAGGGAAAAGAACAGGTGATCAAAATGGGAATGGCATAACGGTGCCAAAGAGAGATCAGCTTGGAGGTGGTCGTCCAGTCCCAGAAACAGGTAAGACAAACCACGTGAATTCATTTTTAATTAGGTTAGTTTTTCATTGAGATGCTATAGATCCAGATACTATAGTCAAGAACTGAATAATGTACTTCCATACTCTGAACTGTTCCTAACATATATGATCATACAGTTTAATTTCACAGCATGAGTTGCTCCAGATATTAGCACCCAAGTGACAGACTAGCTGTATTTTTAAAGAAAAGTTTAAAGGTTTTCGCTACCGATTTCTCACTATATTAAATAAAGTGTAATTTGTCTTAACCTTGTTGTAGGTGCTGTGTTACCCTTAGCCTTAGGCTTGGCCATCACTGCTTTACTGCTGCTTATGGTTGCTTGCAGACTGCGTTTAGTGAGACAGAAGCTTAAAAAAGCTCGACCCATTACATCTGAAGAGTCCGATTATCTCATCAATGGGATGTATCTATAAAAGCTGGATTTAGGTCAGTTGTTTCTCCCCTTTCTCCTGTGTCCATGAACCTCTGCCTCTATAAAAAGACCAAAACCTTTAGTTAAGTGTCAAGTGTAGAAGAAGCCTACAAGGTGAGGAACACGTTCTTCCCCTTCAGTGATAAACAAGCGGGTGGATGCCCATGCTCAGAAAAAAAGACGCGTTCACACTCCAGGGAGTAGCTCCAGTTGGCTATTGCACAGAAGACACTGCAAGGTGGGGAAACCCCAAACTGGCTGTGGGGTGCCCTTGTCCTCCCCACAGCAGCCAGGGCCCCGGCCACAGCAGGGTGCACCCCAGGGCCAGGGCACCAAAGCAGCCAAGGCCGTGCTGGCCAAGGCGCAGAGGGAAGCCTGTGCCACCCTGCTCTTAGTGCTGCCACCGCTGTGCTCCACTCCGGGGACCAGGACGCTCCAGACCAACGCGTTACTGCACTGTCCAGCAGAGACTGATTTGTGTACTTTCCACCTGATGCACTGGGAGTATTTCCATTAAAGAATTTGTCTTGCTTTGTTAATTAAAAGCGATTGCTATCTAAGCACCAGCTTTTGTAATGAAATTCGGGATTTAAGGGACAAAGCATCTTTTTTTTTTTTCATTCATAGTTTAAACCTCTGTGCAGCTAACACAGAGTCATGCTTACTAAATGCTAAAATGAAAAAATACAAGCCCTCAGCAGACAACTTTGGACATACCAGTGCTCAACAGCAGTCACGTGCGATCCCAGAGCTATGTCTCTCCCCTGAGCTCAGGGCTTGTTCAGCCTTTTCCACCCCTAGCTCAACACGCTGCATGGTGTGAGAGAGCAGCACGCAGTGGCTTTTACCTGAGATGCCGGAGTGCAGGATTCCTGCTGGTTATCCCTTAGCTCCCTGCAAAGCTTGAAAGCTTCGGTGACCTGCCCTCACCCCAGCAAAATTCTCATAGAATTAGAGCAAGTAATTTATATGTGTGAGTGAACTTCAGACGTGTTAATAGTAAAACGTGTACAGTACCTGTTATATGTACATATATATACACACACCATGCTGTCTATCTTGTTTGACTGTCCAAGGGCATCACATTCATCGCAGGTCCCAATAAAAACAGTCAAATGAGGCACGCATCTTTTTGTATGTTGTCTTTTGTACTTCAGTAACATCAACTTCAGCAAGAATATTGCTGTGGTATACAAATAGTTTTTCAAGTTGCTCAGTCTTCATTACTTTGTGTAAAAATAGCTCTAATAAACCTATTTTATTCTTATATTTCTTGCATTGCCTTTATTTCCAGCTACCAGCTAAATTTTGTGCTATGGACCGCAGCACGAGAACAGACAGAAATACGTTTCTCCTTTCTGTGAAACAACCTTAAAAGAAGCTGGAATGTGTGCGGTGGGGGTGTGTGTGAGATATTTCGGTTTAGGTGAGACAGAAAAACTGGGCATCCACCTCCATAGCCTGTCTCTTGAGCAGACCCTGAGCTGAGCAGGAAGCAGCCATAGAGCTGGCTGTGCCAGCCGCCCAGGGGACCCAGCTGCCAGTGCCCCCTGCTCGTTGCCCTCCTGCCACATTAGGCACGGTCAGCTTGGTTGTACGTTGGTGTTACATTGGGTCCAGGAGACCTTCTGCTGGTGCTGCCCATTTCTAACCTGGGAGCGCGGCCCTTCTGCGTCCTAGCCTACAGCAGGCATGGCAAATAGCGCAAAACTCAAAAGATCACATTTTAAATACAGCCTTCTAGGAAAGGCATGCTGCCCCTCTGGCTGGGGTATTATTTCCCATCATGGAAATCTGTTTTGGGTTTTAATTTAATATCCAATTCTTCTTCACCATCTCACCACAGCAGCAAGGAAAGTAGCCTTGTCTCACTGCGGCCGTAGTGCTCCTATTACCGAAACCCATCACTCCGGCACACAGCTGGCAGGAGAACAAAAGGTCGGTTCTTGTTCTTCCGGGCAGGACAACAGTGAGATCCTGCCCGGAGCACAAGCCAGGCAGTACAGCCGCGGTGCGAGAAGCTGCTCAGCTTCCCAGTCACTTCACCCAACAGCAGGCTTTGTTGCTGTGCTGCTGCGAGTGGAATCAGCCTTCATGGATTTTGCATATGACAGCCAAGAATCGACGCCTCCGGGCAGAGCTGGAGCGAGAGCAGAGCGGCAGGCAGCAAGTTAGCACGGGAATCTGGCTATGCCGCCCTGCTACGGCTGCCACAGTCTTCCCAGGGACTCTTCTTTCTAGGAGGGGAGCTGGTGACCGTTGTTGCTGTGCAGAGCACCGGCCTGACGCCTGTTACTTCCCATGTAATTGCAAACTCCACAGCCGGAGACCGAAATAAATAAGTAAAAAAGTTTGCCCACCTCACCAGAAAGCCTGGGCATCATCAACTATATGAGAATAAAACAGAGTTAGCAAAGTAACGGATTGGGTTGGCAGCTCCTGTAATTAGCACACGCTCGTCTCAGTAACACGTGCCTTCGCTTAATAGCTTTCATGCTACTGGGCTTCAAAGACGTGATACGGAACCACTGAGCCAGAGCACATCTGAGCACTAGCAGAAAAAGCCGTGGCAAGACACCCTTGTCAGCACGCTGGGGGTGCTGCCCCCTCCTCCCCAGGCTGCTCACAGCCCTCACCTCCCACTGACTCCACTCCTGTAGCCCCTGCCCAGCTGCCCCCGAGGCTGGGGCTCGCTCTCTGCCGCCGCACAGGAGTGTCAGAGCAGGCACTGCTTCTGCCCCATCTTCACGGCTGCATTGCTCGCTGCTGCTGTCATGGACCTTCATGCAAACCCCAGGAGCTGGGGAGTGCTATACAGTCTTTACGGTGCAGCAGCTGCCAGATATTCTGTGTGACAATCATCACTATCTGAGATCTGCCAGATGTGGGTTTCCTGTCCTAAACGCTGACCTGTGTCTATCCACACATCTGGCTATGTGCTCACACCACCTATTGTTACTACCAGCGTGCTTTCAACAGGTAAGCAGGGAACATGGATTGCTCCGATAGCCTACACCTGTGGATATTACACCTCTGTGTATTAGGAGAGGTCATGACAACGTTTTTTTGTTAGTGTATTTTAATGTTGATCAAGATATATATTTTGGTTAGATGTCTTTTATATTTGCAATTGTTTTGCCCTTCAGGCCAACTTACATACACTTAAGGGTAAAAATTATTTCAAAGTAATGAGCAATACCTACCTGAGGTTTGTCTATAATTAGAAGCTAGAATTATAATTTTTCTGTGATGTGGGCTGCTTGCTGCCCACTTCTGCAGCAGATCCCAGCCTGAACATCCCTGCCATACGTAGTCTTTCCATAGCACTGCAGGATTATACCAGGGGCAGTTCCAAAAGCACATTTGCAAAACAAAAAGGCTGAAATAGGTCAGTGTGATGCTCCATTTGCTTTTTAAATCCTAGATAAAGCATAAGAGTTTCAATCCCAAACTCTGCAGAGGGAGCCAGAGGCACGAACCAATAGCAACACAAACACGCCACCCCAAAACAAAGGGCGAGCCTTTCTAGTAAGCCCCAACAGAATTCACAGTCATGCATCGCTGAGATCTATGCTTGCTGCTTTCCTGAGCATCAGGAATTGGGATTTTTTTGGTTTCTAATGGCAAAAGCTAAGGGTAAAAGCAAAGGAAAACGCTAGAAAAGACTCAGAGCACACTGATGGATGTAAAGACCAGGCAGAGGCAATAAGTGTGTAATTAGTACAAAAGAAAAGAGCCCGTGAAACAATCAGCTTGACCTGAGTGGTAACATGCTGTGAACAGGGACTATTTAGAGGAGAAATAAATGTGTAAAAGTAACTTTTATATTTTTCAACCAATAGTTACTTCAGTCAGAAAGCAACAACAGGAGGCTACAAATACATTTCTATTACAACAGAAGCACTTGCTGAACGCTGCACTCTGCGCTCGAGCTCTGAAACACGGAAAGAAGTCTAGAGGGACTGAATCAGCACAAATAGCCAGTTCAGAAACAAGTTTTTAAAGATACCTCCTAGAATTTTAATTTTTTCATTTCTAAGGCTCCTGGCTGACAGTTATAAACCACTCATAAGTCAATGAAAAGTGTATTTTGAGCAGGCAAGAAAGGTTCGGTGCTGTGAAGGCTTGAGAGTCACAGCTTGTAAGGATGTCGTCAGCTGCTTGGGCAACAGAAATCTTTAATCGTGTTTTTAAAAGCATGAAGTTTTAGCGCAGTTCTTCACAACTACCAGATCCTAATACACAAAAGATGCACGTCAGATATCTGCATGCAAAACAAATGACTGAACAACATCGATAGAGAGGGAGCAGGGATCTTGAATGGGTGCAGGATGGGAAAGGACTTGAAGGCAGGCAGCACAACAGAAATTTGGAACTGTGGGGAAAGCAGCATCCCTGAAGGCTAATTCCATGCACAAGAGGTGACTTTCCTGAGGCTGCCTCTATATCCAGAGCACACAAGCTTCTCCAGAGCTCTGGTCAGAGCGTTAGCCTAGGCAGATGCTCTTAACCACCCATTTTCCTAACCAGAGACCTTTTAGAGTGTCCTCCTAGTCCATGAGGCATCTGAAATAAAAGTCACTGATTAACCTCAGATGCCCCTTTTCCATTACAGGGAGGAAAAAAAAAAATAAAAAATTGGCAGAACATCATAAACAAGATACTTAACCTGTTCAAAATAACAATACGTAAGATGCAAACATATGCCTAAACAGGGCTGGAAAAAAGGACTTCAGCTTCTCAGCAGCATCAGGGAGCATTTTCAAGAGTATCTGTTGGGTCAGTTCTCAGCTACATATGATGAAAACAGTTGGACTACAAAGAAACATTAAAAGATTTAAGTGAGATCTCAGAGCACTCTGCCAACAGTCTTTAGGAAAATAAGTGTGTTGCTACTAAAACAGAGGTTTTTTAAAAGGTACAGGATTAAAACTCTCAGGTTTTCAAGTCTGATGTGATGAGACACAAAGTGAGTTCTTCCCACTTCTTCCTGAAGCTTTCAGGCAATTTTCAATGGGCAGCTGGACCCTCTCCATACATATTTCAGCAATAACTATATCCATTCACTTCATAATTTAAAGAATTACAATTTTAGTTCTTGAGCACATTCTGCCGAGCATCTCATTAACAACCTGCCAAGAGCACAAGAAAACAAAACCAGCCTTTCATAGGAAAGCTCAGAATGCATCAGCTGCGTGAGGGATTTGTGCTGCATATAAAACCACCACCTGGAACAGAAAACAGCCCCCTATGTCCAGGATGAAATGTGGAAGGTAAACAGGTCATATAGAGGAAAGTTTATAGTGCCTCTGCCTGTGTAAAGCCCATTTTAGTCCACACCAATCTCCTTAGACCTGGCTGAGGCATGGAAACCCAAACCCTGCCAGCGGGTGCTCTGAGCACACAAGTGCCTGTTTACAGAGAAGGCAAAAGGGGTTTATGACACCAAAAGGGGTTTATGACGCCCTCAGGGCATTTGTGCGCTTCTCACAACTGGTCTTCAATCTTTCGCAGTTATAAGTGAATGGACAAAACCATTCAAATAAAAACCAGCCAACAAAGGCAAACTAAGAACCCACAAAACCGACTTAAAGCCCCTGCTTGAATCTGTTCTATACCACCACAGTGAAACTCTTTAATTTACATTTCCTGATGTGTAAAGCCTGATCATTCTGAAATGCAGAAGAACAGTTTCAGACCTCATCTCCTGTATCTCCCTGCAGCACACATGCTGCCTTTTGGTGGTTTTTTTTTTTGTTTTGTTTTGTTTTGTTTGGTGGGTTTTGCTGTGTTCTGCACAATGTGCTTGAGTGACGTCATCATTTATCATTCTTCTGAGCCAGGACAGCCCCTCATTCACTTCAGCAGAATACCTCTCCCACATCATTTGGACAAAGAACAAGGGTTCCACAAAAGTAATTATGGATCTAACTGCATTATAGTATGCCCAAAACCAGCTAAATGGAACCAGAGATATAAATCACTAGCTTAGTTTGCATCACTCCTTCTTCACATCACGTCAAAATCAAGAAGGAATTGCAATCGTATCCTCTCCAAACAGCACTTAAATCAAATGCAGTATGCCCTAGGGCAAATTAACAAGTAAAAGGAAGAAATGGCAGCTGTGGTAAGAACAGGTTACCACCCTTCTTCCTGGCAGAACAACAGCATTAGTTCAGTCTCCCTCCGGGCCTTTTAGTTTACCTCTTTGTGCTGACAGTTAATTCCACAGTCCATCCACCCTCAAAAACCCTGGAGCTTGTCACCCTGTCACAAAAACACTGCACACGCAGAGAGGACTGCTGCCAGCTGGATGCTCCAGAGCCTACCACATAAAGCCCCCCCAGCCCAGGCATTATTGCCCGTTTCAAACTCACTGACTACAAAACATTCCAGGAATCATCCAGGTGGCCTCAATGAACAGTGTTAGTGCCCACCCTCTGCATGCTAGTTCCCCTCCCAAATTAAAAATAATAATCACTTAATGGTCCCTGTGCCCTCAAATTAGCTGGCCAGTTTAAATAGAAATAAACAAGTAAATCCTGCTACGTGAATGGAAGGCGCCCATACAGCACACTGAACTGCTCTGCGGAGCGCTCACCACTGTGTGTGGGTTTTCAAGATAGACGTATGGGCTCCTGGTTCCTCTGCTCAAACTCTGGAAGTCTTCTACTGTCTGACCCCTGGAAACAACCAGATGAGTAACTCACTGTTCAGTCAATCCATTCTCCCAAGTTGTTCAGGCTTGGATCCTAACAATCCAGTAAAACATCACTCAGATAAACTTTAATCCTTGCAGGTGGCAGATCACGCACCCCTTGTTAGCTGGATTCAGCCACAGACAGCAGGCAGAATTCACGCACTGCAGGCACAGACTGTTCCCCAAATCACTGAGCTGTGAACTAAAATTCCAAACAGCCAAGTAAAACTCCACTTATATTCCGTATGGCATTACCAGGGTTGCTAACTGCTGCAATACATTAACTGAAAACTGACACGCAGTTCTGGTCGTTTAGTAAAACAGTATTTTTACACATGCTTTCTCTACATGTGAAGTCCTGTGAAGGTTAAAAAAACCAAACACCAAAAAGCAATCGCAAAACTAGACAGACACCCAGATACAGCTTCCTCTCAATTTGTTTTATTTGGCAAAGTAGCAATTCAGACAGTTCACACAGCATTTGTTCAAGCTCTTCAAATCTTCTGCCTTTCCACTTGTCCTCTTCTCCAAGTTTTTACTTCAGAACCAGTGCTCCATCACAGAGGGGTTTTCATTTTCCAGTTCCTAAATGCTACTCCTGGATACTCCTTTCTGGCCAAGTACCTCGGCTATCACCGACCCACTCAGTGGAATGGGTGCACTAATCCCAGCAGCCTTGGTCCCTGAAGTCATAACACCTTCTGAAGTGGTTTCTGCCCAAAAAGGTTGTCGCCGGGTCTCAGCTTTATCACCTCTTCCAAGTTAGGCTAGCTTATTACACTGTCCAGAGACAAGAATTTGGATACAGTTGAGCTCATACCTTTCATTTAACTGATTAAATTAGTGAGAAGATGTAAAAAAAGCTGAACTCAAATTGATTGATACAGTGACCAAAAGGTTGAAACATTAGCATGCATCATTTAAGATATTTCACTTCAACACCAAGAACTAGATTCACAGTTGATTGTGGGTTAGTACAAATTTGTCAGATGCAAGTGGGTTTTTCTGAATTGTATTTTCTAGAATACATGCTATATTAATTCCTTTATAAGATTAGTCTTGTGTGTGTGCTCCCAGGCTGCAGTCAGATACGGAGGTGGTACATTAACTTCCAAATATCTAAATAAAGTGATACCTATCTTTTACACAGGAATAGGATGAGGCTGACCTTCAAAAGAAAAGTTTACTTAAAATGTTTCTCTTCCATATTCAGGGGCCTTTGAATTCTAAACTTCAGCTTTCACGGATTAATCTTATCACAAAATTATCGTTCCACCATAAAAAGTCAAATACATTTTTTGCAATGATCACTATGGGTTGGCCTTCTGCAAATTATTTTATTCTAGAATCCTTTCTACCTTAAAAAAAGAAAATAATGATAACATGCTGTTTACTTTAATCCCTGGTTGCTCAAATCTGAGCAAGATGACTCACGACACACTTCCCCCCCTTTCCCAGAGCAGCCCACCTTACTGTACTGCGTTGCAGTTTGCTGTTGACATTCTACAGTACCAAAACAGAAAACCTGAGGCAGGAAAAAAAAAATGGTTCACAGCCTGCCAACTACTCTATATGAAAACTGAACAACTGCATCTCTAGCTGTACCTAGGAGTGCAGGATTCACTATTCCTTCTGCATGTATCATGTTTTCCTATGTTGCAATTAAGAATTCACTTTCTAAAAAGCCAGAATTTTTCCTGGGTGCCCACAGTTAAAATGAGAATATTAATGCAGCCAATGACTTTGCCAAAAGCAACTTTCTTTTAGAACCAAACTGCTTTGTTTTGGTTTCATTTTTTTGTTTTTTAATAAAGAATCGAGCAATCCATATCTCAGTAGTCTACTACATACTGATCCTAATCTTCCACACAAGCACACAACCCCCCATTTGCTTTTAACTTTATTTGGCAAAGCAGCATTGCATAAACTGTTCAGTGATTGGGACACAGCTTACATCATATTTATGGAGTTAAATCCTTGTGTATCATATCAGTAGTGAGCTATAAACCAAAACAGAATTTCAAGACTCCATTAATTACTTTTAGAAGGAAAATCATGTCTGTTATCTCCAACTCGAACAGCAATGTCTGATAAGAGCAGCCACCCACCTCTGATGTCTTGAAGTTTAATATATACAAATGCCTGGTTTTAAGGTAATAAAGCAGCTGATTGTATCTACTACATGCTAGTCTATGACACCATGTCAAAAGCTTAAAAAGGAAGTTCATCTCCTTTTAGTAGCATCTAGCAGACATCGGAACACAGAAAACCTGGTATTACCTACGTAGTGTCATAAGGTGCACAGAAGCAGTTTTACCAAGGGACACAGGAGCTGAGAGAAGTGAGTGTTCAAGTACTCCCATCAAAATTAGAGTTCACAAGCTACAGGTCTTTATCTGCAGTTTTGCAGAAATTCACTTTGAACAGATGAGAGTGAGATAAAGGCATGTTAAATAAAACAGTGCCCACATAAAACTTTCCACCATTTCTTTATCAGATTTGCCTTGAGCATCTAAAAAAATAAAACAAACACCACGCTTTTCCATGCTGATAACAACAGTATAACGAAGTCCAAAACAAGCTGCAATGCTGTTGGTTTTCAAAAAGCTTTTAGAACTGGAGATGAGCAGTCCACTGTAACACTATGTTGGGTCAAGATGATGTAGCTTTTACAATTCATCCCTGTAGAAAGAAAACACACGCAGTTATATTTCTCCTCCCCTTGCAAATCATATTTGAAAAGTTTTGATATTGCATCAGATTACATTTAAGTGTTCATGCATATCAGCAAAACTTCAGAAGTCTCTTCAAGCATTTAAGAAAACAAAACCAACTAACAAAGGAAAGGCAACAGCAATCCCATATCATCTTGTACTATCATGTGACGTACTGTGAAATATGGGTCCCTCTATTTTACGTTTAGTGGATCATCTGCTTTAACGAACATCCCTCACACCACACAGCTAGTTATGCAGCTACCTGTCATCCAAATTCCGTTGGCTACATCCTGGCAAGAAACTGAGCCAACTTACTAGACAGAGTATTGGCAAAGAACATTCTCTGTAGATGCCAAAAAGGCAAGTTTAGCTTCAGCTGCAGTCTCTCAAGAAAGCTAGGAACACAATCTCACATCAACATCGTATGGTTTTGTACCATGTATTTTATTTATTTCGTAGAGAGCTCAATTAGCTCCTGAAGGAACTATTGCTAACTCAGGACTAGTTTATGGAAGGCGTGGAGGCAGGGTAGGGTGTGTGTGTGTGTTAAAAGGGGATTCAGGTAGGAGAAAGGATGCATCAGGAAGCCTCTCTAAATCGCTATGAGAAATCTAGGAAACACAGACTTTTGTTCCTGCAGGACATTTAGAACACATTGAAGCAGGAAACCCACAGAACCCATATTCCAACAGTGAAATTATCATATATTAGTGATTTGTTTAAATATTATTGGAGCATTAACTTTAATGCAAAATGTCCATCAAATCTGAAAGCTGTGCACTGTGCCATTATGAATGTTGGAAAATTCAAACAGAAGCATTTGCTTCCCTGACCCCAAAAGCACAAGCTATCTATAAACGCACAATGAGTTTGCTGCAATTTTCTTTTAGCAGGTGCATCACCCTCATTAGCCAAAGCAAACTGTCTGAATGAAGAAAAACGTCACTAATGTGATTGCTGGCTGAATACACAATAGTATTTCCAGCTATCATGCAAACTAACCCACAAAAAATATTGTGCTACATGCACACAAGCAAAAGCTTTCAAGTTACAAAGGCATTATCCTTCAGGAATCGTACAGTATGGAATGACAGCATGCAAAAATTTTAAAAGCGATTGAAAAGGCTGTTGCAACTAGTGCTTAAATGACTAGTTTTCTATCTAATACAGCTGGGATTCAAAACTTGTGATTTGTCAGTTAAATATTTGCATTCTTTGCACTTTGCACTGCCTCGTAATAATGGTGAGGTACTAATTGTACAGCTTCAGAGTGTTGCAGTAATTACAGAAAGCAGAAAAAAGCAGAAAGGGGAAGAACACATCTTGGCAGGGGTAAAGAAAAATCTGTTTATAGCCAAAGGTTTGGAAGTTCTCCATATTTGCCTATTTCACAGAATGGGTATTTGCTCACTTTGAACAGATAGAAGTAAATGAACATCTGATACCCAGTTTAAAATGCAGTCCTAAATTCACTGGCACAAGTACTTCATTCAACCTTAATGCTTCCAGAAGCTGCATCATCAGTTAATATTTACACCTTGAAAAAGCATATGTAAGCAATGACTACTACTACTGCTGGTTTAGTCTCATGCCCTTATGCCTAATTGCTGATGTGATTTTCATCCTCGTTCCTACCATATACTCTCACAGCTTTTAAAAACCTAGCCTTTCACTGGGACAAATAATTTTTATTTCTCTAAACCCAAGGTAGATCCTCAAGAAATTGTAAGCATAAGAAAAAATCCCTAGTTACTCCAAAACTATTAAACATCGTAATTTTATCCAGCCACAGATGCTGACAAGGTTTTTGCACAATGGTGCTAATGCACTTAATGTATTTGAAGGGGGGGTAGGGGTTGTTTTACAAAATCGTATTTGTACTTAGAATTTAAATAAGTGACACTAACATGCCAATGTTTTAATTGTTGATGTGTTGCATTGCTTTAAGGTATTCCTGACAACATAATAATGTTCCTGTAAGTTAAGTATATCCTAAATGTCACTTTCAAAATAAAGATTTTCATATTCTGTTTATTAGAACATTCACTGTATTAAGGAAATCTGCTTCTCTCAAGAGATTTTTCACTCACTCTTCAGTACTCAACCTAACAACAGCATCCAGCCCAAAACAATCATGCGGCATTTGTTTTCTGCTGTTATGAGAAGCTGAGCTTATATGTGCACTATTTGATTATATATACTAGGAAGTTACAGAAAAAAATTTAGATCATCAGGTAGGTAACACTTCCCAGCTTTCCACCCAACGTGAACAGCTTGCAGACTTAAATACATATTGTAAAACAGCATCAGTTGATCTGAACTTCAGTTGTATGGATCAGAAGCTGCCAAGCTATGAAATCTACCAGGTTTCAACTCCTGGTAAAACACTTGCCTACCTTCCCAGCGGTAAGAAATCTCTCCTGCTACAAAGCTTAAAAGGAGACGCAAAAGACAATTGCTATTTCCCTGTTAAAAATATCCTGTTGTCCTCTAGAACCATAGGAAAGATTATGAATTAGTTTGTACTTTTCTCCCTTTTTCTGGCCACAACTATTTGCTGTGATTCTTACACAACTCATGTAATTTCCCTCCACCTTCATACAGGCACACCTTCTAATCTGCTTACTAGTTCCTGCTTAGTAAGCAATATATATATTTAGGTTTTAAGTCACCACCATAGTCCTCCTCAGGCCCTTGGAATTCTAGCAAGAGAATCACTCATCTAATATTGTCAATTGAGGCATCAGAGCAACTTCATAAGCTCAAGTTAAAGCAAATTTCAGAAGCCATAGCTCAAAATTACTATTCTAAAAATAAATTTAAGAAAGTTCAAAAAATTTTGGCTTACTAGTAGGGAAAACATATATAGGAATATTCCACACTTCCCATTGGGAGTATGCAACAAACTAAGAAACATTCTCAGAAAAGTCTAATAGGTAGCATTCCAGGTAAACGTCAGAGTTCATTATGAAAAAAATGTTCACAAATCTTATCAACAGTAAGAAATAACAGAAGTTTGCACTACAGGTAGGTCATGAAGTCTTGCAATCTGTCTCCATCTCCTTGGTAGAAGGCATTCAAATTAAATATTTGAACAAACATCTATAAATCTTTTTATCTGAAATTTGTAACTTTTTGATCCACTTCAATTTTCTTGTCATTAGGCAGCATTTGATTTTCCCTTTTTGATACATCATTCATGTATGAAAATATGAAAAATATGCTGTCATTACTGATACTATATTTCTAATTCATATTAGGCTACACACTGGATTTCAGTATCTACTAGAGTTTCAGCAGCCAATTATTTCTCATTTGTAACTCTGAAAGTAACTAGACAATACTTAGACTTGTGGCATTTTAATTGGGAAAGATGATGTTTAAAAGTATTTGTTACTTGCTATGATCATCAAATTGAGAGAGTAGGTTGAAAAAACAAAGAAAAGGTATTTTTTCTGCAACCAATTATATCAGTTATATCACATGCATTTTTACAAAATACTTAAATTTTACCCTAAAAAATTTGTGCAGAGATTCTTCTTGCCAAATTAAAATAAAAACTTTAATCGTAATCCTAACTCTGCATAACCTAAGGAATTCTGGGTAAACAATTCCTGCTAACTTAAATTGAAATTAGACAGCTAGCTTCTCAGGGCATTTGAAACACTGAATAACAGTTTCTAAGCAGAAACATATTAAAATATTTTTTAATAAATGTTTTCCAAAAGGGTACTTAATCACGTACTATGTACAGATACGTAGGATACAGTAACAGCCCCAGTCTAGTCAGTGCAGTTTTTGCTCAGAGATATTATACCGTCATTATGGGTTTGTATTTTATCAGAAAACATGAATTTAGCTTGACATCTATAAGTAATTTCTCCTAATGCAATATTTTAAGTTTTAAAAAGTAGTTTAGCTTTTTAAAACAGCTGCCTGTTTGGAAATAAAATCCAAGATAGCAACAGAGACTCGTTGCTAAGCATTCCTTATACTGTTATTCTCTTACTGGTCTTTGTATCAGAAGCAGTGTGGCCAGCAGGACGAGGGCAGTGATCGTTCCCCTGTACTCAGCACCGGTGAGGCTGCAAGTTGAATCCTGTGTTTGGTTTTGGGCCCCACATTACTAGAAAGACACTGAGGTGCTGGAGCACACGAAGAGCAACGGAGCTGGGGAAGAGTCTGGAGCACAAGTCTGATGAGGAGCAGCTGAGGGAACAGGGGTTGTCAGCCTGGAGAAAAGGAGGCTCAGGGGGTACCTTATTGCTCTCTATGACTACCTGAAAGGAGGTTGCAGTGAGGTGGGTGTCGGTCTCTTCTCCAAGTAACAGGTGATAGAACAAGAAAAAATGGCTTCAAGTTGCACCAGGGGAGGTTTAGACTAGATATTAGGAAAAATTTCTTCACCGAAAGGGTTGTCAAGCATTGGAACAGGCTGCCTAGGGAAGTGGTTGAGCCACTATCCCTCAAGGTATTTAAAAGACATGTAGATGTGGCACTTAAGGACGTGGTTGGTAGACTTGGGATTTCTGTGTTAATGGCTGGACTCAACCTTAACGATATTGTCCAACCTAAACAATTCTACGATTCTTTGTATTGTCACTCCATATTAGCAGTAAGTGAACTCTCAGAGAGAAATAAAATCAGAAAGAACCTAATTCAAACAACAAGTGCCAATAAGGTAGCTAATAAACTGTGCTCTCGACTGTGCGGCACAAGAGGTCCTCTCTCCTCCCTACTTACCAGGAAGGAAAAAAAAAAATTGAGAAGCTTTATGTGAAAGGATAAACAACCTTATCAGCATAATCACGTAAGTGGACACCTACTGCTGGATCTCTGGTACGCTAATGCATTTCATTTTGTACTGGAGACCAAGTTCCTGTGTATAGTCTACTTCCAAATGTCCCATGGGGTCACATATGAGAAGATTCCCAACTAGTATTTGGAGCTTAAAAAAAAAAATACTACTGTAGCTGAACCCAAACTAGAAAATTATGGACTAAATTTAACAAAAATCCAGTAATACTCACAAAATCAGATTTATCGAAATCCAAGGAGCCTTTTCCTTCCAGCTAGTCCAGATTTTCTTCTGCTAGAAGTTCCAGTTTTACATAGTAAAGAACGATGCAAAACAGCTGAAGCTAAGTTCAACCTCAAACACCACCCAGAGATCAAGTCACTGTTGTGCTGCTCTGTGAAGAGCATCTTGCAGCCTTAGCAAGGAACTGTACTGATTTCTCTGACAAAAGAAGCTAAGCAAAAACTCAAGTGGCTTCTTTCTAGCCAATGGGAAGGTCTGCTAGCCTAGGAAAACGCTGCTGGCCTACTGATTGTACTTTATGATGGGACACCAATTTTTAATGTGATGACAGTTACTTGCATTAGGAACAGAATTACTATTACTGTGCTAAATGCTATCGCTAATTAGGAATGAAACACAATGTAAACTGTAATATAATGTAAAAATAAAGAGAATAAGCTAAACACACAGGATTCTTGTTCAATGAATTTTAGATTTACAACCACCAGAGTCTCTCATACACGGCAGCTCTATCACAGAAAGACTTAAAAGATGCTCTTTCAGAGGAGTCTCTAACTGATCTCTGCTCACAGGTCTTCAACAACGTAGGAAAAATAAATTGAAATCTAAGTACTGCAGAAAAAACACCTCTTTCATGTTTGATGCTAGCACAAATAGCAAATGCTGATTTATAATTAGGAGTTTCTTTAGCAGCAGCTGGCTGACCATAAACTTTGGACTCACTGATAAGGAAAAACAACGAAAGACAGATGTGACCCCTCCTGTAAGGTCAGCAGTGCACTGGCAGCTATCCTTAAGAAGGGAACAGGAATTTTCTTCAGATCAGGAAAAGGAGAATTTAAGAAAAAAAACTTCTGGACTTCTGAGACTTCCTTTACCAGAGATTTCCAAGTCTGAACCAAATTTAAACATACATAGCAAGGAACAGCCTCTATGCCACCGTAGTGATCAAGGTAACCCTTCAGGCTAACCCTTTACCTCTTCTGGTAACACCATTGTATATTCTTAAAACTTTAAAAAAAATAATCAAGTATTTCAGAAAAGAACAAAAACTGGTTAGAATCTGGGGAAAAGAACCCCACAATACTCATGACAAAAGAAGGCCCAAAGACAATCTATTGCTTCTTCCTGAGCTAGCAGAGAAAACTGAGTACAAAACCGCACAGAAGAGATGCAAAGACCGTAGAATTCCAGTCCTTAATACGCTACACCACCGTCACTATCAGCAAAGGATAATCACTGTCATAAGAAATCCTTCTTATAAATAATATTTATTGAACACAAATGGCTGCTATAAAAAAAAAGCTACTATAATCAGATCAGATGGAAGTGCAGAACAATCCATAAAGCCTCTCTGGAAAAAGGAAGGCTTAAGAGGAACGCTTCTCTTTTCTAGACTAGGCAGAGCATGGACTCCAAACCTGAATAAAATCTGCCACATTTGCCAAAGGAGGAAAATGACCACAAAGCAAGACTTGCAAAGCCTTACAGGAGGCAGGAAACAGCTGAGTACCTCACTGAGGGAATACTGACAATATTCACTGACAAAGTATTAATTTGCATGGCAAATACAAGCCATCTGAATAATGAGAATGCTTCAAAAGCTTTGAGCTAGGCAGTAATTCATTAAAGTTGTTCAAAGAGTGATCTTTACATGGTGGCTATACAGTAACCCAAGAAACACCGAAATGAGGTTTCAGTAAGCAGCAGTAATGCAAACTGCTTTATTTGTACTTTTTATGGACATTTTGATAGCTTAAACTCTAGATATTCATGTATCCAAATCACAAGCTATACTCCAGAATATCAAGGGAAAAAAGCCAAAAATCTGAATTTAGGAGTTATAAAGCTCAAGAATTGTTCTCAAAACTCAAACATCTGTGCATTTCATTGGCACAAATAATACGTTCACAAGCATTTTCGGCCAGGAAGCAAAACAGGACTCTGCTCTGTTCATTTGCATACTAATGCCCAGCATGGTTTAAGCTGACAGCTGTGTTACGTCTATGTTGCTGGCCATTCAATTCAGCAAACTGGAATGTTACTACCTCTAGAAAGGCCTTTAGCATTTGCTATGCTGGCAAACACAAATATGCCCCTATCAGAGAAAAATGATAGACTTTTTATAACATCTGAGAAAAGTTTCTGAATTACTACTCAATTACATTTACACTTCAGGGAAGAAGGGATTACCTTCTCTACTTTCTGCTACTTGGGGGGCTGAGGGAAAAGTGCTCACAAGGTTGTCTGTATTTCTCCACAAGAGATTTTGCAAAGATTTTTCTTCATTTGTGACATTTCAGAAAAATAAAAAAAGAACACCCAATTACCACTAACTTAGAGGACAAAACAATATTTATTCTTAAGTAGTATTTTACACTTTTACCCTAATTACTGGGCAAGCTAGTTATAAAAAGTTAATTAGAAGGGAAGTTTAAATGTAGAAAATATTATGTTCCAAACAACAAATAAACTTCAACACACCAAAGACTAAAAGAGACAAAGTGCAACCCATGCAATATTTTTCTGCTGCTTTTAAATTAAGTCAAATTTAGCACAACCTCCTTTTGGTGATGTAGTAATGCAGACAGTCACTTTTCACAGTATGGAGGAGCAGAAAGCAACGACAGCAGCAAAGGCAGGCCTTGCAGTCTATCTGCTTAAAATTCACACCCTTTCACCTTGCATGTGTGTGGAAGAAGTGGAACAAAATCACTTCCACCTGGACCACTGCTTCTCTTTATCTGTTAAAGGCACATATATCACTCCCATCAGAGGCTTCATTTTGACACTGCCATCTTCTAGTTTGTCATATTGTTCGAGCATCTGGTTTCCCCCTGCAGGACCAACTGGTAATATCAATCTTCCGCCAGGTTTTAACTGATCTATAAGCTAGAACACAACACAGAAATTAGAATGTAACCAGCCACTTCAGAGACATGCTGGATCCAAAGTTTGTTACATTACATTAATAGCTTTTCTGTAATCATCTATCTACTATTATGCAGTAGATAACTACTTTAATTAGGAAAAATAAAAAGTGCACTGAAAATGAGAGTATCACAATATGGTACAACTGTTGTTACATTAACAATAATTTCATATAACTCCAAAAGAAGGTAAAAAATTAATTGGATTAACTGGGTTGGTTGCAGTTTTAAGTTTCTACATAACAGAGGAAAGACATGTAAATCACAAATTATTTTTACAGTAGATTCAATCTTTTTAAAATGCCAGTTTTAACAGTTTGATATTTTTGGGTATTAGTACAGGCCCAATGTCTAACTTTTGGGGTAACCAGTCTCTCCTTAAGCCCTCAGAATAAGATTTAAGATTTGTGATTTTAAATTATTCCAGGAAGATAAATAAAAAAGTTGTCTACAATACACTCACTATCCAACAGCTCTTCTTTCATTCTGTGAATGGAACAGCATTTTATGAAACTAGTCTAAAATTCTAAAATATTTGAATGGGTAAGATAAGTGACAAGTAACAGAGTATGAGAGAAATGCTTGGATTATTTTTTTTTTGCTTTTATAATTAAAGAAGAAGGCTAATAACAGTAGTTTCAAGAAAAATTCAGTACTTCCCAGACAATGAAAAAAATCTTATTCCTTGTTTACTCACAGAAGTTATAATTATGAACTGTTTCACTCACTAATAAGCTTTAAGTTACCTTTTTAATTGTCATCTGTCATCACTTTGCTGGGAACACCCCACACATCTCCCTCCCAAAATAAAATAAAATACAAAACCAAAACAACAGCCAATGCCTGGAAATGTCTAACCTGTCTAAATCACCTCAAACCTCTAGTCCTTCACTGTCCCTCGTTAAAATCTATTTTTAAAAAAAACATATCTGGTATCTAGCATATCAAATCATGCTAAATATTCCCATTCACCTGAGGAAAAGAGGGGTGAAAAACACACCAAATTTATCTGCAAGAATGAAATTCATGCATGCATACTCTAAGGTCCCTAGTTATTCTCAAGCTTCTCTAGTAAATACTACCCTGTATCCACTCTGAACGCTACGAACACATGGTATTATCTGTATTTCCAGCTGAGCATATTACTTTTCCAACAGGTTCAATGTCTTGGAACCTGAGCAAGAAATACTTAAATTTCGTAATTCAGTTTGACAAAACCAAATTAGCTTATGAAAAAATGCTCCAGTTCATTGTTGTAATAGAGATCTGTGCACAAGTATTATGTTTATTTAGAGGAGAGTTATTAGAACAAATAGTTTTTGCAAACCAACAGGAAGCCCAGTTACAACAGAAACAAAAAACCCACACCATACGGTAATACCACACTGCCCACTGATACTCCCAGCAGTGCAAGTCTACCAAGTATTTTACATATATATGTATGTAAAGTGTTCTTTACAGCTAAGAGATTACCAAATCACACATAAAATATAAAGGCTTACTGCTTGGGGCACAACTGGCGCTGCAGCTCCTACATGAATC
>JAVJGJ010000059.1:45180357-45196346 GCA_035590215.1 Microhierax caerulescens | reverse complement strand
GTGGCGCTGCAGCTCCTACTTGAATCGCATCTTAGGGCGCTTGTTCTGCTTATCCCATTCTTCCATCTCCCACGGCAAGAAAACAGTTTTTTAAAAAAAATGTTTTCAAAAGGAATAGAAAAAACAGCTGATCTCTCACATCTACAGGTACATAAAAAGCTACGCTGAGATTTATACTAATTTTGCTGAGCAGTAATAACATGATGAAGTCAATTTAAAAATATTAGCACAATTGTAAAATAGATGCAACAAAACACCCTCACACGTACATACACATACTTATAAAATGCTACTGAAGCACCTGAAATTAGAAAGCATGGATTTGTAACAAAAGTTCTTGGAGACCCATGTCCACTCAGAAAGGATACTTGAGTATATATGTGCACTAACACTCCAATTGCAGGTGACTTCTCCCGTCGTTTACCTTCTTAGAACATACACTTTGCTTTGCCTTGCCTTCACACATACCATTTCTAAATATAATGCAAATCATAAGTCTAAAGTATTAAATCTTAGAAGCACATATCAGAAGACTCCAAAGGTGAGGAAAAGACAAAGCAAGCATTCACATGGACTATACAACCGTAACGGCACTCCTGGTTGGACTCAAAGACTGCACCTACACTCATATGTTACTGCAGTGCACTAATCCCCACACATCCCCTTTCACCAGCAGATGGGTCTCGCTATCCTTCCTGCAGACAACTGCTGGACTAACATGGATGGCCAGGTCAGACATCAGATGTGTGGCTAAAGCTCCAGGTGGCTGCTTGGAAGATGTCAAGAGTAACTAAGTTATTCAGAGGGCTACCGATGCAGCTTCAGCTTTGGTGAAGAACTTAGGGAGAAGCACCTTATCCCAGATGTCTCATACCACCCCAGTTATGCTGGATGAAAGGGGAACAGACTGGGGGTTTTAAGCCATTGAAATATAGCAAACTAAGCCAGACCCTGGGTAAAGTTTTGAAAGAAGATGATGCAAATGTGGCATGCACAGTATTTACAAGAAACCAACAGGAAATTCAGAGCAAGTTAGGCCAAACTCTCTCTGGAGTTATTTAGGAACAAAAGTAATAAAGGAGGCTAAACCATCCACAAATTCATACTCAGACAATGCAGAAGTCCCAGTAATCAGTCAAGAAGAAGACCAAGAAGGCTAACGAACATAGTCCTCTGCTCGGCACAAGTAGTTGCTTGGGGTTTCCTGTCTTCAGACATAGCTTCAACTTCTCTGCAATCACTATTATCACAGGTTAATTAAAAGGCTGAATGAGTCAAAAGAACTTTTAAGCCCCTACCAGAGGGTGAAAATTCGTCAACTTTTTGCCTTCCAACAACTCGCAAGGCAGGAAAAATACATGGCGGCCATCACAGGTTTCATTTTGACCTCAGTGATAGGGTCAATCTACCTGGACAGTAACAACACCCATAAGTATCCAAAAGCATACATGAAGATCTGGACAGGTCCTTGAAACAATTAAAACTGGGGAGTGTGTTATCCTTCATACTAGGTGCTAAACAAGACCCTGCAATGACTTTCTACACCCAAAGCTGTAAGAGAGCACATTTCCTCAACAGAAGTTCTTTAAAGCTCAGGGACATATCTCCTCATATCATCAATTCTGCCCAGCACAAGCTCTAACCAAGGGCTGCAAGCAGAAGCCATCGAGCACGAACTACCAGTGCTTCAAGAGAACTCATGCCTATCGATCACCAGTTCCACCAAGTCAGCTTTTATTACTGTTGCCAGTAATGAAAGTTCCAGTATTTCCAGTAATTCTCTGATTCTGCCAAAGTGGGTTCTACTGGAACAACCACCTCAATGCAGTCAAGTATACAATTTATATTTGTTTATATCATAGTAGCACTGTACACCTCTAAAGAGGAAGTAGTGATGTGTTAACTGTATCAAGTTGCTGTTCCGTAAGAGAAGGAAATGGAGAAAGACTTCTTCAGCTCAAGAATACAGATACTGTTTGAATGGTGTTAGTTACACAGGAAAACAGACCCTCATTCCTTATGATGCAACAGTAGGTGTTAGGCGCAGTGATCTCCAGTACTGCTGGCAAAAGAAGAGACTGCTAAACTGAAAAAAAAACAGTGTGAAAGAAACTACAAAGTTGTCTTCTGAAGAACACATGAATTCTGAGACTTAATTGCATCTTGAGCTCTGTCCAGAGAAGTCTGAACATGACTTCTGCACATCTTATCACTTCACCGATGGTGGTAAAAAGGAACCAAAACATCTAAACTCTTTGCTCTTAGAATCAATAGTCCAAACCAAAGCTACCATCTTCAGAATTGGCACACACACACACAAAAATCATCCTCCTTCATACGTGTAAGCACAGCATGGCTCTTCAAACACCCACAAAAATTCTCCTGGCTACGTATCTACCCACAATGGGAACACAGATATCCAGAAGATTAAAAGAAAAAGTTCAGTTGGCATTCATCTATTCAGTGTGAAACAAATTCTTGTATTATTCAATGTCCAAGAGGAAACAGCAGCCCAAATTTTGAGCTTGTGCTTACATCCTGAGTAACATCACCTGTCCTCAGATCTCCAGTTCCATGCAGCCTGTTAATGAAGCAATCATAGTAGTGGGTGGCAGGTGGTGATGGGGAGGGGAAGCAGTACCAGGACTTTCTGATGTAAAAAGGTTGTGTGGCTTGTGTTTGAACCTTAGACCTGATCTGCTGATCTGACAGCCTTCAGTGTCTCTATGCAGACTTGTTTCACACAGTCATAGCGTGAGCAGAGAAACAGAAGAAAACTACTTTGCTGCAGTCAGAATACCCTCATCCCCTCTAGCTATGTCTGCATCAGCAAATAGTGCAGTACAATAGAAGCAGATGGGTACAGCAAAAGAGTTTTTGCTGAGAACCTGATGGCCATGCAACATACACATTTCAGAATGATCGCTCTGGTCTAGTTCTGGTCTTATTGGCTTAATATCCATTAACATATCAAACATATTTGGTTGCTTCTGAAAGTACATAATCCAGTCTAATTTCACCCAAAAGGAATCAAAGTCTGTGCCCTCCAGGAGTACTCTCATGTGAGCCAGTGTGGTAAGTGGAAGCAGGAGAGAGATCCACCTCAAAAGGTACCCTTCTGATTTTAAGAAAAAAAACAAACCAGAAAACAAACCGTATTAAAAAAGGAAAAATCACCACAAACTAATATAGACATACCCTAAGAACACCTATTCCCAAGTTCCCAGTGCAGTTCTACTGCTGAGACACCCCAACATAATGTTGTTGAAACTGAAATGCAGTTATGGCATATGTGACGTGTGACAAAGCAATGGAGAATGGTTGAAGCATACTTGTGAGAAGCCAGCAACCGACATACCTAGACTTAACTCATACACCTCTCACCAATCAACCCTGGCTATTCAGGGGTTTTTTGTTTGTATGTTGGGGAGGAGGGCGTGTTTGGGTTGGGGGTTTTTTAATTGTTTTAAAAAAAAGCTGTCTGTATTCTAGCTCCGCACCAAAGAGCCCCTAGAAATCCAGAACAGTTGAAACATTCTTCTCCACCTAATCCACTGAACTGCTACTCATACATCTGTACTTTTCTTAAATGCACCTCACAACAAAACTATTCAGAAGTCTCTTAGTTATCCTGCTATACAGTCAAACATAAATACAGATGATTATGTTTACCTAGAATTCTAGACTCCAAAGGGCACAGTTTGTTTCAGATTTATCAAGAAGCGTAAGTCCAAATTGCTCTTGTACAGCAACAATAGAAATTATCCCCCCCATTCCCCTTCTCCAGCCCCAACCGTCTCAATGCAACTTCTTTTCCAATTAAGTTTAACACAGAAGTGTTCTCAGTCAGGGGCTCTGCATTTTATACACATGTAAAAGTACATGTGTTGATTGGCTTATTTAAAAAAGATTTTTTAAAGTCCCTCATTTACAAAAAAAGACTCAAAAAAAAAAAGAATCAAACTGGTATTAAGAGCCAAATATCACATAATAATCATTTTTCCATTTTCCATAAGAAGCCTCAAAATAATCCAGACTTTCAAGTTCTTTTTTAAACTAAATGAATAGAATGATAACGAAGGGAATGCTTTCCTCCTGCCAGCTTTGCATCTTCTTTAAAAAAAGGCATCTTTTTCTTCTTAGTCAAAAAAAAAAAGTTATTTAAAACAATTCACTGTCCTTGTATAATTTTAGCATTATTTCCTCTCCAGATGAGGATTATTAATCACTTCCCTAACATACAAATACTATTAATTTTAAAAACAAGTGGAATTAAATTCAGTGATGCATACTGCCAGCCAATCTAGTACTTTTTCCACTAAACCCTTTGTGTGCAGCTTTCTCAATTACTGTATCAGAAGTACAAAGTCTTTGTTAAAATGCTCAGATTTGGATGACAGTACTTTTATCAAGAAAAGCTGTGAATTCAAACCCAATTTTAAACAGGAAATTTAACATGAAACACCTCCATCATGTAAAAATATTTTCACCAGAAAACACCTCCCTGTTAAGCTTCTCTAATAGAATGATTACATATTCTTTAAGATTACCAGAAGTCAGTTTTCAAACTGTGTGAAGGTATTTTTCAAAAGTCTGAAGATGAATTGGATTTTAAAATTTTCATTTGGCTCTTCCTTCTTTGGTTTAACTTCTTATATTAGAATTTTTAATCATATCCAATTCCAGTCATTTTCAAACAGCTGCTAGAAAGAATATCAGTTTAATTAGTAAGTATATCAGTCTGATGCTCACCAATCAGTTTCACTCTTCCTGAAGACAGCAATGTGGGATCATCTTTTTTGACATTATTTATTGAGTCATCTACTAGTTCTTTGATATGATCAATTCCTACAACTTGTCCTTTGGGACCAACCTGGAATAAAAATATAGAGTTGAATAATTTCTGCTAGTTTTGATTCATTTACAGAATGAGTATTTCTATCTCCTGAGCCCATTTCTCTAACAAAAATAAAACCAGTAAAGTGGTAGTATATTTTCCCAATGTTATTAAAACTACTGCTTGGAATGATACACCCTGACTGCTAGAAGCAACTGGTAATTAAAGTTTGTCAGTACGGTCTTATAAATGTTTGTTATTATAATCTTATTGAGATTTTTGGAAGTTAGATCTGATCATGAGTGTTTGAATTACCTGCAACAGAAAGTAACAACTTCAAGGACACAGACTAGAAATAATCTCCTTTCATGTTGAATAAACTTACTCAAAGATTAAGGTTTTTCTAGAGAAGACCTTCCTTCAAGGAAACAGTAAGTCATGCACTTTATACTAAGTTATCTCAAGAGTCTTATTCTTTCAGAAGCAAATGCAGCAATTAAGTCAGTGACAAACTACCTACTCTTGAATTCATAAATCTTTCAGATTTACAGCTCTCTTCCACAGGAAGAGTGGAACTTCCCAGAGCTCATAATTCACAAAAGGCCATAGAAGATCTGTGTATTCTGAGGGAAACAAGGCTTACTAACAAAAACTTCTCCATTTATTCCTGGAATAAAAACACAATTCCAGATTATTCCAGTTTTGGAGAGAGGAGAAAAAGGATTCAAAACTTAATACTTGACCATTTTTAACAGGATCCAGCTCAAAGAACAGAATGGCAAGGTATATCCTAGCAGCCCATGTTGTCATACAACTTTGTCTTTGGACGTACTTGAATGCATTAGTTATGTTTCTGTATCTTGCATTTTAATGTCACTAAGACTTGGAAAATTAGTAACTAGTTATCAGTATCATGGTGGGGTTTTTCTTGTTTATTATGGACAAGTCCTATGTTAAAACATCAAGAGAGCAGCGTTACCTCTTCTTTTTCAAGTGGAAGACCACCAGCCTAGCCTTTGAAAGAGAGCAAGACACATGGCAAGTTTTCACTAGGACAACCACCAGTTGCTATCTGGAGGAATGCCTGGCAATCAGTTGTACCAGAAGCTGGCAAAAGATCCAGTGTACTCCAACAAAGGGTAAAGTCACAGAAATTAAAATTTAGCAAAATGGCCTTAACATGAAATAGCCTTGATAGAAAGTAAGAAAACCTACTGCTGCATGTCACAGTCCATTATGCTATCGATGAGCCCCCACCAATTACCCTGAAACTCTGAAGTATGTGCAATTGAGACAATAGCAGAATGGCACAATTTTGGGGATCTTCATGATCTGTTTGGAATAAAAATATACCATACTTTTTATAATGCCAGTACTTACAGGATGAAAGCTACATTTAATTTGCCAACAACCTTTAAAAGTGAATAAACTTAAGTTTGTATGCTATGTAGATAAGTTTAGCACAGCAGTTTAACATGAAAACCTGAACAAAAAAAATCTTTAAGATGTTTTACTAGTGTAAGTAAACATAAAGCTTTCCCAGAAGTACCACAAATGAGATTACCATCATAGGAGTAAAGCTGTCACATCAGTGTTCACTTAGGTACCTGTGCCACAAATGCAAGCAATTCATTCTAGATCTCCAGTAGACTGAGAAGCAACATCCACATGACCCAGTAAGCACATCCCCAATTGACTTTTGATAGCAAAACGTTTTACCATCATTACCCATAATATACTTATTTTGAGCTTTTGTTACTGTTAGAAAGAATGTTACAGTGAAAGTCAGAGCAGTACATACTGTCTTATCTACGTTCGTTCAAGTGGATGAAGCAAGACCTGTATTGCAGAGTAATGCTATTGTATTGCAGAGTAATGCTATCAAACGGAACAGAAGCATTTAATGCAACGTTTCACAAAGCACATCTGTAAGGCATTCCATAGCATACCACCAAGAGGGGGATTCAGAAGAGAACCGTGACATTCATATGGCAATAAAAAGACAGCATGATTAACCTCAGCAAAATTGGAAAGATATTTCCTTTTTTGTGGCAATTCTGCCTTCTCTACAGACATTTTCAGCTTTTCTTACATAGCTGTTTTAAAAGCAAAAGGTCCCCAACCACAACTTGCACATCTTATCAAAAATGGCTATTCTTCTATGCATTTGTAATTTCAGTGAGAAATACACATTAATGCTTGCAGGATTTAAGTTCCCACATATGCTACTAGCATTTGATTATTTATTACAAAGACCAAAAATAATAGGCAGAAAGTTCAATAACTGACAGTAATACTTCCTCTAAACTGCAGTTTGGTTAACTTACTTCAACTACATTTTGTTTTTAATTTATTTTGCAGCTAGCACTTAAAAATCCTAAATACTTTTGCTAGTACATTGCCCAGTCCTAAACATTCTTAGCTGATTCTTAACACAGGAAACCAGAAGTGATCACAGACTCAACAGATCAGTGTTTGAAAACAGAAAACTAAGCAGCTAAAAAAACCCGTATAAGAATTTATCACATGCATCACCATAGTCCAAAATAACTTTTCAGAACGAAAAAAAGAAAAAAAAAATCTAAGGTGGCAATTTAATGAAGGCCTCTGCTAGTTATAAAGCAATGATGAAGTCCTGGAATAGAGAAGGAAGGGCAGGTTATATTCCACTACATAAATTGGGCTAACAGTACTGTAGTTACAGCCAGCATAAAACAATTTTTTTCATCTTTTTTTCCCTGATGTAAGATAGGGTAGAATCACAGAATTCCTTACACACAGGTTGAACACAGAGATTTAGTTACTTGGAGAATACATAAAAGGAATATAAATTACTATCTAACTTAGGAAAGATTAAATGAATACTTATAGTGATGTTCACACAACACAGTAACAAGGAAAAAAAAGTCAAATTTGAAGACAATTTATATACATACAATATATTTTCCTGTGGAAACAGGATTATTTCAGACCTCAATAAGCTCTCACCATAGCAGGAGACATGACAATTGATCACAATGAGAACATTCATAGCCACACAAGATAACATAAAATTTGAGCTGCACAAAGCAAACACCTCCTTCCTTCAAGCTATAAAGCAATCACTAAAGCACGATCAAGAAAAAAAAAACAAACCCCAAACTTCTCTAGACAGTTTCTTCACCATCACAGAATTGACTGGACCCTTTAACTCAACCATCTAATATCAAGCGAGGGTAACAAATGGGTACTAATCACACCCAGGAAAGTAAATTATTTTCTGTATAATATACCTAAATCCATTGTACAAACAATGCTTTTTTTCTCCCCCCTTTAATTCAGAGTTATGCTTCAGTTCAAGCAATTCTGATGGTCAAGTGATTAAACTAAATTTCTCACCATTCGTGAAAAGCATGCTGTGAGGATTCCACTTCCAGATCCTACATCAAGTGCTTTGGCTCCTTCATGTAACTGATCAGACAGAAGTTCAAGAGCATATGCATGCTAAGAGAAGACAGAAAATTTCAAAATATTTTAAAGTGTCTATTTTGCCCAATATATATAACCATTTCTTCAGTGATTTTGAGCAACGCACTGAGGATTTGTGTAAGAAATTTCAGCATTATTTTCTATTACCAAAAAGGTGTGGGGTGGTGGTAACTACAAGATATAATCATTGCTACTTACACTGACTTCAAAGTGTATGTGTGTGTGTGTGTGTGTATTTATTATTTTAGTATATACAAATATAAACTCATCTCAGTGTATAGTTACTGGGAGAGACACCGTAAATCAATTTAATTCTCTTCAGCTCTGGTGGCTCTTACAGTTCTGGCAGTATATGGCCTTTAATGAATTTAGCTTATCATTATGCTATATACATTGGAATAAGCTGGGACAGAGACTAGCTAGGAAGAAGGCAGCTCTGGAGCATCAATGAAAATGGCTATTAAAACTACCGCTTGTACTACCTCCATACTTGCTGAATCAAGGACTACGAAAAAGAAGTTGTCTTTTACAAAGGCAGATAGCCAGGCTCATATATTAAATGCAGTAATCTACAGACACTTAGTGAGTTTTATTTTCCCACATGGTAGACCAGTACCCAAGCCAAGCTTAGGTCACAAACTAAAAAACACAGTTTGTTCTTTCACGTTTCAGAGACAGCCATTACTACACCCTTACAGCTTAATCCATTACACTCAAAACAGAAATAATTAGAACAATAAATGTTAACATTTGCTTAGAGGATATACTTCCTTTTTGCTCATATTCTACTAGTACTAAACACAGGATAATACAAATAATGACTTCAGTGAGTTAAAATTTTGAAAACTTAATTCATATTTTCTCCCTTAGTCACAGTACTACTGTCGCTGTCTTTCCTTGAATAAAATCGTTAACATTTCTATACAAAATTCCTGGGTTTTTTAATATTGCTAACTAAGTAAATTCTAACTCAGCTAGGCAGTTTTTAGTCAACAGGACCAGACCTTTATTATGCTTTGACACAAAATATATGCTTCTATTCATCCTTCATCTCAAATAAAGGAGCACAGAAAAATTATGTCTGTCCTAGATCTATGTACTGAAACCCCTTCTCATGCCTTAGTCATAAATGTCCTGGTCTCAAACCGCTTGGCAAAAAAACTGCTTCTCAGTACAATGTTTGTTTTGGGTAGGTGGGGGGGTGTTCCTGTCCAAATAATTAAGAGGCATTACAGCAACACCAACCATAGAAATCACTGTTACCCGTCTCCAAACTCTTTTATTTTCATAAATTACAGAGTCAGAGAATTTAGGTTGGAAAGGACCTCTGAAAATCCTGTGCTCCAAACCTCTTTCAACATGGGCAATTTAAGCTAGGCTGCTTAGGGCCCTGTCCAGTCAGCTTCTTTGTATATATCAAAGGATAGAATTTCCACAATCTGCAAAACCTGTGCCAATGCTTAACTACCCTCAATAGGATTATTTTTCACCCTAGAAACTAATCAATTTCCCATGTTGCATTTTTTTTGTCCACTACCCGTCATCCTATTGCAGTGCATCTCCAGGAAAAGTTTGGCTCAATCTCATCTGTGCCCTCCCACTAGGCAGTTCACAACAGCATCACTACAATCAACTGTTTATTAAATTTGCTAGGATAAATATTTTATTTCAGAAGCATCTGGATGTTTATAAAATCACCTATACTTATAAGTTTAAAGCTTACCATATGTGGAGCACTGATTGTTGCTTGGAAACCTGTAAAACAAGAATGGAAGAACACATTGATCATTGTTCAGGCAGCAACCTTATGATCTTTATGACCTTGACCGTAAAATGCAATACTTTAACTGTTGCCCTCATTCAGGGCACTACACACACAGACCCCAACAGTTACACAGGTACTCTGCTTCAGAAGTGAGTTAAGGTACATCATCTGAGAGCTATGCCATGCCAACTCTGGACAGGAAAGAAAAAAGGTTCTGTCCTTGATCTCAGTTTGTCTCCATTTTGTTACTATATTGCCTTAGCTTGGTCAAGTATGTTGAATTCAGAAGAGTAATGTCTCCTAGAATAACATAATGCCTTTTTCACTCACTCCCTATGTAAAAACCTCAATTTGTTACTTTGATGTGGCAGGGACCATTGAACTTCTGAAGACAATAACCTCACCTATTTTGCAAACAGTGAGAAAACATGGAGGAACACTCACCTATATATGTTTCTGTGAAGATATGCAAGTTTTTTAGTATGTATGTATCTAAAGGATTTTTTTTTTTTTTTTCCTATACAACTAATAAAATCCTAATACAATGCATAGTTCTCACCACCCACTATTAGGGGAGGGCTGGAGGGGGAAAATAAATACAAAATTACTACATTCATGTAACTCATTCTCCTGCCTTCCAAAGGTAAAATTGGGATCAGAATGGGAAACAACTGTCCTAAACAACAGTCCTATCAGAGTAGGTCTTCCCATTAAAAACCTATTTTCATATTGAAAAAAAAATAATAAAAAAATCTCATTTAAGAGTTTAAGCAACTCTACAGAAATAAATCAGTTTAGATCAATGCAAAGACAGACTGTTTCTGATATAAATGCAATAAAAATTATTTAAGTATTTAAACATCAGTTGCACCACCACAAATTGCTGTGGTTTAAAAACTAAATACATATATACACATATTAATATTGACTAAAGAACATCTATCTACTTGACGCATCCAAGTATGCCAACTGCATTCTATAACAAATGGAAACTTGGTTAAAAGATACTAAATAAATAATGAACTAAACAAGCTTCAAAATTTTCTAAAAATGTTCACATTCTTAATATATGACAAAGGCAGTCACAGTTACACAAATTAGAACAATCTCAATAAATTTTACAAGATGCTCTTACCTATAGACTGTGGAGAATCCATATAAGGGTTGTATTTTGCATAGTGGCAACGGTCTGTAGCCAGCATTACTTCAAATACCTTGTCTGATTTGATGATTCCATTTTCTATAAATAAGCAAGTAAATAAATAAAATTTAAGGCATTTTTTCTCTTCTGCAATGCAAGAGTATGTGAAATACATTAATATATTCCTAATATTGTGAGAAATCATGCCACCTTACCTTCTAACACTCTAACCCTTATCATACAAGAATTAAGCTGCGGTCCATAGATCAAAAAATGCTTAAGCCAGTGAACTTTGAACAAGACCTTCCCAGCAGTTACAGATGCTTTTCTGAAACAGAGACCATTTGCAAAGATCTATCTCCTAGAAAAACCTCAACTTCATGCACACCTTTGATATTCCTGAAAACATTCAGCAGGAAACTGGTATTACTCTACACAGCAAACAAGACATACTTCATATTTCTAAGAGGCAATATAACTATTGAAAAATATACAAAAACAGGTGAAGCTGCAGCATCCTTGCTCAGTATTTTATTTTCAAGATCTGTTCCTCTTTTGCTTTGGCAAAAAAAAAACCAAACCACTTTTATTAAAAAAACTCCTCCAGATATGGGGCACGCTGAGGCCAAAAGGCCAAAAAGCTTTTATATCAAAATGCTTTGAATCTTTGTTCACTTTTCAAAATAAAGTGTCAGAAGCATTGTGCAGTGCAGCGCAGCCATTTTTTCTTGCAGTTTTATTGAAGTTTTTTAACATTGATAATTCTTTTTCTAAAGTTCTGAAGAGACATTTATGAATAACAGAAAACTTTAGAAAACCAAGACATTAATCAGTCATTTGCATTAAAGGACACAGTATAAGCTACAAAGAACTGAAATTTCAACAATGGATTGCTTCACTGAACTACTTTAAACAAGGAAGATTTATTTGGAAAATTATACTTGGGGCGGGGCGGGGGGGGGGGGGGACATAATTTCAGTACCTTTAAAATATAATCAAAAATGCAGTAGCATAACAAACAGATTAAGGAGCTTTTGTAAGATAGTCCTAAGTGAAGTTGCACCAGTGTGTTGGTTTTTTTTTAATTAATACCAACACTAAGACACGTGTGTCCAGGCCTGAACTAACTCCTGTAAGAGGCTTCTCTGACTGTTTACAATGTGCTCCCAGCCACCTTACCCATCATGAATTTTCTTTTGGTTTAGTTTTGTTTGCTTTTTTTTTTTTTTATTGTCTGCTACCTGTATCCAGGATTTAACTATCCTATATAACTAGGCTTGAGTTCAAAGAGCAAAATAACCCCCCCAAGTCATTTCACTTTTTGGTCTGAAAACAAAGTATCAAATAGAACTGCAATAGGAATTATACTACCAAATTATTAAGGAAAAGAACAATTCTTAAAAAAAATAATATCTTTTTTTAGAATTATTTCCATATCTTCTAAGTCCCAGAAAAAGCATACATTCCCTTCAAAGACCATACACATTATATATATCCTGTGCTTTGACTCTTAGAAATGTATACTACAGTTCCAGTTAGAGGAAACTCCATTTCAATGCAAGTTTTTTAATCTGAGACAGCAGACTTTTTTACAGGAGTTCCTAAATTTACTCACTGAGCAAAACTGTATCCCGAAAGAAAAGCAAACAAACAAATCAATCCACTAACAAACTGGCACTGACAACATAAGGTGGTAAGGAAAACAAAACTAATTTTCCCCTACTTGGCACAGAAACAAAATAAAAAATATCAAAATTTTACTGTTAGATTCTATTTAGGTATCACTAAGAAGTTAGTATCTCTAAAATAAATGTACTTTAAAAAAAAAAAGAGGCAGGAGAATAAGCAAAGTTAATCATAACAGGAGTGAAGAGGTAAAGGTTCTGGGGGGCTTAAGAGAGGTCAAAAAGCAGCAGCTGAGAAGCACTCAGGAATGATCTAAAATAGCAATTTATTCCTTGAGATACTGTATTGTGCAGATAGATGCATACATTCTAGAAGCTATAGGTAGCCACCCTCCCTTTCCTTTTGTGCCTTGGGGAAAAAAACATGTGGAGAATGCAAAGGTCAAGCTTCCAGCTTGAAAGAGCAACTGCAGGGCCCCGTGGTAATGCAGAGAGCCTCCTTGGTACTGCTGTGGCCACAAGCTTCTTCCAAAACTCTTCGCTACACATTATCCATTTCCCCTTTTTACGTAACTCCATGCCTGCCACCTCTCTCATCTACTCCTGTCATCGAAGCAGTGTTAAGCAAATTTACCTCTGCATGTCTACAAATCTTATTTTGCCTCCATTCTGTTATTTTACTTATATATTTTACCCTTCTTCACCCAACTTTTTTAATCATAGTATAAGAGCTCTATGGCAGAGATTATCTGTAGAAGTCTGTAAAACTAAACACAAAAGCTGTGTTCCACGCAAAGCACATACAACCAACTGTAATGCTTACACTGGCAGGCAAATGACCAACAAAAATTGAAAGCAGTAGCTACTAAAGTTCTACAAATTCTGAGCATTCAGGATGCTCTCATTCAGCAAACACTCATGAGATTTGCTGACTATTGGATCGTCTTTGATTAGTGTCATCTTTTTCACCATTAAATGGAAGTTAAGCAAGTTACCCATACTCAGAGTCCCCAGCAGAACCAGTGGTAGAAGCTGCATCTTGTGTCTGAGCCACGTACTTCAATTACTGAATAATGCTCCCTCTTCATAAAAAAATCCCCCTCTCAGCTATAAATGTGGAATTACAGGGCATCACATTACCCCATAGATTAAGTCTGCTTTACAAATATGCTTATTATACAATGGAGACAAGTGCAGATTTTAGGTGGGAATTCACAAAAGTAATTAAGCCCTAAAAAGTAAAGTTAACATTGACTTTGTAGTAATTTTTGCTGTGTTGGTAACAAAAAGAATTTTTTTTAGTCTCATGGTTGAACAGCAACTGCAAGGTAGTGAACTCCAATGGAAGTCCTTTCCTTCCTGCAGCCGTCAGTCCCAAGATGACCAGCATCCAGGACCTTAATTCTGTCTGAAACAAATCTATCGAATCCTGAATTAAGTTCAAAAAACCAAGTATATCCCCTAAAAAAGCCAGTAAGAGTTTGTATTGCAAAGACGACATTCTAATTTCATGCCACCTCTAAGTGCCAAAAACCCAAGACAATCAACGGTAAATTATTTATTAATAAAATGTCAGTGCAAAACATTTTCTACATCTTAAAAGAAAGCTATATATTGCAGTAAAATATTTCACAATTAAATATATATACAGGTTGATTATCCTTCTCAATGGTAACGTGAACAGAAGACTCTCCTTGAAGAGACTGCCGAGTTTCAAGACTGATAAAACTACAAACAAATCAGATATCAAATTATAAAGTGTTTACATGCAAAGGCTCATACACAAACACACTAGCTAACAGCTTAAAATGAAAATTAAACTCTTTAATAAGAGTTATATGCGCACAACTCCTAAGCTTCGAAGGGCTGAAGGCAGAAAATAACCACTTAAGAGTGGAGCACAGCCTGCAGAGTTCAAGAGTTACTCTGTGGAGAGACTGCGCCAATGACAACTTGACATAATTGGAGCATGTTTTGAAAACTCACTCTGGTCTGCCTCTTTTCCACAAATAACACCGTGAAAACAGGAAAAGAGCTCACAGAGCAGTCCTTGGATTTGAAGGTAGAAATATACCACTGTTGAGTGTAACCTGGGAAACTGGACAGCTGGCTGTCAGAAGAAGGAAAAAAGAGCTGAGGTATGTAGAATTGCAACAAATAAATAACCTATCTTTTTATTTAGCAACAGATGCATTACTGAAGGGCTTGTCTTTTGTCGATCAAACAAGTTTCTAACCAAACCATAAAATACCTGCAGTAAACATCAACATCAGCACTAGCTTCCAGATCAGAAAAAGGATGTGTCATTGCCACGTGATAAAAACCAGCACATGAGCTTACTATACAAGCTATAAACAGCTACTCAAACACCTCCTGTTGCTGGCTTTACATAAACAAAACACTCATGCACATCCCAAAAACATTTACTGTGGGGCTATATCAGCGTCCACATAGTTCAGTTTCTGCCCGGATTACTTTCTCCATAACCACTTCACTTATGAAGATGACCTTTCGGCAAAACTAATATTTTTAAATCATATAGAGGTCTTAAAGCATGATGCATAACACATACAGCTCTATACTATAAAAGATGAAATCAAGTAGATTAGTATTACTCAAGTGACAAATAACAGTTTCCAGATGACTCCATCTGACCCACACAAACCAACCAGCAACATTCAAGAGGAAACGGGGCTGTAACAGAAATACATCTTTATTTTTCAAGCAATGTGAAGTTAGTTGGTTTTAAGCAGCTGATTAACTGGTATTTTTAAGGTTGGGGTCTTTTTATGTGGGGAAAGGAAGGAAAAAGATGGGAAAGCAATTCAGTTAATAGAATTTTCTTTAAGTAACAAGCATAGGAAGATTTCAGTGTAAACCATGAACACAAAGAAAGCACTTTGAACAAGAAGTGATGGATCAGCATCCCAAGATCCAACAAAGGGCACTGACCCCAAAACACACAAAGCTCTTTGTGCTAAAGAAACTGAAAGTAGGTGTTTGCAAACAAGTGTTTTTTAAAATCGCTCACACATGCAAACCTCTAACTCTTAAATTATCAGTAAAGTGCATCTGCCTCAAACACTCAGCTGCGTGTCTGTTATTCCCTTTGAATAATGTATTATTGTGAACCCAAAATCATAGAGATGTTGC
>JAVJGJ010000059.1:45128652-45155796 GCA_035590215.1 Microhierax caerulescens | reverse complement strand
CCGTGGGCGCCTCCGAAGGCGGCGTCTCGCTCGCTGGGGAGCGGCTTCCCGGGAGGGCTGGCCGGGCCCGTCGGCCCTTGTGCCGCCACCGGGCGAGGGTCCTGCCGCCCCCGCGGTGGCGCTCGGCCCGCCGGCCTGCGCGGTGGGGGCCTGGCGGCGCGGGGGGACCGGCGCAGCAGCGGAGCCACCTCGGGTCACGGCCCTGGGCTGGCTGGGGGCGGAGGCGCAGCTGTCCCGGTGCCGTGGAACGGGGTCGGGATACTCGCGATTGTCGGATGTCCAGCACTCATCCTGGCGCCGCAGCCCTGCGGGTACGGGTGGTCCTCGAAACGCTGGGTCCCGCTGTGCAGGAGGAATTACTCCGGTACCTCTGCGACGCAGCTTAGGCTGTGCTCTGCTCCTCGGTGGCTGTCCTGCTGGCGGCTGTAAAGATCATTCCTGTGTGCGCTCGAAATAACTGCTAGTGCTGCTGAGGATAATTGAGAATACGTTTCTACATAAGAAGAATTGCACCCTGCTAAAGGAGATACAGAGCATAAGAATGGAAACAAGTAGGGCAAATGCACAATGTTCCCAGTGTTCAGCTAGCCTCTGGTCATTTCCAGCTTAGTCTTCCCTTACTGTATATAGTTTATTTACTGAATTCAGGGTCCAGTTTCCTCCCCATCCTATGGAAACTTTTGGCATTGGAAACGCATCCTTTGGCAAATTGCTTTACGCCTCAGTGACCTATTACCTGAAGAACAGCTTCCTTTTGTTGGTTTGAACCAAGCCCCTACAAATTCAAACTAGCAATGAAGTATTGTTGTTACGTATAAAGTAAGTTACTAGAATAGGTACATGAGAGAGGGAACCAAAATATGTGGGTTTCAATACTTACTATTTAATTTATTAAATATTATTACATAAATAATATTTAAAAGTGTGGTCAGAACTTCTGGAGACATGAAATGTTACAATTCTATTAGAAAGCTGTGTATTTTTTTCCCCAGAAAAACTTGATTACCATTGACAGTTGCATCCAGCCATTCTGAGTTTTCATTCAAATGCCTATTTGTCCAATCTTTCATGGTTATGCTGTAAAAAGCCATGTTTATGTGTTTATTTGACCTGCAGAGGAAATACTTTATCCCCATATTTTTGAAAAGAAGTAAGTTTTTTTAAACTTCTTTAGGGAGGTGGAGAACCGCACCAGCAGAAACAGCTGCATTAACAAACAGATCTATCATTTACATTTAATGACACAAAACTGCAAGGGGGAATAGACATCACTTCCTGTGGATGCAGTTTGTGTTTGCTAGTTAGAAGTACAAGATTGAGATAGGTTTATTAGTGAGCAGTCAAAACTTCCTTGCTTTAAAATGTGTGCAAGTATCTGTAAGAGGAGATGACTTCTGAATTTTGGGGTTCACATGTAGAGCAAGGTGAACAGTAGTAATACTTGCCTTCTTGTACTTCATTAGACTAGAGGACCAGTTTAATTGGGTTTGTGAGCAATTAAGACTGTAGTTCTGTATACACTATCACCTGCTGCCAAAAGAAACAACCCACAAAAAAAAAAAAGTATTTATCTAGGTAAGTTCCTTAGCTTGATTAAGTCTGTTTGGCCTTACGAACAATTATGCTGGCACTAGTAAGTGGTGGGAGATAAGTGGACTGGCTGGTTTACACTGGTTAAGCTCTGCTTCTGCTAAAATTTATGTGAAAGTGCAGCTTTATTTTCCAAGACTACTTAGTCCTGTTATCCTGTTATGTTGCAGTTGCCAGGATCATAATAGCTGTCAAACACAACATTCCTTGTCTTAAAGTTCTCAAAGCACTTTAGAAAGAAATACACTTCTCTCAAGTTTTGTACCTAAAGAAATTGGAGAGCAAGCTGATTTTCTTCCTCCTGTGTTGTAGACTTACGTAGTCCTGTTTTATGGCTTAAGTGTCCTGTTAATTTGATCTTGATTTCTCTTAGGGGTGTTACATTTGTTTATCTCAGCTGCCCATGGTGTAACCATAAAGTGAATATTGAAATACCAGGTGAAATTATAGTAAAATACATAGGTGCAAAGCAACTTGTTTTCTTCTGAATTCCAGGCCTTTGGAACTTGTTAAAAGGAATAACTTGTTTATGAGCATTTTTTTCTTCTTTCATTGATATATATGTAACACAAGATCCATACCAACTGTTTTATCTAGATTACCATGCCAGTGATGTAATTAGTCTTAATTTTGGCCGAATTGGAACAAGTAATCTACATTACTAAACCTATGAGATACTTAGCCTTGTTGTGCTATGTTTTGGGATGAGTTTATTCTAAAGGTTTCACTTTTCTGGAGGTGGCGATTCTTTCAAGTGTTATTAGCATATATCCTTACACCTGGGTATCCAACACATGTTTTTTGATACAGGTCTGTTGGAAAGAAAAGGAATATCTGTAGTAGAATGGTCTAAATGTAGTGACTGCATTTTCTATGGAAAAAAGTGGGTTTGACAAAGTATTTTCAATGTGATCTTAAATATGGCATGTTTGGAAAATGATTTTGAAAGTGGCCAAAACTAAATTACATTTTAACTGCTCTCATGCCATACTTTCTGCTGAATCTAGATTTAATACTTTGAGCAAAATGTCACTGTTCGTTATTAAAATTCACTTACACACCTGATGATATTTTCCTTATTCTGTGAACACTGAGGAATTGTATGCTACCAGACTGCAGGAAAAACTAATATAACTACTGGATTACGTTTATTTAAGGTTTCAAACCTATCACAGGGCAAAGAAAGCTTGTGGGTGCAGTTATAGCACCTAAGATTTAGTTAGTTCCATTAGAGAAATTATGCTGTTTCTTAAGTGGCTCCCCAAGGAGAATGGGATTAAGTACGTGTCCCTTGTGTTTCTTTCACAGTCATTATTATGTATTACTTCAGGCTTTCAGGTTTTAGTCACACATGGCTAGCATGTGTATTTAATATAATTTGCATGTGTATTAGAGGGTTCTTTGTCATATTAACTTTTTGTCGTATTCTGCCTCAATCACTGAATCATTAATTGGTTTATGACAGTGCAAATATTGTAGAAGTGAAACCTGGATGAAGAAAGAGTGACTTTTACATAGACTGTGCAAAACCTGTTTAATTCATGTCTAATATGAGAAACAGTTATCTACACGTGGCTGCTTTAAGAGATAGAAGATACATGCAGACATCTGAATTCTCAAAAATAATCCTTCAGAAAACTAGGAATGCAAATTTTTAATACTTTGAGAAACAGGAACAAGAAAATTTAAACATTTCAATATTGCTACTGTTAAACATTGCATTTGAGCTTTCTGTTGTAGTTGCCTGTGAAGAAAAGACAGTGCTACAATATGTATTTTTTGTATCTTGTGCTATCATATGCAAAAGTTATATTTCATTGTACTCTAGAGGCAAATGCTCTGTAACTTCAGTGTTTTGCCTTGGTTGCTTTGTCCTTTGCCATACCAGTTACAGTACAAACTAGTACACAGCACAAATGTAGAGATTTGAGTACTCTGCAGGTGCAGGGTTCTTTCCCTGATGAGTCTGCACCTTCAAAATGCAAATTTTTTTTATTTGTTTTTGACAGAAAGTTCAGTGTCCCTTACCAAATGTCACAGTTGCTCTCAGTGAATTTGATGCTTGAGTCATTAAACAATTTTACAGTAAAGAAGTTTGATTGAATTGTCTTTGTTTTTTTTCCTCCTGCTCTCATCTTCCCTTATGTAAAATCAATTTTTAAAAAATCGCCTAACTTTTGCTGAAGACTGGTTCAAGAAGACTCGAGCTAAGAGTCTGTGACAGCCCTACAACATTGAATCCTTAACCAAGTTTAAATGGCAGATGGTGCAGGAAATCATGAAGTTGCATGCAATGAGCTAGGCAGTGTTTACTTTTTTACATATGTGACTGCTAAAGAATGGATAAAATAATGGTAATTACATACTCTTACTGGTGGACTTTATACTTCTCATTTCTATCTTGATGAAGACAGAGCTTGATGTCAGAATTGTTGACCAGTGACAGTATTTGGTCCATACCCTAGCTAACTGGGTAGTAGTGTTGGCATCTTCAGCTACTGAAGTGTTGATGCAGAGAACATGGGTGATGCACCCAGCAGAGAGGGAAGGCAAAGCAGCAGTGATGGGGTAGTGCACACAACAGTTTTTGTCTGCTCTTGAAAGCTTTGTCCTCTTTACTCTGTCCACATCCTTTTCAATTCAGGACTGTTTGGACCTGAGGCATCTAAAACTTTTTTTGTTAACAAACTGTTAAAGCCCAATACAGTTTGTAATTTAGGTTGAGTAAAGACTGCCTGAAGAATTGCTCAGCATGCTTTTAGTAACTGTGAAGGCGGTGCTGTATGGTAATATTTCACTGCCACCAATGGTACGTGTAAACTTTTTCACTCCTGTATGTATAACGGGATTTTTTTGTTTGTTTATTAACAGGATAGCAGTTTTGGGTTGTGACAAACTCCAGCACTACATGAACCATGGCTTCACAGTGAAGAGCCACTAATTTCACAAGTTCTGAAACCAACAGCCAGTCTTCCTGGAACTTTGGTGTGTGCGAGTCCTTGGTGGAGGTTGCATATATACATGTTTTCATGAAGAGAAGTGAGAAGCCAGAAGGTTATAGACAAATGAGGCCTAAGACTTTTCCTGCCAGTAACTATACTGGCAGCAGCCAGCAGATGCTACAGGAAATAAGAGAGAGCCTCAGGAATTTACCTAAACCCTCAGATGCTGCTAAAGCTGATCACAGCATGGGCAAAATGTTATCTGAAGATCCTAGACAAGGCCGAAATCCCCCCAAATTTGTGACATACCATAAAGTTTTGCAGGAGATAAGAAACTCACTTCTGCCATTTGCAAATGAAACAACCTCAGCTGTTAAAGGAACATCAGAAGTTAATCGACAAATGCTGCAAGACTTACAAGCTGCTGGCTTTGATGAGGTGAAATATTTTATTTTCAAGATTTCGTGTTCTGCTAACTATAAAATATTAGTGCATGTTTGAGGGGGTGTTGATCGTGGAATGTTTGAACAGCATATGGTAAGCAAAATAGCTTCTTCAGAATCTAGTAGGTTTCTAATTAGGACATGAAACTGGTGATAGTGGAGGATGAAGAGGAACAGAAGGATTTAATGAGGCGTGGCTTTTGAGTTTTTGGTTGATTTATTTTTCTTTTCCTTTTTTAAGCATCTTGTGCACTTTGTTCTTATGTGGTAGGGCTAGGTTGTTTTAATTATTTATAATTTTAAGTAGAGAAAACCAGACTCTCTAGAACATGGATTTTGCCTCTGAATTTTGGGTTGTGCTCAATTAAAATGGCCATTCTAAATTGAAATGCAGTACCAAATATCTCAGAAATTAATTTTGATGAGCTTTTTACATCTGTGCCTAATGGAAACTGAGGAAGAAATTTGGCTATCCTTTATGCACTGTGTCAGATACAGATAAAATAACAAGATACTTGACAAAACCACTTGCAGGGTGTTTTCTCTGTGTTTTATTCTCAACGCAAAAATGTCGAGTCTTTTGAAAACCTTTGACATTATTAATTATTCTGCTGTTATTTTCATTATAAGAACAGGGAACTAAATAATTGTTCGATCTACTTTTTATAATTATTGACTAAACTTATTTGCATTCATTTTAATAAATGAAAGGAGCCTGAAATGCGTTTTCCAGGAATAAAAGATGAATACACTTACAGGTCCTGTGGTTTTACTGGGACTTTCACATCAAAGTAAATTACACCTGTTTTCATGCCTTCTCTGTAAACCTGAGTACAAAAGCAGGTTAAAAGAAGAAAAAAAGCCAACCACTCTTTCCAAAGGCAAAAGGCACAGTACCACAAGATTGCCTTTACAGGAGTGTACTGGTTGTAGTAGTGACCAGCTCATGAGTTCTGCTGGCTGTGATGCTTCGGTATTTACAGAGATGTACGTCTACCAAGAGTGATCTCCAAAACTATCAGCTGGCTTTTCTTCACATGTCCCAGTGTCAGGTGCCGATAGTGGGTTTTTATGTTCCTTCTGCTCACTCAAATATACAGTCCAGGTTGTGTTTTCAGTAAGAATGGAAGGATTTTATAATGATAAATGATTTTATAATAATTTGCTCCTGCTCTGTGGTTTGTTGCTGGAATTGTTTTTGGGGGGGGTTGTTGTGGATTTTTTTTAAAGTAGATCAGTTCTCAAATCCATTTTTACAGATTGAACCTGCAGTCAGTCATTTTTGCAAACTGAAGAATGCTATATGGCTGGATAATAAGCTAGAAAGGTACCTTAAGTTGGTATTTTTGTTGGATCTTTTGTATCTTGAAGCCTTTTGCTCCTGCCCTTTGTTCTTGGATACAACTGAGAATTCCCAGGGTACTTGTGATTATATGGACTTTTTTCAGGCACAATGCCAGTGTAAGCTGTTTCTGCCATTTGTTAACCCACAATTATGTTGCCACAATAGTCCATATGGCATTGGCCTGTGTACACCGCTGGGAACAGATACAGCTGAAGTATGAAAGCATTTTTCTTGGTAGGGGGTGTTCCAGACAGCAAGTAGGAATGAAATGAGAATGCGTTTTGAGCTGGGATTGTTTCATGGACTGGATCGTAGCTGGGGTGTGTTGGCCAGCTCTAAGTGGCTGCTCTGGGCCGTTCCCAAGATGGCATTTTTGTGATTAGCAGGTTATGTGTAGAACTTTTAAATTTCATTATATCAGGTGCATTACTAGCTTTCTGTAGAGACTAACCTATCTAATATGTGGAGGCTAACTGTAGCTACTAGGTACCACATTCATTTTTTGCTTTAATTTGCTCTAATTTGGACCTATCTATATAAGCAGTGTTTCCTCATCTCAGCCTTTAATGAGATTTCATTATGGTGTTGAAAATGGATTTGAAGTAGCAATACAAATTTGCCTCATTGCCGTATTGTGGAGTTGCCGCTTGAAGTTTGGAAACATAATAAATTTATTTTTCACCTTGTTTGTTTGTTTTTAAATTTACTGGATGTCACAAATGTTCTGGTTCTTCCCCCCACCCCACAAGTAGTAGGTGGTATTCAGGGGATAGATAGATAGATATCAGTAGTATGTATATAGACAGTAAAATATATGTATAGAAATTATCGGATAATGCAGTTCATTTATTATTATTTTTTTTTAATAAACTTCCTAAATAGCTTACAGGAAATCTCTCTTGCTTGTTAGGATTCAAGTTCATTGCTCACATGTTCTGTGTAAGGTGATACTCTTCAAGACATTGAATACTTCGTGTCACACAGGTGACCAAGTTTTTTGTTGTTCAGCTAGAGAGGAGAGAGATCCTTTGGTCCAGGTCCTCTGGTTAGCGGACAGGGAACTAAATATCATCTCTTAAAATACTGCTGGTTCTGTACTTTGAGATTCTCTGTGTCTTCATGGTTTGGTGATGTGAACTTGTAGATTTAGGTTTATGTATTATAGAATTACTTGGATAAAAAGACAGTAAATTTGGGTTTGAAACTGATGAACAAAATGAAAGTTGATAAATAGAAGTGAATTGTGAGTCTTATAAAAGTATGTTAAAATTGGAAATTAAATACTCTGGACAACTTAACCTTCTGTTTGCGCAATGGTCAAATATTATTGTGGTGCTGAAAATTAACAGATAGGTCTTGCCTATAATAGTAGAAATGTTGCAGACATAACTGTCTTGTGAAGGAGCTATGAGATAAAAAGTTGTACCTGCTTTTTCCAACAATGTCAGCTGGTCTGTAAAGATTGCAACAACCTTATGTTTTTTAAGTTTTTTAAAATTTTAAAATCCTTTTTTAAGGTTCTGCATTGTTCACTGGATTTGATTGTTGTTTCTGAAGGCTGTATGTAACTTTGTATGTTTGTAATCTTAAAAATGTACACAGGCAAGGTGAAAGTATAAACGTGGGTTTGAATTTGAAATTAACACTGACTACTGCCCTTGTGAGCCCTCTTTGATATCCTGTTGATTTTGGCAGGAGTTGAATGCCATTGTATATAGGTAACCTGTTCAAGCATAATGTGAACTGAAACAATTGATCAGTATGGTAAGGTATGGCCATAACAAATCACTAAAAACAGTGTGCTTAATTATGGGGAGTTATGCTGTGGATTTTGTTTCAGACTTGTTGAGTCAGCTGCACAAATCCTGTTCAATATAGATGGGAGAGCAGTGCCTGACTTAACCATCTCTGGTTAACATCTCTGCCTCTGTTGTTTGTTCTTGATCTGATTCAAGTCAGTGCAAAAACTACTGGTCCATAACCCATTTCCCGTGGACAGCAATGGGATTAGCTGTCAGATCGAAACTTTTGTTTGGATCTCTAAGAACACAGAGCCTAAATCAACAACAAAAGTAATAGAATTTCTACCAATAATGTCTTCGTTAGAAAGAATTCTTAGGGAGAAACTAATGAATGTTTGTTGACAAAAAGTCATGTTGAATTGAGGGGAAACTGAGTGAAAACCTGTTCTGAATTTCACGTTAAGGTATCTTCCATAGAATAACTTAGGTTGGAAGGGACCTCTGTCTGTAACTAGCTGTTACCTGACCAGTGTGTATCAGTACCAAGTGCTTATATAAGCAAACTGTTCATATGAATAGCATGATGACACTATTTACATCAAACTATGGTGCTTCAATATGTTAACTTTTTTTCCTTGAAGATTCAGACTGTATTGGTGTTTTGGAAGATCTGTTGTGGAGAATACATTTTAGTATTTCAAATGGATTGACAGAAATCAGTTATATACTTCAGTAAAATCACTGGAGGGTATTTGGCTAAATAACTATGCTTTTTGGTATTTTTGCCATTTTCTTGTAAATTACTATTTTTTAAAATACAATTTTCTCTTTAGGATATGGTTATACAAGCTCTTAGACAAACTAACAACCGTAGTATAGAAGCTGCCATTGAATTCATAAGTAAAATGAGCTACCAAGATCCTCGTCGGGAACAGATGGTTGCGGCAGCAGCAAGACCTGTAAACGCAGGTATGAAACCACCAGGTAGGTGTATCCATGGTAACTTAGTAACTCATCAAGTGTATTCTTATAGGTGAAAAATACAAAACAACCAATTTCTCTTTCACATGTCTGCAATGGAACAGAGACATTGAGATACAGGGGGTTTTGCTTCTAAAAATAGCGTATAAAGTATATAATGTAATTTCTTCTGAAAGATAAGTGCATTTGACAGGAATTTATTAAATGTTTCTTTGTGTAATTGCATGGGTTTAGTATTGTATGTAAGCATTTTATAGAAGGAATGGCATTCAGATGTCATTTTGGTAATTTCTGTCCCTCATTGGAGGTGATGCCCGTATTTTATTCTCAGTGTCAGGTGCCACTTAGAAGCCAGTGGCGAGCACTGAATTCTTACTTTTTTAATTTTTTGTCTCTCTTCACACACTTGCCCACACAGCAGCACTATTTATGTGTGGGTTTGTGTATATCTGTTATGTGTGTTTGTATATAATTATATATCATATGTCTACAATATTTGTATTTTAGGTTGTCCTGTTTCAAGATTCTTCTCTCTGCTTAAATTTTCTGCTTGGTTCCAGATTTTGTTTGTATGGTTTTTAAGGCAGACTTAATGTTTTTATAGATATCATACTCTAGTTTTAGTAGTAACAGAGTTAGAATTTAGCTACTTGCTATTATTGCTCTCTTAACATAGGCAAGCACATTTTTATTGTATCTTGATACTTTTTTTAAGACAGGTTTTAGTAGCATACACCTAAACAAACAGTAACTTTCACGTGTAGCAGAAATACTGAACTTTTATTTGACTAAAACTTGAGTGCTGAGCTGCTAGCACTGTAAAGTGACATTTAAAATTGACCATATAGGTATGAAGAAAAATTAGTAGCCAAGAATAGTAAAGTACAGCTTTATGTTCATTTAGTCTGTGGAGCAGGCTTAGTCTGTTCTTGTATGAAGCTACTGGCTAAAGGCCACCATTTAGCCATGATATTCATTGTTACTTGCAAAGATACAGTAATTAACACATTCTTTTACTGAAGATGCAGTGAGTTGCAGCAGTTACAGTACTGTATGTGTTTACAAGTAACTTTAATAACATTGCAAAAAGCACAGTAAGACTGCATATACTGTTGCTTCTTTGCATATTATTTTATATGAGGCAAAGTAACATCTATGCAGCAACTATATTGTAGAGTTTAACTCAAGCTTTGCTTTCATACAGTTCTAATTCTTGCCTCTATATAACACTTCTACTCATAAAGACATAACTTCTAAAATTAAAGTACTTAATCAAATTTTGCATGAAAGGAATATAAGTTTGGATGAATTTTATGCACACAAGGGTGTAAGCAGACTGTTTGCTTTTACAGCATTCAGTTAAATTTTAGTTTAAGAACACTAAGTGTTTTTATAAGTGTTAAACTGGAAGGAATAGCCACATGACTAAATATTTTTCCATGCTGTTGCTTTTTTGCGTTTGTACTGAACATCCCTTCTGAGAGCTGTTTGTATGCATGATTACAAATTTATATAATGTGCCTAATAATTTTGCAAATTATCATTTTTTCAATTAAAAATTGAATGCATCTGTAATTGAAGCAAAACGCATCTTCAGAAAAGTGATTTCTAAAAACTCCGATGCTATAGTTTCGTTGCAATTTTTGTTCTTCTACTGTGTACTGAGCATATTACCATAGCATGCTATGTGTTACTGGACAAATTTTTCGTGTGAAGTACAGTGGATTATGCTATGTTGGCGAATTCCCACCCTGTTGCTGTAGTAATTAAGGCAGGCAAATAAAATATTCAAAGAAGTAAATAGAAATAATATAAATGCTGTGTTTTCTTCTTGTAAAAGCAGGGACTGTACAGCAGTCGGTTAACCGCAAGCAGAGCTGGAAGGGTTCTAAGGAGTCCTTGGTTCCTCAGCGGCATGGCCCTTCCCTGGGAGACGGTGTAGTTTATCGCTCAGAAAGTCCCAGCTCTCAGCCTGATGTGGGAAGGCCGTTATCTGGATCTGGCATTGCAGCATTTGCTCAGGCTCATCCTGGCAATGGACAAAGAGTGAATCCCCCACCTCTGCCACAGATAAGGAGTGTTACTCCTCCTCCACCTCCTAGAGGACAGACACCCCCTCCAAGGGGGACTACTCCTCCACCTCCTTCCTGGGAACCAAACTCCCAAACGAAGCGTTACTCTGGAAACATGGAATATGTGATCTCCCGTATTTCTCCCGTGCCACCAGGAGCGTGGCAGGATGGTTATCCACCTCCACCTATGAATCCTCCACCCATAAGTTCTTCCACGCAGGGCCAGAGGGGCATGAGTGCTGTCCCCATTGGCAGACAGCCAATAATCATGCAGAGTTCTGCCAACAGCAAATTTAACTTTCCCTCAGGAAGAGCTGGAATGCAAAATGGCAGTTGTCAGGCAGAATTCATAGTTCACCAGAATGTGGTGTCTGGGAACTCGGTGAGTCGCCAGCCACCCCCCTATCCCATGAATCCAACTAACAGGCAAAGTCCCACAGCGCTACAGATGCAGACAGGAGGATCTGCTCCTCCTTCAGCATACACCAATGGGAATCTTCCTCAGGCGATGATGGTGCCAAATAGAAATAGTCACAACATGGAACTTTATAATACAAATGTAGCTGGAATACCTGCATCCTGGTCACAGCCTTCCCCTGTGCAACCGCAGTCATCACCTGGCAATGGGCATGACATGCCTACGTGGCAACCCAGTGTTCCTGTACGGTCAAATTCTTTCAACAACCATCATGGCAATAGGCAGAGTCACTCTAGCAGCTCTCAGCCTTCGGCTACAACAGTAACAGCTATAACGCCAGCTCCCATTCAGCAACCAGTAAAAAGTATGCGTGTGCTAAAACCAGAGTTACAGACTGCCTTGGCACCCACTCACCCCTCCTGGATGCCACAACCAGTGCAAACCATTCAGACTATTCCCTTCTCTGAGAGTTCATCTACAAATATGGCAGTTATGTCTCCTGTTGCAGAGGCTCCAAATTACCAGGGTCCCCCACCACCTTACCCAAGACACTTGTTACACCAGAATCCCTCTGTCAATCTGTATGAGACAGGACCCAAGCTCAGCAAGGAGGAACCACCTGTTTTATCCAAGGAGGATGAGAATGAAAAGAATTATGAATGCATCGATTCAACAGATAAAGAAAAGAAACAAATTACGACATCACCTGTTCCTGTTAGAAAAAACAAGAAAGATGAAGAAAGAAGAGAGTCTCGCATTCAAAGCTATTCCCCTCAAGCCTTTAAATTCTTCATGGAGCAGCATGTGGAGAATATACTGAAATCCCATCAGCAGCGTTTGCATCGGAAAAAACAACTAGAAAATGAAATGATGCGGGTAAAATTCTTTCTTCTTTCTAAATCTATGAAGAGAACTGTTTCCGTATTCATTCTTAAGAAAGAAGTCTTAATTGTAGAATGCTTAAATAGTACAGATAAGTAGAACATCATGGTATACCATGGTATTGAAGTCTTTTTTTTTTTTTAGTTTGCGTGTTTGAAATGTGGTGAGTTTTTCATTGCTTTATGTACTTCATTATCATGGCAGGTTAATTTTTAAAAGTAAGATTTTTGCGTGTCTTGAACGCAGTTCGTCTGGCTTATGTATGATAAGGCAGCAGAAGCAAAATCATTGTTGCTTGAGCTGAGATTTAACTACATGGCTCTAGCTTTTTGTTATGGGTTTTATTTAATCCTGATTTTTGAGTGAGTTATATGCAATATTTTAATGATTTTTAGATAATTTTATTTTTTAGATAAGCACTGCTGGTACACGCAAAGCAGGGACAAGTGGTAGGCTGGTTAGTGCATTTATATAGTCGCCAAAACAGTGATTACTCACATTCTGCAGTTTGTTTCCAGTAGCAATAGGTTTTTCTAAGTTCAAATTACAAAAGAAAAAAATATCTAAAAGTTAGATTTTTAGAATGAAAGAGACATGGTACCTTTTGCCTAAGTATTTTTTTTAAATCCATGCTGTAAGAGTATCTGTTTAAACAAGGGGCAGTTGAATGGAATAATAAAAACCAGGTGTCAACAAAACCATGTAAAATCTTTGTGCTTGCATGAAGTCAGTGGTCTATTTCTGGGATTTCAGTGTTCTGGTAAACCAAATCAAAAGGTTAGAAACCGCAGCAGATATGTATATATGCCATTTCAAAAGAGAAAATAGTGAGAAGTATTAAGATTTGCAGAAATGGCAATATGATATGTATTACTTATTTCTTAACAATTGTAGTGGAAAATTTGACGTAAGTGTGATAGAACTTCTAGCTTATTCTGTGAATGAATGGATTTGGCATATGCCAATTTCTTGAAGTGCTGTTTTTTAAATTTGTGTTTTCTTACACTTTGAAAATTCTTGCTGTAAGCTGTAGTGTTTTGTAAGTATTTGCTTAATCACAAATATGTAAATGTTAGCAAAATTTCTTCCTGGAACTCTTTCTAGATCTTTGTTCTTAGTCTTCTCTCTTTCCTTTTCACTTCCACTAACAGCTGATTTAAACTGTTAAGGTGTGGGAAGCTTTCCTGAGCTCTGTAGCCTCCATCCCTGTGTAGACAAGTAAGATTCTGGAGCAACAGTATTTGTTAAGAATAGCATGATCCCTTTTTGGAGGGCTTTGCATGCGATCCTGCATCAAAATTAAGCATGAATTTATTTTTACTATTTTTGAGTACTTAAATGTAAGATTATAATTAATGATGATTTGCAAACTTCACTTTCCCTTCTTACTGTGTTGTGTTCCATAACATCTCAAGCATAATTATTACTTATATGAAAACACTGATATAACTTTTTTCTTGATATTTTTCTTGTCCATTTAAAGCACCCTAGCAAATGTATTTTTTTTATATGAAGTGCAATTTACCATACTTGTGCTAGATTTAAAGCTGGGACGTTTAATTGCAGGCTGAAGAACAGAAAATGGGATATTATGCTGCAGCAGACCTCTCCTTTTTATCAGGGTATAGGAGAGGAATCCCACAACACTGAAATGTATTTTGGGTCTTCATGAGAAGGAGAAAGGGAAGGTAGCTCATTACTTATTTTCAGGAAGTTCAGGAGGATTAAACAAGTATTGAACCCCTTCTTTTCTCCCCTTTGGTAGGAATTTTGAAGGGGGGGACTGAACACAAAAAAACAGAATGCATCCCTACAGAAATAACCTACCTTCACAGGATGCTGTATTTCTGGCATAGGTGACATAATTCTAATCTGTCAGGTTACCTAGGGAATAGAGTGGAGCTGTCTGTCTTAACATTTTTTTATTTAGATGTGTGAATTTGGCCAAGAATTATGCTAGGTGTCTTTGCCACAAAGAGAAACTTAAAGTCATGATTGAAGGCATAGCAAGACGAGGAGGGAACAAAACGAGAGCAAATTGTGTGATATCACAGAGCAATTCAGGAAGCTCTGATTTCTGGCATTGAATAGAAATACTAGGAGGTGCATGTGCATGAGCATTTGTGCAACCAATCAAGCTGGTTAATTTTTGGTAAATGTTGCAGCTGAGGAGAGTTCTAGGGAAAATACAGCAATGCAGGGACTGATCAGTTTGTGATTAACATTTGGTTTAGTGGGTGGTGTAGGAAAAATGAAGATGGGTTGGGGAAGAAATGACAAATTCTGGTACTTGGGCTGTTTTTTGCAAAACTGTTAGGATGAACAGCTAGAGAGCAGGTACTAGAAGGTACTTAAAGCTGCAAGATTTTTGGAGACTGACTATTTGTACGTCTTGTTGTGATTACTGTATTGGGTCTTTCTCCTTCTAGAGTTTTGGGGGCATCTAGATTATATTTCTATCTAGATTGTATTTCTAGATCTATTTTCTAGATTATATAGAAATGCCAGTTTTCTAACTAATCAGTAGGGTTCAGTTTGTGTGCAAGTGGGGTTGTACTGAAGCAGACTTCATGGTTCAGATGGGACTTGAGAAGATGACTCACACGTTGAACTTCAACAGGGTCAGGTCTTCAGGCATCTTCTTGATATTTAGAAAACTTCAAAAATACCTCCTTCTGCACAGAAGTGTACCTTAAGCATGTTCATTCACAGAAAACTTGAGATGTTTCTATCCTGGAAGATGGTGCTTGGGTATTGCTGCAGTAGTGTGTTGAAGAAGACAATTTCTTGATACAGAGTAGGGAGCTGAACCTATTTCTTACATCCAGTCTTGAAACTACTGCTACGCAGTCCTAACTACTGCCTATCTGATACCAACAACAAAATTTGTCTCAAATCTGAGACAGCCTTCTCCATTTAAATCTTACTGAATTGATCTTCCTTGTGAAGTTTGTTTGGGTAGACAATCATTTTGTATGCATCTTCCTAATTGCATCTCCTTTGGATCCATCTTTGTTATAATGCCTGTAAGAATTTCAGTGTTCTAACGGTGTTTTCTTTAATAGGTATCCTGAAAGCGTTTTTAGGTTACTGAATGATATCTAATTGATTTTTTTTATCTCGCTCTTTTTCTGTCACGTCTATTATATTTTGTTTCATTATGTTGAAAGTTAGGTAAAGTAGAAGTCACGTATAACATCCAGTTTATACAGGCCTAGACTAGTGGTTACCTAATCCTGATGACGGTCCTGAGTACTGTTGTCCAGACAGTATCTTAAATATTTGAAGCATTAAGGAGATGGGGAGCAGCAAGGTTTGGTATCAAGAATCAATAAGATGTGACAATAAGAGATTGAAAACTTTCAGAATAGTGCTTGAGTAACAGTTGTGATGTTTGCAGGGTGTCAGTTTGGCCATGTTCAATTTTATGATCAGGATGTCCAGAGAAAAGTAAGGGAATGTACTGTAGGTTGCACTTGGAAATCATTGCTGTAGGATGGTGATTTCAAGCCAGGTAGGCAGAGAAAATAATTGAGATGCTATGAAAAAGGGAGCAGTAAGATTTTGAACATGCTGACAGGAAACGAAGGCATGAACATCAGACTATGTGGGGGTAGTGTCACAGAGAAAAGAACGTAAAAAATTAAAGAAAGATTCTGCTTACATTACAACCAAAAAGAAGGAATATTCTGATTCTAGGGTCTCAAATTTGACAAGAAAAATGGCACTGAAATTGAATGGCACTTTAAAGGAATTTAGGCCAGCAACACTAGGAGGAACCCAGGTTGGAATACGATGAGAATGTTCAGTGTGGTTCTTGTAGATAAGGGTTTCCATGCTGGATGCGATGAGTTATGTGTGGCCTGTGAGTGTTTCAGCTGTCAGAATGTTAGTGGTATTGGCCAGAACACCAGGGGTGTTCATTCAAGATAGGGGTACGTACACAGATGGGAGCCAAGAACTGATACCGCGGGGAGGAGTGAGCCACTTCAAAGAAACTGCTCTGCTCAACTAGTTGGTATGTAGAGTGGAGAGTGTGACTGAAGTCCTTTTTAGAAAGAGGTAGGTTATGTGATAAGAAGGAAGATCAGGTCTTGGCTTGTGGCAAAGGCACATGCTTGGTGTGGGTGGACAGTAGCAAACAGTGCCATGTGGACCTGGTTTGTGTAGCTACACAGGGAAGCACAAGAGTGGGAGTCGCATACTCCTTCCTGCAACTGAAATTCCACTTGCAATGGTCAGAAAGTTTAGTGACTTCTGTGCCAGCTAGTCTAGAGGGTGGAAGCCTTTCCCACAGCAGCTTCTTAGTTAGACTTCAGCAACGTACTGCTCCTGGGGATGTCTTGGCTTCTTTTAGCTCTGCAAAGAGAATCAGGGAGGCAGCTGATGCACACTCAGATAAGTATTATTTGCAATGGTTTTTATCAGTAGTTTGCAAATTACCCTTTCCCTTTAGAACATACTCCCATCTCAAGAATGGTGCATGGCAGCTCATGCATTTTGCTGTTGAAAGTGCTCATGTTTTGTTTTACTACTACATATTTTCGTAGAATCCTAATGTGTAAATTAAAACAATACAAAAAACCTTTAAGTATTATTCCCCATGGTGTATATAAGTATTTGGTTTGCTTTGCCTAAGCCTTGTAATTATAAGATCAAGAATTAAGAGTACTGTTCGCTCTTCAGATCTAATTCTGTTTGCTGCACAGGTTGGATTGTCACCAGAAGCCCGAGATCAAATGAGGAAAATGTTGTGCCAGAAAGAGTCTAATTATATTCGGCTGAGAAGAGCTAAAATGGACAAGTCTATGTTTGTAAAAATTAAAACCCTGGGAGTTGGTGCATTTGGAGAAGTTTGCCTAGCAAGAAAAGTGGATACTAACGCTTTATATGCAACAAAAACTCTAAGGAAAAAAGATGTCTTGCTTAGAAATCAAGTTGCTCATGTTAAAGCCGAGCGAGATATCCTTGCAGAAGCCGATAATGAATGGGTGGTTCGCCTGTACTATTCATTCCAAGATAAGGACAATTTGTACTTTGTAATGGACTACATTCCAGGAGGTGATATGATGAGTCTCCTAATTAGAATGGGTGTCTTTCCAGAAAATCTGGCACGGTTCTACACAGCAGAACTGACCTGCGCAGTTGAAAGTGTTCATAAAATGGGCTTCATCCACAGAGATATTAAACCTGACAATATCTTGATAGACCGTGATGGTCATATTAAATTGACTGACTTCGGGCTCTGTACAGGTTTTCGATGGACCCACGATTCAAAATACTACCAGAGTGGTAAGAGAAATAAAAAAGGTTTCTTTTTGTTGATGTCTCATTCTTTTCAAGGAATTAAATACTGAGTAGAAAGATGACTGCTGTTTCCTTTCTGAATAGTAATGCATCTAACAATACACCGTCACACCACTCAAATTATAGAAAGCAGCATTTGGTATGGGGGAGTTTGTGAGTGTGAGCATTGATTCCTTAAGGGAGAAGGAATGAGTTATTCTGCTGTAAGTTTGTCCCATTAGTGGCTTCTGAGATTTGGAGAGGGAAAGTCACAGCAGTAGCCAGGTAATTACGTAGACAACAGCCCTAACTCTGTTTGGAAGATAGGACTGATGTTTTAAATGTAACAGTTCTTGAAAACCTTGCCCCAAGTTCTGAGTGTCTCATGTACTACTGTAGTGTAACCTGTTGATTTCTGAGAAAGATTTAAGTACGCTTTTAAAAATCCGACTTGATTATTTAAAACAACAGCTAAAAAAAGTTAAAGTAAACAAAAAAAATCACAGTTCTGAGAGGTAAAATAAGAGATTTTTTAATTACTCATTTACATTTAATTTCTCATTTTCAAAAACAAAAATATACCTTCCAAAACAATTTTTAAATTACTTTTGACTTGTTTTTATCAAAATATGTATCTTAGGCCAGACTGTTACACAGTCTTTGGAAAGAAGCTGAAGATCTAAAATCTGATTTTATTTTTTGTTGCTTTAAATATGGGGGGTGTCTGTTTACATAAGAGGAAGAACAATATATGCCCTGTACCTCCAGTGTGGTTATGTTAAGGAAAAACCGAGGAAAGCTCAAACTCAATACTTCTTCACAGTTATGTCAAAAAATAACTTAAAATTTCCTCAAAATTTGACTTTTTACTTATGATAGAAAATACCAAAAGCCTGATGTTGATGACCGTTTTAACTCTTTGAGTGTTGAAATTGCAACAGATTCTGTTTTATAACACCAAATGTTAACAGATAAAGAAAATTTCATACTAGGTAAGAACTGAAGTAATCTTCCTCAATTTTGGCGTCTCTCTGACTCAATTATAGGTGATCATGCGCGTCAAGACAGTATGGATTTCAGCAATGAATGGGGTGACCCAGCAAACTGCAGGTGTGGAGATCGGCTGAAGCCACTTGAACGAAGGGCTGCACGTCAGCATCAGCGCTGCCTGGCCCATTCTCTTGTTGGCACACCCAATTACATTGCACCAGAAGTATTGTTACGAACAGGTAATGCATTTTTGTACTGTAATCTTGCTGCAGAGTAACTGATACTCAAGGTAGCTTGCTTCAAATTTCTTATACTGCCACTTTCCCCAAGTGTATAATATTTTGACAAAAAATAAATAGTTGTTATCATGGAAGTCTTAAGTACTGAATAGAATTTGCTTGTGAACCTTTTTATTCTTAAGAATACAAGATTAAATTTCTACTGAGACTTTGACTACCTTGTTATGACTTCATTTCAGGTTACACACAGTTGTGTGACTGGTGGAGTGTTGGAGTAATTCTCTTTGAAATGTTAGTGGGGCAGCCTCCGTTCCTGGCACAAACACCACTGGAAACACAAATGAAGGTAACTTTTTTAAAAGTCTGGTATTAGCAGTCTTAAAAAGCAGGCTTAAAATTTGCATGATCTTTCTAATTTGTGATAGAATCAAAGGTGACTTTGAGAGTGCTGCTCTATCCAAGCATGTTATAAACTAACAAGATTTTAAACTTTACCATGGTGGCACACTTAATTTGTAGAGGGTTTTCAAGGATCACATTCGTATCTTTTATCTGGTTATACAGTAAAGAGGCCGGCTACCACATTGCAGATCTGGGCTGTTCCCTTTCAGTTCTTGCACCTGTTCCAGTTATTCTTTCCACTTTCCTCTCCTCTTCCAGCATCTGGGTGTTGTTTTCCCACTACTTGGCTTCCATGCTGGCTTACCTGCACAAGATTTCCTTTGGTGATGTATCTGCATGCAAAGGTGGAGGAGCAGCAGATGACCGTGGCTGCTCAGGGTTACTGGCAGCTCAGAGCCACTGCTCCCTTCCTCCCTGAGCCCCATCTGTTTCAGAGAAACCACATGGGCAATCTTCTGTGGGTGCCAATTTTGCAAAACTGCATTAAGCTTGCAAGATACTAGTTGGCTCAAATGTAGTGTGTTTTTTTTTGGTTGTTTGGGTTCTTTTTTTAACTTTAAATCTGTTCATCTTTCTAGCCCATCAGATAAAGCAAAATTCTTTTGCCTCACCTTTTGTTAAAGATTGTAAACCATGTGTCTAATCTCAAGTTCCAGGTGCTGAATTTTATAGTATCTTCATTGGTTTACAGCAGGGATATTCCATGCCAGACTCTAGTTTATATTTGGAATGAACTAAATTTTACCTGGATTTGGCTGATTTTCTAGAGAAAACATAACTTGTTTTCTGAAAGAGTAGCTTCATATTTTCCCCTCACTAGTGAAAACACACGTGTCAAGTGACTGCTTTGTGGGTCTGTGGTTTTTCATTTTGTTGTTCTAACTTTCACTGTTTTTTCCTTTTTATGAAGTAGTAAATAGAATAACACCTATTTTTGCTTTAAAGGTTATCAACTGGCAAACTGCACTTCATATTCCACCTCAAGCTAAATTGACTCCGGAGGCCTCTGACCTTATTATTAAACTCTGCCGAGGGCCAGAAGATCGTTTAGGCAAAAACGGTGCAGATGAAATAAAAGCTCATCCATTTTTTAAAACAATTGATTTTTCAAGTGATCTACGGAGGCAGTCAGCTTTCTACATTCCCAAAATTGCTCATCCTACGGACACGTCAAACTTTGATCCAGTCGATCCAGATAAATTGTGGAGTGATGATGATAAGGATGGGAACAGAAATGATACACTTAACGGGTGGTACAAAAATGGAAAACACCCTGAGCATGCTTTTTACGAGTTCACTTTCCGAAGATTTTTTGATGACAATGGCTACCCTTACAACAATCCAAAGCCCATTGAGTATGAGTACAGCAGTTCCCAAAACTCAGAACAGCAGTCAGATGATGATGATGATGATGATGAACAGGCAGGTAGAGGAATTCAAAATCGTGACCTGGTTTATGTTTAGTAGAGGAATAAAGATTAAAAACTAAATAAACTTATTTTGCAGCTGCAATTTTTGAGAAGTCTCTTCAGAGAATTGAGAAAAGATTGCTAGGGTAGGGTAAATACATGCATGCATTATTTTTTTTTTTTTAAACACTAAGAAAACTGTCTTTTCTTTCCCTTTCTGTACATTTTGTTTCCCCAGAATACAGGGAAATCCTTTTCAAATATTAATTTATTTCAGCATTGTTAATTGTTTAATTTAGAAGAGATTTGATGTTAGGTGAAAAAAAATATCACTTGAATTTTATTATTGGTTTTCTGTACTCTAAGTACTCAAAATAGGAAATAGTGTTTTGTTTGGGTTTTTTTCCTAAAATGATGCCTGGTATCTATTTGTACATATACTGAGTAATTTTTAGAAAACAGATCTCTGCTTCAGAATTTTTAATGACAGTTTTTCCTTGCATTGACCAAATATAAAACCTACTTTACACTAATAAAGCTCTCTGATACATTTCTGAAGACAAAAAAAAAAAAAAAAAAGGCTGCTGTACCCTCACTTCTCACTGTATTTAGCCTAACTATTCACAGCGTTGGAAGAACTGAGCCATGTATCTGGTGAAATGTTTCCAGCAGCTGTGGTAGTGGCATAGTTCTCAGACCTGGAGCAAGAAAGTGTAAGTCATGGCTATAGTGTGATTGTAAAGTGATAAAGCAGTAGAACTAGTATTTTATTAAATAGTAATTGAATTTGACGTTAATAACACTGTAGCATGTAACTGGTACTCTCAAAGCAGAAGGACTGTGCTTTCAGAAGCAATTTAATTGTCTCCTGCCATCAGAACATAACATGTTCTCCTATAATTATGAGAGGAGAAGAAGCTTCAGGAACAATACCTTCTGAAATCTAGTTTAATTTTCTCACTACAACCAAACTACAAAGTATGTGCAGTTCTGCTTTAGCTGGAATACTTAGTTTGAAAAATAAATTTTAGAATAGTTTCTTTATTATATGTTTGAGATGGTAACAGGAAAAGATTATAAATTATGGCTTTCAAGACTGTTGTTGTGGGGACCAGTTTCACTTGGCTTTAGCAATTTTCCTCCCAGTTACACAGTGAGGAGAAGGGTCATGCACCAGTCCATCTGAGCCATCAGTACAGTTTCGGTGGTCCATCTTTCACAGCCCAGTTCAGAACAGAATTAGAAACTTAGGGCTACTGCCTTCTGCGTTACTGTTTTAGTAATTTCCTGCAGTAGGTGTGCAGGCGTCCCCTTGGGTCTCCTGGTGGGAGGGTACTGAGCCTGTCGAGGCTACTGGGAGCAGGGAGGGGACAACCTGCTAAGCAGCTTCCCTGAGACAAGACCAAGAGTTACAGGTGAGAGGCAGAAAGAATAATGTTTTTTTATCTCTCTCCTCCTTTCTTCTGAAGCTAACACAGTGGTAAAGAAAATGCACTATTTTAAGTAAACTTTGTGTCTTTTAAAACATTTCCTCCTCCATGGAATTGAATTCCAATGGATAATCTAATAATGTGCCTGTAAGCATTACTGCTTTCTTAAATTATTATTTGTGCCATTGCACTGGCATTGTGACTATCTAAACATCATGAAATTGGTGTTCATAGCTGTTCTTGCAGCAAATGCCAATTACTAGGTTAGTCTTCTCACCAAGCTGGTTTAAGAAATTCTTGTGCGCTTCCAGCCGTTTGTTCCCTTTCTGTGCCCCGGTTCAGTGTCTCTTTGTGCCAGTGCAACTGTCTGTAGTGCTCTGCTAATACTGGATCAGTAAAAAACTGCTTGGTGTTCAGCATTTGAAGGTTTCTTTCTTGAAAGCGTGTTCGAGTGATCCAGTTTCCAGTGTGGTCCAAAAAATCCTTTATATTGGCGTAACTGAGGAAGCAGTGAAGTGCAGTAAAGAGGGTTGGCAGCGAGGAAACTTCTTAAACGGACTTGGTCACAGGAGAAAACATTTGTGGGAGTTCACCCCTGTACTGTGAAGGGCTTATCATGGTTAGAAGATACTTATAAAAAATTGTTTTCTTTTCTCAAGCAGGTAGTTAGTTACTTTCTATAATGAAAATGGGTTTGTAGCTAAATAAAACAGTTCATGTTCTGTCTATTCCACAGCTGTTGAAATAGAATAGCTTGTAAGATTCATTTCATTTAGCTTAAATATTATAAAATGGCTGCAGTGTATAACTACTCCATTTTATATATTATGTAAAAAAGATTGTTTTCCATGTAAATAAACTTTATAAAGATTATCTTCCTTCATAGTAAGTATCCCAGTAAAACTGGTCTACTTGTCTTGGAGTAAAGTATAATATATTACTGGCTAAAGGTAATTTTATCAAGCTTGCCTTACAGTTTTTGAAGTATGCAGAGAAAATAATTTCAGTTCTTCATTACATTGACTGTTAAAATTGCCTTTTTATCTAAATATATTTCTCCTCTGCCTACATTGTATTATGGTATGTTCCTGTTTATAACTGGTCTTTAGCCAGTATTTAAGAAAGGGGGTGGGTGTCCTATAAAGGCATCACAGTTCTATACAAGTCGTTTAAGGACATGTGCACGTACTGAAATATTAAATATTATTTTACCATTTTTAAACAAGTATAGGAAGAGTTTGCATCTGTAGAATTTGGTAGATGCTTCTGGCATTTTCTGTTATCTTGTGTTAGAAGTTGTGATATGCCTTCTTTTAATTTTGCCACCTATATGCTGCAGTATTATGTGTTTCCTTGCAAAAATAATGTGTTACAGTCCAAGTTCTCTGAGAAAGTTATACATAAGTGTTGTCACAACTCTCTAAGATGCTATGCCTTACCCATGTTTTGAAACGTCACTTTTCATAATAGATTCAGAGTCTTTTGAGATTCTTTGTAGCTGCTGCTTAAAACATGGGTGTTTCACTGGTGACTTACCATGGGGATTGGCTTGTACAGGCAGTTGAGAAGAGAGGCTCCTAGCCAGCAGCTGTGGAATTCTGCAGTAAGTTTTAGTTCAGGTTACTCTTACTTTGTAAAGTGTGAAAACAAATTTCTCTTCTGTGTGCCCTTGTATACATGTTAATTGTATTTATAAAATGTTCTATAATCCTGTACTACTGTAAATACTATTTGATATTCAGTGGCATTCTATCCTAGGGCAGGCCCTCTTGCTGTATCTTTTCTATCCTTGATTTGTAATAGAACCTATAGAATATATGGCTAGAAAGTCTCTTTGAGACTGACCTGTCTTCTGCTGTTGCAAAGCTGTGAGTGGGAATGATTTATTTAGACTCCTTTTAAAACTATTCAGCTAATAGGCAGTGCAGTAGGTGGGTTCTTAGATGCTGCTGCTGTCACCAAGATACTATTACGCTTTAGTTTTAAATGTCTTTGGCATTTCAGATCAGACCTTTAATCTGTTTGCTTTAATTCAGCCAACACAAAAGGATAATAAATTGGGTCAATGTCATAGTAAATTTTTTTAATTCCTTAAGATGCTCTTGATAAAGGCACTATTCAAGTTTACTGATTTTTATATATCTATATAGATATATTCCATGTGTGTATATGTATATATAATGTCTTTTTTTTATATTATAAATATCCTTCTGTCAGTTCTTTTGGATCCTCCAATTAAATACATAGACCACTGTACAATTCCGCTTAAGCAAATCATTCATTTATTACATGCATAGTTAGTAAATTTAACAATCTTGCATTATCTCATGGCTATAGTAAGTTGCTCATCAGCCTTTTGCATACTGTGTGCTTGTCTGTGTAACACCATGGGTATCCCTTTTTGCCAGGGCTCTGCATACCTGTAGTCTGACTGCACGTATGGGCTGTGACCTCGGAATGCTTACTGGCATGCTTGGGTTTTTATAGGGTTACGTGGTAGTGGCTTGGACCATAACCTCAAAGTCTCATGATGTTTGTATGAAAAGAACGTGCATCTTTTATGCTGACTTTTCTAGTAGGTACCTGGGAGCATCCATCCCCTTTGTGCAGGAGTGCCAGGTTGTGCATTTGTTGGTGCCCAGCAGGTGAGGAGCTGAGGCTTCCTTGCCGCTGCTGACTGAACTTGTTTGTGCAGCATGCACATCTGACCTAAGGGACGTGCGTGGATGGTTGCACTGACACTTACTTAAAAGTTACTTCAGAATAAGAGAAAGAATTCCAGCACTTGTGAACAGCCAAACTGAACTATCGGCTACTGGTAATCAGTGTCATTCCCGAGTTTTGGAAACTTTTCTCAGAATTGGTTTCTTTAGTGTAATACCTGCTGGGGTGATAAAAAATACAATGAATCCTTATTTGAAGTGAAAATCAAATTTTTGTCTTGGATAGTCAAATATGAAATGTGAACTTTTGTTGCCCAAATATGCTGATTTTTTGTTTGTTTTTTTCTTCCCCTTCACACCCCTCTTTCCCAAGTTCCCTTTATGCTGCAACAGCTCTACTGATAAACATACACAAATTGTTTTGTTAAATAGCAGAAATGTTATGGTACTTAACTGTCATCTCCTGTTTGTAACCTGTTCTCAAAAGTGTACATTTTGGTGTTCGAGAGTTCAATTTATTGGTGCTCTATCCCTGTCCTCTGCTGCCTCTTTTATCAAAATAATTAAATCTTAGTTATTTATTATGCATTCATTACATATGATAAAGCTATTCCTGTTCTTGAGAGATACGACAACACGTCACAGCTTTTGTGTTTATTAGGAGGGGGAATTGCCTTTGAGAAAGCCCACGTCTCAAACGGCCGATGCAGGAACCAGTGTCGTCTTGCAGAGACCATACTACATCCTCATTCTTCTGCCTTTGGTTTGGGGGTGGGAGTACAGCACCATTTTTCGTTGATTAGCCACCGACAAACAGAAGAGTAATCCCTCCAGCTCTCAGCAGCCAAGTGACGCGACACAGTAAAGACATAGAAGTTTAGAAAGTCATCAACAGCTTTTTCTTACAGCTAATGTAGACATTTTAAATTCAGGCACTTATTGAAAGGATAGGCTAAAATTGCCAGTCTAACAATGTTAAACGGGTAAAAATGCAAGAGCAAAAGTGTAAGAACAGATGATGATAAATTTAATTAAAAGGCTACATAATGTGCTGCAGGTTTTCTGAGGTCACCCTCATGGACCATCATAAACCAGCTGCATTGTGCCCAACCTTTAGAGCCTATTTGTTGCTAAGCAGCTGAGTCTATTTATATGGGGGATAAGTTAAGGGACACCACACTCGGGGACAGTTTCCAGCAGCTTGCTGAGCTCGGCATCTGCTTTTCCTAAAGCCCTGTAGTACATTATATGTTTTCTTTCCCATAAAACCACCCTTTATCACAGTTTGAAGAGCTGGAGATGGTCACAAAGCAATGAGTATGTGGATAAAAATGGATACATGCCATTTACAAGGCAAAAGTCATCTTTGTGAATTATGGGAAGTAAATAGCGGTATGAAGCCCCTTTCCACTGACTGACTGTACTTGTGCTGAGCCCCCACACACACTCTGTCGGGGAGCCCCAGGCTGTGCTGGTTGCACCCCATTCCTCGCCGTGCTGCATCCTTTCCCCCTCGGAGGTATAAACTTGCTGGTTTTCAGGCCTGTCTGTGCTCTTAGGTCTCGTGCTACACCTATGGCAACACCTACTGGCTTTCGCTGCAGTCGTACGTTAAATACACTGTAAAAGCAAACGCTGTTTCACGGCAACATTTCCAATGTAACTGTAATTCCTAAGATGGCCAAGGTGTCTTTCCACTGTTGTGATCCTTTCGCTGCTTCTCTACCTCTGGGAGGAAATTTAATTACCCCACGCAAACGAAGGGGTGGGGGTTGTTGTTCGCCCGCTCTCGTCACCTTCGAGGGACAGAGGCGAAAAGCGGCCTTTGCCTCAGCATTGGTGGTTCAGTGGTAGAATTCTCGCCTGCCACGCGGGAGGCCCGGGTTCGATTCCCGGCCAATGCAATCTGGCCCTTTCTTTTCTCCAACTTTTGGTTCCCCACCTCCTTTTTTTTTATTTTCCTTTTCCTTCTTTTTTCCCTAAAAAAAAAAACAACCGCTCGTCGCTGTCAGTAACGACGCCAAAACAGCCACCAACGTGCTGCCAGCCCGGCTGGGCGGCCCTCGGCTCCTCCACACACCCCGCCACGCTGGAAGTGACGCAGCGGATTTACCTTCAAACTGCCGGCGGCGGCGGGAGGAGGCGGGCAGGGCCGGGGGAGGGGTCAGCGCCGCCGCAGGAGGAAGGAGCGGAGGGGTCGTGGCTGCGAGGAGCTGCTGCTGTTGCGGTGGGGCCGCGCTCTGGAGAGGAGTAAGTGGCTGGGGGAGACGTGCGGTATCTGCCCCCCTCCCCCCCGGGCTGGCCGCCCCG
>JAVJGJ010000059.1:45104108-45128510 GCA_035590215.1 Microhierax caerulescens | reverse complement strand
CTCTGGAGAGCGGGTGGCCGCCGCGGTGCCGCCGTGCCCATTGCACCGAGAGGTCGTCGGTCTGATGTCAGTGCTGGGGCTCACGCGTGTGGCGCCCCCGGGGGCATTGCGGCGCGGGGCCGCCCGGTGTGAGGGACCCCCCGGCCAGCCGTGCCGGGCTGCGCCTGCGGCACCGGGGCGCCCCTGCGGACACCCCGCTGCGCTTCAACTCGGCCCTTCACCCGCCACCTGTTGAGGGTTTTTCCTCAGTGTAGTAAGCTTTTTGCAGTTACGGCGGTTTTCTGCTCCAGAGAGAAGCAGTAGGCACCAGTTGTAGGTTTCCCGCCTGCGGCGGGCCCGTCTGCGTTGCTGAGAAACATGTTCATTTAACATTCATCACCTTTTTCAAAGAGTGCCACCCCCTGCGAAACGGGGAGTAGTAATACGACTTTTTAAAAAAAGTCTTTCGAAAGGCTTTTCCTTGAAAACATAAAATGATCTGCCAACACTGTATCTCTCTGTAATGAATTACGTGTTGGTTTTTTTTGGTGGGTTTTATTTTCATAAATAGCAAGGTGTACTTATGTTCGTGGTTGCTGGTTATTTTTCTTTTGCTCCCGTTACTGTTAAATACAGTAAGTGGAGGAGAACCAGTTTGTTTAGTATGCCAGTAAGTCTGGCAACTCTTCTGTTTCCCAAGTAATTAACACAATCGCTTGTTGATACCGAACGTTGCTGGGAGTAGGTGTTGTGAAGAGTATGAAGTTGGAAGGGAGCTCGGAGGTGATGCAGGCCGTGTCAACACTAAAAATTGATTCCTAAAAGCTGTTACTTTGGGGTTTTTCCTCTTCTGGCTTGCAGAGAGAACTTTCTGAATTTTACAGGGTTGCTTTGATGTCAGAGCCTGTATAGCAGGCTGAAATAATGGAAACACATACACTCTGCTAGAATTCAGGCTCTGGCTTAGCCCAAACGTTAAGGTTGTACAGAAGGACTCTTTGGAAGGATTTTCCTTGTATGGCTTGTACTGTTCTCTCAGTCAGCAGGGTGGCTGGTGGGTCCCCTGTTGTAACTGATGGATCCCAACTTTAATCTTCCCACCCAACATCTCCATATCAATCTCTTCTTTTATTTTTTTAAAGTTATGGGGAATTTCTTTGTGAAATGGGATTGATACTGCATTCAGTTACAGCTTCCCAAATTCTAATGTATGAATGCAAGCAGAAATTACTGAAAGTTGTTCCTTATGATAATTCCTTAAAGTCATTGTGGAAAACATGATGTATCCCTGATGTTTTCTTGGTGACAGTCAGGCTGTTATCTTTAAAATTAAATATAAAAATAAGTTCCAAAACCTCACTCTCAAAACTTCGAGGTACCTGAACTTTTGTTAGGTCTCAACCCCTGCTGCTCTGGGCTGTTCCAACTTTGTAAGTATTTGAGGTGCTTGGAGCAAATGATAAAGTGTATTCTGTTAGCAGAGGTGCGTTAATTTGATGAGCTTCTATTGTGTTGATTTTGGTAAACCATATATACTCACAGCTAGTGTGGAAAGTGAGTATTCTTACTGCAAAGCGTGTGTGTTTATACACAGTGTAGAATTGAACTTGCAAGACAAAGTGCTTAGATTATTTTCCTTATATCCTGTTTGCTGTAAACTTTACAAGCTCATTACTGTTTCCTTTGCTGTTGGAGCATAGATAACTTCATTGAGCATGATTCACGGAAAGGTCATAGCTGATAAGTGCAGCCTTGCTGCTTTGACATCCTGTTACGTGATAGTACTAGGTATTTGTAAATACTTTAAAACTTACCTTAAGTGGTGCAGGATTAGTTTTGTGGGTTTCTTTTAATTCCTTCAGGTGTGGTTTGACTTCGGATTTGTGCATAGCCACACCTCTCCCACGTGTCTTACACCCTACTCTGAGCTGCCACAGTCTACTGTGACTTTCTGCTGCAAAGCTTCATCTGGTTTCAGATCTGTACTCGAACTCTATTTTTCCCCCTACCTTGGGGCTGCAGCGGCATCTTTAGTTACAGGTGCAGTAAGCCTGTAGACCCACATTGGTGTATCAGCCCTGATACTGCCTGTATTCTAGTGGCAGCAGCAATGGCATGTCCAGATGTAAGCAGAGTCAGCAGCTTTTTCTGCCCCACATGTACGCTAGAGCCTTGTATTTGGAAGCCACTTCAAGCTCTTCTGCTCTTATGACTCAACATGAAGCAACAAATTAAATTGGTTTTCTAGTTTAAACTAAATTCTCTTGCATTTTCAGTACAACTGTTGAAATGGGTAGTTTCCTGGGGTTTCATTGGAATGACTACATTTGGTTGTATTGGAGGCATTATAAGCTTAAGTGAGCACCTTTTTTTTCTGCACCCACCCCCGTATGAAATACTAGGTCATTATTGTCACGTGTCTGTTCCTCCTTTCTGTCCTTCCTTTCTCTGTCTTCTCTTGCTTGAAAATCATGTTTACTTTTATGATGTGCAGTACTGTCATTTTGGTCCCAAGCTTTCATATTTTCCTGGCTTAACCTTTTCATTTTTTTTTTTAAATTCTTGCTATTTTCACATTTCCAGATGAAAGCTACTGTTAAAAGTTTCCCCCCCTCTCCAGTTATTTAAACAGAACTGCTGTTCTGCTTAGATTGCTCTACAGCATTCAGTGTAAAAAAAAAAAAAAAAAAAAAAAAAAAAAAAGTTATCTGACTTCTGTGTTTGAAAGTCTAGTTTGGCTTTAGTAACTTGCTGTTACTTGATTTTAAAAACGTTTATTAGCATCTTGCTCAACTTGTGATTTCAGGGGTGTTAGTCATCGGTTTGAATTCTCAGGACAGGCAAACAGGTGTATCTGGTAGGATGAGCAGGAGTGGAAAAGCTTGCTCCTAAATACAGCAGGAAAAACTTCACTAGTATATCTGTGTGATGATCCATACAGCAGTTGCCAAACATCTTCAGGCTCTTTCTCCTGAGGTAAAACCCAACAAAACTCCCAAGTCAAACTGTGTCTCCAAAGCCTAATTAGCCTGGGATATGGTAGTCTTTGTAGTTTGCTAGTCACATTAACTATATCAGCTTGTAGCCGTGATGGCCAGCTCAGCAAGTTTCTGGCCAGAGTGAGATTAGGTGGTGTGGGTTTTTATGATGGCAGGTTTCCAGACTCAGCCCCACGGGTCCCTTCTGTGTGGAGGGGTGTGGGCTGTCACAGCCCAGACTTCAATTCTGCTGCTGCCAGAATTTTTGCTGTTTGGGCTGAAACTTTGCACACCAGTTATCTGCTACAAGGGAAACTGGGGAAGGAAGCAAGAAGATGTTGGCTCAGGAATGGATCAGCTGTGCGTTGTTACATAAAGCTACTTGGGAAGGGGGCAGAAATGGGAGTGGAAGTCTTAAAATGTTTACAATGTGGAACTAGTATTTTAGCAATAGGTTGTCTGGTGTGTGCGAAGTGTGCCTTCTGAAACTTCTGACGATGCATCCAAACTTGACCCTGACCTGGTCTTGAAATGTGTTCAGTCTTAAATCTGTATTGCGTCGGTGAGTTTAGTACCTCTTACATTCTTTAAATAGTTGATCTGTATCAAGTATGCTTCATCCCAGGGCTTAGCTGTAATTGCATGTCTGCAATTGCTTCTTTCTGGTACTGGGTGCAGGTACCAAATGAGAGCGAGACGATTCTCTTGCAGGCATGGTTATATACTTATTTTAATATTTTCTGTGCTTGGTTCTAGGAAATTAGGAGGAAACTGGGGGAACTCTTGGTTTGCGAGAGACAGGAGAAGTGGACACAGTGCAGGTGTTTTAGAAAAAAGGGGGATGGGATGTGTAAGTAATGGGTAAGCACATAGGATGACTGCTCTATGGACCGTGGCGACTGTAAAGAATAAGTACTGCTCCCACTTATTACTGTATTTGTATAAATAATAATTCTGTGCTATTCTAAACTAAAAGTGCAGATTCTGCTAATGCTGCAAAGTAGGAGTGGTCATAGTCTGTGATGCTTGCTCAGAAAAACTCTACCCACTGGTGGGGAAAAGTAGTATGGTTTGAACAATATGCTAAATAAAGTGGGTAGTTACACACTACATGTTTAATTGCGGCCTTTCCATACCTTTCAGTGATAAGTTAGCAGCCCCAACATTCATGAATAGTTTCTTTTTAAGTGTAAAAACGAAGGTGATAGGAAGGTGCAAGCTGAGCATGGAAGATGGATATTTGTTTCAAAGAAACATTAAATAAAACTGAAGAATTGTAAAATCAAACAAATGGAAAAATAATGTTCTCCATGATGCAAAATCAGACTCTTAAACTTATGCATGGAATGTTAAGGCAAAAAAAATTAATAAAACTTCTTCTGGAAGAAGGGCTTTGGTTTATTGTTTGTTAGGGTTTTTAAGCCACAGGTCATTATAATATGGACAATGTTGTAGTACCAACAGTAAAATACTGATTTATATCACAATAGAATAGAGGGAAGGAGAGTACTGGGCCTTGCAACAGTGCATTTAAATCTCATATCTGATATATGCCTTTCAACAGAATCTTCATTGTATGAAACAATTCTATGAAGTAATACGTTTATGAGTAAAAACTTCATAGTGAAGAGTTTGATTTATAGTAATAGAGAAAAATTACCTTTTTATATAGATGACATTTGTTTAGCACCTTTTTCTAACCAGTATATTTCCACCTTCTGTATTTTGATGTGCCAAATGAGGTAATAAGCATATGAAAACAGTTGGAAAAATTTGTTCTGGTCCTGGGATTATTTTTTTTTTCCTTAATCTTTTCTTTCTTTTTTTTATTTTTTTTTCAGCTTCATGTTGAACATGAGCCTTGTTATGATCAGTGAGAATGTAAAGCTGGCCCGTGAATATGCCTTACTGGGAAATTATGACTCTGCGATGGTCTACTATCAGGGAGTTCTTGACCAAATGAATAAATATCTCTACTCTGTCAGAGATACGTATCTGCAACAGAAATGGCAACAGGTAAATAGTACTTTTCTGGGACATTCTGAGGGAAAAACATCAAAGTAGCAAAAATTGTCTATCTTACGGTAAACAAAAGTATAAAAAAACTTACACCATTCCCTGATAAACTGTAGTCCTCTTATATATAGGCTTGTTATTATATAGATTTATTTAAGTCTTTCTGATTTTTTTTCTCTGACAATGACAGAACCAGGCAGTGGAACACAGCTCTGGGGAGCCAGTGTGCTCTCTGGCTTGTCAACTTCTTGCTGATAAGTGCCCCTGTTATGCTGAAGGTTTTTTAGGCTGGTATCATTTTGAATAATCTTAATTCCCTCTCATTGTTTTAGGAGTGTGATATAGATCCTTAATAGAAACTGTGTTGTGACTACCATGTTAATTTATCCTTAACACAAACCATCATTTCTTTTGTTGACATTCAGTCTCTTAGGTTGCACTCTTTTCTGTCATGCTTGTTTAATATGCAAAATTTGTCAAATCCTCTTTGGTGTTAAATCCAAAAATCTATTTGCTTATTCTCAAGTGTGCTGAGGAAGGCAGAAAAACCTTCTTAATGTCTGACGAGCATTATTCTTGTCTGTTGAAGTAGAGTCGAGTAGCTTGTGAGACCTTGTGGAATCCATTCGGGCATTACATGGGCTTGAACAGAGGACTGTTACAAACTTGCTTGCAATGCGCTTAATCTACTTTATTTTTTTTAATCAGGTTTGGCAGGAGATAAGTGTGGAAGCTAAGCATGTGAAAGACATAATGAAAACACTAGAGAGTTTTAAACTAGACAGCACTCCGTTGAAAGCTTCACAACAAGAATTACCAGCTCATGATGCAGAAGTCTGGTCTTTGCCAGTACCTGCTGAGCGTAGGTAAGAGGAAACCTGAAGACTTTAAATGAACGTTTATCAGGGCAAAGTGTGCTTTGACTTCAGCCTGTTATTGTGTAATTTTTGTTCTAGAACTTAGATGTGTAACACATAACACCAGCAGCTTGCCACCATTTGTAGTGAAGGAGATGCCATTTTGAGGCAACCTACTTCAGAATGTTCTGGGGCTTTAATCTTAACGTAGGCTTGACTAATGTCAATCTACTTTTTTTCCTTTTTTCCTTTTTGTTTCTTTTATTTTCCCTGACTTAAGATAAGCTAGTTACTCTGTGGAAGCTCAACTCTATTACTGAATTGATCTCATCAATTTTAAAATGATTCTGCATGTAGCTGATAGAAAAAGAATGAAGACGTATTAGCAGGGTAACAGTAAAATCTAGAAGTGTCCAAGCTCAGTTTCTCTTGTGTAGCAGGTGGTTCCCTGATCATCTTGGTGAACTGGTCAGTTAGGCAAGCATAAGCTCGAGGGGAGGGTTGGGAACAAGCAGCCACAGGCCAGCCTCCTTATTTTAGATGTAATTTTGAATTATGCTGGGTTAGTGTCTGTGAAACCAAGGCCTTGCAGTGTAGCTGCTGCTGAAAGGATAGTCCTCCCTGCCACAGTTGTCTTACTTTTTTTTTATTTTTGTCTTTGTCAGTGTTAATTAGCTGGTTCGGGATGCTAAACTGGTAAAAAAAAGATGCTTCTGTGGGGCTAGTATTTCTTTTGTTTGGCCTCTGATTTGTTTGGCTTTTGACGTTTTTCTTGTTTTCCTGAGATTAGCTCCTTGAACTGGTTAATGGAAAGGTTTTGACACATGCCAGTGGTTAATGAAGGAGGGAACAGCAGTGCATGCCAGGCAGACGTGGAACTGTGCATTTTGACAGAAAGTGACTATTAGATCAGCATAGCTGTGCAGTCAGACTGTTCTTTGAGGCTTTGAACTTACAGCACAGACAAATTCAGGCTTTGTGGCTACATTTTTGCTTTTTTCATTTTTTAAATGTATTTATTTTAAGCCTGCCTTCTGAAGGAAATGGGTCTTATGTGATCACGCTGTTTCTGTTTAATCTCATGTAATAACTTCGGAACAGTGCTGGCCAATTTCATTCAAACCTTCTGGAAGAATAGAGTCTGGGAGGTAGAACTTTCCTAATGTTTTGAAGCTTTCTAGTGAAGAGATAGACAAACTCATCTTTCCAAGAAAGGAAGTACTTCAGAGAACTGGTTTTGTTCCATTTATCTTACCAGCTGGTGAAGTATTGAGTTATGGTAGCAAGAAAAAGCCACAGTGAAAACTTGGGCCATGTTGTGTTGGAGTAACCACAGTAAATACCTGTACAGAGATAGCAGAGCTCACAAGTTTAGGTGGAAATTAGATGTGTAATCGCACTATTGCTTTATATTGAGCTCTGGAGTGGAATTCAGAGGTGGCTAGCTGTTCATAAATAAAAGTATAGGTTGGTAGGTGCTCCATTTGGAGAGTGAAAAAGACTTTCACACATATGATCTTATTAGCATATTCATGTTGCCTAATATACATTTCACCCTGAAGAGATATGTACAGTTCTGACAAACTTGCTGTGTCAATCAGTTGAAGAGAAGTTATGGGAAGGTACTGGATTCTGATATATCTTGAATGATATGTCAAAACACATCTTCTCATTCAAGTAAATGCTCTCCAAATTGGAGTCTTCTGTTTGCTATTCTTTAGAAATATCCCTGAACATAAACTTGACTGATAGCTTATTGATGCTGGAGTTCTAGGAAGGCCCATGGAAAAGGTCTCCCTGTGAGAGTAATGGATTTATATGGGGAAGAAACTGCATTTTAAAAAATAAATCCATAGTGCCAATCATGATACTGGTTTATTCATATGTGCTTCTAAAAGTACTCTAGTTTCAAACAGCTGGAGGGCTCACATACACATTTCCTTTCCCAAGAAGTGAAATTAAAAGGAAGTGAAGATAAAACTGTCATTCCCCAGAAACCTTTGTTTCTTTGGGTAGGACGGTGAGGACTGTTGTGATAAGGAGAAAATATATTGGGAGTTTTTTTGTTTTGTTTACTTTTTGCTAAGCTCCATAATTCCTAGTTATTACTTTTATTTATGAAATATACAAAGCAAGGAGTTTGTTTTAAGCAAATGAGCCCTGAGCTTGTGGCAAAAAGAAACTATTTTTTTAGTGACTGTCTAAAAATGTCTGTCTTGTTTCTGACATACAGATTTTTATCATGAGCAAAATGGCTTTTCAGTTTGTAACCACTTGATTTGGTTATGTAGTGCTCACCAGTGACTTTACACTGAGGCTTTTTGCATATGTTACAACTAATTAGACCTTCGCCAGGACCCAGAAAACGTCAGTCTGCTCAGTGCAGTGATTGCAGAGGTCACAATAATCGTGTAAGTGCAGCTGTCAGAGGCCCTCACCGTCCATCTTCTCGAAACCCCAATGAGAAAGGGAAGGTGGTCCGCAGCCGGGAAAAAAAGGATCAGCAAAATAAAGGAAGAGAGGAAAAGGTATGCTTGCAAATAACTTCGTGAACTCAGTCTTGCTTTCTTAGTATTGAGCGTACTATAGAATTGGATGCCTATAAAATGTTTCTTGTGTTCAAGTCAGCATGCTGATTTGAATCTCACCTTGTAAGGTATCTTTGGTTTATGGACAGTCATGATTGTGGGTTAATAAAAAAAAACCCAACAAATTCTTATTTGGAGGATGGTATCTGGAAAATGTGGGCTTGTTTACTGCAACGTGAAGATAGTTTTTTAAAATTATACCACTGAATTACTGAAACTGAGCCTGATGGAGCTCATTCAAGATGGCATGTCACTGTGGGTTCTTTAATTGCTCTTGTATATTCTAGACTGCATTTGAATCAACTGTTCCAGAGCACTTCAAGATTTATTTAGGAGACCTATCCTTTTGGTTTTTTCCCTGTTTTTTGTTTATTTGTTTGTTGGGGTTTTTTTTTAGATTTGGTATTAATTCCAGGCTCTTTACAGTTTAATATAAAAACCAGATGTACTTGATGCACGAGAATGGGATCTCTTCTTTGCAATCAGAGTGCTTTAATTTTCACTTGTGCTCTGGTATCCATAGATTTAGCTGATGACCAGAGTAAGAAATCATTACTGAAGATGCTAAATTCATCGTTTTCCAGACTCTGAATAAATAAAATGTCCATGTAACAGTTTGTTAGCTTCAGCAACTTTATGTTGTGGCAAGGTGTCATGACCTGTGGAAATAGTATAAACTACGAGGGTGGAATTGTTAAGCTATGTAAGCTGCTACTTCTGTTAGAAGCTGTATTACACTGTCTTTGATAATCCTCTCTCACTAAGGATATACACACACAGAGACAGGATAGGTCTTTTTTTCTTTTTTACAGTCGTTCAGTCATCACCAGTGCTTGCTGTTAAGTGTATAAAAAAACTGGGGTATGTCTAGTGCATTTTATTTTGTTTCAGTTGCATGGTCTCTGCTGTTTGAGCCCTTTGAACTGTGTAGCTTCTTTGCTTTGGTTCTGCTGCAGAGCTGCTTCTCTGCTCTTCTTGTCCATGCTTCAGTATCAGTTAATTAGCTCTTTTACCTCTGTGGTCTTCCTGCAGATCATCTTTGGTCATCCTATATGTGGAAGTCCTGCTTAATTATTTTTTTATGTGTCCCCCCCCATATATATGACATATTTATGGCACTCACAGGATTTGAGATACTCTAGCTCAGTGTGACACTTTCTGATCCAGTCTTGCATATAATTCCCCCTACCCAGCTGCTGCCTCAGATAGTTTTCGATTTCTCCAGGAGAAGAGGCCAACATTGGTACGCTGTGATAGGCTTGTGCTGTTTTAGATACATACTAAAGCAAAGAAACTGCATCAGTATAATATGCTGGCTTTGGGGAGAAGGAAATGAGACCAGGGCAGGAGAGAAAGTCTGGGTGAACCACATAGATCCTGCACTGCAGCAGTAATGTGGGTGCTCCCTAATTTTCATGCTGGTTTATGTTGCTGCCTTCTAGAAATAAGATGCTGTTGTGGACTTGTTCTAAAAATCTGTTACTAGCATAGACACTGTTAGGTATTTACATTGTTATATCCTTTATGTTTAGAACAAATCCACATCTGAGATTTCAGAGTCTGAACCAAAGAAATTTGATAGTACTGGATATGATAAAGATTTAGTGGAAGCTTTGGAAAGAGATATCATTTCCCAGAATCCCAACATTCGATGGTAAGTTTGGATATTGCTGACTGGTTTTCTGAGTTGTTTCTTTTTCCTCTTACACAGTATGACAAGAATGAAGTATTTTAGCGTATGCTTATGTATAAAAAGTACCTACGCGTTTTCTTTACTCATTAAATAGGCAACTAAACTTCTTGTGTAGCTGAGTATTTTTACAACTTCTTTTTCCACCCATAGATTCACAGAATAGTTTGGATTGGAAGGGACGTTTAAAGATCAGCTAGTCCAACCCCCTGTCCAACCTGACCACACAAAGCTTCTCAAACTTTTCAGAGTCCTGAATTAAATTTTTAAGATAATTTTTTGTGATGTGTAAGAGTCTAGTGTCTGCCAGTGCCTCTTCATTTAAAAACCCGCTTCCCAGGGCATACCAAGGTAGAATACCAATTAACAAAGAAGTTATGTCAATATAGGAGTATGTCAATATAGGAGACCTTTGAAATCTTGCTGGACGTGATGTGACCGCAGTATAAAATACAACCATGTGCCAGTACCTTTACACAAATGCGTTAAATATTAAACCTATACAAAGGTTGTTTTGTGTTCCAAATGTTTCCAAGCTTAGGTGGTTTTCTGAGGATTAAATGTGCAAAAATCTTCTGGCAAATAAAGTAGGCTTTAAAAAAAACCTGAACAATCCCAAAAACAATTTTGCATGCATACAACTGTCATGTATTTCAGTTTAATATGTAAATATGTTTCAGTTTTTATATTGAATCTTAAATTACACCTTCAGATTTGAAACTAATTCTCCATCTAGCTATGTTTTGAAACCAAAATACTGCTTGGGCACATTCTGGTAAGTGGAATGCCCTGAGACCAGAGTTAATATATCTGTAGCTCTGGAAAAGAATTCTAAAAATTCTTTTTGATTCAGCTGCATTTACTGGTCTGCAGTAAGCTGTTCTCATAACAATGAAGGATGGTATTCGGGTTTCAGGGATAGCCAGCCTCTCTGCAAATGAGGGCAGCGGCATCTGTAACTAGCATAAGTTTAACCAGCTTGCCTTACACTGCTTATTCTTTCTGTGAGTAAGAGCAACAACGCTCCAGTGAAATAGTTAATGTGTCTCCTTGCTTTTGCATCCTGCTAGAGTCTACTAGCCAGATGTCAGCTGTAGTCGTTGTAGGCTTTTGCCAGTAGAATGTAAATAAATCCAGCTCATTTTCCTGAATTATGGAAGAGCTGTTACATTATAATAAGTTTTAATTGCATATTGTTTTGAGCTGTGGACTGATTCTTTTGCAGCCTGTCTGAATCTGTCAAACAACTTTCTCTTTCTTGTCAGGGATGACATTGCTGATTTAGTAGAAGCCAAAAAGCTGCTTAAGGAAGCTGTAGTTTTACCGATGTGGATGCCAGAGTTTTTTAAGGGAATTAGAAGACCATGGAAGGTATGAAAAAATCTGATCCTGTGATCATAAGTAGGATTCTGAGATTGGATCTTGGCGGAACAAGAAATTTCAGGTGTTTTACAGTTTATATAAATCCTTTCCACTTTTGAGTAACAAAATTTGTGGTCAATAGTACTAACAAAATAAAGATGTCAGCTAGATAAATACATGGTCTTCAGCTATATGTTGCAAGTAAGCAATAGTAATTAATTACTTACCTTTTAATAACTTCAAGGGAAAGTTTACATCTGGTATTTTAATATTACACTATTAAACAAACTTTCAAATTGCCAGTGTTCTGATTCTTTTCCTAAAAGTGGTGGGTTTTTTTCATTTTAATAGGGTGTGCTGATGGTTGGTCCTCCTGGTACTGGAAAGACCCTCCTGGCAAAAGCAGTTGCCACTGAATGCAAGACTACTTTTTTCAACGTTTCTTCTTCCACACTTACCTCAAAATACAGAGGAGAATCTGAGAAACTTGTTCGTCTACTGTTTGAAATGGTGATTGAAGTTTCTGAACATAAATAGTGAGATAATGAACTAGAAATTACTTCTGGAATAGTGAAGCCTTGCCAAGGTTTAGAACTCTTAGCATACGTAAACAGCTCTCCAAGTTTCAAATGCTCTAGGACCTCTGATTTGGCTGCGTACATTGAAGAGATTATTCTAAACAGCTTTATAAAACCTGAAAAATTAGGTCATCTTTATTTTCTTGGTTAGCTTGTTACATTAGAGGTAGCTCACTATAAGCTGATGAGTTTTGTAGAACATACTTGAATGTAAAACGGGAGATGAAATGTAATTGCTTTCCGGGTGAGAACCGGAGTTAGGCTGTGTGTGTGTTTTTTGTTGTCGTTGTGGGTGTTTTTTTTTTGTTTGTGCTTAAAAGAAGTGGACTTCCAAACTGTCATTGGCTTCAGAGCAGGTAACACTTGGAATGGGCTCGGAATAGGCTGATGCAGTGTGTGCTGGGGTGCCCAGTACTGAAGGGGGCAGCAGAGCTGCAATTACGGTGGTCGGAAAAGTATGGGAAGAGAAGTTCTTTTACAATATGGGTTGATAGGCATGATATCAACTCACTTCATATGATCAATCAAAAATGCATCTACACAATGGACAGCATCTCAACTGCTGTAGGGGAGTAGCTTTTATTATTGCAGATCATTCTCTTTGACATCTTGTTTTCAGAAAGGGTCAGGAGGGTTATTTTGCACTTGACCTGTTCTTGGACAGGTTCCATATCATGGCGTCCTAGTTTAATGTTCGTCTTGGCTTTAACTGAGTTCTTATTCAAGCATTCTGTGATGACTCTCACAGTTACAAATATTATTCCTAATGTGTAAAACTGCCTTTAGCTTATTAAACATTTGTTTATAGCCCTAACAGCTATAGAACTTGCCCAGAAACTGTTCTGCTCAAATGCTATTAATGAATGCACAGCTGGTTTGCAGTTGTGTACAATGGTCTTAGGAAGGCAGGACTGGATAGTTTGATACTTAAGAGCTGATTCACTGGGGTTAAACGTGTCATTAGTCAGTTCTGAATATGCTGCTATTTCTTAAACGTAAGTAGACTGCCATTTCAGTTTCTGCTTTATCTTTTGCTTTCTTTAGGCTCGATTTTACGCCCCAACAACTATATTTATTGATGAGATTGACTCTATCTGTAGTCGCAGGGGAACTTCAGAGGAGCACGAAGCTAGCCGACGTGTGAAGGCAGAACTGCTAGTTCAAATGGATGGTAAATAACCTGATCACTGGGAAGTGCTGGACTGGAGGAAATTTGAGGGAGAAAAAAAGAATAAATCAAAACCTCATTCTTCAGAAGCAATTCCTTTGAAAGCCTTACATAAAATAGGGTAAAAGATAGAAGTGCACTATTCCAACTGTCAGTGTGGAAGGAAAAAAAGATACCAATTTAACAGTCTTTTAGCATGTGAGCAATGATCTTATATTACTCACTCAAAATAATGAAAACTCAGTGGAAAATACAAGATTTCAAAACTGCAAAAGGAAAAAAAAGTACTAATTGCTCCTCTCAGGTCTTTACCTAGCATATCACTCACTTCTCCAAGTAAAATGTGTTTCAAAAGAACTGTCACCTGCTCCAATTTAAACTTCAGAGGCAATTGTAACACTTAACTTTGGGATCTCTTTTTTTTTTTTCCCCTAAAGATAAAAATAAAAAATTAAGGCAATTTTTTATGGATGTGGCTGTGAGAGTTTTCTTTTTAAAACACTGAGTTCATTACAGCTATTTGATTAATATTTCACAACAGAGTTTGAAAGTAGGTAACACACTGCAAAGTTGCTGTATAGAGGCATCCTTTTTATGCTCTGGTGACCAGAGAGAAGGAGAGGAGCAACTGAAAAGTGCTTATCTATGGAGTAATTTGTGGTAGAATTCCATAAGTCAGAAGATTTATATATTTATTTCTGATTCTCTGGTGTTGATAGCCTTTTATGTTTGACTTTAGCTGCAGAGCTGTAATGCTGCTCTCATAACTCAAGTATGTGCATAAGCTGATTTCATTAGTAATACTATTTGAGGTCCTGTTACTTGAGCATTCATAAATGGTGTTTTATATGCAGATTTTGAGGCAGACTAGGTACAACGACTATTTCATAGCCCAATCTTATGATGGTAAGCAAAAACAGTAAATGCAGAGAGTAGCAGGTTTAATGAAATTAACTTCCTCACATAGCAGCAGTTTCACAATACATTAGAGATGGAGGTGTTCTCGTTGCTTCTGAGAAGCTGTGATTCAGTCCACCGAATTTAAACGTTCACTTCAGCAGTTTGTAGAAAGCCACCTGCATATGCAAAACACTTGGTCTGAATACAGAAGTGGAGAAACTGTAGGGGAGTAAAGCTGCTTTTGTGTGGCTGTTAGTGAATAAATACTGTTGGAGGGGTGGGCAGTGTCTTTTTTGGAGTGGCGATGGTTTGGGGGTGTTATTTTGTTTTTCCTCACATGCTCTTGCAGAACATTGATGTGAAAATTCATACACTGTAATGGCAGAAATACAAACAACTCTGCTATAAATCCATTCCAGCTGTGATAGAGGGGAACTTCCTGATCTGAATTAAGTCAAGTCTCCATTTTTGCTTGCAGGCTGTCATATAGATGAAAAACTGACTGCACTTGGATTCACTGAAGTGCAGTAGTAAACAGCTGCTTTAATATTCTAGAACTGTGGATATTGTTCTCTCCATACATGGAATGTCACAAAACATATGTATATTTTACTTCCTCTTTTCTCCAATGCAGGTGTTGGAGGGGCTACTGAAAATGATGATCCTTCCAAGATGGTCATGGTACTTGCTGCTACTAATTTTCCTTGGGATATTGATGAAGCCCTAAGACGGAGACTAGAAAAAAGAATTTACATTCCTTTACCGTCAGGTATGAAGACTTGGGGAGAGGAGAGGTTGAAAAGACTAAAATCTAAACTTATCAATATTCCTTTAGTTTTGATCACTTGGTTGAAAAATCTAAGAGATACATGTATGCAATTTCACTTATGAATTCAAGGCCAGGTTAAATCTAAGCATTGAACGTTTACCCTTGTAGCAAGTATAGTCCTTTTTCTCATTCTTCTCTCTTACCCTTCTTCAATTAATTATTTATCTTCTGAAAGAAAATTGTATAGACTCAATTTTCTATTCTTGGGTTAGCAAAAGGTAGAGAGGAACTCCTGAGAATAAATCTGCGAGAACTGGAACTGGCTGATGACGTTGACCTTGCAAATATAGCTGAGAAAATGGAGGGTTATTCGGGTGCAGACATTACCAACGTGTGCAGGTATGTTAACATTGCATCATTTGTGTTACTACTGCTAAAAACTGAGAAAACTGTTTGTAAAGTAACTTAATTTACATGATTAAAGTTGTTGGATAAAACCAGACTGTAACTTGTGTTTTTATGTATGGCTAAAATGTGAAATCCTGCATTAATATTTGCCTAGATTTCCATTTGATGTTTTCCTATAATAATGATGAAGAGCAGTTGCAACATAGCAATCTAAACAAGCTGTGATTTAGGTAAAATTCCATGTTCTTTCACGTACACCTAATTCCTTGTGTGAGGAATATCCACAGGATGGTGGACTTTAACTTGCAGAGTTGCAGTCTTAACACTGAGGTTATACTACCTAAGCAAAACAGCCGTGTGTAAGAGGTGATAGTGGCAGAGGCCAGAACAACTAAAGTGTAAATGTGGAGTGGTCTTCCTTCACGGCACAGAAGATCTGCCATGTTGTGCGACAGTACAAGAACTGCGTACTCGGCACACTGGCTTTAGTGTGAGTCCAACTTCAGTTTCCTTCTACCTTCTCCATCTCCCATCCTCCTCAGTATTGTTTGCATACAGTCATTTGTGGACCTGTTCTGTAATCTAGATTCCTGAAATAATTGACTAAAAATACCTTCTAACTCTTCCCCCCCATCTTTTCTTTAAAAAATTGAAAAGGGAAGGAAAGGACTGACCTTTTAAGAGACTAGTATCAGTGATCTGATTTACATCTGAAGCTTTGCACTGGCACAGTTGCAGCAGTGGCAAACTATGGCATCAGCAGTAAGGGTCAAAACCCCAAAGGTTCTTACGATGCTGTCATCATCTAATAAGCACCTGTGTAACTGTGCTTTCAGGCTTTGGTAGCACAGAATTGTGGCAGCGCAAGGCTTGGGCTCCTAGTTGTGCCCATGCAAGCGTTGTGGGGGCTGTACTTTGAACAGAAGAGAACTGTTCTGGATTAAAGGCACCTCCTTGTTACTTCTCTCAAACACAGATCCATTTCTTGCCTTGATTCCTAATACAGCTTTGCAAACATTTGTCCGCACAGCTGAGAGGACAATGTGCAGTGCTGCAGGGATCAATACGAGTAGCCTGTACGCAAAACTGCCGCTTAAGGGGTCGCTTAAGGCTGAACTAAGAGTTTGGAGCCTCAGTTCTGTTTCCTGAACAAACCTTACGCAGTGTCTGGGAAAAGAATGGTATGTTAGTTGCTCTGAATCAGTGTTGTGCAGATTTGTTTCATTTGTAGGTCTGTGAGATGAATTTGTGGTGGTTTTTCGCTCTGTCTTGGTGTTGGTTGTGCTTCGAAAGGAGTTTGTGCTAATAGGTTCATGTTACATGGAAGAGAGTTTATTTGGCCAGCTGCTTTGTGAATTTCAGCTGCAGTTTGTCTCCACTGGTCTGTTCAGTGTTTGTTACTTGTCATTCATTTTGCATTGGATACCAATGCACTTGTTTAAAGGTCAGAATGCTTGTAATGTTTTTCAATTACGTGCTTACAGAGAGATGCACACACACACTGTTGGATTTTTTTTTTTTAATCAAGGTCCATTCGTACAAATACTATTAAAAAAAAACCCACAAAAGCAAGCAAACAAACAAAAACCACAAAGAAACACAAGAGTCTTTAATTTCTGGCAGTCTGCTTTAGAGATGACAGAGGTGGCAGCAACCAGAAATCCAGACAAACTGTGGTTTGGATGTGCATGATTTGAAATTAGTAAGAAAGTACTCATACTAGCTTGTGTATTTCCACTTTGTTAATGGTGTCAGGAAAACCAGATTGTAGATATGACTGTTTCATTTCCATTGAGACAAAAAAACGTGGTTGATTTAAAAATGCTTTGTATGGTTCAGGCTCACAGTACATAAACATAGTAAAGTTCAAACTTGTAGACTGAAACAGTGCTTGCTAGCGACACAAGCAAAACTTAAAAAGTGAACCAAGAACTCTGGTTTGCTCAAATTATTCTCCTATCTTAAAGAATTTGATGTCAAATCCAAAGTTGCTGAACGAGAGTGAAAACCAGTCAGAGGTAACAACACAGTTCCTTACAGGCAGCATATAACCATGAAAAGTGAAGGTAAAACTTGATTTTTAAAAGACATTCAGGAAATCTAATATGCAATTTAGATGCATTTTATTTGTGAGTATAAACTGAATCATTGTTTTGAGTGAGCTGTGAAGGTCGAAAGGCCTTTGGAACAGAACTGAACCCTGCTGTGTGTTCCAGTGGGTGGCTGCTTATTTTTTGAATATAGCTTTGGTGCTTCTCCAGGCATTGAGAGTGCATTTGAGAAAGCACTGAGAGCTGACGTTGAAACAACTGTCAGTAAAATTACTTTACAGAAGAAAGTGGTGGCAGCTGCGCTTGAATATTGTGGGTGTGCTATGGTATGGTGGGTTTCGTTGGCTCGTCGGTGTTTTTTGTAAACTGCTGTCTGGAGGCAAATTAGATGCATGGGATGGTCGCCCGCCCTGCTGTGTAACACTGGCTTTTTGTTCACAAATGATGATACAATGGCAAAGCATGGTGATACTTGACTATGATGGAGTTCAGCAAGGCAACTTTTTCGTGTTGTTCTGAAATTCTAGTTACTATATTATGCGTTCTAATTGCTAACAATTATTTAGTAAATTCATGAAGTCTGTCAGTTAAGGTTTCCTTTAGGGGCAGGGGGTGGCACTGGAACAAAATATGCTGAAACCATCTTTCTAAATCCTCCCAGAAGGCAATGTAGAAGTTTTTTTCCCTTTGAATTCTCACCTGCTAATATGGCATGATACAGTGTTGTGATCCTTCCAACTTTTTTACTGTTAGACAAAATAGGTAGCATTTTCTTACCATTATAAGCTATATAATAATGAATTAGCAGCAGCCTCAGTCTCTCAGTGTTAACTGTTATATCACCTCACCAGCTCATCACCTGCTGCTACTGATACTACTGTTGGAAATCCAAATGCAGTCAAACTTAATGCAGGAAGAAAATGACACACTTGTAAAGACACAATGCTTATTGAGGCCAGAAGTTTGAGGAGCTACAGGCTGAACGGATTTTGTACTTTTAACAGTTAGCGGTGAATGTACAGGTTGGAGGTAGATGCTGTTGACCTGTCTGTCTTTGAAGCGGGATTTTTGTTTGGACCAGGAAATGTTCCAGCCTTTCCTCTTACATGCAGGAGAACCAGAACCATTACTTAGCCTTGTTCCCATTAAAAGTTCTATGAATGGCAGCTGCATCATAGGCATGCAGTGGCATTAGAGGAACTAGTCGGTCCATCTCTTTCGCCTAGCTTGTGAATAGTAGCTGTTCAGAGATCCAGTGAGAATAAATCCATGTTTGAAAAATCTGGATGGCATGGTATTGTAGGTTGTACAAGCACTTGGAGATCTTCCCGTAAAAGCTTACAATTCATAATTGTATCTTTTTGAGTGCAACAGCTTCACTGGAATGGTATGTTGAGCCTTTCAATCAACTGAACTTGCCATTCTGTGTTGAGTAACTTTTTTTTTTTTCATCCTTAATAGAGATGCATCGTTGATGGCTATGAGAAGACGTATTGAAGGGTTGACACCAGAAGAAATAAGAAATCTTTCCCGAGATGAAATGCACATGCCAACAACTATGGAAGACTTTGAAATAGCTTTGAAGAAAGTTTCTAAATCGGTATCTGCTGCGGACATTGAGAAATATGAGAAATGGATAGTTGAATTTGGATCATGCTGAGTTGTCTTATCTTGAAGAAACCACCTTATGTCTTAAGCTTAGAAGTAGTAAATAGTGTGTCAGTGCACTGCGCGCTCTTTTTAACTTTTGTAATTTAAGAGCAACAGATGTCTAAATAAATTTTTTTTAAAATGCAGATTCTGTCTAGCTGTCTTTGAACTAGCTCAAAAGTTACTTATTTTTCTCAAATGCAAAAGATACTGATGGGATCTGCTTTGATCCTCAAACTTTTAAAATTACTTAAATTCAACTCCTGCATCAGAGGGTTTACTCTTGGAAAAATAGCTATTATACCAAAAGCCCAATATAGCCCTGCTAAATGAGTAAGGGATGCTGAGAACTAGAAATGGGGTGAACAAGATGCAGGTATATAGATGGTTTTGCTAGCTGATCATAGAGAATTCTACCCTTAAACTCTTTCTAAGTTATTAATAAAGAACCTATACAAAGGTTGAGATTCAGAACAGCAACCTTTGCACTACGAACAGTCAATCAATTCAACTGAAGTTTAAGCAAGGTGTAGGGTCACCACTGGTTTACAGTATCCATTAAGTAACATTAAAATACAATCAGCCAGAGTAACTCTGTGCAGCCAGCAGTGAAGCACGGTCACATGTATAGTCTCCTTGTAAGTCTGAGGGAAAACAAAAACTTCCTGGCATTAATTCCAAAGTACGTTTTTCTTCCTTTACTGTATGGTATTGTAAGCTTCAGAACTCTTTGACTGGCAGGTTGGGTCCCAGTTTACACCAGTAAGTGTAAGGCTGGTATTTATTCTGGTAAGGCAGTGCATGTTTGTGCTCAGTTGGTTTCTGCTCATAACCCTAACCTTACAATTGATGTAAAATCTAAATTATCTTTTTCTATTATTTGATAAGTGGAATGTAGAAGCAGCTCTGTGAGGGTGGTTCTACAGTGACCATTTAGGTCATAATTTTATATTTTGCTCAACAGTGGTCATTGTAACTAAAACATCTGTAACTTCTATCCATCCATTTTTTTGGAAACTCTTCCTGCTAGTTTGTCTTGGAGCAGCTGGCTGTAGTTCCACTTACAGCTAAACTTTATGCTTTTTTGTGAATCAAATATGTCTAGATTTGTTTCAACGGGCAGAAACATGCTGTACGACACTGGCTTGGAGTTCTTGCTCATTTATCTCTTTCGGATGCTGCCAGGCAGGTGGGAAGGAGAAATTACAATGAAAAGTTGCAGTCCGGGTAGAAGGCAAATGTACCCCAAGTTGTGTAAATGCCATTATTGTGAACATCTTGTTTATGTACTTAAAATTCACCACAGTGTCACGGAGTCACTGAGTGACAGCTGAACATGCTGAAAAGGGACTTCCAACAGTGGCGGTGGCGAGATGCTCTGTAAGGCACCGAAATGCAGGTACTGCTGAGGGCTCCCAATTCCCTGGCTGGACCTGGCATGATGAACCCAGTAATGAAGAAGATCAAGTGAGTATACAGGTATGTGCATTTAGAGACTTCCATCTCCAAAATGGAAAACAAATTTCTCTCTTTGCTTTCAAAAGTTCGTCTGTATGTGTCAGTGAAGAAAAAGATGCAGTGTTTTGAAGAAGTTGGGTTTTGTCATACTTTCTGTATGTTAGGATGGGTGTGTAGTTGTCAGCTGTGTTGCAGGAAGAGATTTCTTCTCATAAATCAATTCCTTGCAAGCAAACCAAAATACTTGTTCTGTTACTTGAGTAAGAAGGGAAAGTAGGCAAGCTTTAGTCCTTGGAAGCAGTAGGGGGCCACGTAAGCCTGATGGATTTTTGAGAATTTCTGAAGTAAACCTCATTTTAAAAGCAGTGGTTTAGTTCTACAGCTCAGCCAGCCCTGGTCACTGGAAATGAGCACCTGTGTAATACATGGAAATGGGGGTGGGTGGGAAGTGGTAGGTGCTGAATTCATAGCTCAGAGGTTCATTTTGTTTTGGAATGCAGAACGTGAGGATACCAAGCTCCACTGGTGGAATTCTTGTATGGAGGGAAGGGCCAGCGCTGGCTGACTCCCAGTGTTTAAAAGGCAGAGGGACACCTGAGCTCCAGCTCTGTCGCACAGCTGTGTTGTCTGGCAATTCACTGTGTTCAAGGTTTGCACCATTTTTTTAAATTTAATGTTGTTAACCTGATAGTGGTTATTTTTTTCCTTGTGCTCTGTAACTTTGTGGAATACAGCACAAGAGAGGGTTACTTGGCTCATGGAAATCAGCCAAGTTGTGAAGCAGCACCGACACTTTTTCAGGCTTAGCTACTCATTCCCATTGCAGCTGTTCGGAGCAGTTAAATCGCCTTGTTGCTGTGCAGGTGCTTGGTTTACAGTTTCATAAGTAGGGATGCAAAAAACACATGTTAACAGCTGCCCAGTTTCCATCCACAGCACAAGTCACACTGAGTGCAGCAAGAACTGTTGTTTCATGTCCATCCTACTTTTTTTTTTTTTACTTTTTTTTTTTTCTCTGAAGAAGCAACTAAACTTCAGCCTTATACATCACTTCTATTTCAGCTATGTTCATGAAGAGGCCAGGGCTATGTTCATAAAGGGAAAGAACATTAATTAATTTCCACATACAAAGAAGGGCTTGTCCACAACTGAAGACTTGTTCTTGTCTGTGCAGTCACCATTCCTTTGCTGGCATTTTAGCAGTTTCCCGTTTAGCCATGGATGACAACCCTTTGTCATGTTCTCTGTGACTAAATGGCACTCTTACCTCCCTAGCTCCTAGCATCAGCTCTGCCTTACATGCTTACATCACCGTCACAGCAGCTCTGCGTAGCAGGGTCCCATGGACCACAGCCTGGGGCTCTGGCCATGCCAGCCCCTGCCCCTGGCTCCAGTCCGGTGGCTGCAGCATCCGCAGCCCCCCACCTGCCAGCTGGGGCATGTCCCCGCTTCTGTCAGCCTGACTCGGACAGGCATCTGGCAAATGCTTGGGATCATGTGCTCTGCCGAGCTTAAGGAAATAACAGCCAAGTACAAAGCCACAAGGTGTTAGAACAAAAAATAAAATTTTTAAAAAAAAAAAAAGGTGGGGGGTGAAGTAGGGCCCCTTGGCCTGACGTGCCCCACCAGCTGGTGGAGGGTGCGCTCTGGTTTGGCTTTTTGCAGGACAAGTTGGCATTAGGAATGTTCCTTCTACCACTGTGGTGCTGTCACTTCAGTGAGTCACCTCGAGTTGTTCCTGCCACAGACCAGCTGCCAGGACAAGCACCTGAATAATGTGGGGGTATCATTAAGCTTATGATAACCTTTCCTTAAGGGCGGGGGGCATCCCAACTTTTCTCTCTTGCTGTAACAACTTAAGCTGAACATGGCTAATTGTGATCACTTAACTGATAACGGTGTTCAGTCTTCTTCCCCCCCCTAGTCATTTTTCTGACAAATAATTTTTGTAAATAAGAACAAGGAAAAGCTAAAAACCAAACAATATGCTGCATCTAACACATTTGGCAAACTGCTGGCTTATATAACTAAATACAGATGCACACACGAACGAAGCCTAATAAACAATTTACATGTTTATTTGAAAAACGTTAACAGTACAAATCAGCATGGGCAGAGCAGGCCTACTTAGCAATAGTAAGCCAGTACTTCTGTAGAATTGTTTCTTGAGACTTCACGTAGTACTGCTGTCACAAATAGATACAAAAAGCACATTGTTTACAAGTGGTAATGATTTTTATGAGTGGAAAGGGCCATAAAAGTGTAAAGTGCTTGAAATATAAATCTGCTGTTCAAATTTTTGTTTTGGCTATATAACACATCAAATTGAGTAGCACAAATGTTTGGTAGTGATATTTTCCTCGCAAGGCACGCCCAACCCTTGGAGACCTGAAACCAGGTTGGGCAGCTTTGTTTAGGCTTGCAGGCACAGCTGATGTTTGCGATGCTCCTTCATCCTTTTCTAAGAATGGAGGCTTCGGGGCACCCTGTATTTCATCATCTCACTGTTCAGGACAGCTGACCTGGTTTATCTGCAGGCTCGAAGGCAGCCAGCTTCCTGTCCGAGGTGTGGAAAAGTGACTTCACAGAAGTTAAAACTGATGGTAGCCCTCAGGGTGGAAAGCTGTTTTATTCTGAAGCTTCTGAAAAGGCTGTGTGTTTATGGAGAGGCACGGGGAAGTCAGCTTCGGGCCTCGGCCCGAGTGTCCCTGTTACCAATTAATCAACTGACTTAAGTTTTCTTAGTAGGAAACAAACAAGGTATTAAGATCAAGTGCCAAATTTCAGGTCAACTGAAAATTTGTTTTTTTAAAAAAATCAGTAATGCCAAAATAAACACAGTATTAAGTACATGCTTTCTTGTCTAAATTATTTTTCCTGTCTGGAAGATCTGAAGGCAAGCTGATGGTAATCACAGGTACAGAGCTGACTTGATCCAGGAGAATGATGCCTCTGAAAAGTAAGGTCGCCTGGCGTTAGAGAACAATATACAAAACAATTCAGTGTTCTAAAAATTAGATTTATTCTTCAACTCCCCAAACTTTGTTTAATTCAATGAATCAAGTAAGTGTTACCTTCACAATACCTCTTTTATGAAGCTAGAATGAAAACTTGATGGAAAAGTGGTTCCAAAATGTACTGGTTGTGGTTTCAGAGGAGTCCTGTCACCCAGCTTCTACATCTGAAGTACCAGCAACGTAGGTTCTGTATCAGGGGTCCTCAAACTTTTTAACCAGGGGGGCCGGTGCACAGATTAAATGGCAGGCATTCATCTGCGGCTGCTTGGTTCCCCCCCACAACCCCCGGTGGGGGGGTCTTGTAAATACCCGGGGGCTGGATTGAGGACCCTGGGGGGCCGTATCCAGCCCGGGGCCGTAGTTTGAGGACCCCTGGTCTAAACCCTTAATTTTGGCGGATGGCTGCTGGGACGTTTCAGAGCCGAAGTGGAAGCCGACCTGGACCGGGCAGGGCTTTCCCCGGTAGCAGGGGCAGCCGGGACCCGGCGCCGGGAGCAGAGGGCTTGAGGGACGGGCAGCACCGAGCGCCCAGGGGAGCGGGGCCGCGGGCCTACCACGGGGCACCGCGCCAACGCCTGTCACCGAACGAGCCTGGGAGTCCCTGCCGGCCGCAGCGCCGGGTAAAGACGGCAGGGGTGCCGGGCGTAGCGGCTGGGGCTAAGGAGGCACGCAGCCAAGCAGCCTCCCGCAACCGGCGTCACGACCGCCACAGCAACCGCTGCTGGCGGCGGTGGGTGTCCCGCCACGCTCAGTCTGAAACCGAGTGTCTGCCGCCCCTTGGCCCGGGCGCGGCGGGGCCGTGAGGGGATAACCGCCGCCCGCCCCTCATCCGCACACAGCCCGGGCGGCGCGGCGGGGCTGTGAGGGGTAATCACGACCCCCCCCCCCCCCGGGCCCGCCCCGCGGGGCCCCCCCCCCCGGCGGCCGGCCGGC
>JAVJGJ010000059.1:45084994-45104008 GCA_035590215.1 Microhierax caerulescens | reverse complement strand
CCCCCCCCCCCCCCCCCCCCCTCCCCCCGCAGGGGGGGGTCTGTAAATACTGGGGGGCCGGGTTGAGGACCCTAGGGGGGGGCCCTATCCAGCCCACAGGCTGTAGTTTGAGGACCCCTGTTCTATATGCTCAGTTTTATAGCAGCCTAAAGCTGTCTGCGGTCAGGAGCTACTTTGTCAGGCTCTGGCACCTAATTCTCTAGGGCTAGCTAAAGCCTCTGGTTTTGTCAGTACTGCAGAACAGCATTAAAGACTTGGGACAAAGCCCTGACTTGCACCTGCAACTGTACTGTTCACCAAGTAAGACCTTTACTCATTCCTACTGGTTTACAATCACAAATGAAACCTTTATGACTTTTTACAAGACCACTTTATACAGATAGCAAGAAAATGACTGTGTGGTTTTGGGCAGGGGGTGGCGGTCTGTTTTGGGGGGGTTTGGTGTTTTTTTGATTTGTTGTTGGTTTTGGTTTTTTTTTTTTTGTAGGAGGAGGGGGACAGACCATCCTTACAATTTCTTGAAATACTCCAACAAGCCAGGCTCTTCAATTGGAAGAGAAATTACTGCAGGCTGGCTCCTCTGCTCTGTACTGATCTCTGCCGTGGACAGACCCTCAGACACTTTACAGAACAGTTTATGGGGATTAGGTATTTTTTTCATAGTTCTACTTTGTGGAAAGTTTTACATGTAGCAGTGCTAAGCTACTTACTGCTGTCAGGGGTACAAAGTGTTTCTTTGCTTTTTTCTGTTCTAACAAGTTACAAGAAGCACTCTGATCTGACAGCATGCTTTGTGAAATGTCAGGGGAAGCAAGGGCTCTTCTGTCACTGCAGTTCCCAACCCTGCTGATCTCCAGTCCTCCGTCCTTCTAGCTCTGTCAGGACTAAGGCCACTCGTGTCCCTGGGTGGATACATAAATTAACTGCACTCAGGGCCATTCAGAAGCACAGCCAGTCAGCTGCATTTGAAGGCATCAGCTGTGCTCATGAGGGATGAAGGGATGCTACGCAGTCAGGCACTTCTCCTGAAAGAACATACAGTTCGGAGTGTCAGGTCTTCCAGAACAGACTTGAGTTGCTTTAAAATGTACACACTTGCCCGTTCCAGCACTGATTTCTTAGCCACAGTTACTAATTCCTCTTTCCAGCCCTTGTTCTGAGAGCTTGCTTCTCTGAAAAATATTACTGTAGCTGGTAACACCGAGTGACAAAAGGCATCTGCAGTCAATCAACTTTATTTATGACCTTTAGCCACCGATGCTAGTACCAATTGCCATGGCTTGTAACATAGCTAGCTCCTCTTTGGAGAATTCCTGTACCAATTTGCAAAGCCAAACCTGAGGTCTTTCATAGCTACTACAACAACTCCAGCACAGCAGGAGTATGAAAAGATTGAGAGTTGCTGGAGTGGTTTAGCTCTAGCTTCTACCCTCCTCTCTCAAAGCTATGTTAATGGTGCCTCACAATGTAGTCCTTAGAAGACTTGATAAAAATCTGGCAGCATGACAGCCAAGCTAAAGACACCTTCAGTGAAAGATCTTCCCACATTCCTCTGAAATGCCTGTGTGTCATTTGGAGTGGAAAGTTACCAGCAGCCTTTTCATGGAATTGTTGCCACCATCTTCGTACAGAACAGGGCTACTTCTTGAAAGATTTCACTTATGTTTTGCCTTCATCAGAGAGAAAAAAAAAAAAAAGAAAACATACTGACTTGTGTTCACAGGAAGGGAAAATCACCATTAAGACTTTGAGAATAAGAGCTGCTCCAACAACTCCAACTACAATGACTTCCATCAAACTAAAGAAGATGGGTAAAGATCGAAACCAGAATCTGCACAACCCTTTTCTCAAGTCTTCCACCCACTGGCACATCACCTACAACCAAACAGGTAAAAACAAGAAGACAGGCTGCAAAAGTGCAAGTGCAGGTTTTGTACCTACTAGTGAATCACATCACATGGTGACAGTTTTACTGAAATTTATTTACGCTTAAACGTACATAAAAGCAGAAAAGAATTGACTGGTGACTCAGAGCTCTTTCTCCTATGAAGTTTGGAGCAGCTGAAGGTTTAGTTCTCTGCACATCCTAGCAGAGTTCCCTGAAAGGAAGGGCCATTTGGAAAATAAAGGACACTTGAACAGAGCAGGTGAAGGGTGAGTTATTTGGCCTAGGCATAGAGAAGCTATTATACCACAGCAGTGTATGGCAGGGAAAGGGTTACTGACAGCCCAGGAGAGGGCTTGCACCTTCTATAGCCTGTCTGTAACTTCCAGCCTACTACTTTGGCCATCCTGTCTGGGCAGCAGGTTATGAAGTATTCCTTGCGGCCACCAAGCCCATCCTCACCTAATCTGGAACTGAAACTTCTCAAACCGTTACTGTGTTTCTTACAGTGGGTGAGACCAACCTCCCAGAGGGGTAAGCACTCAAGCAGAGTCAGAAAAAAACCCATGTAATTTAAAGCTAAACAATATTTGAAATTGTTATAAATGCTTAGCTTCGTATAGTATAAATATTGCAACTCACTGTCATACCTGTGAGCTTGGAGCATCACAGGATTTACAAATCCATTTGATTCCTACTGGAGTTAAAAAAACTTCTCTCTTTAAAAAAAAAAAACAAACCACAATTTCTCACTAAGTAGTATTGATTTTGTTTAGGGGTGGGGGTGGATTGTTTTTTTTGTTTTCTGGGGTTTTTTTAAAGTTTCCTACAGTGTGTCCATAGAAGTCTGTTCTTCTTAGTGGTTGGCTGTGGGGATTTCTTAGACTTATGTAGAGGTCAGTCACTGCTGGATACCTCACACAGCAGAAAGCCCTGGTCTTTAAAAATATAAAGCAGTAAAACGGTGCTCTGAGAAGTCAATACTAGGTTAAGTAGGAATAGCCACTCTTTTCCAGAAATGAGTTATTACATACTATGTTGCTTTTTCTCAAATTAAAAATAAAGTTCCAAAGACAAAGGTGTAGGAATGTTACATAAGTTCTTACCATCTTTAAATGGATGTTATGTTTGGCCTCTACAGGAGGAAAACCCACTATCTGAATCATAATAATGCTGGGTTGGTTTATTTGTTTTGTTCTGTAAATATCCACAAAGGAGGAAAACATAGTATTTCTATGCATTTCTGTAGACAATACTAAAAATGGGGAAGAAAGTGTACACTCTCAAACTGTAATTCTGAGTAACACTCAGCTCTGTCTGCAGCATGTTACTACAAGTTTTTATTCTTAGAAATGTCACCAAGCTGTATGCATTTCACCTCTGGGGAAACGGGGAAAAAAACACAGAAGGAGGGGAAAAAATGCTGCTTCTCCTTTATAGACCAGTCTTTAAAGTTTTATACTAATAACTGAAACAAACAAAACTACCTTGTAAGAAGATGGAGGCTCTACCCTAAGAGGGGTCTCTGGTAACTTGCCAGGTAATGTCTCTTCATCTACTGTAGTTTCTGCTTGCCGGATGAGGTACTGACTGGTAGTTTGCAGTGGATCTTGAATATCTGAAGAAGAAAAGCTAGACTTAGAGGGGGGCTTGCTTTTTATTTGACTCATTATTCAGGAAAACAAAGACATGAGTTTTCCCTTTGTTTCCTAATTGTGTATCCTGCTTAGACTGGGCTTGGCTTTGTCATTGCAGTTATTATTCAGGGTTTAGGCTGAGGACATTTTGGTTAAAAGGGAGATCCAGCACTGGTGGCAGAGCTGCATCATTGCTGAAAAGGAGTGGCTAAATTTGGATAATCGATTAAATTTTTCTTTTCCCTACTTAGTCTGATCAGCCCTGAAGAATTAGGACTGTTGTCGTACCAGGTTAATGTCTGGACTTGATGATCTTAAAGGTCTTTACCAACCTAAATGATTCTGTGCTGCATTTCTATCTTTATGGTACAGTTCTCACACATTCACAGCAAGAACACAGAAGGCTGACTTTTTTTTTTTTGACTGGGGTAGTTAACTTGATAAGAAGCAGCAACAGTGTTACAGTGCAGCCTTTAGCTGCGCCCTTAGCTATAAATTTCAGCTCTCACCAGATTAAAAACTGATGAACTAGGTCAAAATATTTATGTCCTATGAAATCCTTGAGAGTTCTTCGTTAAGCAAAACTGAAATAAGATTAAGGCATCAAATAACCTCTCTTGCTTTTACATTATTCAAGTTTAATAACATAAAACTATTCTTTGGTTTGGAAGTGCCCCAGACAGGTATTTCCTCTCCAGTTTTCTCTTTCATTCTCAGGAAAAAGGGGGAGTTTTAGAGAAACTTCCATCATAGCACTGGGAGAGAAATTTATTCCTGTGAGATGTCTGGGCTGCAGATTGACAAGTATCAAGTGCTTCAAAGGAGAACAGATTTGAAAACAAATAAAATACCTAGAATGTAGAAGAGTTGAATTTAGGTGTTGGGGGTATTTTTGGGAAAAAAAAGCCCCAAACAAACAAACAAAAAACCCCACCACAACAAAAATCAAACCACATAAAGCACAACGCTTCCCTGTTAATGAAGAAACCATTTCACTATGTAAGACACAGGAATAATGATGTTCTTTTGCACTTGTAAAGCAACACATCAACTACAGATAAAAAATATTATGTAGCAGCTAAAAGAAATACCTTTTCCAGAGAGGTTGGGAAGTGTAAATAACACGTCGTTGTCCCTTGGGATGGAATACAGCATACTCTCTTTCAAAGGGACGGTGTAGTTTGAATGTCTAAGTACTCTCAGGTCCTTTACTAAAATATCTATTTCTGTTACTTCTTCCTGCTGAACCTACAAGCGATGCAAACATGTTGACATTACTGAGTTTAAAGAGTGAAGTAGGCTGGCAGAGAAAACCCGCATATTGTAGAAAACTCCAAGCCATTAAGATGTAGACATAGGGAGGTTATAACATGAATTAGTATTCTGTGGTTTTACACACCACGCTTCCATAGACTATGGAACACATTAGACAATGTGCTGAACAGACTGGGTCTCTCTTTCTCCCTGCAAAAGCATGGGGTAGTCACTCCATGGGGTTTTAACCACGTCTTAGAGAGCTCGTTACGATTTTCTTTCAGAAAGGCATTTTAGGGCGTGGAAAACTCAAGTACATAATGGAAGCGCACTTGCAAACTTTGGAAGTGTTGGTGAGGCAAGACTGACACTTCTGCTTTTGCAGTACTGTTGCTTTTTTTGAACAACCAAAATAACAGTTTTCTTCCTCTTCTTCCAGTGATGCACTGGGCCCATATCACTGAATAATCACTGCAAGCATCACTTATATAGAACACATTCAGCATAACTGCTACTAACATTAATAACTGCATTGTGAGGCCAAGAATTGACCAAAATTCAGAGTGTTTATGAGCATAATTCTAGCTGCTAGAGAGAAATACAAGTAACAAAAGAGGAATGAAGCATATGGTAGTTTCACTCGTGCTTTCAGAACATGGTCTCATTTTGCTTCATGCGCAGAACAATGTGATGAAGCAGATGATCGCTACTGTCAGCTGATAATTAATGAGAAAGATGGAAAGCTTTTGACTTAAAGGAACAATTAAGGAAACAGCATTAGCTTTCTGGTTATTCTTACCTAGTCCCTATGAAAATGTGAGATGCGCTGTGATGTCTCAGTTTGAGATCTGAAATACACCACCACTATTGTGTAACAACTGAATCAAACCCAGATATATTAGCCTCCTAACAGTGGGATAAACACCTTGTTGGAAAAGCTTCAAACCTCTCAGTGGGATTTTTCTTTAACAGAATAAATTTTTGACAGGATGCGGGTCCCTGTGAAAAATATTACATGCTGAGCATGCAATTAATTAAGGATCAATGGTATTAACATAATTCCCCTTTAAAAGAAAACAAAAAAAAAAGGCAGCAGAACATAAGCCAGCTTCAAAAGAGCCTGGCCACATGTAAAATGCAGATGTACTGAAACAATATGACACTTTTGCTGGCTTCAGCAGCTGTATCTTCTCTCCAGAACCTTTCTGGTTGGAAAAATAACTATACCTTATAGGTGATTTGAGAACTTGGTTCTGTGCATTTCAGTCTCAGCTAGAATTTTAACCACTCACATTCACTGGTATTTGTGCAGATACAGTTAATTTTCTATTAATCAAAATCCATGTTCATTATCAAGATTTTTATTCAAATGAATTAAATTATCTTACATGCTAGATATTATATGGCTAAGCTCTCAGGGGTTGTGGGCTTTCACAAGCAGCCCACCAACCATAAGAATTTGCTGCTGCAAGTTCCCCATGCTACATGCTTGAAACGCTTTGGAATTGGAATAAACAATGGGGAAAACCTCAGGACTCAGAATAAGCCCATGCCCCTTTTATTTATTTTGTACATTCTTTTGTAAACGAAGTATTGCTTATGAGTCTGACTTTGGTTACAAAAGTGCATGTGTTGAAAGAGCATGTGACAGAGTTAATGATATTCTCACAAGCTTAAGGGAAAGTCATCCAACGCTTCATTATTAAAATACAAATAGAAGCATTTAAACTTGAAGTCTCCTCATGAGACACCCCTGCTACTATACAGGCAACTTAGGTTGGTATTATCTCCCTCAGTACTGTGCTGGCTAGCATTAGATTATATACTTTGTGCTCTAACCACCAGACAGACATATGCAAACCTTTTAATCCTTGGCAACTATTTGCCTCTTATAAAATAAAAACAAGCAAAACGCTGGCAAGTTTTTTTACCTGTTTTCCATCGATTTCTATGATTTCTTCCTGAATGACAATCAGCTGCAAATCAGAACTGGATGCCAAAGGCCACTCGTGAACCATGATGCGAACACTGACAGTTCCCAGGCGCTGCTGATCTGGTAAGTTATCCAAATTTCCGTTCTCCACTGTTAAGACACATTGTCACAGTTTTTGAAGAAAAACCACCCCAGCCAGAAAGCAGTATGCAACCATGGGGCAAACACTTGCAACTCTGACATAGATGCCTTTGCACATGCAGCATCTGAATGGAAAAGTCATTACAACTACAGAGGACCACCAGCATCAAACCACAGATGCCTGAAATGTGTACTATGCTGATGTCCTTAACACTTCCAGTAACCACTGCTACAAGCAGTAGCAATCTGAGCAGCACGTAAAACAGATGCAATGATTTTTTACCAGTATATTAGCAAATAAAGCTTGGAGCAGGTCTCATGACATAACACAGCAGACAACAGCAGCATTGTACAACCCCCAGCCTGAGGGAACTTTCAAACAACGTCCGGTCCCTGCCTTTGAAGTTTGCATTTAAGCAATCTTTGGCTTCGCTGTTGCTGTGTTGTTACTTTAGTTGTCCAAAGGAGTTCATAAGAGCAATGCCACAGCCCAGCCAGCCACCTGTGTAAACATTTTCATTTGCACAACCTTCCCCTTCCTCTCAATACAGAAACAAATCTATTTTTTTCCACACACACTGCCCATACTACTCAAGGCGAGTGTCAGTTCCCTCCTACCCACCCTTGCCCCATTTTCATGTGTGACCAGTAACACCTCAAACTCCCTCCCTACCCAAAAGCTTTCAGCTATTTCAATGACTTAATATTCCACAAGCACCCAGAGAACTGCTTTTCTACCCTTGCTGTTTCTGCAGAGACTTAGTATCCTCTTCCCAACTACTGGCCTCTACTCCAGGTGAGGGCATGCTAGAACTGAAGTGCTGCAGGAGCAGGAGAGTGGAGGTGACGGGTCTCTCCGGCATGCAGACAGCAAGGTACAGTGAACTGGGACTGAACTGGCCCGTCCCTAAGCCACCAGGGCTGTGTGCCACCTGCAGCTGAGCCTAAGAGGTGGGAAGGCTGGACTGGTGCCCTTCAGTTACACAGGAACAACAAGCGTGCTCATTGCTTCTATGCTATGATCCCTTTCATCACACTGCTATTTTGTTTATATTAAATATAGACAAATACTCTGGCATCATTTAGCCATATCTTAAATTGCGAAAATAAGTGGCAGAAGGAAAGAGGTTAGAGAGACAAAGGTTCCCTAAGGACGTGGGCCAGAGCACTAACGTAGCTGCTGCACGTTTTCCAACCTAGCAGCAGCCAGCATACATTGAAGGACCAGAGCTTCCAAGATGCCATGTAGCTGAAGCTCCCTGTGGTCCCAACCTTTCATGTGTCAGGCTGCTCAATCCCCACTGCATGCAACAGGAGTGAAAGATATGCTTCCAAAATTGACAGTTGTGGGAACGTCAGGTGGGGATAACAGGTGCCAAGCGTGCCCTGAGAAGCGTCAGACCACCACCATTCAGGAGACTTGGTCTCTGCTCTTACATTCAAGAGCATGAATATTTAGCTCGTTCGGGTTTTGCATACATTCAGGAGTATTCCCCCCTCTGTTAATGGCTATCAAGTATGTATTTCTTTAGCATTTTACAAACATCTGAATCTACCGTCAAAGATTTTGTAAGTAAATAGTACAAACATTACTTCACAGATAAACAGAGAGGTATTGTGCTGAGGACTCAGACCCAACAACTGAGACAGAGCGTTCCAGGCTCCTAGCACCCAGGTCAAATAAGTATTTTTCTCACTGTTTCAGATTCACGTTCATAATAGTTGTCACTGCAAGCTATGCAACTATGATTTGGGAAATTAATAGGAACCAGAGTGCTCAGTATCTCTCAGCATGAGTCAATAAAATCAGATGCATTCTTCTGGAGACAATTATCTTGCAGGTAAAAGACATTTTGCCGTGTTTTTTCTGCCCTAGGATATTAAAAATAGAAGCAATAGGACCACAACTATCCCAGAAAAACAGAAATTAATTACTGCTCTCCCTCTCCAGAAAAGGAATAGTGTCAAATTAATAATTGATCATGCTTGGGAAGGAAGGGTTCAAGAAACAAGGTCATGGCTCAGAGAAGCCATTTAGAAAAAGCATGAGTACTCTCTAAATAAATGTCTGATTTTAAGTACAGGATGACCTCTGAAACCAAGCTAGAGACCAATTGCACCTGATCCATCAAGAAATCATTCTGAATACAACAGAACCTTAAAGTAAATGAGCATAATGGCCCTTTTTAAATTAATTATACGGTATGCTCTGTGTATCTCAAAAAATCACAGTACTATGTGGTCTTTCACAAAAGGTATAGCATTGAATCAGTGGAAAAATAGCAGTCTCAAATGATTCAAAGTCATTAACCGCTGCAGGACACTAGCAAAAGTGCATTATTTGTGCTATAATATCTTATACAGCAGAAACTCGTTTATCCAGTAGACACAGAAATAAGATAATTAAAAGATCTTCCTAACAGTAATTCATACTTTTGTAATTGACTCTCCTTTTGGAAGCATGCCAACCAACCCAGGGACAAAGCCATTAGCAGGGTGGAGTTGCATCCTTCTGTTTACATTGTCTAGCTTGTGGTGCAAAACATTCTTTTGAAAAGATAGGCAGGGTCTGGATTTCAGATTAGACCATTTACATGTAAGCATGTGAATGTGGCTTGAGAACAAGGTAGTAAGATTTTTTTCCACCCATTTTAGTAGCAAAATTATGCTACCTTGGGAGATGATTTGCATCTACAATGCTCAGGTTTGCAGAGTATGAGAACATGTAATCATTGTAAGCTTTGGTTACTGGATAACAGAGAAGCCAAATAACCAAAGGGGAGTGGAGGGGGAGGAGGGAGAGAGAGATTGAGAGAGAGAGAGAGAGAGAGAGAGAGAATACTCACATATTACTGTTTGACATGTTATGTGGGCAACCCCGCTTTTCATAGGAAAATCATTTAGATATACCTGTCCATTAACATAGGTGATATTAAAAACAACCTGAAAGAAAGACAAACAGAGTGAGTTGTGTGGTTTCTGGCCCTATGCTACAATTCTGTTCTGAGGAACGCACTTTGTACTGACTGATGTCAGACAAAACAATGTATTTGCTTCCACATGCGGACTTTGTTTCACTGCATATTAATTCACTGAAGACACAGAAAAACTGGACAAACCTGTCCTTTGTGAAATTCTCCACTGGTTTTCAACATCATAACATTGACTCTGATCGTTTCCTGGAAAACAACAGTGAGAAGAGATGTTAAGTTTCTAAGGAAACACATAAGTCACTGCAGGCCACAGGCAACTTCCACTGGCTGTCCTGACAGAAAGGCCACACACAATCCCCAGAGCACACTCCCAGGCCTTCTATCCAGTAGACAGAAGAGGAATATGCTTAACTTGTTTCATGTAAGGCTTGGGTTGGGTTTCTTCGCCTCTTTTTAATCAAGAGGACTGATGAGAAAGAATGACAGCTGCATCCCCTTATGTACAGTGTTTTTTGAAAGATAATAATCATGCTAAATTTTCAGGAGAACTTGGTTTACATTGATATAATGGAAAAGACATCTCTCATATTAGGTAAAAAATAATAGACAATACAAGGTAAAAGATTCTCTGCAAACGGTTTTTAAGCACTCCACTTAATTTTCAAGATGAAGTATAATTTAATACATGTTAGCCTATGCCAAAGAACACTTGGTTTTGTCAGTATCAGCACCAATCCTGTTTCTTTTCTTTGGTTTATCATTCCCAAATTATGCCACCAGGGATACCTCCAAACTCAGAGCTAATGGGGATTTGCTTCTTTCTTTCTAACATTAATTGCTGTGATTTATCGACTTGCTCATTCTGTCCCCTCATTTCCCCCCTGTAATTTCAGGGGCTGTTTTCCAGATGGGACCTTAAATCTCCCAGTCCTGCCCCTGACACAACCTATAGAAAAGCCAAGTCTCTCTTGGACATTGCCAGAAGTAATGATTACTACACTGCCTTCCTAAGCCACCTCTTCAAAAATAATGTTAAGCTCCCTATTTGCCTTTGGGAAGTCTTAGATTATTCTAATCATGTTTCATTTACCTCTGGAAAACCTTCTCCGGTATACCGTCAGCACCTTTTTTAGCTTTGTCTTTGAGTCATGGTTTCAAAACTAACAGCTGAAAAGTCACATCTCAATAAAAAGTTTAACTTGTTCAGAATTCAAAATAAAATAAAAATTTAGATACATAAAAAAACTTTTCATTTGGGATTTTTATAAAACACTAAATTTTCAGCCAGGGAAGACTTTAAATATACATTACCTAGGATAATACAGTCTCAATTCATGAACAGAGAGCTTCTGAAGTCTGTACTATAATGTAAAAAAAAAAAATAAAATTCCTCAAAACAACAGGTGTTAATCAGTATAGGCAGGTAGCCAGAACTGCCAAAAACTGGAAAACAACATCCAAATCTGATTCAGCAGAAATCTGGCATCATGGGAAGCATGTTTTAAAACCTAACACAGATGATCTTTCGGTTGGAAATTATTTGTCATTGACACTTCAGATGCATTTGTCAAATCAGTAAGAAAACTCTGGCCACTGAGACCAAAGAGAAATCTCTTTCTTGATGCCCCTAGCTATTCAAAGTAAATTAAAATTACCAATTTACTTAAAGAACTGGAAGTCTGTAACTGAAAATATAAACCAGATTAATAAATATAATCATAGGATGTAATCTATTGTTATCCTGCAGCTTCCTCAAACTACTTATTTTCTGCACATCTTTTAAGAATTCTGTATATTAAAAAAAAAAAAAAAATCACTGAACTTACAGCTCTAGCATTCAGAGCTGTACGTCTTTTACACCCTCAAACTGCTTAACAGATTACCAAGACCTTGTCATTACTTCCTAGGTTTTTTTGGTTTCTGGGAATTCAAAGGGTATGAAAGGATTTTCCAGGCAGTCTTAGTAATCTTTTGGGTTTTAAGCCTCAAATGAGATCTGAGGTTTTTTTACACAGAAAGTATTCTGCAATCTTTTTCAACATCTGCAAAGTGACTCACTGAGATTACAAGAAGGAGGAAATAACTAATAGCCTGTAATTGCTAAAAAAAGGAAAATCCTTTCTATTCATTTTTCTTTTTTTTTTTTAATTAAACGCTGTATTTAAAAATGAATGGCATGGGGTAAGATAGATATGCTCAACAACTGAGCATTAAATGTACAAAGAGAGCTATACAAATCATATATTTATGATTAATTTTCTTCAAAACAGCTATCAATTCTGTTGACATAGTATCCACGGGCACTATCATGAATTCTGGTACATACTTAAAACTTTCACTTGAAGAGCATATTACATGCTTAAGAAATTAAAATATTTCAGTGGATCACTTCCATGCTGTCAAAGTTACAAGAAATAGATCACAGCATGCAGACAAGTAAGACAGCTTAACTGCCTGCAGCCTCTGCCACTAAAAGAGTGTAGATCTCTGCAGCACATATCTTTCCCTCTCCTTTATGCAAAGTCAGTGAGACAATTTACCTCATTAAACTGGCAGGAAAAGTTTCCCTTTCTTTTTTTTTTTGCCAGGTTATTCTTTTGTCAGATGAACAAGGAAGAGCCAGACAAGCACAAGAGATGCAAGAACCCAGCCGGGAGGAGGGAGCTAGTCTACTTGTTCTGATGGCCACAGGCTGCTGGGCTGGCTCTGCCTGCCTGTCCTTGCAGCAGCTCCTTAGGAGATGCCTGTCCTCCCCATCATCTCAAGAGATGACGGTGCATCTCCTGAACAGGTTGATAAAGCTATTTAATAACAGAGCAATGATTAATAATTACTACTCCACTATAGCAGCTACACCATGACCCTTGCAATTTTGCGTTCACAAGCAATGGAGAACTCGTATTTTTGCTGTTTCCGTGACCAGTCTGTTCACATCCAGATCCAAGAAATTCTAGTGATAACTTCCCATATTCTGTACGTCCATTCTCCTGAGTTATCAAATGTTCTTGTTTTGTCCCTTCACTGAGCAGTCTCACCAGACTTTATGCCAGTCTTGCCAAGAAACATTACAAACAGATCTCAATTTTTGGTGCTAAAAAATAATCAGCTTTCAATTGTTCTTGCTCCAAACATTCCTAAACTGATACAGAAACCAAGGACCAGAGGAAGACCAATTCTTCCAGACTCAGAATCGACTGTATTGATGTCATTCCCAAAAGACTGCTTAAAGCTCTCCAGTGATGGCCAAAAATTTCACACTCCTCAACTATTTACTCTACTACTCGGCTACCTTGAACATTTAAGTTTTCCTAAGGTCTAACCTGAAGTTTCTTTGCTGCAATTTATGAACAGGTCGTTCATTACTCTTCTTATCACCTTCCCATGGAAAATAACAGTCCTCTACTTCAGTCTTCCTGATTTTATGCTAATGCTCTCAGCTCACCCAATCCTTCCTTGGAGGTGAGCTCCTCACTGCTGTCTTCCCATGACTTCCCACTGCTCTTTCCTGCAGCACCGCGCCCAAAATTCAATGGGTCCTGCTGTGGTCAATCTTCCTGACCCTACACGCTCCATACCAAAATCTATGTGAGAGAAAGAACCACAAGGTGCATTCTGGGCAGGAGGGCTGGGGGAAAGAGGAAGGGACTACTACAAGCAGCTCACAGGAGAGCAGAAGAGCACTGTCCCAGCTGACCTGCTTTCACCCACAGCAGGGAATGGGGGAGGCACAGCATTCCCCCAGCTGCTAACACAACCTCAGCTGGTATCCCCTTGATATTTGCTCACAAATAAGTGCTCAAGAGCCATACATTATTTATGCTTCCTATATAGGGAGGGAAACAGACCTGGCAATCCAACAGCTCTTGTACCATGCTTTCATAATGAAATGCCTGGCCTGACAAGCCACACTTGCTAGAAAGTGCTCCGGTGATAACTTCAGTGCCCATCTTCCCAGTCCTAGGGCTGAAGACTCACAGACTTCTGAGACATCCTTTAATTTCAATGGAGAAAATACTTTTTTTTTTATGTTACCTTAATAAAACTCACTGTTTGGGGTGGGGTGGTGTTTTATAGAAATGTCTTGTGTCTGTGTACTGCACTACTAACAAAAGTAAATAACCCCACATCACTTATTTTATGTATCAAAAGCATACTAAGCCAATTCATAGTCACAAAGTCATTGAAAGCACGACATGTTCCTCTGCAGTAATCCATAATATTGCACTCTTGAGTTGTTCGCTCAAAAATGAGTAATATTGCTCACTCTTGAGCCTGAACTATGAGTGTAAAACTTGTTTGTATAACTTAGAATAACAATATCATGACAATTCACATACATTTCAGACAGTCCTGTAATTTTAAAAGGTCCTGAATTCACTGGAATATTTCAGAAAGCTGCGTTTTGAGAGTCAGAACCAAAGGACAGCCCCAAGAAGCAATTCAGGTCCCTAGGAATCAGGCTGTGCTTTCAGCTTACCATTGACACCCACTCCATCATTCTCAGCACCTCACCCCTTCCTCTGCAGGGAAATGCCTTCACACGACATGCTCCAATCTGCACTAAGAATGGCCCTGTCATTCTTAATGCTGTTATAGGATGTAGATGTCTCTCCTGAGTTTTCAGAGCATTTCTCATCACTGCTTTAGTGCTCCAGCAGTGATTTTTACAGTGGCAATGGCACTTCTACCACAAATGCATGTAATTCTGTTCTAGGACAGCTGGGCAACAGGAGCTGGCAACATACATGACAGTGAACCAGTGATTTTTTGCGAACTTGAAGCATTAGAGACCAGCAGATAGGGATCATTTTCCAATTCTGTCTCTTTCACCATGTGCTGCAACAGAACCCAGGAGTGTCAAGTGGGGTGATATAATCCAAGTAGCAGCAGAAGAGCAATATGGGGAAAAGATGGCAGCAAAAAATATAAAGCATATGGCGTAAGTTGAAAGGGAATATTCATCAGTTCTTAAAGACTCTCCATACCGATGCCACGCAAATTGACAGAGAATGTTTCACCTAATCTTACAGCCTTGCACAAGACAAAGCTGTTGGGTCTAATCTAAACTTCAAACAGATCTGATTACAGAATCACGGGAAAACTTCCACAGGCAGCGGATACCTGATGGGGTGCACTGTACAGTCCCTCCCAGCGCAGGGTAACTGTGCAGTCCCACACGACTGCATTAGTCACATAAACCCCATCTAGATTCAGGCGCTAGCAACCAGCCCACTCAAAGCACAGCTGTTCTCTATTGAGGCTCCCCGAACAAGGCTCTTTCTGCACCAGAAGGCCTGTGGGAAGCAGAGCAGGCAGCACTAGGAACAGATGGCATAGTGCCTTGCAAGATGGCCAGCTTGACAGAGACTTGAAAGACAGACAATCCCCTCGCAGCAATTATGCAGGCACTACTGGGATATCCTGTCTGCGACAGGAACAAAGTCCAGCTAAGGTTGCCAAACAGATAAGAAATAGACAAAACTAAGAACCTGTTTCTAAATTTGAAAACAGATTATGGGGAAAAGAGTGTTTGAACAGACAAACAAAACTACCATCCAAACTCATGCCATTTGAGTCCTGGCACCCGCATGGACAACTGGCTCCAAATAGTGTTAACTGTGTATTTGCAGTCCAGGGCTCTGATCTGTGCTGCTCGTAATTTTTTCATCAGACTCAAAACAGAGCTATGTTGTAGGATTAGTCTTAAGTGCAGTCAGGCATAACTGAGTTAAGAAATAATCATGGTACAAGTTTGACATGACAAGTTTGCATGATGATAATTAGTCCTTCACATTTTTCAAAATTTTAGTACAAAATCTTCTCCAATGAGGTCTGGTACTATTCAACTCCATGATAATATTTAGCATAAGATAATGAAATCAAGTCTCTGAAAGTAAATGAAGCTGATCTATCTTTGTTAATATAAAAATCTAACATGATGCTTTTGCTTTGCTTTTCTAAACAAGCACACATAGATTCTTCCCTGCTCGACGATGATTCTTAGTATAATATTGCTTTATCCCTTCCTTTGCCCTACATATGTTGCTAGAATTAATCATGTTTGCCTTCTCCCTACTAAATCAACTCATACTGTGAATACTTAGTCTCACATCACCAGGACATGGTTGCATCATACTGCTTTAATTTAATCAAATATACATGGAAAGATGACATCAGATCTTCTAGGCATAAAGTTCAGAACATGTGCCAGGCTGTTAATCAAGAAACTGTCATAAAGCAACTAAAGAAACATTTTAGCATGTCACTATCGGCAAGGACAAGTCCTTCTTTGATTAAAATACATTACACCCACTGCGTACATACTCAAATGGTTCACGTAGTGAAGATTACTTTCTTCTGTTGTGAAATCACCCATCCACAAAGAGGTTTCTTACAGCCAACGAATAATCTGAAAACAATGTTTTTCAGGCAACTAAACTAAAAGAAAAAAATTTGGTAGGCAAGTATGCCATTTAGAAGGAACGCTGCTAAACCTGAATTATCAAGATGCAAATAGAGTAAGCAAACAACAGAGCATTAGCATTCAGCCCACTGTGCTTTTAGCCAGTTCCTATCAGCACATTAAAAAAATACTCTTAACACACAAAACCTAATTCCTGACCTTGTACCAGAAAAAACACATTAATGTGAAGGTCAGTTATCTTATTGCATCATTCCCTGCCTTTGCCTTTTCTTAAAGAAAAAAACAACTTTGTCTAATACCAATCATTCTAAAATCAAAACACGCATGCTAATGTTAAAAAAAAAGTCCAGATTTCAAAACAGCTGATTTAAGAAATGACAAGTATTGCACAACAACAGAGGCATTCACATTCCAGAGCTGAACAAAAGCACTTCAGCCTTAAAAAATGTTATTCCAATGTTTCAAGTTTTTTTCCTCAGTCCTTCCACTGTGGTTGATGTAACATCATGGCCATCAACTTGGAGGTAAACTTTAATACCACATACAAGAATTACACAATGTGAAGCTATCGGTAGTATGCTGCTCACAGAACTGTAGAGGGCACAGCCGTGGTATCCAGGCAAAGCCGAGCGGAACGTGTTGATGCTGCCTGCTCCCAAGTGTTCAGTAGTCCCAAGCCATTCTAAGGTAAGACCACAATTATTCTGCCCCCATTGCCCACTGTCGTTAAGCTTGTGGCTTCTGAAGCCAACGTGACAGTGTGTCAGTCCCGCTCTGCCTATTCCTGCTGCCTAGGCGCTTCCATTCCTACCTAACCACGATAAACCGATCCATGCTCAAAACCCAGCAATTCTTCTACTCAAGACTTTCTCAACATGCATTGTTCCTTCTACATCAAAAATAATCCTGTGTGTACAAGAAGAAACAGTACAGGAGGAAACACAGGGTTGTATGTTTTTAAATTTGAGATTTAAAAAGAAAAAATACTAAAGACATGTATGTTCTCTTTTTGACTCTTAAAAAGAGCTTTTCTGCGTATACTTACACCACTACACCAGCACAAAGCTAAAAAAAGTGTAAAGTCTACCAACTAGCAAAACCTGAGCTAACAGACCACCTAAGCAGTATGGCACAAGTGAACAAACTCAGCCCCACCAACAGCGCAGCTATGTCCGTAAAGCGTTACACTCCGGCCACCAAGTCAAGCCCTACTCTATTTCTGACCCCAGGCTGGCTTCCACCGGACTGCTCTGGCACCCCCGTGCCATGCTCGCTCACGCTTTCAGGTCCAAAGATAGCATGCACAGATGTGCCTCCAGATTTTGTACAATTGCCAGCTGTGACAAACAACCTTAATGCTATTAAGTTGAAGTTTTGGTGTGAAAGCGTGACAGTTTCTGGGCAGAAGGTAAAGCAAGATTGCAAGTTTATATTCCATTGCCACTGCACGTGCCTTTTAGCAAATTCGGGCTAGCGCTCCCTTTCTGAGAGGGACGAGCGAAGTACCCGAGGACCGAGATCTCTCTGCTCACTTTAGTGAGCCTGACTTCAAGCACTCATGCACTTTCATGGGCATCTGAAGATCTAGATCCCCATTTTGAAATCAGCGCTCGGCAGATCTCTCTTCAAACGTTCATAGGAGCAGCAGAAACCAGGAAGTGAGCCCAGGAATCCTGCTCTGCAGCACAGGACGTGCCAGCGCAGGGCCTCTGTCAGGCTTTCTTGGAAACATTTTATAAAAAAAAACCAAAACAACAACAACAAAAAAAAACACGCTGGAGGAAAAAAAGCCGTAATAAATTTATTCACATGCCAGCAACTTCACATTGGCTAGGCCTGCCACAGCTCTTCTCACTTTGCAGTCTCACACTTTGGAGTTCACAATTGTAACAATTTGAGGATGTATTTAGTCATGATTCAAGTACAGACAAAAGAACCCCAAAGTTCTCTTCTGTAATTCCACAGGTCAAAGCTCACTGGTGCCATGGCACATCTTTTCATTCCCACTAAGATGATCTCCTAGGGAATATCCAAAATATCCCTTCCACTTTTTAAAAAGCCACCAAATTTATTTGAAAACTAATCTTACCAGAACACAACACAGGTACTGGAACAGAAAAACAGACGGCATGATGCCCCCGTAGTACACCAACACATGAAAACCCTTTTCTTGGTTCCAGTACAAAAATCATGAGGAGCAAATGTGGACCTAACGCCCTGCACGCTCCTATAGCATTGAACAATCAAGATGTGGGTAGACAAGCATAAAAAATACAATATAAATACATCTGCATTGCATAGAAGTAGGTCTCCCCCCCCCCCAACCTGTCAGATATTTATTTCAGCATATCAAATCCTATATAAACGAATCGTTACAGGGAGGGAGGCAACATTCCGTGCACGGTAACCGAGTTTGCAGCTGACGCATCATCATCGTTTCGTCCTTCCGTAACGTTTCTGTACGGTCAGACCGCCGTGCACTGGAACAGCAGGTCAACCGCCGCAAGCGGGGGTAACGCACCTTCGGCTGCCAAGCGCTACAGCCGCAAAAACACCGCCCGCCGCGGCACGGCACGGCACGGCACGGCTCGGCCCGGTTAGGCACGGCTCAGCACGGCACAGCCCAGCACGGTTAGGCACGGCTCGGCACGGCCCGGCACGGTTAGCACGGCTCGGCACGGCACACCGGTGCCAGCGGCTTCGCCCGCCCTTCCCCCGCCGTGCCGGCGGTGTCGCCCGCCCGGTCCCGTCCCCGTCCCCGTCCCCGCCCGCCGCCCCCGCGGCCGGGAGGCGCCCGCGCCGCCGCC
>JAVJGJ010000059.1:45054512-45072600 GCA_035590215.1 Microhierax caerulescens | reverse complement strand
TTGGCTTTGTAGTATTTTTTTTTTCCTTTTTTTTTTTTTTTTTTTTTTTAAGAAAAGTTGTACATAACGTTGAAGGATAGGTGAATCCATCACACTTCCTTACAACTACCAAATTCAAATTAATGGTGAATAGTTTGCAACAGAGACTAATCCCAATGTCAGTCCAGATGTGGCCATAGTGTTGTAGAAGATCTGTAGGTGTGGACTCTTGTTTTGCTGCAGCAGCAGTAGGGCAGATGACCTGTTTTCCAGATAACAGTAAGGTTAGCTAAAAAGGGCAAGTGGGGTATGTTAGCCAATGCAGTAATTTTCAGTGAGTATTGCCATGTAATATACAATAGGGAGCTATTTTATATAAGCTGAAGAGGTGAAAAACTAAGTTTACTGCTAGTTTCACTGATTTGAAAAACAACTGTTAGTTCCCCTGTTCTTTTGTTGAAATAGTAAACTACTTGGGTGTTTATGTGCTTAAACTCCTTTTGAGTTCTTTTGTGGAATCTGGTTCTTACGTATGTTATTTTGCTCTTTCTGCTATCAAACTAATATACATTACCTTTTTATTAGCATATTAAGTAAAAGATGGAGATACATTGTTTAAATATGACTAGCTATTTGTTCAGGTTTTAAAAAGAAGTGCTGCAATTCAACAGGAGATTGGTGTTATATTTATATTTTCCTCTAACTTAATTTACTATCAAGCTATCTTAAATTTAAGCTTATCCTAGCTGTTGCCAGATTTCAAGGAAAGGTGAGTTTATGTACAGACAGAGACAAAGGAGTGGATCCAGTCCATTTTTGTTTTTCTAGCAGAGTGGTTGTACACTTCCATCTTTCACAACTGTGTATTTGTTATGTTGTGAATAGGGAAAACAAAGTAGAAAGCATTTGTCACTTTCATGAAGTCACAGTGGTGGAATTGCAAATAGATAATAATTTTTAGGTGCTATGGAACACGTTTTCTTTGTGATGTTTGGTAGGAAAAATAATTAATTTTTGATTTTGTGATAGGAATATGTCTAAGATCATCCGAAAGATGTGTTGCCAGTTTGTGGCAATAAAATATAGAGACCTTTAGACAGAAGTGATGAAAGTATTTTTCTGTATGCCACAGGTGGGAGATTTACCAGATGCAGAGGTCAAGCCACCAGAAAATGTGCTGTTTGTTTGTAAATTGAATCCTGTGACGACAGATGAAGATCTGGAGATAATATTTTCACGATTTGGTCCCATTAAAAGGTAATTACTATAAAACTAGTAGGAAAATCTTCTATGTTAAGACTGAACTTGATTCCCACCGGTCTGTTTAGGTTTGGCTGTTAAGTGGTTCTCTGGTGTCTCTGGAGATTCATTCTGTGCCTGCCTGTATTTGGATAGAGACCACAGTAATGGTGATACAAAGTCAGATCTACCTAGATGAGTATCCTCTCCCAGCAGTGGTTTCAAGTGAAGGCCTAGGGAAGTGTAGGAAAAGGAAAACATGATGCTCTCCTGTCCCCCATCCTCTCCCTCCTTTCTCCAGTTTTTGACTTAAGTGCTTCATGAGCTAGAACAAGTCTCAGGGTTTTTCTTTTCCATGGGAATATGTATGGTTTGGGATAAAGTGACAAACATTTCTGACATCTGATATACTCCTTGTTAAGCTGTTCCTCATGCCTGCTGCCTTTTTCAGTTTTGAAGTTGGCTCCTAGTAGTTTGTTTCCTCCTAGTACTGGTATTAAAAGATATGATGGGCAGTGAGACCTGCTTTCCTACACCTCTCTATCCTATTCCCCAAAATAATCTTTTTTTCTTGCTAAGAGAACTAAACTATGTACTCATGCGTTGTAGAGGAATTTTCTTTACCTTGTTTCCATTTTCTCAACCTCTCCCTGACTTTTCCTGTTCCTTTGTTTTCATCTCAAGATGAGAGGACCAGAACTGCACACAGTATTAAAGAAATTTCAGATTTACAGTGGCATAGTGGTATTCACTGCTTTGCTCTCAACTCCTTTTCTAGTTAATGCTGAAGTTTGTGGGTTTTTTGTTTTTTTTTTACAATGCACAGTTGGGATTTCTGGCAGCCCGCCCCCCCAGCTTATCTCATTGCATTTATCTATGTTGAATTTGCAGTCTTGTTCAGTTGATCTTGTAAGAACTTTCTGCAATGTTTTCAGTCTATTTTTGCCACCTTTAACCATTTAGTATCATCAGTAGACTCCAGTGGTGACCTCTTTACTTTCTCAGTGAGAAACGACTGTTTGCTCTTACCTGGTTTTTCATATATTTATCAATGCAAAGGTGTTTCTTGTTCCATGGCTGCTTAATTTTCCCAAAAGCCTTTGGTGCTGGAGTTTATTATGTTTCCAGAGGGATTTCAAAAGACTGCATCAAATAGATCATCATCACACAAGCGTATCGACTCTTTCAGAGAACTTCACTCAGGTTTGTTCAGATGGTCCTGAGCAGGTCCTGTTCATTCAGATGCACTTGTAACTGCTCAGTGTTGTTTCTGCATTTGTGCAGTTACGGGCCTGCAGTATCCCAGATCCTTCACTAGACTGTCTCTGTATGTGAGTGAAATTGGTGGTGTTTGCCACTCTTACAACTCCAGCATGATTTCTGGATGTCCTAGGGATTTCTTACAGACTTTTTTCCTCTGTCGGTTTGTTCAGTACCTCTTCTGCAGTCCTCCTGCTTTCAGATAGATTTTCTGAATAATCCACAAAGGGGGGTTCTGGCACAAAACTGTCCTACCTTCTTCCTTGCTGGTGGCTGCTGCAAAGAATTCCTATAGCTTGTCTGAATAGCCTTGTCTTTTTTTTTTATTTATTTTTTATTTATTTATTTTTTTTAAATCTTGGATCATCTTTTGGATTGTGTATCCTAACCCTGATTTGTCACTTTCTCAGTACACATGGGGAGGTCTCACCTTAAGTCTTTGCCTTAGTGCCAAATTTCCTGCCCCTGTTGCTTCAACATCCTGTAGTCAGAATTCTCGTGTCATATACAAGTGTTTGGCAGTGCTGATGTAAGCCTGTATTGTTCGCATTTTGTGTCTACTGATTCAATACTTCTGGCTTCGTATTTTTGCCCAGTGAACTGCCTGATAAGAAGGTGGCTGCTAAAGAGGTGCTTGTTAAGAAGAGAAAGTTTGTCACATGATGTCTGTTTAAACTTTCCCTAAAATGAACATGAAATTTCTTGTCTTGCATTAGCGAGATGCAAAAAATGAATAACAGTAATGTTGGAAAACAGATTTTGTTTCATTGATCAGAAATTCATCCCTAGTTCTACATTTCCTGTTAACCACTTATGATTTCTGTTATTAATTACTCAAGTAATGTCACATGCATATTTTTCTGTGCAGACACCCCCACATCAGTAGGGGTCTCGGAATCAAGTTTTATATACACCTTCAAGGTTCTTTTGGGTTTTGGTTTGTGTTTAATTGTTACTCTCCCTTTTAGACACTGCTTGCCTATCCTATTTTTTTTGCTCTAACAGCATTGATGTTTTAATTTCATATCAATTTTTCAGCTGTGAAGTGATTCGAGACTGGAAGACTGGTGAATCTCTTTGTTATGCTTTCATTGAGTTTGAAAAGGTATGCTTGTTAGGTATACTGTATCTAGATTCTGCTTATAAAAGTTCTTTTTTGGGTATACTTCCATTAGGGAAAACCACTGAAATCTTCAAGTATGGGGTAGCTAATATTTTCTCTTACTGACTTACAGAAGTTGCTAGGTCCTAAATGAAGCAAACATCTAAGTCTGCCTCTGTTCAGCCAAGCAATACAAGTATGTTCTTCTTAGGTTGTCTTGAAACCAGTGGGAGGGGAGCAGGTCCCTTTTTTTTTGCACTAGAGCACATTAGGACTTTGAAGAGTTAAAGAAGGGAATATTAAGAGAGAAAGGAGGCATGCCCGTAAAGGGGGTTGTATGAAAGAAGGTAGGTTGGTGTGTACAGTAATGTCCTATGTTGGGCTTGTAAATGATGCTTTATCAACGTGCTGCTTTTACTGTTGAGATTAGTAGTAAAAGTTCTCTTGATGGTGCATGGCTTCTTGTTTGTATCTGCTAATATCTCTAATCTGTGAGGGAAACTGGAAAATACTGGAAAAGTGTTCTCACTTCAGTCTACTTATGTACTTAAAATGGAGCTTTTATTAGTTGTCCTTTTTATCCTTGTTTTTTTGAGTGTATTACACATGTCAAACATAGCTGGATTGGCAAATTTTTAAAATAGTGAAATGAATTAAGAATTGGAATTTGAAATGCTGACATTCAGACAAAACATAACTATTTCTTATGAAATGGGACAATGCGAGAACGCCTGTGCTTCAGGCAATTTTAGGAAAAAAAACCACCATTAAGCAGTTGAATTTGTGTGAATATTCCTATAAGTTAATCATGACTCAAAATTTTCTGGAAACTTTAATATCAGGAGGAAGACTGTGAGAAAGCCTACTTCAAAATGGACAATGTGCTGATAGATGACAGGCGGATACATGTGGATTTTAGCCAGTCTGTTGCAAAGATTAAGTGGAAGGGAAAAGGTAGGTACACCTGCAATTCTTTGACATAACTTGGCCATGACTTCTAAACTGTTAAGTGTTATATAAAGAGAAACAATTGTAATGTGTTTAAATCATCTTACCTTCAGGGATATAACTTTTCTGGGTACCGGAATAAATGGAGCAACACAGCTCCTAGCTCTTCTCTTCACTTTTTCCATAAGAAAGGGTAGAAGGGTTTGCTACATGTTAACGTTACATTGCCATGGATTACCTTCTTACCGCATGTATTTTTGCCACTAAATAATTTTTTCCTCTTGAGCTTTAAAAGTGATGGGGTTTGATACTACTTATTAAAAAAAGAATATGGCAGTATATTGCTACTTTCTAGTTTCTTTATTCACTGTATGACAGTTGGGTGTGTACAAGAAAAAGTCAGTATTTAGGCCAGGGTTTTCCATTATTCGCCTCTTGTAGGTCAAGCATATTGTGTAGTAGGCTGTATCTTATAAAAACCCAATTTTGGATGCTTGAGGATGTTTTAGGAGGGAAAAGATGGTGGGAGAGGTGGGTACAGAGATTGTTTGTTAGGGGTGTGACACTGGACCTGGGTAGGTGACTGTGCATGGCAGTGGATAAAGATCTTGTGTGTCTTCACCCACCGCTGGGGGCTGCCTGCAGTTTTTGCATACCATTTCTCCGGGTTTGGGACTAGTCACGGGCACTGAGGTACTAGAACTTGTCGTGCGCAGAGCTGAGGTGACTTGTCATCTATACCATGCTCTGTGGTGCATCCTGTACTGACTGGCTACATGGAAAACTTTTATCTGGGTAATTTAGGTCTAAATTGCCCCAATTATTGGAAAGCCAGCTCTATATTGCAGTTTTAAGTATGACCGTGAGGTGGCAGCATGTTGCTGTGAGATAGTTGATTAATCTGTGCGTTTTTACTTTAATGTGAATTGGTGGAAAATGAAATCTGTCATGCCCCCCCTTTAAATCAAGACATTATAATTTTTTTAAAAAAATAGTTTTCCATTTTAATTGTTAAGCTGTTGCAGTCTTAGAGGTTTCCCTTTGTATAGCCCAGAGCAAAAAGTAATTTAATAATAAGAACAGTCTCTAGGCTTTCCCGGTAACAGAATTTTAAGCAGTGTGACAAATGACCTCTAATCAGAGTGGGACTAAAACACTTGCTGAATCCTGCTTTGTAATCCTGTTCATGTGTTGTCTCTACTGGACATGAGTGAGGAACAAGACGTATGTTGTTTAATGGGATCTGCAAACAAGAGAAGGACAGAAAATCACAACTTCTCTTGCTCTCTTCTACCCTGTTACCCAGATGTCAGTGTTATTTCTGGAACTGCATCCTGCTATGCATCCCTGTGTGGTTATGAAGAGTCCTTAAATTCATAAGGAGAACTTAATGATAGGTATGGGTCTTGGTTGTTTTTTTAGTTGGAGTGAATAGAATATATTTTTCTGTGGACAGGTGGGCGGTATACCAAGGATGATTTCAGGGAGTATGAAAAGGAACGTGGCAAACCTTCAAAACTTGCTCTGAAAGAGAAGGTAAAACCAAAGCAGGAGTATCCTTTTCTTGTCAAAGGTATTTTTTGAATTAAATACAGTTTATGAGAACAGCGTGGAAAAGACTACTTCTTGAAGCTTGCCAAATGGATTTTGCTGCTGCTTCATATAACCATTTGGTGTTTGAGATGGAATTAAGAGTTTTGAGTTTTTCATTTGATGACTTTGAATTTAGTCAAATCAGAATGTGCTGTTTCACTTCAATGTTGTCTGCAGGTAAATAATGTTTCCAGTCTACAGCCCTGGAATGATACATGGCATAACAGAATTTTAAGTATTTTCAGAGGGGGACTGGTGCATCTGAAATAGGACCATAGTAGTAACTTCATTGTGCCTTGAGATTATACTTTGCTTGTGGTGAGCATGAGGGAAAAGGAGACCATAGCTTGTTCAGCTATCCACAGGTAGACAAGAAAGGAGAATTGAGACCTGGCTGTACTGTTTGACAGGACAGAATTTAGTCAGTTTAGTACAGCTGATTTTTTTTCAGTGTGTACAGTCCTGTTCTGACTGAAATATGTGGTAAGTCTTGGTAAACCTTGGTCTGATAAACAGGGATTTGTTTGCTTCATGAGCTTTTATGTTCTGCTGTTTATTGATACTGAATAACAGATCTGTCCTTAACTAGCACAACCAGTGCTAAGTATGACCTCGTGCTGGATGAGGATATAGAAGAGTCTCAGTCAAGTCAGTCACACTTGGCTAAAAAACAAAAGAAGAAAAAGCACCACCACTCTGAAGATGAAGAGGATGACAAGAGGACCAAAAAATCTAAGGTACTTACCTCTTCATGCATTAACTTTATAGCTGTTTATTGTTCTTCTAATAAGAGAAGCCAGGAAAAAGAAGTCTGATAATGAACTGAGGACATGACGTGCGAAGTCCCATAAAATACAGCAGTTGTAAACATACAGAAAGCTGATGTTAGTAGCTGATTGTGAAAGAGGCTTTCCAAATCTTCCTGGACTTTTGAAGCTTGGCATGTCTGAATGGCTTTTTGCCAAAACATCCTGAAGAGGCAATGAAGCCTCTCATAAAGTAGGAGATCTTCAGCACTTTGAACCTGTTGCTCACATATTCCCAGTCATAAACTAGGAGTTAATCATATTTCATGAATGCAAACTATTTCTCATTTTCTTGCCAGACCAGTGTGTGTTGGTTCTTCCCAGTATGGAATCAGAAACGCAATCTCTTTGCATTGTCTTCTTTTAATTTTTCCTATTTTTAACTGTTTTGAAAGTGTTTGTGCAAGATCTGTATGCAGGTTTGCCTGCATCTGTATTGTGCCAGCATACAGTGCTGAGGCTGTAGAGGAGATCATCGGAAGACAGTAGTTCTGTCATTTATTAGTTCCACTGCAGCCTGTTGTGTCAGCGTTCCCACATTTCTGTGAACTTGGGATAGTCAAGATGTTGATGTTTCATGGAAGCAATGTCTGCAATGGTAAAGTGGCGAACCCCAATATTCAACAGTGCAGCTTTATGAATGAGAGCAAAGCTGTCTGCTAGCAACTTTGCAGAAGGTGATAAGGTTCCAGCCACAGTAAATAAAGCCATTGTCCTGGCATGAGTTTTGAGTACTGCTTTTTCTGCTTACAGAGAGCATATGGGATTCTGTTGTTCCATTGCATCACTTCTTGCTTTGGTGCTAGAAAGAACTTTTCTCACGAACATTAGCAATTAATTTTTTTCAGTGCCACCAGTGAGACCCTATTGCTTATTTGTGGTACAAGTCTTTTTGTCAGTTTGTATACTAGTTCAGTCGGGATCCCTTGGGTGGAGGAGAGGGACCTGTTCAGATAATTAAAATCTGGATGGGAGCATATACATACAAGAGGTGTGGACTGATGTTGGTTCAGACATCCTCATGACTTTTTGGCTGGTTAACGTTCTCGTTTTAACATTCTTGAAACAGATATTTCTGTGTGGTTGGCGGTTGAGGAATTACATGTGTGGAACTGGCTGGTCATGTGTTATCAGCAGAGAACACTTTAAAATCATTAGTTGTCTCCACCCCTGCAGGTGGTACAGCAAGAGCTTGATAACAATAGGCTGTTAACCTCTCTTGGTGTATTTGTTACAAGGGGACTGTGAGACACATTAGCAGTGGATTTCATAGTGCAAAACCACGAGGACAGAGAGGTTCCTGGTTCTGTTTCCAGGCTCTGGACACGAGTGTTTTCTAGTGCTTGACTGTGATCTCTTCTGTATCGCTGTATGTTTTCTTGTGATTTAGTCACATGCTCCTGCTGTGGTTTGTTCTTGTAGTCTACTTCTGCTGTATTCTGGTATGTTCTTTCCCACTGCTTTTCTCTCTGTTGCTCACCTTTTACAATTTTGGTATAGTTTAGCCTTCTTATGCCCAAAATCACAGGTGGAGGCTTACTTCTGTTCTCTGATGGCAAGTAATGTAGTTCCCTCTCGGAGCTGTGAAAATGAATTTCTGGTAAGAATTCTTCTGTCTGCACTTGAATGTTCTTGTTCGCGTGTACTGTATAGTTCGTGCATATTAAGCAGTACATACTTGATCTCCTTTAGAGATACAGTAAGCGTCTTGGGTCATGGCCCTTTCTAGATGAAATCTGCAGGCAGCTTAGAAAATAAACCCTGTTTAGCATATACAAAATGTAATATTTTTTTATTATATTTTTTAAAAAAATTACAATTTGGGCATAATCTGGGAAACTCCTACAAGGACGGGGAAGGAAGCATGTCCTTGAGGCAGAGTATGTCCAGATTAAATACTGTGGCCAGCACAACACATATCAATATAGAAGGTTTTTTGATGAATGGTAGCATTTTTAGTATAGGTAAATAAAGCATTTTCCCTTAACCTTATTTTGGAAAAATGAGAATATATTCAAAGTAAGAACTTCAAACCAGAACAAGAGCAGACCTTCCACAATTAATTGGCCGAAGACCACAATAGCCATATTGCTTCATACATAGGCTTCCATCCTGAGCCCCTAGTGTGGCAGAGATTTGAATTAACAGACAACACGGGAGGTTTTGGCAACTGAAACTGCAGTTTGTGCTATGCTACCAGCTCCAGCTATGACTTTGATGGGGTTTTATTTTCTGAATAGTTTCCATGATGTTGAGTCATTTTTCTGTTCTCTTGCTGTTTTGTTTTTTCTTCAGTATATTTTGACTCATCCTTTTCTTAGTTTGACACCCATTTCCTGAATCTTCAGCCTCTGTGTTGATGTTTAAGAATATATTTTTGAATTTTGGGCTGTTTGACTTGATTCCAGAGGTAGAAGAGATAGGGTGTTGTGGCTTGCGTGTAGTAGGTAACAGGATGTGGGTCTGGAGCAGGAGGCTGGACTACCATGTGGGTTTGTGTATAGGATTTTGTAGCTTTTTTGAATACGGGTCATGCTTCTGCTTGAGATCTGCATCATGACTTTGTTCCCTTTCCAGTTCCTCTCTTTTTTGGTTCCTTGGATTTTCTTTTTTTTTTCCCCAAGATAACTGGGTTTGTGGAGGAGTGTAGCCTATCCAATAGATTTTTGTGAGATGCAGGGGCTTTCTGATTTTCATGTTTCTGTAGTGCATGGTTTTGGCAGAGATACTGATTTTTCTGGTTTTAATTTCTTGCTCTTACTGCTTACTGGACACTGTTGTCTCTATATTCAGGGACAAGTTTGATCAAAATCTTCCTCCTAAAAAGGCTGCCTCTGTTTGTTTGCTCCTTTTAACCTTTAGCGTGCTTAATGTATGTAGAGGTGGCATATTTATTCTGCTTTTGTGGTCATGGTGTTTCTAGCTGATTTACCTGCAAGTGCTGGTTTTGGTTATGTAGATAAAGATCAGATCTGTGATTACTGATGTATATGTTGATCCACAGGGGTTATCTTCCTAATTGTAACCCTAGTGTTTCAGCATTACCTATTTAATGCTGAAGGTGCTGTTTGCTCTGGGAACCATCCTGATCACTGCTTGTCTGGATAAAAGCTCTGCTTGGAGTAGTTTTTTTTGCACTGTGCTTTTAAATAAATGAAGTTTGCTTGTTTGTACATGCAATGTAGGTTTTAGCCGTACAATTGCGAATGCTACTGTCACAAGTACATATTTAGAAAAAAGAAAATCATACTTGAAATGAAGAAAGAAATACTGTATAACTTAATGCAGATGTTTTTCATGGTTCATTATGATCTGCGTTTAACAATGTTGCTATTAAAATCCCATAAAATGGTATCTGTCTACTAGAGCATCAATGATACTAAACTTTCAGGTGATTGTACCTTCAGAAAAAAAGTGCCTACCACCTTCTTAATAACAAGTTTTCTATGTGTCGTTCTGAAGCTCCCTCTTGTATTTTGTTTCCATGTATATCTTAGTTGAATAATAAGAACAAACTAGTTGTTAGTAGTGCTTGAAAATGTTAGTTCATGTGTCGAAACTCAAGTGTTTAGAGTTCCTTGAAATGAAATGGCAACTTTCTAAGTGATCTCTATCTTTTTACTTTTAAAAATGCTCTGATGCTGTGGCCTGTATGGGTATTGGTGTCTCTACACAGTCATTTTAGCATGTGCCGTGCCATAATCATCTTAGTGTGACATTTCACTATCTGAGTAATTAAGCCATCTTTTCTTCATTGACTGATACACTTTTTCAATGGTTTCATACTGTCTGCCTTGTGCAACAAGTAAAGCAGGTGTTCCGCCAGCAGCGGCTCCTCATTTGTTACATAAACCTCATTTCTGTGCAGAGCAAATCTGTTCTGTGTGTTGAGCCACTCGGCATTCTTGGTGATGCTATGCAGAAAGCCAGGAAAATTAAAAATTTCCTCATTTTTGGCTGCCTGAACGTGCATTTGTCTTTAAGGAGTTTTGTGTGTGTGTGCTCAGACACCATTACCACTTGGTGTACATACTGTTGGTCTCTCCTTTTTAGGCCATTTTAAATTTGATAGACTTGTACCCCTTTGAGTTTATGGTGTCTGTATATGTGTGTTCTGTATGGGTCATACCCATCAGCCTGCAAAATACAACTGATTTTTCATGACCTCATTATGTCCTTTTCAGCTCATGCAGGTTGTGTTATTGTTTTGACTGTACATTTAAAAGGATGGGATTCTCCATGCTGCCTTTTCTTCTGGACTTGTAGCTTCAAGGAAGTGAATTAGTTTGCGTGTGTGTAGTTGGTCTCTGTAATGGTGGTGTTCATTTTTCTGAAGCCTAGAATTTAGGCCATTAAGGATTATTACAGACAGGTCTTAAAAGGTGTTCTGCATCTTCATAGCACTGGAATGCTTATGGAGCTTAACCCAAAATCTATGATGAAATCCTTGCATTGCTTAGATAAGAAGACAAAATCCAAATCTAGCTTAGAAGTTTGTGTGATGCTCATGAGGAGTTTGATAGTATCCATCTGAGTCAAATCCCTGATATAACCAGTTTTTGCTAAAGCTCCTTAGGAAATACAAGCAGCAGCATGCCTGACAGCCATGCTTTTTGCCACAAATGCTGACACAAGCTGTAGGTTTACCTTCTTCATATAGTTACAGCGGGTTTTTTTAATGTGTTGCCTTTTTCAAATCGTCATGAATGTGAATCCATTTCAGGTATACCAGCTTTAGCTAAGGAAGCAACCATACCTGACTTTTCTAGTTTTCTTCATGCCTTTGTATGTTTTACCCTTTTGTCTGTAACTGTTTATCTGTCCAATTCCTTTAACAGGATTCTGATCGAAAATATGAAGAACGCTGTAGAGAGAAGATGAAGAGTGAGAAGAAAGACAGGCATCGGAGTCGCAGCCGATCTCAAGAGAGAGACTACACTTACAGCAAACAAAAAGACAAATACAAAGAAGACTACCGAATAAGAGACTGGGATAAAAAAGCAGACAGAAGCAGAAGTCCTAAGAAATCGAAAGACAAAGAGAGGTCCAAGTACAGATGAAGGGCAAGAAAAAGAGAGAGGAGAACTAAAACATATTTTTCTTCATTCATTCTCTTAAATGGATGTGCAGTGACTGGATAAAAGCAGTTGCCTTCTGTTGGCAGCTTGGCCTTATAATTCTGTGAGTGCCCAGTGTATGACTGCTGGAGTAAGCCTTGATTCCAAAAGGTGATTTCAATAAAGTATTTCACGTTAGTGAAATGGTTTGAGTCTGCAATAAGGAATGTTATCTATAAAGATTTTTGGAGGCATAAGCATGTGCTAACAAGTGAATTGCCCTTCACTGTGAAGAGATTTGCAGGTCATATCTCCTTTCTACAAGGAGGTTGTACCTTTCGGCACTTTCAGATGCTGTCATGGTGAGTGTGATTAGAAGACCTGGGGAGATAGAAATGTGCTGTGCACACTCATTCCAGAAAGTGGGCAGATAAAATTTTTGTATATGGATACTCAAAACTTTATTTCCTTCCTTTAAAATGAAGTGCTTTGGGTGGGCATAGTTGTGTTGGTGTTCTGTGCCGACACCACGGTGCAGCAGTGGTTAAAGGCGCTGAAGTACTGCTGTGCTGCTTGTGAGGGCCACCGAAGTGCTGTACCATACTAAATCGGTTGTGCTTCCTTGCTTGTTTATTTACGCAGATCACTTGGCTGTGTGGCGTTGCTGGAGGATGCCTCTCCAAACTGAGGGTCGCTTTACGCTTTGCCTGTCTGTAGTCACTGTTAAAGGTCTGGCCTCTGTAGCGTCAGGGGGATCCAGCTGCTATGATGGCAGGCAGATTATGTTGGGTGGTTAAGAAAGAAGAAAATAGTCATTGGCAGAAAAGCAGAACTGGTAACTTGCATTGTACTTGCCAGACTTAGGTGGGATTGATTTTCAAGTTTTGTGGCAGAAGTAGGTGAGTTAAAACTCTTCATCTACAGAAGAATTCAGGTGATGTTACCAGAGCTTGGGTCTTCATGAAAGTTGGTAGAGTCTTAAATATCTGGCTTGTTCTTCACCATTTAAACAGTGTTAGCCAGTATTCATACATTTTAAGAACATGTATGTCCTCCTCTTTCTCTCTAGAGGAGGAGAGCTCTTGCATTGTTAGAAGGGGAGACAAGACATGGGGCATATATTTGTCTTTCCTTCCTTTCCATGGAATGTGTGATGGCTCAGAGGCAGTCTGCTTTGATGAATAAATTTAACTTTTTTCTTCTGTGATTGTTTTCTCTGTAATGCTTGCTATAGTGCCCGATGATAATAAGATTTTATCACTTAATACGCCTCATCCGAACGTGATCTGCAGGACAAAGACTAAATCTAAAACTCATGGCAGCCAAGAGCTGCTACAAATTACTCTGCCCTGGAGGGCCAGAACTAGACTGGTTAGAGCATTTAAACAGACTGTATGCAGAAAGTGAACTTTGGATTAACATGCTTCTGTGGGAAGGCTGGTACTAAAGGAACAAAAGCTCTTTACCCCATGGCAGAAAATTCTGACTAAGCAGGCCAGGCCAGATGCCTAGAGTGCCCAGACCCAAACTGAGCTGGGATGCAGAGGGTATTGTATGTAGAAATGTGCTTTCCAGCAGCATTTACTCTGTCTTTGCTTTGTTAAAGACTAAATGTATTTGGCTAAGAAGCTGCCTTTTGCTGATTCTCTGTTGTGTGCTTCAAAGCATGGAAGTAGAAATGCAACTGTCTCCTGACAAAACATTCTGAAGCCACTGGGGACCTGCAGGGGCGGGTGCCATACTTGCGGAGTCTGAGCCTGCTCCAGAGTAGAAGTGAACAAGAAGCTTGCTCTTGAGAGGGTGTGTGTGGGGGGGGGTACGGTGGCGTGGTGACTGGGGCTGAGGACTGCTCATGGTTCCTGTCAAGAAAGTTTCTGCCTTGAGTCTGGCCAGAAGAAGACTTCCAAAGAACTGTACTGGGCCAGGATGTGATGCATTTGGGGTAGTGCTGCCGAAGCAGTGGGTTTTCTCTATCTCTTCCTGCTTTTAGCCTGCTTTGTTAAAGAAACAAGGTTTGTGCTGTCCTCGGTTCTTCTTTTCCACAGCACGTTTTCAACATGCAAAAAACACTGGCCAAATTTGACAAGGACGTGGGGATGGTAAAGCAATTGAATTTTTGCTGCCTTTAGGAAATGGCAGTCATAGAAAAAGAAAAAAAGTTCCACTGAGAAAAAAATGGATTCTTGCTGAATGCCAGAGATCCTTTTACCGGAGATATGGTAAAAGTGACTTGATAGAACCAAGAGTTTCAGCGGGCATTCCTAGGTTTCAGCTAGCCCCCAACCACCTGTGGAAGATACCTCTTGATGTTTAGAAACAAACACCCTGTTTCAGGTGAATGTGTTCATTTTGCAGCAGCAGAAATGGCTTTTTTCTTGCAACATGTAGATGCTTAAGAACTGAAAGTTTATGCAAGCAGCATATGGAAGCAAATAGTCAGTTTGCATTGGTGGCCAAAGAGTCTTCAGAATAAAGAGTCAAAAAATAAATTCATCTGAAAGGTTTCAAGTTTCTGATTTTCAGTATGCCTTTAATACTTTTAAAAATATACTCAGTATCTTCAGGTTGATGAAATTACCTGTTCATATTTTTAAGATTAAACTTCCAAATGTGGATGTTAAAAAATTCAATGATAGTGACAGGTCATTAAATGACAGCACAAAAGGTTCCTATTTAGAGGCAAGTACTTCATTTTAAGGTACTGCTAAATGAGCCTGAGTTTCTAGGCCACTCTGTTAACGCTGGAGGGATCACGGTTCACCTGGTACACACATGGACTGCTGAGCTCTCTGGGTTAGATGGGGTTCGCTGCTGCGGTCATCGGAAGGTGCGGTTGTGTATGTGCTGTTCTCCTGGAGCTGACAGGAATGAGCTGTACGGTCAGCTGAAACCACAAACATTTCCTGCTGTTCCTGTCCTGCCAGAAGTGTTGGAGCACACAGGAGTTTTTATTATCCAGTTGGAGAGTTGATTTGTTTTATTCTAATGAGAGTTCACACTTCCTATCCTTGTTTCCTTTTCGTCAATGCTATCTTCAACCTCAGTTTCAGTATCGGCCTTTGGTGCTTGTGGCAGTTGGAAACCAAAACAGAATAAAACCCCTGCCTTCCTCTATGATGTTGAGAATAACATTGAAAATGTCGCAGCAGAAACATCAGCTGCTTCTTTTTGATTTAGCTGAAGCCTCTTTTGAAGGGGATCTCTTCATGCTTTAGGCTCTCTCTCTATTCAGAGAATAAAGGCTTACAAAAACAGTTCTTAGAGTTTTCTATTGGATTTCCTTATCTGCAACAGCTTAAAAATACATGTAAACTGTTGTGTTCCATGGATAAGAGGAAGCTGGCGACCTATTTTGTAATCATGCATTGCAGTTCCTTTAGTTCTCTGTAGCTCTCTGCAGACTTGAGGTGGACTTGACCATAACCATGTTTGGAATGGGGTCTGGTCTTTAAGCCCTGAAGGGGCAAGTGGGAGAGGCTAGGGGTGTCCAACAGCGATCCCTCTTTAATCCTACGGACGTCACACAGGGCAGTAGAAGTAGCGTAAAGATTGTAGACAAGTGGTGGGTGACACAGTAGGCAGTTACCCAAAAGCACTCGTGACAACCCTGGTGCATGCTCTGCCTGGTGGCTGTCCGCCTGTTTGCTGAAGGCTTCCAGTTTCTTTTCTCAAAAATCCTGGATGTGTTTGTGAAACTCCCTGAGCATCAGCTGAGGTCATGCTCTGGGTGGGTTAGGGAGCTGGCGACACCTAAGTGTGTTCTTCATCAAAATCCTGTTTTGGCTTGATGACTTGATGTGTTTGGTCTTCCTTTGGGGTGTGTGCTGAGTCGTTGTGCGTAGCCCCGTGCATGGATGGAAGCGCATGCCGTGTGTCCCTGGTTCTGTGCTGCCAAGAATCCACTCCCTGTAGGTAAGCTGTACCTGCTTCCTTCCACTTGTCAAAATAATAATAAAAAAATGCCCAACCAAAAAAACCAAACCCACCCACCCAAACCAAACTCATGAAAAAAGCAAAGCACACATCAACCCCAAACTATGTTATTTGGACAAGCAATTTAGTTGCACGTTTAAGAAGTTACATTCAAAAATTTCAAGTTCAGAAGCATTCCTGAAACCTGTTGCTGCTCTTTGTTCATCTTGCCCTCTTATAGCCTGATTTTTTCATATAAAACTTACATGTTATTGACAACAGGATTACAGGTTTTGCTTGTAAGCTTCCTAGAGCATGGATAAAGTCTCTCATATCAAATCACCTGTTGTGTACATAGGGATAGCATAAGCACTTTGAAAAATGATAAATTACACTAAGATTTATGTAAATATTTGCTACAGGGCAGTGTTTTTGTGAAAAACTCTTGGTCTGCTTACGGACAGAATGTGCTTTTTCTCAGTGAGCAAGCCAGTATCATTTTGATTAAATGTGAGAGCTGTGTTAAAAGGCATCAGTAAAGAGTATTACTATTTTAGTCTTCCAAGCATATGATAAATCACTGAAGCTGAAAGATGGTTCCAAGAGCTTTCTGAAATCTTAAGCTGAACAGCAGTAAACTTTTGAACTTGAAACTTGTTTGCAACTTTCTGACTGTAAAAGGTACAATTATTATAAGCCCAGTGGAAACCACTTGAGTAATAGCAGTATCTTTTTGTGTAAAAGGCAGAAGAAAAATAGATATTTTAGGTAAAAACAAGTTGGGATCCTGCTACCTCAGATCTTAAGATGGGATTGTAATTTTCCAAGTAGTAAAAGAAGTTAAAATTGCTACTACTGAGATCAGTTCTTCTCAGTTCTCCCTGCCCTGTGGTCAGATGGAGAGCTTGTTGTGCTGGCAGAGTTTGGGGGAGGGAGAGAAAGTGGTCGTTTTGGCAAGCGTGTAAAAACACCTCTTCTAAAGATGCTGGCCCTTTACCAGCCTGAATAGAGGATTGCCTGACAACAGCTGATCCGGCGCTCTAGCAGGACTCGTTAAGTTAGTGATGTAAATTTTTTGGGTGAACACCTGTCTCCAAGTCAAAATGTCCAGCGTCTCCAAAAGGGAGACAATTTCACTGGCAGAAAACATCTAGACTTTGCCTAATAGTGTGTAAAAATCATGTTTAAAATTGGGAGCATAGCTCGTACTGTGTAATGGTGACTTGTTCTTAGTGAACCAGGAGAATGAATTGAGGGAGTATTGCTTGAGGGTCTGACCCAAGGCTTGCTGAAGGCAGTAGGGAGAAACTCTCACAACACAGAATGGGGAATGTATTAGTCCCAGGAGCTATTTAAAATGCTTCTGGCAACGGAGCTGCATTTGATTAAGCACTTGCTTCATCCTTACTGTCTTCTGCTGGTTAAGGCAGGGGTCCTCAAACTATGGCCCGTGGGCAGTTTACGGCCCCCCAGGGTCCTCAATCTGCCCCCCAGTATTTACAGAACCCCCCCACCGGGGTTTGGGCGGGGGGGAACCAAGCAGATGCAGATGACTGCCTGCCACTTAACCTGCCCACCGGCCCCCTGTCTAACGAGTTTGAGGACCCCTGGGTTAAGGGCAAAGGAACTTTCCTATGACACTATGGCCACCTACACTTGTTTGATTTTCCTAGCAGGTGAACTTTTCAAATGAGGAAGATGGTAATAACACTTTTCTCTGGTGATGATGCAATAAATTACTGTTTCCTTTAGCAAAGCAAATAGCTCACCAGGGTGTGTAGACCAAAACACCTGTGGTGTTCCACACTACCAATTTCAAGAGAATTTTTCCATATGAAAGTCTAGCACCATCAGGGAAGTGGTTTCGCACAGGGACCCTCCTTGAAAGTCATGCTTGGTCCTCTCTGTAGCTTCCAGTAGCTGCCACAACAAGGCTGTCTTGCTTTGAGGTTGGTAACGATGCTGGTGAAGGTCTAGTTGTTTCACAAACCAGTAAATCCTGTCTTCAGCTCAACATAGGAACATCCATTAGCGGGGGGATCTTCCTCTCAAAAACATCTCCCACTGCAGCTCTTCCCCTCTTGAACACACCAGTGCCATTGAGCAGCCATAAATCTTTGCACTGGGAAAACTCAGCGTGCCTGGCAGTGCAAGGGAGCACAGCGGAGGGGAAATGTCGACAAAACCACAGC
>JAVJGJ010000059.1:45039397-45054504 GCA_035590215.1 Microhierax caerulescens | reverse complement strand
GCTCAAATGTTTCTCTGCTCTGGTGAGTGAAAGCTTTTGAGACCGTATGAAAAATTCAATATGCTCCTTCATGTCTCATGGTCTTTTGTCTCCCAACTAGTGATCACCTAGGTGAAGGCTCCTGAGAACAGATTTCTGGAATTGGGGAAGGGTCTTCCTGGCTGACTGCAATTTCAATGATGTTGAAATATTTGGCTCATGGCTTTTTACAGTAGATGGGTTTAGTCATTTCATTACTAATGAAAGACGAGCACAAAATTTTCATATCTGATTTTCTTCTTGTTTCTTTTTATAAGCTCTGGTTTGTTCTTATTTATGTAGTAAACCCCCTATGTTTTACTGAGAAGTAGGAGTTAAAATGATACTGTGCAATGTTGTATGCTTTGCTCTGTTGCCTTTCTGGATTATAAATAACACAGCCACTTTCTCTTTCCTTTCCAATAATACTGCTCTGTGGTGGTCTTGTGATGAGCTACGGGGCATTCTGCAAGTTTAAATTCAGCAAAGAAGATCCGTGGAGTCAAAGGCTCTGGGTGTTCGGCTCTCACAGCTGTTCGGGGCAGCAGAAAGCTAACGTGTTTCTTTAGTTGTGACCTTAGGAACACTTCCCTATTTCTGTAGCCACCAACCTGCCCAGCCAGACCTTTGTGGATCAGAAGAAATTCTGTGCCAGAGGCAGGACAGGTGAGGCGGTGTGCTGCCCATTCATCCCATTCCTGCCCAGCACTGCTTTCACTCAGCAGTAGGGCAGTGTGGATCCCAGAGAGCTCCTGGGAGCCTGGGCGTGATGCAGAGGCATAACCAGCGACTTTTCCCATTCCCAGGGACCAGCTGGGAAGCAGCGGGGAGGCTCGCTTACCAGCAACCAGCCTTTGGATTGAACAGGATGCCGCTACAAAGGGTTTGGTCACAGAGCTTCCTCCCACAAAGTGCTCAAGTAGGGGGGAATTTCTAGCCAGGAAGGGGCAGCCCTGCTCTGCTGTGTCACCTTGTGACAGTGGCAGAGGTGCTCTCCTTCTGCAGCAGGGTATCCCCACCCTTCCTCACCCTGTGGGCAGAGGGCACCTGCCTGCAGAGCTGTCCAAAGCATCCAAAGGGTCCCAGAGGTTACCCCTCCCCTGAGCCTCCAACCCTTCCTGCTGCCTAAAAGTGGATCTCGGGCATATTTACAGCCAGGTGAGGAAGAAGCAGAGGAAAACCTCAGATTTCTATTGGGAAGTGCCTTGGTCTTTACTGTGGACAGTCTGTGTGTCTCTGAAGTAATCTTTAGATGGAGGCACCAGTAGGGTAGGGGGTGTTGTTTGGTTTTTGATATTTTACTGTGGTATCCCAGAAGGGGTTCCCTCAGAAGTGGAGGTGTTTGAATGAGGCTTTGTAGTAGCAGGCACTTAGCAAAACGTTGATTTTTTTTTTTTTTTTAAATATTTTTTTCCACGTGTCCCTGAAGGTTAGAAATTTGCCAGATGTTGGGGGGATGAGGCTAAAATAACTTGGTAGTGCATCCCCAGTGGAAAACTTTTTACTACCCCAGAATTCACATGCCATTTTATTAGTGGCTCTTGTGGATCCCTAGCACAGTGGGTTTGACTCATCTTTGCCTGTGACTCAGAACTGAGATGTGTTGGGAACGTCTTTTTTTCCTTCTTTTTTTTTTTTTTTTTACCTTTTGAAAAACGAAGTGAAAGTTTATCAGCCTGTACAGTTAAATGAGAGCTTGGCCAGCCAAATGAGGAAGTAAAGCCTTCCTGCAGAGTGAGCTCTAACTTGCTCACTGCACTTGTTTGCTCTCAGTTGACATCAAACCTTGCCATAAAGCCTCCAAAGGCGGGCTGGCAACTTCCTTGTGAGCCAGGTACTGCTCCGAGTCCTGCTTCTGGCTGGCGAGTGGTGGGACGGTGCTGTGGGACACAGAAAAAGCAGCAGTCAGGTAAGGTGCAGGGCAAGTGGGGCTGCCCCCGAGCACAGCTCGCTGCCTGTGGAGTTTGGTTTGATTATTTCTGGCAAACGCAGCAGGGAAGGTGGGGAAGAAAAAGGCGAATCTTTTCTTAGTCATCAAGACAATAAATGACTGGTCTTGTTATTAAGAGTTGATGTGCATCTCTGGTTTGTGAAAGCAAATTTTCTTGCTTTTCTGAAAGCAGAGCAGCCCATCTGCTTCCAGAGAAGCAGCTTGTGGAAGGGCTGGGGTGGTTTGGTGGGCCCAGGTGACTTGCAGCATGGTTCTCGGGGGCAGAGGAGGCCGAGGAGGCCCAGCCCCGAGGCGTGCGGGGGAACGCTAGCGTGGCAGGGAGGGGATGCACTCCCGGCCTTACTCAGCACACATGCCGGGTCTGGAGAAGGCCCAGACCTGTTCTGCCTTGACCAACACCAGGTGCGGCTGGGGCTGTGTCCCCTCTGCCCCTGTGTGGCAGGACGGGGCCTGGGTGGGGGCTTTGAGGAGCCAAGCTGGTCCTTGCTGTGGTTCCGTGGCCGGAGGCCGCTGGAGGAGTCGCTTTACTGTGGACAGGCTGTGTGGCTCTGAAGTAATCCTTAGGTGGAGGCACCAGTAGGGTAGGGGGTGTTTGGTTGTTTGGTTGGAGGAGCTGCTTCAACGGCACCTGTGGGGCACCTGGTCCTGCTCTGCCTGCTCGCAAGTGGGACAAAAACCTGGTGGAAGGACTAGGCAGGAATTATTCTTTGAAGTCATTACAGATGAGGAATTGGAATGTAACCACTACTTTCTTAGACATTTTTTACAAAATTTTCAAATTATTATTTTATCATCTTCCAAATCTGTCAAAAATATAACAAAGACAGAAGACCTTGATAGGTCTCCCAATTTTTTGGTCACAAGTAATTTTTTTCTTAATAGCTAAAATATTAAGGTTAAAATAGAATTTTGGAAACATGATTAGAGGTATCCCCTCTGTGCGTGTGTGTGTGTATGCAAGAGGGGGCACAACACCACAGACGAGGGGGTGCTTTTCAAGCTTTTTAAACATAGGATGAGCGTGCGGTTACCTGTGGATACATTTAGCTGGGAAATGAGAAGTCTTTGGCTTTCAGTGGAGGGAAAACAAGAGCAGCTTCCCAAGGTATCTGCTGAGGTGGAGGGAAAAAAAGTGGCAGGAGGAAATCTAAGCAGTTTGAAAATGAAGGTCATAAAGTTTACAAATTGGATTTTACAACCTGTTTGTGATAGCATAAGCTGGACTCCGTGATGCACAATTTTTCCTCTTGTCATGTGTTTTTGTGCCAGTTATTAGCACCCAGCTGGCCTGTTGGACTTGGGCATGCCACTGTTTACTAACGTGTAAGCTACTGGTTTTATTATCCTTTAATTCTCTCTTTTGAAGGGCGACCTCAGTGTTGGCTGTGACCAAGGCTTTTACCTCAGGGTTTCAAACTTGTTCTCTCTGTTGTGAAAACCCTGCAGTCACGGTATCACTCAGCCTCAACATTTGGCCAAACTGCAGCAGAAATCCAGTGGTTACCTTTGCAGAACTGGCGTGCTGCCAGCGATGGCCGATACCGCATCGTATCAGCCCCCGGCAGCCCCCCAGAGCTCAGCGTTCCCCGTGTGTTGCCCCAGCTCATGGGGCCGAAGGGGTTTGTGGCTTGTACAGAAGGGCCAAACCTTGCCAAATGCTGCGTGCCGGGAAGTGAAGGGTGCAGACGCGGACCAGGGGCTTGGGGGTGCCTGGGCTGGGGCTGGGAATGTGATGTGGTGAGCAGCCTCCATCCAGCATGTGCTGGTGTGTGCCGCTGCTGGGGCTGCGAAGGGCGCAGGGGGTCGGTGGGGTGGCCTCTGCACCCTCCGCAGCTGGAAAGCTGCCCGGTAGAATTCTGAAGGGTTGAATTGAACCTGCTTTCTGGTGAAATCCAGGACAAACATACACACAGCACAATGTGATGCCAACGTGGGAAATTGCTCTGACGCTAAAAAAAAAAAAAAAAAAAAAAAAAAGCATTAGAATAGATAGGTGCACAGGTTTAAAAAATAATAGTGATGGCTATTAAAATAAGTATTAAATGTTTTCTTTACAGCCTGAGGACAGACAGCAACTAAAGTCATTCCTTTACAATGACTTACTAAAATAATCTAGACATCAAAAAACCCCATAATAATCAAGTAGTAAATGAAGTGTTTGGAAGCACTGCCGGCACACCTGGAAGCAGGGTTTGCTACAGTGCTAGCCCAGCTGTGACAGCTTCAGCTGCATTTAGTACGAAGATACATTCATGTACTTTAGTTCAGTGAGTAGCTTTTTCAAAGCTGAGAAACCACGTCAGTAATGAAAAGTAGACAAATACCTTTACATCTTCAGCCCATGAATTAAAAAAAAGGATTAGATGTAAAAACTGTTAGACTTGTGGATTGCACTGTGAGGAAAAACAGTCAAGCCCACTGGCTATGCTAAGCAGTGCTTTGGTTGAGGTGGAAAAATACACATGATAACTGCTTTTCCCTGTTATGGCATGCTTAAGGGTTTTTTTTTATTATTTTTACTAATGCTATTCATCACTTTTGACAGCCAGACAGATTCCTTCCACAGACGAATACCTGAAAGTTACAAGGTTACTTGGAAAAGTAAAGGTCAAAGTTGTGTGAGGCAGGGTTATAACTAATTATCCAATTTTCCTGCTGAAATAATCAGTTTTTAACTGAACCCAATGCATGTTTCTTCCCTACAGTCTGGGTGGGGCTTCTAATGCCTAGGGGATGTGCTGCGCTGTGGCCTCTCTCCCACCTCCTGTCTCCAGGTCCTTGGTGCCTTCCTCCAGATAGTTTTAGCTTTGGAGCTCCTGGGGTGGCCCGTGGCTGGTGGGCTGGGCAGGGGAGCCGGTGGGTGCAGTGTGGTTGTGGCTCTGGGCTCATCACAGGGTAGTTGTTTGGTCAGTTAATACTGTGTCGTTTGCCGACTGCAGATAGCGAAGGGAAGAGGGGCCACTTAAGCCCTACATGTGGGTAGATGAACCAGCCACAGCTTTTATCCAGGTAGCACCAATAATTGCAGAGATGTGGCAAGAGAAGCTTCAGAGCAGGCACGCCACCAGTGACCAGAGATGTGTGGCTTGATGGATGAGTGGTCACCGTGTATGCCCTCCTGTTGTCACACTTGTTGGGCTGAAGCAGTGCTGGGTACGCCTGTGGATGCTGCCCATCACCTTCACTTACTGGGTAGACCAGAAATGTAAATAGTGCAGTTCTGGAGAAGCTTGAAGTACCTTTCTGCTGTTCCTGCACGCTCATTTCTGAGTTACCAATTTCTTTTGACAATAAATATAAGGGAAATTGAAACTACTTTTCAGATTGCCTGCTTCCAACCACTGCCCTGACAGCTTTCAAAAAACAAGCTGCTTCTCTCAATATAGTAGTCCTCACTGAAATAGCAAATAACAGGAAAAGAGTAAGTCAGGCATCATCGGAACAGATGAGTGACAGAGATTCATAAGGTATGTCTGTGTATACACAGACGGACATATACTAGGAAACATAAAACTATTAAAAAAAAAAAAAAGTCAGCGTTCCCAGCTACTTTGCAAACATGTTTCCTTAATTCACTTGATGAAATTTGCTATAGTTGTTAAGTTGCTATGGCATCTGAGCTCATCCAACAGCGTTCAACAGATTTTTATCTGTGGCTTACAAACCACACTGAGCAAAATGAAAATCCCCAGTTACACCATCCTTCGTATAGTTTCCTGTGAGGTAAGTCTGAGGAACAAATTTACGCATACAGCGTATCTGTGTACAGGCAGGCTTGCAAGGCTCGTGAAGCAGGGTGACACCTGTCTGACATCATAACTCCTGGAGAGTGACAAACATTGCATGGGACGCTCCAGTGCTTTTATAAATAAGAGTGGAGCAGAAAAATGCTTTAATGCTGAGAGAAGACTGGACAGTCTCTTCAGAGACAGCTATCAGAGAGTCTCTTTGTTGTGCGCTGGGCAAATAACTGATACTGCACATTCTTCCTTAACGCCTGTGTTTTGTTGTTTCTAATCTTTCCCTCCCTGAAGCCGATGCCTGTTGGACAAGGCTGGGACAACAGGAGCACTGGGTTTAAAGGAGTGTAAATGCCTGCTAAGATGGCACTTGCCAGTTCACTTTCTAGCAAACCAGTACCACCATGCTCCAGAAAAGCTTCTACGGCAGCGGTGGAAGTGCACCAGAGCAAGCTGGATTTTTTCTGCAAGCTGGGCTATGGTAAGCAGGACATCTACAAAGTGCTGGAGAACCTGGGCCAAGAGGCCTTGGAAGACGATGTGCTGAAAGAGCTGATACGGATGGGGAGCAAACCTCAAGCTCTGGAGAGCCAGGCTCAGCCTTCCCCACTAAAACTTGTTGCCCGTGGATCGTGTAGCACTACACCGGGGTCAAAGTGGCTTGGAGAAGATGGCAGTGATTCTTCTAGTTACTTGCGACCCATTGTGATCGATGGCAGCAATGTCGCAATGAGGTAAGCTCTGTTTTCCTGGAGGGATCTCTCTTCCTCTGAAGCTTTTGAATTTTAAAGCTGATGGCTTGAAGTATGTTTTTTTCCTCTGGTGAGGGATGCGTTGATGTATTTACCACGGTGGCATGAACCAACCACTGCTTACTCCTGTTCTTTGGCTGAGGCACAGCTTCTAGGGACCTGCTGTCTCTCTGCCCATAAGGACGCTCGCCAAACACGATCGCTGGCTCGCTCTGCCTTTTGACCTTCCACAAGCCAACAGCCAGCTCCCCACTGCTGCTCGGGGCGCCGTGAGTCAGCAGCTCACCCTCCCCTTTAGTTCACCGTTGCTGCCTCCCTGCCTTTTCAAATGGGAACCTAGGATTTCTAAATATATATGCTGAGGTGTTTCCAGGAAAAACTGATGAGTGGCTAGACAGAACACCCCAGCTAACCTAAGAAGGAGAGAGAAAACAAAGACAGGTGACTGCGGTTCCTGACAACATCACAGTTGTGGTGTTCTAACTTGCGAGTAAACCCCAGCAATGTTCCTGGCCTGTATATTTTTGTTGGGTTTTGGTTTGGCTTAATTTTTATGGAAACATCAGGGAATTGATAGTTGACTTGTACTGAATAGTCTCATTTCCTCCTTAATTAATCCTGCTTCTGGGAAATGTCATAACAACTCGTCCTGGCCAATTGCATTTCCTAAGCAGTGTCGTGACACTGTGAAAGCCCTCTTACTGAGGGGGACCCCAGCACGTCCATGCGGATGGGAAGCACAAGGATACCAGTGGGTTGGCCTCTGTTTACTGGAGCAATATGGACAGCTGGAGGCTCCGGCAGAGCCCAGGACACGCTAGCTATCCATCGGATTTCCCTGTTAACTTCCCTGTCCTTTCAGCAGGGCCAAGCCCATCACTACATGTTGGGACAGGGCAGAGGAGGGCTTCCCCCTTGGGTTAGCTTTGGTGTGAGGTGGGATGGGACCTCATCCCCTCTGGTTAGAGGGTAGAGTGGACACAGGCAGCCGGGGCAACTGGAGCCTTAAGCCAATTATGCCATCTTCTGGATGAGGGGAGAAATCCCACCTGAAAATGGAGGGTTCCTGGATCAGGGCAGCTCAGGACGAATGAGAAATACACAACAGACCAAAACGGCCTTGCCTTGGCTGGGCCGTGAGCTTGGCAGCCAGGTGTTAGGGTCTCCTGCTCCCATTTGCATTTTCACCCTGGACCCTCCTTGGGGCATCCTTCTCGCCTCTCTGCACGAGAAATGAGCCCCCGTTGAGGCTGCGCAGCCGAGCTGAGCCTTTATTGCGTTAAGGGCAATGCTACCCCTGACTGGCCACATGCCCCATTCTCCTGGCACAGCCTGGCCCTCACCTATTTACCAGGGCTTTTTTAGAGCAGGCAGAGGTGGGCAAGGCAGAGAACAGTGTCATTTCCAAGACAGCCGAAGATGCACCCTTGCCACTGAGCAGGATGCCTAGAGTAAGGTGGTGGCTAATGAAATAAATAGTGTGTGTTTTGAGCTTGGAGTACTCTGGGAAAGCTCTGAGATCATCCCACTGTGCCAGCCTGTGCATAGGAGCTTTCTAGACAGAGGCTATTTAAACCAAACATCATTACAGGTAATGTGCAGCAGATGGCTTGAACCAGGATGTCATATGGCTTTCCTAGACCACATGCCCACCTAAATGGGTTTTCAAGAAGCCACATGTGTTTCTTGGCATGTAAAATCTAAATATTTTTGTAGAATAATTTCCAGACTGTGAGTCTGAGAGATGTTTGCCTGCTAGATTATTGAAAGCTAGTGTTCTGCTGCGGTTTTGTCATCTTTCACCTAAAAAGAATTAGAGGAATGCAAAGTACTTTTGAGTTTCAGAAAGGTTTTATAGCTCTTCTCAGCCATCCCCAACCTCTGTCTTGCTAAAGTTAGACCACCTGGATGATGCAGAAGACTGTTGAGCTTGTCAGTTCAGTTTGTACTAAACTGACGTAGCCTGGAAGGGGGTGCTTTCCTCACCTGGATGCCTTTCAAAGTGGTGCTGAATGGCATTTGCTTTGGCTGATGGGACAGGCTTGGTGAGTGCTTTCGGTATCCTCATTTTAATTTTTCTGCTTTGCTGCTGTCAGATGGAGAAGCGATGTTTGCAGAAATCAGGAAAAAGGGACGTTATGTTTCCTTGCTGGATAAACTTCATCATCAACACCAACAACCATGAAAGTGCAGGAGAAGCAGCAGTTTGGGGATGAAGCTGTCAAAAAGCAGAAGCTCGGAGAGGCAGTTGCCTGTATGGAGAAAAATGCCTTGAGCATTTGTATTTCTATCTTAATACTGGTGCTTCTGGAGCATCTCAGAGTCGGTGCTGAGGGCCAGCCATTGTGGGGTGCAGGGTTTTGAAAGGCATGTATAGGCCCCAGGGTAATAAAGCGGGTGAGCTGGTGGTCTCAATCATCGATCAGCCGATCCATAGAAACTGAATGGGAAATAGCCTTTCCCTCAGCCAGTCTCACTAGCCAAATGTCTCAGCACGCCTTATGTTTCCATCAGACATAATGAGAAACTTACCTGCCTGCCAGCCCATCCACGGGAAGTGGGCAGGGCAGTTTAGCAAGGCTAGTGCTAAAAAATGAATAGAGTTGTGTTAATATGAAAAGGGAACTGTCGTAACCCTATTCACTGCACACTGAAGAAGCTATCTGGTCTAGTGCTTGTACTTACACCTAGTTTTTAAGCTGTGATAGGTACAGAGGCCTTTTTCTAGGCCAGTGGAGTCATGCATTAGGCTCTCTGCCTTCTGCCAAAGCTGTGGCTGATGCTCTGTCACGATAGGGTGGAGATGGGGCCATTTGCAGTTTTCAAAATTAGTTGTTTAGTTGGACTAAACTTCTTCCTAAAGGGGTTGGAATTGCACTATTTAAAAAGGAGTCACTGCATACTAATTACAGGTTAATTGCTGGAGTCACAGCGAGGCCAAATTGCTGCTTTTGTTTCTGAGAGATGGGCCCTGCAGACCTGTGACCCATGTGGAATGTACCCGCTTGCTGGCAAGAGGGAGGGAGATGGGACTCAGGACAGATCAGTCATGGTCCATGGGCTACAGGGTGTGTGGGCAAGGTGGCTGACGGGAGGCAATTTGTTGTCGAGCAACATAAATTCACCACGCAGGGAGAATGTGAAGGTTTAAAGCCCCTGCGCCATTGCACAGCAGATGTTGCTGTTCAGTCGTGTCGATGCTGCAGCATGCCAGGTGTGTACACACCATTTTAGATACATGTTCCCCAGCTTTGGCTGTAGCAATGCAGCAGCAACTGGATGAAGTGGTAATGGTGAGAAACTTCTCGCTTGCTCTGCTTGGCATTTTGGCTGAATCACTTGTGTTTGAGTGCTTAACCTTCTGTACTGGAAGAATATCTAGAGCTACTTTCTTAAAGGAGACAGGGTCATATACGTAAGTAGTCAATGTTAAAGCAGGCTGTCACTGAACTTCATTTAAGTCATGGCATTAAAGATGTACCTAGCCTTGCTTTTGAGGGTAGTTATCTGAAAAAGTCACCTGGACTTCCAATTCACCCGTCCAGGTGACTTTATACCTATCCTGGGTAGATCCTATCCTTTAAAACCAAAGAAAACAGCTGTTCAAAAATGGAGATTAGATGTGTTGAGCATTTCAGACCGTTTATTCTTAGTGATGGTTTTTTAAGACTTCCTATTGCCTTGGTATCTGTTAATAAGCAACCAGGTTTCTTCTTCCAAACTGCACTATTTTTCATTTGTGGTCACGATTTTAGCACTGAGACTTTTATTAGATATAAACCAGAGCTTTGGTTATGAGGCTGATGTAGGCAGAACCTAGAGATGAATTCCTGGGGGATGGTGGTAGGAGAGGCATGTAAGACAGTATCATCATACTTGACTTGTCCATCACTGCAGGTAGGCGTAGTAACCAAGAGAGTAATCTACAAGTACGTTTTGCAGAGAATGAAAGCCTGCAGGAAACTGCGGTGATATTATTCAGAAAGCTCAAAGGACAGGGATGAGGTTTCTGTAGATACTGTGAGAGCATCTAACCGTTTTGGGACTTTGTGTAGAGTTTATTTTTGTCTCCTTGTGCAGAGGTAGTTAACAAATCATGTCCCTGCACATGTGCACTTCAGCCAAAATTTAGTTAAGCAAATGACAAATAGTAAGAACTTTCAAGGGAGGGGGAGAAACTTAGGAAGGATATCAACCCTAACTCTTTTTCTGGAGGTTGTTTTCTGTGTCTTGCTCTGGGTATTGATAATGCTTCAGAACCCGCCTTGCCTGCATCCTCTACAGCACCTGCCCTAGGGCTTTCCTGCCTCTCCGTGCTATGAAGACAAAATCCACCGACGAGGGCAAGAAAAAGATGGGCCTGAGGTGCCTGTGGCCATCTCACTGAGGTCTTGTCCTTTTTTTGGTGCCCTGGCTTAGGTTCTCTGTATTTCCCATCCTGCCTCTTCTAGTTTTTCTTCCTCCATAGTTTAACTCCTGTTTCCAGAAGAGGTCAGCAGCTGAATGACCTGCAATCATGCTTGCAGCTGCTTCAGACATTAAAATCACGAATGTCACTTTCACCATGGAAGAAAATTTCCACATTTTGTTTCTTATAGGAGAGCCTTGTGGGTTTCTGCTTGAGCCAGAAGAAACTCTCAGTACTCACGCTGTAATCAGCAAAGGCACACGAAGGGTTTGACACAACCTGAGATCTTGCCGGTTCTTTAGGATCCAAGTCCAGCCAGACACAGATGGAAGCACAGGCTTGGGTAACAGTCAGGCCATAGAAATGGGGATAGGATACCTCTGTTCCTAAGTATCCAGGCTGCTTCAGAGAACAAGTTTCTGATTCCACTGGAGGAGGTGTTTGCGTGTGTCCAACCAGGACACCCTGACAGATTGTTTTCTTGGAAACTGGTGAATGACACACAAACTGTTTATTTTGCCTTTTCATTACTGGTTTAGTTAAAGAAAACCCTAAGCTTCTTGAAAGCTTTGCCTCACTATTCTTTCTTTTGTTTTTTTAATAGTCACGGAAACAAAGAGGTATTTTCCTGCTGGGGCATCCAGCTGGCAGTGGATTGGTTTCGAGAGAGGGGGCACACGTACATCAAGGTTTTTGTCCCACTCTGGAGGAAGGAGCCCCCTCGACAAGACAGTCCCATTGCGGGTAGGTCACTGTCCTGGGCATAATTTGACAACCATGAGGTGCAGTTTGGAGGTGGGTGTGTGTGAAGATCCAGTACAGTTTTGCTTCGTAAAGACAAGCACAGTGCAAGCTGCGTATCAGGTTTCCACCACTTAAATTAGTCGTTATTTTATTGCCCCGTGCTTCTGGCTAGCAGATAAAACTGCTTACAAGGCTTTGTTATGCTGCTTTGAGCCTTCTGCTTTACAAGCACAAGTTGCTTCCAGCTGAGTTACAGAAGAAGTTTGTCAGCTCACGAGTCTGCAGAGTTTTTAAGGCCAGCCAGGAGACAAGGTTGTTGCATGCATTATCCAAAGGCAGCAGTATCCAAAACGTTCACTACTGCATGGCTGTTACCTGTTAGCCTGTTCCCCCAGTAGAGGAGCTACATGGGTTCCTCTTCCAGGAGAAGGAAGTGCATCAGCTGAAGTCCATGGCAGGTGGTGAGATTCAGTTTGTATGAAAATAGATCTGCTAGATTTGTGCTGGCAACTTGGTATCTGCAGATGAGGTGGCTGGGGATCTGCCTTTCTGCACGCAGGGAATGGCAAGGAGTCAGAGTGTCCTCAACAGCAGCAAAAGAAGTTTGTTTATTTATTTTTCCAGACACATTTTATCTCCAAGTAAAGCTTATATCAGGATGGTTATGAGCCTTCTAGCATCTAGCAGAGTAAAAAGGGCACCAGAGGGTGTCACTGTAGAATTCAAGCCATCCTGTTGCAGATAAGAAAGACCTAAAAATCACAAAAGGGTGTCTCAGATCTTACAAGTAGATGCTTTTGTAAAGACCTAATTTTCAAGTTGCCAAATAACCACCAGGTATCCCTGCATCTGAAAATCACACCAGTGTAAATTGCCTAAAGTGCTGAACCAGTAGGTTTCTATCACATGATTGAGACCTGGTCATTATTAATCAATTAATTTACCTTCCCCCCCCCCTCTTTTATTCTGCCAACGACCCCACTAGATCAGCACATCCTTGAAGAGCTTGAAAAGCAATCAATCCTTGTGTACACCCCATCCCGGAAGGTGAAAGGCAAGAGGGTCGTTTGCTATGACGATCGCTATATAGTGAAAGTTGCTTATGAGAAAGATGGAATTATTGTTTCCAATGACCATTACCGGGATCTCCAGAATGAAAACCCAGAGTGGAAATGGTTTATCGAGCAGCGACTACTAATGTACTCTTTTGTCAGTAACAGGTAAGAGACAGTTGTTGTTAATCTTGAATTCAAACGTTATGGGCCAAGTCAGCTACGATATCAATGCAGCTCCCACCAGCAGCAGGGTACGTGAGTCTTTTTCTCACGTAAAATTCCTTTACTTTATTAGGAAAGTAAATTCCTTTACAGCAACTTTTCTTCTCATTTCTTTAGTTCCTGCTCCCTCAGTTTTGGTCATAACCCTTCCCTGCCACTCTTCAATGAACTTCTCTATTTGAATGGCAGCATTAATGACCAGCTTTGCTTCTTTTCAATCCAAACTGGGATGTTGAACCAAGGCTTGGCATCTTTTAATTTCTATTTCCTGTAAGAAACAGAATGAAATCCATGAGAGGTGGCTGGCTATCTGGCAGTATTTTTAATTCCCCTACAAGGCAGAACAGCACTTTTCCCTACGTTTTTGTAATGATGACTTTCGAGAAGAGAGACGAGGAACTGGTCTCTCTGCCCTTCACCACCCCCCCGGGGAAGAGTTTCATTAAGGCCCTTGTGCCATGCCTGCGAGGCTGAGCTGTATGCTCCTCGGTTGGCACACACCAACTTTGTCTGAGTTTCCTCGTAGCAGAGGCGTCATCAGCCATCAGTCTGGCTGGGAAAATGCACCCAGACACATCCACTACGCGCGGACGAGCGCAAGCAGGGAAGCTGCCTTACGCAGGGCCGCGCTCTGTGGGTCCTGGCAATCCTGCCACCAAAATCGGATGGGAGCGCTTGCCACTGGGTTTCAGTTCCCCTGTGATGTTGTTCACAGAAATGAAGCTTCTGAACATCAGCATACTGTATTTCTCAAAGCTCTGGTCCATTACAGAATCAGAGAATCATTTAGGATGGAAAAGACCTTTAAGATCATTGAGTCCAACCATTAACCTGGCACTGCCAAGTCCACCACTAAACCATGTCCCTAAGTGCCACATCTGCACGTCTTTTAAGTACTTCCAGGGATGGTGACCCAGCACCTCCCTGGGCAGCCTGTTCCAGTGCTTGACAACCCTGTCAGTGGAGAATCTTCTCTTAATAGCTAATCTAAAGCTTCCCTGGCACAGCTTGTGGCCATCTCCTCTTGTTCCATCGCTTGTTGCCTGGGAAAAGAGACTGACACCCACCTTACCACCAGGTTTCTTCCCTAGTTACTAATGGGTTGCAAATATTTATGTGATATTTTCCTTCCTATTTTGTAGGGATTGCCACACCTTTTCAGGACCCTTCCCTCAGAAAGACTACCTCTTACTGTGAAGCCTGTTTGAATAGTTTCAGCAGAACCTTCTGGCACACCTTTGGGAACCTCTCTAAAACCACAGCTTGATGTTGGAGGTTTCAGTCCCGTTATGCAGATAACCAAATTCCCCAAGTGCCTCCCTCCCCCTCCTGCCTGCAACTCCCTTCATTCAGCAGAGAGCTGTTCCAGGGGTGGGTGCGGTGCAGATTCATTTGTAAACAAGTCCAGAGAAGCTAATAGTTTTCTTCCTGAAGCATTACATTCAGGTACTGGCACAGAGTAATAAAGAGTTTTACATGAGCGTTTTGAAGGCCTCATAGCCGGAAGCCTTTACTGAATCCTTGAAAAAGGCTGGACTTGTTTATTGCGCCATGTCACCATCAGCTGTAGCTCTGAATTAACTGCTGGCTTTGTAATCCTTGTTCTCCTACAAGTACTTGGTAAGGGAAAAGTGAGTTTGCTGTGGGAGGGAGCTGACGGTGAGGATCCCAGCGCTGGGACCACAGAAGAGTTTGCTGCTGCTGCTGCTTCAGAGGAAAAGGAAGCGATGGTGCCGGGGCTGGGCTGCTGGCCGGCTGGAGCTGGGCCAGGCTGCTCCCGTGCCTTCCCAGGTGTTTCATGGTATTGGGAAAAAGCACTGCTGGCTCGGCAGGCAGGAGGCTGCGTGTCTAGTAACACAGCCTGAGACCTGAAGGCCAGGCCACACCAGGATGGCAAGGATTTTCTGCCGTGACCTCACGCCACAAGCTGTGATGGCACTTCAGCTCCAAAAGCTCGCGGTATGTTTGTTACCCTGGTGGCTCTTTCCTTTTTCAGGTTTATGCCTCCTGATGATCCATTAGGCCGGCACGGACCCACTCTTAACAACTTCCTCAGCAAAAAGCCAGTGCTTCCTGAACCAAAATGGCAGCCTTGCCCCTATGGTGGGTTTCTTCCTGTGCTGTGAACTGCCCCCCCTCTTCCTCCTGCCCTTGCTTCCCAGCGGCGCTTTCCTTCAGCTAAGGGCAAACGCTGTTGCCACCTGCTGGCCTGCTTGA
>JAVJGJ010000059.1:45002900-45039297 GCA_035590215.1 Microhierax caerulescens | reverse complement strand
ACGCTGTTGCCACGTGCTGGCCTGCTTCATGTGGTAGGGACTTGAGACAGGGCTGCACAAACGTGTGATGCTTCTTCCCCTCTCCTGCTCAAGTGGCTTCAGCCCCAGCAAAGGCACCGGCTCTTTCTGGTTCCTCCATCCTTACTTGCACGCAGCACCCGAACAGTGCACGATGGCTGTGCTGACCCCAGCCTGCACATGCCTGTCACTTTGCAGAGTGGAATTGTGGTGTAGTGCTTGGGATGGCCATCCAAACGCTTCCCCTCTCTCCCCTCCCAACAGCTTTCCAGTGATGTGCAGGTCTCTCAGAGGTAGATCCCTATACCTTTTTTTTTAAAGCCACCCTTTGCAGCAGCAGGTCTCCCAGCCCACTGAGTGCAGCAACCGGAACATGTAAGAATTTCAGACAGTTCCAAAATAGCAGAAACTTGCTTTCACTGCAGCTTCACCCTGCTATTTTAGGTCAGCCGTATTTAAATCTGGGGTCAAAAGTACTGAATTGGAAAACAGCACTTCCCGTCTTGCTGTTTGTGCTTGCCTCGCCGCTGCAAAATGCACAGTGCTGGGGAGAAGTGATGTGTGTGTTAGCTGTGGGTGCTGGTGACAACCTCCTGTTTCATATTTGACTCTTTCAGGTAAAAAATGCACCTATGGCAATAAATGCAAATTTTACCACCCAGAGAGACCACAGCAAGTTCAGCTCTCAGTTGCTGATGAGCTCAGGGCCAAAATTAAGGTCCCGCTAAGCCTGGGCAAAGAGGATGAGAAGCGTAACCATTCGCTGTACAGGACTGGTGCAGAGCCTGGGCCCTGCAGCACCTGCACAGAAATGCTGCAGGAAGCCAGTGGCTGCACAGGGGCTTCCCACTACCCAGCGTGGTGCTGGGGGAGCCGTCCTGAGCAGCCATCCGGTGCCTGGGCTGGTGGTCCCAGTTCTGACCTGGGGCCAGACCAGCAGATGCTACAGCCAGAGCCACTGCACGATCAGCCGCTCCTGGAGAAGATGTCAGCGTTATCCATCGGCGATGACACCTGCGGCTACACTTGGTCCATACATAACCCTCAGGACAGAGAGGTGACGGGCAGCCCTCATCGCTGCAGTGACCTCAGGCAAAACCTGTACTCGCTTCACCGTGCCTGTAGCTTGGACCACCCCTGCTTGCTGGGGTGCCCTTCGCAGCAAATGGGGCCTCCGCTGGCACGGGGTGGGATGCGCCCAGACCACAGCTGGCCTCAGGAGTGCTGCGGCATGCACAGCACGGGTCAGAGGAGCCGCTACATCCCTGGCGGTGCTCAGCACCAACAGGCCCTGGAGACTCAGCACCGTGTTTTGCCACAGCCTTCAGCTCTTCCTGCTGACCCACCTCACTTCTATGGTGAGCACCAGCTGCAGCAGCAGCGCCGTTTCCCCAGCCAGCCCCCACCACAGCCCTTTCTGTTAGACTCCAGCGATGGACTGGGTTTCTTCCAGAAAGCCCAGGCTTACAGTGACTACTGCCCCCCGCCAGCTGCAAGGCCACTCTCTGCCCAGGAAGCAAACATACACAGGGAGCTGTGCTCCCTTTTTTCTTATCAGGAGGTGAACCGCATTATGGCTTTGTACCCTGATATCAAGGATATTGCTAGCTTGACTTTACTGATTCAAAGACACAGAAACCTGTGAAGCCTCCAGCTCAAACCTTTCCCAGCAAGCACAAGTCCTGGGGCAAAAAGGTGCTACTCTGAAGCTTAACTAAGTGTTATTGAAGGGTTTTATGACAAAGGTTATAGCTGTTCCAGGAGCACAAGTCTAAGCATCAACCAGCTATGTCACCTGGGGCATCAAGTCAAGGCACAGGCTGTCATTCACTGCAGCGGGATCTCATTCACCTCGCCTGGAAGTGAATGGAATGGGGAGGCTCATGGTAACCGAGCTGCCAGCACTTGAGCCTCACTGGTGTCTGGGTTCAGGGTGGCGGAGATCTTCAGCAATGCCTTGAAACACTAGACGTTTTTCAAGTCCTAACCTGTTGTTCAATGACCATAAAAGAGCCATGCCCCACGGTTCCCAGTTAAGGACCCCCGTGCCATGACCACATGCTCAGCTAGCATAAAAAGTAATTTGGCTTTTTTCTCCTAGCACAGGGCTGCGCTCTCTGTGAGAGGACCCAGTCCTGTATCACTGAGCTTTCAAAGATGTGTCTCGTGTTTATAAACCAATGCTACGAACACATACTCTTTAGCAGAGGTGGTGCAGGTACACCAGAGCACCTGATGGTATATATTTTATTTATATATATACACACACACCTATAGGTACATTTCTCAGGGATCATGGACAATGTAAGTCAAATCACAGAAGTAATTTTCAGTGTAAGTCCTGATGTGGACTGAGGGCTCAGACTTTTTACTTCATAAAAGAAGAAACACAGATCACGACAAGGGGGAAAACAAACCCAAACCAAAAGCTTTAAAGTGTTTCTGTTGTGTCAAAGAAAAGAATTGTTAACTTAACCCTTAATTACCAAATGTGGGCCCATGATGCAATTATACAGCTGCTTTATGATTACAAACATTTAAACTGTGTTCTGTTGGGACATGTTTGATTTTCAGTAAGCTGTAAAGCAGCTAATCTCTGCGTTATTCCACGGAATTCAAATAAGGTTGATCCTGAACGTTTTTGGCATTATACCGAAGTTTAAGTATGTCAGTATGACATGTTTTAAATATGCTTTAACCTATTCTAGAATGGTCATCCAGAACACTTTGTTCTGAATAATGTACATTTTTTTATTTCGCCTTTTTTTTTTTCTTTTTCTGTTCTCCTTGGCACAGATGCCTTGTCAAGTCCAAAATTGAGGCAGGATTTACAAGCTCTCTGACCCTGCAGTATCTCTGTTAGGTTCTTCTCTGAAGTGCAATTAGTGATGTTTGTCCCAGGCAGGATTTAACCACAGCCCTCACCAACAAGTCTGAATTATCTTGCTTTTGAAGAAGTGACTAAGGAATAGTAATTTACCTCTAGTGACATTATCACATGATGATTTTTTTTAAAAAGTGGTGATAGTTTGATCTTTCCTTTGGAAACCACCAGCAGCTTTAAGCTTTACTTTGGTAAAGGGTTGGGTTTTTTTTTCTTTTTTTTTTTCTTTTTTTTTTTTGTGGTGGTGGTTAAAGAATCTTCAGGAAATAAGTATACTGTGTCAGTTCAGTCTCTTACGGCCATGTGGTTGGCTCCCAGAAATTCTAATTTGGAGTTTGGAGGTATGATTTTTCTTCACAGAACAGGACAGCTTCTTCCATATGCCATGAATTTTCCACTAATTATAGTCATAATCCAGCTGGATCACCAGAATGGCTTATAAAGTTAGCCACTGCACATTACATAAAGATTAGAAATGACATTAAAACAAAACTATAGAATAAATGCCCTGTGAAATGCTTTGGAAAGTATTTGAGTTCTACAGCCGTCATTAACTGCACTGAAATATGCCACGCACCACACATCACACCGAAGCAACCGGAGACATTTCACAGATTAAAGGCCTATATCGTGCCTGCGCGGGGCCAGGCTCACGGCTTGCCCAACAGCCTGCACCAGAGCTTTTCCAGCCTCTCCGAGCACATATACACCCTCACAGGGGAACTGTGATACAAAGTGGAAAAATACCTTCCACCTACTCAAACAGAACAAGTCCCGAACGACAGCGTTCAGAACATATACATACAGCAATGGTACAGGATATAACTGTACATGTCAGCATTTTTTTTTTTTTAATGCCTGGAATGTAAGTTACATATTTCAGTACGGAAAGCATTTAAAATCTATAGGAAAATTGGCACACTGCCTTTCTATAGTGCCTTTGGCTTGCTGAGGACCTGCACATAAGCTTTTCTCCTTTTCCTTTGAGGATGCACAGGAATTTGGTGGTTGTTCAAACCCCTCTTTTGATATTTAATAACCTATTTTTCTTTCATTTCTGTCTTATTTACTGGGGAATCTTTCAACGGAATACATAGAATGTGCATTCTGCTGAGAAAGTGTCTGAGAAAATAAATCAGGCTTTGGCACGAAACAAAACTTGATTTCTCTTGGCTCTTCTGCTCACCAGAGGGTTTTTTCTCATGGAGCTTTTGTTTGAAGGGCAGCTCAGCAGCAGTGCTGTGTCACTGCCTGCTGGAGAGGAACTCTGCTGCTGGCCAGGAGCCCACAGAAAGCACAGACTGTTTCGATATTTCGCCACAGCACAAGCATCTGCATGCAGAGCCTTCTGTGCTTTCCCGGACAGGAGGATTTCTTTCTGGCTTTGTCAGCCCCCGAGGTAAGGGAAGGGGCTGCTAACAGAGAGGAGGAGGCGGCTTTTGCACTGACAGGGTAGGAGGCTGTTGCTGTTTGGTATCTCTGCTGAGATGCATTTGAGTCCAGCACTCACTGCCAAGTTGAAAATGAATCTATAAATCCCAACAGGCTTGGAAAGCCCTTGAGGTTCTTTGCTTTTTGGTTGTCAAGACTCTTTTAGAAGGAACTGGAAGCAGTGGGAGCAATCCTCCAGGAGACAGGCTGCTTTCCTAAGGGAGAGTTACAGAGTTGCCAAGTTCATTTTAAGATTAAAAAAAAAAAAAAAAAAAAGTAGTCATAGAAGAGAATCATCTTCTCTTTTGTACTCTTGCCCTTTCCCAAAAAGTTAGGAAGCCACAGATGCCCTCCTTTGTGAGGGGCTAGGGAAACTAGATACAAATACTTCACTGAAACGTCTCGGCTGGAAGCCAGACCTGCAACATCTCCTCAGCTTAAAAAGGGGGAAAGCGAGTGGCCCTCACAGCCACTGCAGTCCTGGGCCGCTCACAGCACCCCCCACCCACCACTTCTTAAACAGAGATATTTCTACTTCACAGAACGCCGACGACAAGTCTACTGATTAGGTGAGCTCAGACACCATAAAAATCAATGCCACAGAACGGTCTATGGTATTGATACCGAGCACAATTATTACCCAATACTTGTATTTGCCACTTATTCTGCCCTGTGTTGCTAGTATTTTAAATTCACTTCCCGTAAGAGCTCCAGCATGTATAAGCAAATATTTGAACTAATCACGGAGGACTGAACAGAACAAGACAGGTTTCACAGCTTATCTCCTCCCTCACAGTGTTCCTCACAAGGGAAGAACAAGCAAGCCTTGTAGCTCACTGCGTGACAGACCACCCCTGCAAGTCAAAAACCATCCCAGCCCTCTGGTAAAAGCTTTTAAGGCTTCTAGTTGGACACAGGCACATCACATCCATCTCCCTCATACAACAATTCAGATATTACCTTTCGCCTTTTGCGTGGGCTGGAACATCTCAGTTTTACTCCCAGCCGTAACTCATTCCCTCTACCACCTCTGCCTCAGGGTATGTCTGCTCTGCATTCCTCACCTGTGTTACTGGACTGCTGTAGTGTTTACCTCCTACCTGCTGGTGGGACTGGGATGCTTTGAACTCTTGAGAAGAACAGTTTAATATTACAGCACCGTTTGTCTAGCATTACTAAGAAAACGCTACATCTTGCAGTTGATACAGAAGGGATTTTTATAGCATTGTAGCCACATCCCTTCTCCGCCCCAAGCTGGGCTCGCTGCCTTCAAGTCTTGCAGCGGGCTCAGAGGAACTCCTCAGCAAGATGCACCGCTGTGCTGAATTGGCAAATGCGAAATGGACATAGAAATGGACACAGCGATCTGTGGGGACAGCACATGTAAGGCAGCGAGCCAGAAAATTAGGACAGCGCAGGCAGGGCTATCAGGCCTTTGAACGTGGCAAGGAAATCAGACGATGTGCCTCTGCCAATGAATAGTGGCATCAGAATTGCTCACCATAACGGCACCGCCAGCTCCTTCTCTTTGGCTTTCCCTTGTGTCACACAATCTCCTCTGCTTCCCTAATTTTTTACACAATTTTTGTTCTCCCGTTCTCGCTGGGTTCAGGATTTCCATCGCAGTCTTTATGGAGTAGGTCACAGGTTACAAAATGCTTCCCTGTCCCAACCCCTCTCCTTCCACCTCCACAAAACCACAAGCCCCCATCTGCTGCCACCCCAAGCTCTTGTTTCACGCTCCCTTTGCTTCTGTGCTCCCTCCCCGCCCCGGGCGCTCACCGGCTCCCTTGCTGTGCCATGTACCCCTCCTGCTCAAGCCCAGATAGTAACCTCTCTCCCTTTGCCCCTGCCCTCCAGCTGATGCATTTTTTCGGAGTTCTTTTTTTTGTCGTTGTCGCCCCCCCCCCCCGTGTCCCCCCCCTTTTTTTTTTTTTCTTTTAATATTGTTTGGTTTTGGTTTTTGTTGTTAAAACCATGACATAGATACCTTTAGCCTGGCAGAGACCTGATACGCTCAGGTTGTTTTCCCATTGCACCTAAAAGTGGTCTTCCTAGCAAAAGCAATTTGGGAAAGGAAACAAGAGGCAAAGTTATATTCACAGGCACTGGTGCTGCCTGGGCACAGCTTTCCCTTCTCTGAGGACCAAACACAACACTAGCAGAAACTCAGCCACCATCCGCTCTTAACGACCTGATATCCTACTGTAAAAGCAACATTCATCCTTCACCTACCATCACCCAGACCGTACACCTGAGGGGGTTCCTCATGCTACTGTTTTCATACAGAAGACAAATGTGCATGAGGACACCGAATGGCAGCACAAAAACATAAACTCGAAGCAGACAGCAAAACGTGGATGGCATAAAAAAACCCAGTCAAACTGGGTAAGCGGAAATACAATTTCTCAAGGAAAACCCAAAAAGGTATCAAATAAAATTAAGGAAGCATAGAGCTAGTAGAAGCAAGTATTGCATGCTACATATGGTACGATAAACCTCAGAAAGGTACTGCTGTGCAAGGTCAGATGGAAAAGGATGGCTGCCATCCACCTGCACGCTTGCAACACTGAGCAAAGTGAAGTCCAGCTCTCCCGTGACTCTCAGCTTGCTGAATACCCGTAACTTACTATCTGCAGAGACCCCAAACAACTGAGAAAACTGCTAAATAAGCAGCAGTATCAACTATAGTAACCGAATGAACTGCAACGCTAAACACAAAGACATCATTCACTGTCTGGTGATTTGGTTTCCAGATCAGACTTAGTTTTACTACAGGAATAACGTTCTCCTCGTATCATCAGCAGAATAGATGCAGAGAGATGAGAACCGTCTCACAGGACTAAAAAGCAACCAGTGCTTGCAGAGGGTGGGGTGAGGGGTAGCAGGAGAAGCGCAGGGGAATGTGATGGCTTTTACCACTTGAAATGGCACATGGCAAATTGTACTTCATAACTAAACCCCACGTTCTGCAGCTCCAGGGAAACCAAAAGCATAAATGCCATGAGAGCCTGGCCAAGGCTGCAGTCCATCCAACCACCGCTTCAAAAGCGGTGCTAAAGTCATTTTTAGCAAGGAAGCAGATTTGAGTATGATTTATTATTGCTAAAAAGCACATGGCCGTCGGCAGACAATTATAAACGTTACTCAAAGGTATTATTGGAATGAGAAATACCAAATTCTCCCCACAGGAGGTCCTGTTAGGAAGGAACTGAAGGGAATACAGAAGCTTGTAAAAATGTTATTTCCAGCAGGGAAACATTCTCAGAGAAGAACTTCAGCATCCCAATATCCTTTCATTCATAACATTATATATGATGTGTGGTGGATGCAGAGCCCTGGCTTCACTTAAAGAAGATCTTCAAACCCTTAGAGCATCTTTCTTTGATTACATAGGTCCTATTTAAACTTTACAGAAGTGGGGTTGCAGGGAGCGGGAGGGGAGAAGCAGGAAGTGAGTGTCAGTTTAAGCTGAAGTCAAAATAACAATATTATGAAAAAGGGGACAGAGAATCCAAGTTCTGGATAAGTAGAAAAAATACTCTCTAGTGGTTATTTCTGATCACCTTTGACGATAGCGATATGCACCAGGGATTAATATTTGGGAGACGCTGGTCTAGGTCAGCCTCTACGCTTTGATAGCCTGATGTTTGTATTCGTCCAGGGGAGCTTAAGTAGAGCTGTTGAAAGAAAAAGCATAAACAGCCGAGGGGAACGCCGCCAGCAAACGCCAACCCCCGCCACCTGTAAGACGGACACCGACAGCCTGTTTTTCAAAAAAAACCACCAACGGCCACGTCCACCACAAGGTGTCAATGTGGTAGCACTAGAATCAGGGTTGGCTGCTCCAGGGCTGGCTGCGCCACCCCCAGCCCCATCCACCGGAGTGAAGCCCCCCGGAAGGGGCTGCCCGCACCCTCCCTCGGGGGGCAGCGCCCCGGGGGGGGACGGGGGGGCAGCACCGTGCGTTGGCCTCGCCAGGGCAGCCGCGCCAGGGAGGCTCCTGCAGGCTGGCAGAGGTGCATGTGCCGGCCGGGCAGGCTCCCCGCTTTCTGCCGCGGAGCCGAGACACCCCATGGCGGGGCCGCGGCACAGCCCCCCGACCCCTGCGGTCCCCCGTTCCCGCAGCCCTGCGAGCGCCCACCGCGGCTTGGATGCTCCTAGAAGCCACGGCGCTGCGGCACACCGGGGGGCTGAGCCAAGCAGCAGGACCGCTGAAACGACAGGGCAAAAAAAAAAGGGGAAATTTCCCGCAATCCACCCTTTATTCCATCTTTTTATTCCCCCTTCACCTGCGGCTCGGGCCACGGCTGCCCTGGCGCCGGTGCTCGGGATTTACCTTGGCCGGGGCCCAGGCGCCGCTGCCAGGCTTCCCGTGGGGGCAGGGCCCGGGAAGGCACTCGGGGTGAAGTTTAGAGTTCCAGGTTGGCACATTCTTAGCGCAAGCCAAAAATAAGTGTGAATGGGGATCAATTTTATGAATTTGCTGAGCTGCCAATTATATTTTAAAGCTGAAATCTGAACCTTGGTTTGCCAATTGGATAAGTATCCCAGCCAACCCCTAGACAGAAATTAATTGGAAAAACGCTTTCTCTTGGAGCCCAGAGAGCATTGTCTTACAAACGTTATCTCGAAAGTCTTTCCAGGTGTACTTTGGACGTTATTGGTCAATCTGAGCGCAGGGGATTTTAACTAATTAAGATTATTATCTTGTATATGTGTCAATCAAGAGTTAGGGAGATACACAGCAAGTATTCCAGGCATCCAATTGTAAGGCAGCATGAGGAAGGAGGTAGGGGGAGGGGAGCATAAATAAAAAAAGCTTCTTCCACAGTAATTCAAGATGCCAGGCTCCTATTGCATTCCTTTGACACCTTCTTTCCGTGCATTTCTGGGGAGCAGGGCAGCACCGCTGTACAGCCGCCCGAGGGCAGGGAGCTGGGCATCTCCATAACGCAGCGCAGTGCTCCACCAGCCAGGCGGAGGCTGGGTGTGCAACACAGCGCGGACAGGCTTGAGCTCCGGCTACTGCAGCCTTGTTTCTAACCTCCTTGCCAGAGGCACAGGTAACCCCGCTCGGGTCCAGCTATCACATCACTGGTGCAGCAGCAACCCTGGCTTGAAGGCAAGACTCCGTGAGCCTCCTGATGGAGCCCGGATTTGCCCACGGGCCAGCAGGTGGTTCCCAATGCTGTACCATCCACACTTCATTTATTCAGGCCTGCTTTAAATACTGCATCTGTGGTGCTCAGTTCTTGGATTTCTGGGCTCAAAATGTAGTCTTCTTCATATTTTGGACAATGCAGCTTGTCCCATTTTGAGGCAGAATTGCATCATAGCCATTAGCAGTAATATTACAGAAGTTACATATGCTTTCTAGACTCTGCTGTTAAGTACAGGAATCTGTACAAACAAGACATCCCCCTCCTTCTTGCACAACTTCCAAAGCAAATCTTCCTGATGATGCAGATGAGGTTAAGATGTATGTATGTTACATCACACTGATACAGAGCTGGGACTTGGAAGGACCCACAACCCAGGCTGCACACAGGGTTTTGCTGGAACATCCCCAGGAGTGCTGCTGTGGCCCTGCCTGGATATGCTGCTCTTCAGTACATGGCATCCGAGGTGCAGGGTAGTTAGCACTGGAAGCTGTACACAGCCGAAAGCAAACCTTCCCCCAGGCTGGCCTTGACATGTTTCAGAACAAAGCAGGAGACACTGGCTCCTCTCCTGCCTGCTCAGGGACCAGACAGCTCTATACGGGCTTAGGAGTACCGGAAAACGTTGCCAGCTCAGGGCTGACTCAGCAGCCCATATGCAGCGTATCAAGCCCTGCACCATCAAACACACCAGCAGGAAAGTCAAGAGAATGAGAAAATACACTCTTTGGGAGCTACCCATACCATGGTGTAACTCCTCACAACACTACAGCCTGCTCCAGCCTGGAAAGGGCTAAAAAGGCAGGGAAAGCAAATTCCATCAACCCAGATATCAGAGGCTGATGAAAAAACATCTGAAAAAGGTCAGCGAGTGCACTGACTTATGTTACTGCTTGAGGACATGCAGAGAGAACCAACCGTGCCTGTGTCCTGACGGCTGGCAGGCACTCTCTCAACCTCCAGATAAAACATCCAGAAGCAGCCACCAAACTGCAGGTACAGAGTGCTTTTGTAGCCAAACACAATACAGCAGGGTTTCAGGGCGGAGGACACCACGGAAAGCAAGCTCTCAGATGGGAGCGAGGGCTGTTGCTTTAGAGGATCACGCAGCAGTTGCTAACAGATGATTAACAGCAGACAAAGCAAGGCTCTGAGCAATCCCGCTCATGCCACCTACCCCAGGCCCTTATCCACAACTTCTTCACTGCTGTGTTTGACTCACTGGTCTATTTTAAGTTTGGAGTTAAATGCTTTTTCTTTTTTAAAAAAATGAAAAGACAGACAAATAGCTTATGGCAGCAACAGCACGATCCAATTGCACTGTGAAACGAGCTGTGCCACCTTTCTGAGACCTGGCTAGAGTCATACAATTCGGATTCAGAAAAAAGTTAACCAATGCTCAATTACACCTTCCTTTCGGCCTCAGGAGCAAGAGCCTTTCCCCACCGTTCAGGAAATGGCAGCTCTGACCAAAGGATGGGGAATGCCAGATTAGCCATTCCCTGTCGCCCGTAGGGAGGGTGTGCTATTCCGATGCCACAACACAGGATTCATAGTTCGTTAATGGCTCCACAGAGAATGGGAGCATCGCCGAGCACCACCCTGTACACTAGTAATGAGGACACATGCAGCTGGGGGGGCGATGCAATCCATGCTACAAAGCGTACTAATGCATTTTGTCTTGAAGTCTCACGAGATAAATTTCACATATGAAATGAAAACCTTTAATGGGTTGAAATCACCACACGGCAGCCTACCACCTTCTGGGGCGGCACTAGAACCAGTAAAAGTGCTTTAAAAACCAAGAGAAAGGCATGGCTGCCATGGGGTGACGTGCTGATGTTTGAGTGAGACCTAGATGCTGATTTCAGGTCTTGAACTAACCCACTGCATGCAATCAAAAACCAACAAGTTCAATCCTGGTATTAGGATACAGGTATTGGTCCAGGAAAAGAATACAATGAAAAGATAGAAGAGTATCATATAAGTGAAAGAAAATGAAAACCAACATGAAGTGTGAGATCAGGAGATGGATGATACAATTTTCAACAAAACTTAGTAAGACATACTTTTGCATGTTACTTATCATCACTTCAAACATGGCTAGGCTCTCCAAGTGGGAAGGAGCTTCCCAAGCACAGCATCTCCTGGCACAACTATGCCTGACAGTTGTTTTGGGTGCAACTGTAAATCACATGAATAGCAAAGTATTTCTCCCCATCACCCAACTGTACTGCTGCTTCAGGAAGCACTGACAACTGGAACATAGCATGGCTGCCTTGAAAAATGGTAAAGTCTGTTTTTTTTGAGCAAAACTACTGGGAAGTTTGGAAGGTGGAACTTGATGGCTAGGGTCGTGGGGCTGGCAGAAAATCACTGCTGAGATCCACTGGGGCAGCAGCAGGGCCCATTACCAAAAGGAAAAGCTCCTTTTAGCTGGCTGTTCTGTTTCACATAGTCAGAGTCCCAGGGCCCAAAGAGAAGCTCGCAGGGACAGAACCCTGGCCAGGCAGCGCAGCACTTAGTTTCCTTAGGGGTTCAAAAAGCCTAAGCAATTTATGTATCGGGCTCAGCAGAAAAAAAAACACATTAGTAATCATTATTCAAGAAGAAAAGCTTTTGTCATGTCCTTCAGTTCAAAAAACACTAACATGGTATTTTCTTTCTCATGTACAGGGTAGCTGTGCCAAGGACAAGGAAGAGTTTCTGAAGCCAAGAGTTACAGTCTTTTCAATTCAAGTACAGCAGCAGCTTAGTTGCACTGGCATAGTATGAACCTGTAGCACACAGCCCCACTTCTTGAAAACCTTAATATTCAGGAGTGTGGACAGAAGGCATGAAAAGAGGTACACACCTCCAAATGCTTTCACAATGGCAGGGGAATTGCACAAGAAACAATGCAAAAGTAAGAAAGGTCATACTGCTGCTGTGGAACAGATAGAGAAGGACCTGAGCAACTTTCTCCAAACCACCAAACAAGTCTGTAACACAGTGCCAAACTGCATTCTGACTTCAAGTTGGATGCCTGATGACAGCATCCAAATCTTCTGACAGCAGTTTTCATCTGTAGACTTTGGCTACCAAAGTGATTCTTGCAGACAGAAAAGACACCTCGTCACTCTTCATAATTGTGTCAGGTATCTCTGTCAAAAGTCAGTATGTTCTTTCCTTAGGTCACATTTAAATTTGATTTCTGGCCTCAAAACACAAAGGGAAGGAAAAAGTGCATGAAAGAAAATTCCAGTTTTAATCCAGATTTTCACAGTAGCTACCAGAGTGCAACAAAGCATCAGAAATTTGGCTTGAGTGGTTGTTCAAGTCTCTAATTAGAGAGCTGAAAAAGGAAAGCTGAAAAGGCAGAGATGGAGATAGAGACAGAGATGAATGAAGGCACAGGGAATAGCAAAATCTTGGGTTCACATTCTCCACAACTGCTCAGAGCAGAGCTGCCATGTCACTAGAGCAGAGCATCTTTTAGAAAGCCAGCCAATGACACATTTTGCAGAGATTGCAGAGATAAGTGATCACTGTGGTGGTACTGACACCTGTGGCATCTTTACCATTTTTATTTAGTATCTTCTGTGATCCTTTGACTATTTCCTGGCCCCATTCTGCCCCATTAGCAGCACAAAACACTATTGCAACATAAAGACTGTGAGAAAACATGTTATCTTTAGGATGTCTTCACAGGTTATACACGAGAGGAAGCACACAAACCCTAAGGTGGTGTCGTAAATCTTCCAGCAGAAGGAAGTGCTGGACCTGCTGCTCCTTCAATTGCTGCACAAGATGGCTCTTACAGCTTTCCCCATTTGCCTTACCTGTCCTCTCTAACAGGCCCCTTTAGACAAAGTTTGTTTTGGCCAGATGCCTTTTGAGTGGCATTTCACTTTTCCACAACTGTCCACAGGCTCCCAGTCAGCTCCAGCCCCAAAGTAACCAGGTGAAAAGTACAATGCATCCAAGTACCTTCCGCATCTTTCTTCCCAACAGCAGCTCCCAGACTGGGTGACGGTAAGCTTCCATCCCAATACTCTTAAGACCCTAAGCAGGACATTACGGAAATCTGACTAACACAAAACAAAAACAAACAAAAGCAAAACTAAGAAGGTTTTGCATGAAATAAATCCATCCATCCAATTATGTTCTCCTCAGTATACAACACATGAAATGCCCAAAATTAAAAATAATAAACAAAAAAGGGCTGCCCAATTTACAGCTAACTATGAAGTACAGAGTTGCTACCATAAGCAGGGTTTGTAAATGAAGTAATTTTTTTTTTATATCAGCTGATGAGACATTCCATATATACAAACATTGCTTTGCTTATATTCTTACATCAACATAAAGCCACTATAAAGCTAATACTTCGTTTTAATTTTTTTGGCTGGTAATTTTCATAATCAAGTTTTCACTCCAAACAAACGCTCGTTCTTTTATTTGAAACACGTTTCCTGTCACATCAGAAGGGCTATCAATATTCACTAGCCTGTTTTGAATTCAGTTCCAGACTTACTCCCTTAATTACAATACACCACTTTTAAGAGCTTATTATTGTAGTATGATGGCAAAAAGCTAATCCAGACTTCCTGATGCATTGGCCTTCTTTTTCAGACTACAAAGCGTCTATTTTAGGGAACAAGTCTCCAACCTCCAAAACTGTAGAGGCAGAATAACCCGTTTTACCTGCAGGCGCCTCTCCTCCGTGGTGGGCGAGCAGCTGTGTACCAGCCAGACCAGGCGCTCTGGGAACTCGCTTCTCACTGTCCTTTTCTTAGGAGGACCGTATAAACCTTTCCTTGGAGACATGGCTGTCACACGAGCAGATACACAGCGGTGACACCTGCACATCTGTCATGTAACAGGAAATGGGTTTTGTGATGAACTGTCTTTGGGTACCTCCTACACAGACTGCACCTTCCCCTGCCCCTGAGGTGAGCCTGAGAAGTCAGCCATCCTTTCCTGTCAAAAGGCTTGTGAAGCGAATACTCCGATGTTGCTGTTCCTTAACCTTGCTGTTCTGCTGACCCTACTGAGCACTGTATTGTGCAAGTCTGCAAAGAAATCACGGGATATAACATTTGGTCATCGTGCCCAGGAACATAACGCATCCACCAACTCCAGCTGCCACAAAAACAAGCCTCAGGACTAGCTGCATGTGGTAAAAACTCATTTACTTGTACCAACAGACTCCTGAGGTACCACAGACCAAGCACATGATGAGTCTTCCTGGCCGGGCATGCTACGGATGCTATGTCCCAAGTTCCCGACACTAACGTTTACAGCCTTTTCTGCTTTGAGGCCTCATGCTTGCCATTTTAGTTTGCATGTTACAGTGGGGTGCAAGAACACCACCACTTGCTTCTGCATAGGAAGAACAAAGGACACAGCATCCCTTAGCCCACTTCTATGTCTCCATCACTGTATCTTTCAGCCCTGACCTAAATCACTTGCAATAGGAACTTGAATTAAGGCAAAGCTGATCAGTCACAGGCTGGATGTGGTCTGTTGATACCTACTAAGACAAAACCACGTTAAAAAAATGCTTAATTCACATTTCCTCCACTCATTACCAAATCAACTACATCAAAATTGTACTAGCATCTTGCTCCTATAAACTGTGTAGAATAATTGCATGCAGTCACAGAATTTAAAGGCATAACACAATGCACATGCATTAAAAATATGGAATTAGGTTTACATAAAAATCCCTAACTGCTCATTTGAGTAGTACCCAAACTGATGTGCCACTCTTCTCCTTCAAAATCTGTACTCATATACAACGTTAGTGGTTTATTATTTTAAATAAACTTATAAATAATAGGCAGTTTGAACCCATGTAGATAATTTTGGCTCAGTCCTCTGTAACTACATACAGATGCCTGCAACAAACCAATGAAGAGAATGGGACACTGAGGAAAATGCTCACCTAACTCATGCCTGCAGCAGCATTGCACTGGCTCGAGATCATTGTGTATTTGATGAATACGTAATTATTACTACTTACACTACTGGGAATTAGTATGTCTAAAGCTTGACTGAAGCAAGCACTTTTGAGTTCTACTAGTGCTGACTCCGAAGGTGACACTATTTGAGAAGCTCTACTGTAGTAGAAAGCATATCACTGACACCAAACCGCTCAAAGAAAGCCAAATAAAAAACATTGAGAACTGTATCAAAAAAGAAAAAAGTTGAAGTTTTAGTGTGATTGCAGCATTCAATGCTCATCATCATTCCCAAGTGCTCCTATCGCACTTAAGCTTGTCATGAAGCCTAAAGTCCTCAAACATTTCATACTAACTTCCTGTTCTCTTGCTCTCCAGTAATTTAAGTAAAATATCCAAAGTGTGAGTTTCACCAGACATTTTGGACTACACAGAAATCAAAGACTGTTCCTCAAAGTTAGCAACAAGAGAGCTATTCAACCAGTCCGGCTTGAAAAAGGAGTGCATTGTAATCATTCTACTCTGTACCAATGAAAGGAATCAAAAGTTTAAAGCTAATTTTTATTTCCTGTTCAAATTAGGATTTTTTTTAACAAATAAGATAGAAAGTCAAAGCATTTCCTTGCTATTTTAGAACGAAATATTAGTAAGAATTGCCATGGATTCACAAGCTATGCTATAGATGCTGTTACTTAACTGCATTGAAAAGTTTCTGCCACTGTTTTATAGCAATACTCCCATTTTAGAAAACCAAAGTAGTGGCATTAAAAAGGGTGAATACTCAGTAGATTTCAATACTTTTTTTTTTTTGTTAAATGCTTGTTCAACATCTTTGATCAAGTTCTCCTTTAATTCATGTCCAGGCTTGAATGTACATTCAAGGCAGAGGAATTTGATTGAAGAAACACAGTACTGATAAGGATACTTTTCTCCCTGGGCATCTACAAAATACACTGAAGGTAGATACTTCAAGATCATAAAACTGACTAAGCTCACACAAATAAAACAAACAGGCACAAATACCTGGGTTGTTGTTTTTTTTTTAAATGCAGTTTTAAAATCAATGTATCATTAGCTTGAGACTGATGATATCAAATGTCACGATTAATCTAAATTTCAGGGGTGACACACACAACCATACTCCTGGGTAACAGAATAGCTCTACTGACTAGGGACTGCAGAAGACAAATGCTTTTCTAATTAATCTGGAAAGTGGCGATGCGAAATGAAGGCAGCCCCGCAGAGCTGACGTGACACAGCAGCCCAGTTACCAGCTCTTTGTCTGTTTCACTGCCTGCACTTCTACAGTCATCCCAATTCTAAAGCTTGACCGAGTGATGAGCATTTCACATATTCATGAAAAATAAACAGCAGCACCTCTAAAAGCCAAGAAGCATACTTCTCCCTTCCTGCTAAAGAGTGAAATAATCTATTTGGGGTTGGTTTTTTTTTTTTCTGTTGTTGATTTTTTTACAATTCTAGAGATCCCTAATAAAGACAGTACAGAAATGCAGTCATAAATCAGCATCCAAGATAAACTACTGATGTTCACAATACAAAGTTTAACCTTACTGCAAATATTTCATTTTTTGTTATTTATCTTCTATGAGGAAAAAGAAAAAAATTCAGCAGTGAAATCTGATTCTACTTCATCCCTCAAAATTCTACCCTTTAAAAGCATACAGTAGTGATATGTCAACATACTGGTATCAACTTGAAGGAAGACCTAATGATATACAGGACAAACATAAAGCCCCTGAAGGTAATTTTAAAGTCTGTGGACCAGAAAACACTGGAGATGTCATTTCTCTTGTCCCACTATTCCAGGATCAGTTATTGAAAACACTGCCCCATACACTCATACTAATGCACTGATGGCTCTGCACAGCTCGCAGGAGCTAGGATGTAAGTATTTTTTTCCTTCAGAAAATAACACACAAAATAAATGCAGGGAGAAGATTAATTACGCATTTGATATGATGAGCAGAATTCCACTTCACCTATTTCCCCAAACATGTTTTTTTCACCCCACAAGTGATTAGTTTTTGTTGTTTGCTTTTTAAAAATAGCTGCCCTCCTCACTCCAAGCATTATTTTCCACACAGCAGATTAAGGCACTTCAGCTGATCAATCTGCATTAAGGAATGTTTTTTATTGGATCTGTAGTTGATCTGTTTATAGATGCCTCCTAAAAGGCTTTTACACAGCATCACTGTGTCTCAGGAAAGTCCAGCTCCACACACCAAATGCCTGTCTAAACAGGGTCCAAGTGGGAAAGACATGTCCAGGAACACTTCACATCTCATAGCACTACAGTATACACAGCACCAAAATACAGTTCAACCATATTAATCATTAAACTGTGCTTATGTTAACAGTACACAAAGTAGATAATCTATTACCTTGGACAAAGTGGTTGCCCATTTTGAATTAGAAAAACATTCTTTAAATCATAAACCCTTAAAGCGTGAAGTAAAAAGAACATGCATCTAGCTTACTAATTATTCATAAAGTGAATAATTCTCTGGTCAGGACACAATCTTGTCAGTGCAACTTTTTGGAATACATTCCTTACAGTCATGGAATTAGAATTTGACAGAATAACACATGGGAGGAAAGACAAGATTCAACAAAACAAAGGCTTAAATAGAATCTCTGGTGGCAAGATATCTGCCTACTTTTAATACTCTTAATGCTTATTGTTCCGTTGAATATTTGCTGCTCCACAGCATGGAAAAAACCAAACAAATCACAAAACCAAACATTAGAATATAATTTTTTTTTTTTTTTAATTTTTATAAATAACTTATCTGTTACAAAGGCAGTTTACCCAGCTAAATCACAAAACCATCAACTCAAGATATCCAAATTAGGTTTTATTAATAAACAGGTAAAAACTGATTTGTCAATCTTCACATAGAACTGCAGATGAAGCTGAAAAACAAGGCCTCATTTTATAAACAAAATGCATTGAATGCAAGTGCTTTGGGTCTACTGCCTAATTACCTGGGATTGGCATTTTCTTCCCACATAAAAAAAAAAAATGCAAAGCCTTCAAAACAAAGGCCTCTGTGCATTCACATAGATCACTTGTAAAACTCCTAATAAAAGTGTCCACTGGCAAATGTTTACAGTGGGTGACAGTCTACTTTGTCTCTTGCTACATTGTTAGCACTCCCTCCAGCCTCACGCTAAGTGCTGCTACATAATTCTTTGCGTGCCGTCTTTCATGCATACTGTACTGGAATTCCATTTTCTTGATCTTGGTTATGTACATCCCCGATCACGTGAATATTTTCCTTAAAAAAATAGATCATCAAAATAAAGAGATGCTTGAGGTTGCTTCAGTGTTCAAGTCTGTTTGATTTCTCTTTTCCAGCCTTTATTTCAGTTGTCCTAAATATTGCTATCCTTGTTTTCTATAAATATGAGACTTCACCACAAAGTCATGTTTAGAAACCGGCTGCCAAAACAGGAAAGCATTTAAAGTCCTTGAACAAAGCTGTACGATGCTGCTGCTGTTGATTTTGGCACTGTATGTACTTCCCCAATGAATCTCTCTTCAGGAGTCTGCAAGATACCCAGCAGATGAAGCAAGCTTGAATCAGATGCTGATCTGTTGGTGGGTTGAAAGTTTCTTAGTATAAAGTTTCCTCACACCAGACAAAACGCTACCTTGTGTCACCCACCGTAAAACTCAGTGTACAGAGTGAACTATATGCATAATTCTTCCAACTTTTCCTGCATTTTTACCACGCTGCATCTGCAGGTCTTCACAGATCATCAGCATTTACAAGAGCAATGTACAGAATGAGCAGAGGGAAGCTATTTTGTGCATAGTTTCTTATTAATGCTCTTATTTTAAGGCATTGCTTCTCTCAGATAAAAGCTTAAAAAAAAGGGACATGACCGTGCTTAATCACTTAAAGGGAAAAAAGAAAGTTAACAAAAAGACTATTACACTATACATACAGAAGTACAAGAAAATAATAAAGGTGAAGAAAAGAAATCACTTAAAGCAGGCTCTAGAGCTATGTACAGTAGGAAAAGCTTTGGGGTATTTCACTGTGTGTATTGTACAGACAACGCATGCAGTTTTTCCTTTTCATCTTCAGATGTGATTGTACTGATTTCTGGCTTCACAGAGATGTTTTCAGGGAAGACAAGGCAAAGAGTACCACTGATTTGTGAAGTTCTTCCCTTTATCGAAGGCACTATGTGGCAGCAAACAGTTTAAATAGTTAAACCTTGTTCCTTTTAGATCTCCTCTGTGCATGTAGTGTTTCACTGAAAGCTCTGAAAACAAAAACACTAGCACTCTATTCCTTTCCCCTGTCAAAATTCAGTAGTGACACTGGGGCAGAGAAGAGGATGGGCAATACCCAAGCACTGAACATGGTGTGTGTTACTGGGATACTGGTAATACTGTACATGGTTTAGGCAGCTGGCAACCAAGTCTTTCAGCAGATTACCTTTCAGCTGATCAATTTCAACTGCCTGTGACACAACACTGAGGTATTACTAGCTCTGTGGGCTGACATTTAACATTAGCAAAATACCATCTCATCACACCTTCAATTTTACAAAATCCCACGCATAAATGCTTTTTTTGCCCCCCAATAACTGGGTAGTTCCTTGTACGTTTGCTATGGTTTTATAGAAGGTAATGGGCCTGTTGGCTCAGAAATGCCTGGGCATTTCACACTGTTCACAGCGATTTAAGGCCGGATGATTTAAAAAAGTACAGGCAGTACAACTCCACTGAGCTCCCTCATCTTCATCTGTGTCTGGAACAGTCTTTGGTGTTTTCACAGTGGACCTCTGATCTGTGACATGAAAGAGATAAGATAAGCAGTTACTAACTAAGAACAGCATGGAAAGAATTTTGAGATGATTTTTTTTCAGTAACTGAGAACTATCTTGTTCCTCTGAGAGCAGCACAGTTATTACAAGTGACAGAGGCAGCTTTTTACCACCCCCTTCACTACAGCTTGATTGTAAGACAGCCAAATGGCACAAGGTGAAACTATAAAAAGCAAGTTTCCCACCCCTTTGCTCTGCCTTCTTCCCTTTTGGTCTCAGTTCAAAGCTGTTGCATGAAAAGGAGATAAAATTCAGAAATTAATTAGCACAGGAAACATGCACAAGATTTATTAGTCTGAGGTCTATGTAGCAGTCTAAAATTTGTTATGGCAAGAAGTAAGTGCTCTGTAACCTTTTGATATATTTAACATTTTGACCCTAGAATAAGTATTAGCAGTTCTTTCTCAAACCAGATAAGCAGACAGATACACTAAGGAAAAATCAATGGCTAGCTCTGTCATGCTGCAGTGTAGTCCTCCCACGCATACAAGTGCATCTTTTTGCATGATGTGTTAAGACAACAATCTTGAACTACTTTAAGAGAAAAGATGAAGAGATGAAAAGGATAAAAAGAGAGAAAAGTGACTTCAAATTAAGGGTTGCCCATTTAGGCAACTGCAAAGTCTTCTGGCCAATTACTTCAATTGAAAGATGTCTCATTAGCACCTAGCCAATGGCAACCACTGCAAAATGACAGCGACAACATCACGAAGTACCATGCCACTGATCACAACTGCAAAAGAATGATTTTTCATTCTTCTGTGAAGTCTGATAATTCTTGTTTAAGTCACAGCCTACAACATAGTTAAGTTAAAACTTAAAAAATAAAATTAACTGAAAATTAAAGTTAATGGAGAACTACGATACAGCAACAATACTTTTTTAAAAAGAAAGATAGATAAAGGATAGGAGGAACTTCAAATGTTTAGAAACCAGTCGGAATTAACTTTGCATTTTCAAGACTGGTTTTACTAAATTACTGAACAGTTAGATTTTTGAGTTCCTAGAAGATGAGTTGATGCAAATGTTAAAAACTACTCACAGGAAATGTATTTTAATTTTTTCTTTGCTAGGTTAGTTTTTATTTACTGTAAAGGGAACTATGTAATTGACAAAACTGATAAATTGCTCATGGTTTGACTGTAAAATGTATCTAATAGGACATTGCATGGCTTTAACTTTACTCGGTATTTTCACTAACAGCCTGCATAATGATATGGCATAAAGGATTAAAACTCCTAAGGCATGAAGAACAATATCATTCCAGAGGAGTTACAAACAGTCTGGAGGACAAGAAAGTCAAATTCATCTAGACCATTTTGCAATACAGAATGGTCAGAAATCTGTAAGATGAGACTCTGTAACAAGTTAACACACACTACAAGGACCAGTCACACACACACCTGTACTATGTGGAGAACAAAGACTGCACAGAAACATCAATGGATTTGGTCTGCCTACAGGTCGTACCAAGATGCTGCTGTGAACAGTTAATTTCACTCTCTGCTTTATGTAACATGTAAGAATTAATTATTCTGTTTTGTTTGACATCCCATTAGGGCAAAAAAATGAGTAACACGCAAAACTTAACAAGCAGAATGTCCAAGACTAACAAATTCAGCAATATTGACTGCCCTATTGGGCAGCATTCCTTTCCTCTTCAACTATCTAAAATTGTATTTAACAATAGCCAGAAGAGGCTCTTATGTAAATCATTAATACAAATTCTACATAGCGAGGAAGTCAGTCCAGTCAGGGTAACCAAGCTGAGTTACTTCTAATATGTGAATAAATCCACTCTTCACCCAGGACAATTAAGAAAATTTCACTATTTAAGCCAGTTTCACTCATCCCTATGCAATCTACCTCACATTAATTTTTTAAAAAAGATGGATGCTTCCATTTACTTAAAACACCTCCCAACATATTATCCATCTTTAAACATACCCCATTTAATATACTACTTTCCTGAATGCATAAAAAGAGAAGAGCAAATAGAAGTGTATTACTGCCAATACAAATAAAATGCAAGGTTTGTATGCTTTTGAAGTAATCTATTTCACAATCAACATTTAAACTACATTAACAGAACAGAACTTGTTATTAGATGCAAACCACATATTAGTATCAAATCAAAATTTTACCAGTATAGTACCTTTGGGTTTTGGTGGCACTGGACCAAGAAATCCAATATTATCATAAAAGTTATGAATAGCGCTGGGATTAAAATGTGGTCCTAAAAATAAAAAAAAGAGAGTGAAGCAGTTTTAAAAATAAACTTGGGTAGGGAAGCTTATCAGGTTTTTTTGGCAGTAATTCTGAAACAGAACTACTATTCATTATCACCTTTTGTATCAAGGTGTCAACAGAGACCCAAGTGAGGTATTAGTGATGTCAACAATACACTTGAAAATACTTATTGCCCAAAATATGCAATATAAAGTCCAAAACAGAATCCAGCAGATCAAACTCCTTAAATGTATTTTTTTCTGCCACTCTTAAATATTTAACAGCATTTTATTAGTAAATTTTACCTGAGACTTCTTCTAAATTGTAACTATACAGAAAGAGATGTGCTTTTTACTATGCAATATATTATAATGTTTATATTTAATACTTACGAGAAACTCCTACCTCCAATTTACTGTAACAGATACAAAATCACATGTAATCTGAACATCCTATTTAAGGTCAAGGTTTTAGTGCAGCATTACATTCAAGTACACCTGTCTACTTTCTCCTTATCTGCACGTACACTGAAGAACTTCCATGGCTTTCGAGCAAACTGATCTAACAGTTTGCTGCTGCTGGAAGTAGAAAGCATTAGTCCCTTCCCTCTCACCATCTCAGTTCTCCCTTCCTGTGCCTCTCCTCACATCAGCTGCAGCAAGCTTTTCCAGAAATGCAACATTTTTTGCTTGGCTAGTGAGCAGAATCAGCTCTGCAAAGGGTCTAAAAAGCTAACAGAGAGCCAGAGCACAGTAAGAGAGGGAAGCAGGAAGAGAGGGACCTCTTGCTGGCAGCTCTTGAATTGGCTCAGCTGTCTCAATTTCACCCTCACGACCCAAGGCTGTGTCCCTGCAGACAAGGAAAGTGGAAGGAGGAGAGCATGCTGGAAGTTAAAACCGTACTTTCTATTTGCTAACCTGAGACGCTGACTATAACGCAAAAGTGGAAGACAAGAGAGAGATACTGACACATATGTACAGCTGTATCACTAGAAAACTACTTTTCCCTCTTCTCTGATACTCAAATAATCAGATTCCCCCCCTGCCCCGGGCATCACAAGTTTCTCTCTTCTGAGCAAAGTATGAGATAGAAATGACTGGTATTAGGAAAATCATAAAGCAAACAAGAACAGGCTGAGAAGACAATTACTTCCATGGTTTCACTCAAAATGACATGAAGATTTTGCGAACTGTATACATTTATAACACAGACACTTCTGATAATTCGATACATGCACACAGTGAAAGAAGAAAGGAAAAACACACCAACATTTACAGTTGCTGATGTACTAAGATATACTGTACCTCTTGCTTGAAAAAGATCAATCTCTTTGGTTAGGCAATCTATGTCTATCTGCAGCTGTCTGTTACAACTTCTTAACTGTTGCATTTCTTCCAGCTGAAAAAATAAATCTGCCTGTTAGACTATGTTTTCCCATTTTATTACCAGTTATCATTCATGCATTGGTAGGCAGCATTTAGTTATTTCAGAAGTGAAGATAAAAAAATAATCTTCCTTAAAAACAGCCTGTCTTTTAATCCAAGCGTAATCTTACAAAAAGCTTTCAGACCCACCAAATTCTCTCTCATCAGATTTCAGAGCTGACTGAACAACTCCAAATTGTGGTTAAAACACAGCCAGTGGTCCACCAGATCAATGGCTGATCTTCTGGCACTGAAAACCGGTGCATTAATCAGCTTCTTTGAGATTGCTGTAAGTATGAAGACCAAAAAACACTTTGTGTGGAAAGCAGTATAGAGTATTGAGTTGTAGTCTGAAATGTTAAAAAGGACTACCAGGTCAAACCTTTTATGACTGCCTTTAAAAGCAACACTTCACAAAGCAATTAGTGAACTCAAAGTCTGTGGTTAAATAATGCACATTTAGTCTTTACTCTAAACAACACCGTTTACCAGTTTAATTCTAGCTATACTGCTTGTCACTATTATATTGTCAGCATATGAGGAACTGTTCCTTTAATTTATTGTGACAGACCACACTTGTGGTTTAGGTTTATAGCCTACAGACGTTTCAACTTACTGATGGAATTTGGGAAACAGAATTCGATCTTTTCAGGCGCCTTCGTGTTAGATTATTCTCCATTTCATTGACTTCTGATTTTAGTTTATCCAACTTTTTCTTTTGAATCTCAAGTTCTCGTTGAAGTCGCTCCATCCTTGCCTTCTGGTGTACCAGTAAAGCTGCAATACATAAAGTCCCATTTTATCTACTTTATTACCCTTCACACGGCAACATCAGATAAAAGATGAAAGTTAGTATTCTTTTGGGAAAATACAAAAACATTGCTACAGATTGCCTTTCCATTCTCCTCACAAGAAAATCTCTGACATAGGAAAGAAAATGTTGTATTTTTCAAAACAGCACAAATCAATTACAGATAATAAGCAAATACAATGAGTAAGTCATACAATGTAACAGATGACCATATAAAATTTAGCTGTGATCTGTAAAAATCTTCCAAAAACCCAACCAATCTACAGGAATGACTACTAGAAACCACAACCAAATGTTTCCTTGCATTGTATTCAGCCCAACCACTGTAAAACGGGTAGTATGAAGAGGATTTCAGAGAGACAGCTGCAACACAGAACACTATATATGCTAGATAAGCATCAAGATTTTGATTTTTACTGCTATTTGGATCGGAACATAATCCAGTGCTCTTGTCATTGCAGGAGACACCAAATGAAACTAAATCATAAAGTACTACAAGCAATACCATTGGCAAACATCAGTTATATTTATCACAGAGGCTGGATTGTATGCCATTTTATCCCTAAACTATGGTGACAAACCATTAGGTCAGCTTCTAATTTCTAACACGGCTTACTATTTGTAAAGAAAATGGCATGAGGAGACCTAATTTAAAAATGGTGAAATTAATATTTAAACCACAGCTTTTTAGGGATTTAAAGAACATAACCAGCAGAAGATGCAAATTCATATAATTTAAGGAGTTTATTTCATTGAAGGTATATTATTAAGTACCACCATGCAGGCAGGTAACGCTGCTCAAAGCAATTATCACCTTCTATAAAAATGGATAATTATTTCATTAAATAAACCCAACAATTATTTCAGCTTCTGCACAGCCACTCATTCATCCATCAGATTACTAATACATATAAAGTAAGATCAGTTTCACAGACCATGGATACCTTTATAGCACTGAGAAAATTTTAAAATACCTCGTTATTGCTACTTTTTTATAAAGATTGCATTTACCTCACATAGTGTTTAAGCAAAACTCTGGCAGGAACATGATGTTTAATTCACCATGATTTCTTCAAGTACTAAAAAGTCAGAAGCACTCAAATTTGGTTGATTAGGTTTCCTTAGTAGTAAAGGAAAAAATGGCACACCAAGAAGATACAGCTTTCCATGTCTTTGGCAAGCAGAACTGCCCTCTGCTGCAATTCCTGCCTGTTCATTCATTCACACATCATATTTTTTCTTCCAGAGGTTCTTCAAAAGTAACAATCATGCCAAACTATTTTTGTACAGTTAGAGAGCTGCAAGGCCTTACTGAGATTCAGCCTAGGCTTTTGAGTCACATGTGTTAAAGAGATACTGAAATGACAAACGTGCTTCAGCTTCTGCTTGATTTTGTTCAATTTAGAAACATCTACATAAACAGACACGTACATTGGGGTCAGCCACTAATCACACTACAGTTGCAGTTGTGCTCACATGCAATATAAAAATATAGTAACTGACATCCCAGGATAAAAATTCTTGTTTGAGACTTGGAATCACCAGGTAAGCAGTCTCAAAAGACTCCCTCCCCTCTTGACAAGCCTTCTAGAAACAGCTGAAAACTTCTTCCCATTTATGAACTCTAGGAATTACAAATGTAGCTACAACTATAAAGAAATCAAAGTCTCCTTTGCAGAGAAAGTACAAGCCCTTTTTCCTTCTACACCTTATTTCTACTTTTAGATAGGCAATGAAAATTAGGACTTAGTATTTCTGCTGAGGCAACGCCTCGAAGCCCAGGTTATTGGTACCTGACCTGCAGGAACAGTTTTGCTCTTGAATCAACCAGACTCAGAACTCTTCAGACCTGTCTTAACTGTGGATGCCGGCTGTTGGTGAGCAGCAAGTACGCTGGATATGAAAAGTGAGGAAGACTGCTATCGCAGTCACCTCCAGGATGCATGGCAGGGCCTCAAGAGTAAGTCTAGCATCTCTGCAGACTTTGCCCTGGCTTTGTTTCAGTGTTGGCTTTCACATAGAATTTGGTAATTTTGCTTAAATACTATTTTAACAGCTGTAGGAAAAAATAGGGTGGGGAAGACAAAAAATCTCCCCATATTCCACTGCCATATTTATTAATGAAAAACAGAATTTAAGTATTCGGCTCCCTCTAGCGTTGACCAGAGCAACTGAAAACGCGAAGAAAAACGCAGTGCACTTCCGAATCTAATGCAATTCAGCTACTAGATCTCCTTTACACTTAACGGACCTTTTGATAACCCTGTGCTTCTTGCACACAGGAGATTCCACCTATGCAGTGTCTACATAGATTAATCTGGAGTACAAGCCAGAAATCCTCACGCCTGCACTTGTTCATTCAGACATCCTTAAAAAGAAGCTGTTTACCATAATCATCCTAGCAAAAGTACAAAGGTTGCCTCCTTGACTCGTTATTATTGTAACACAACCAGAAAAGACTTCACATTCAACATTTTAATGACGTGCAAACAGGGTATTATGCACATTCAATTTTTTCAGCTTCTGCATGTTCACATTCGGCTGATTAGCAAGAACAGTACAGCCAATGCCACTGCTTCCTTTGACATACTGCACATTTTCCACAAAAATGCTGCAAATCATTATAATTACAGGGAGCATGAAAATCTGAAGGACAAAAGTTAACTTTTCCTTTCCTAGAGACCTACTCAATCAGGTACTGAATCTACTTGTAAATTTGAAAATGTATGCCCAATTGTTTTCTCAAAGCCTTTGTGAATCTGAATTCTAAACAATTACTGCTTTAGAGTGTCTTTTGTTATTTTAAATGTTTCTAAGGAAAAAACTAATCTAGGAACACAATTTCACCCTATGCTACAGACCTATGAGTTTTTGAAATTTCTCAAGACTACCAAATATAGAGGAAAAGGGAATTCTGGCAATGGAATTACTCTGCGACAGTAGAAATCCTCAGAAATGTTTGTGCACATTTTCAAAGTCTGTATTTGAAGCTGCACAAAATCCAGTCATTTAATATGCATTTAATACACAATTTCAAGAGTTCACATTGATTTTTTCCCCCTCCCTTTCCAATATTCTTTTCTTTTTTTGAAGTGTCACTCAAAAGTGGGGCCTGATATACAGAGCCAAATAGAGAGCTGTATTTTTTTTCTTAAATCACATGATGTTAAGGGCTTAAGGCCCCTTAGAGGATGGGGCACAGCTGTATCTCATTCAAGTTGTGTGGGTGGTTTTGTTGTTTTTTTTAAAACATCTACAAGGACTGGTTAGGATTTCAAGAAGTTTGTTTCCTGGAGCTTTTTCTCTTTCTGAAAATTTTAAAGAGCTTCCAAAGCAAGAACTGTACAACATGTCTAATTACCAAACTAATTTTTCAATTAATGTATTTTAAACCACAGAACTGCTAAGTAAAAATACAACCACATACATACCTATTACTGTTACTAATGATTAACTCTGTACATATGACCCCCCTGCCTAACGTAAAGAAAACGTGAACAAATCAGACAAAACCCAAGTTGTACTGAACTAAGGGACTTCAGCTCTCTTAAACATAGATACTAAACATAAAGATTTTATTACACAATTATGTATTTTCTTGATAGGATGCCTGCCCATTATACAGACAAAAACCTATACACCACGGAGTGAGCAACTATTAAATAACCGTTCAGCCTCAGTATTCAACATATGACTGCATGCACAGTGAGCATACATCACAACAACATTCTGAGTACAAAATTTTCAGTTTCTAACAGGACTTGACTGTTTTTCATCTGTAGGACACTTTATACTAAATTGCATATTGAAATCTTAGGTAATTACATCATTAATAAAATTACATTAGAAATTGAAATCTCTGCTAAGTAATGAGAAATGATACTCTTGTACACACACAGAACTGACACTAAATAGATTAGCATAAAAATGCATCCTTCTTTGGCTGTCCTCTTGGGCACATGCACCTAGCAGTATTTTTCTTGCAGCATTATTAATTCTTACTGACTTTAGTAGTGGATGAGTAGTCTCAATGTTTCCACAAGCAAGTCTGCAGTATCTCAAATTGGAACCCCAGAAAATACTCCAAGAAGTGTGGTGACAGTGAGTTTTGTAGCATCACAAAATCAGTGGTGGAGAGAACCTAGCACTCCAGGGTGACCACGCTGATTTTATCTGAGCAGTACCCTACTCCTTTTCATGTCATATGACCTCCAGTTCTGGCAGAAAACAAAGAGATCTATGGCCGCCTTCTACTACCCACTGTGACTTACTTGAGAGGAAAACCAGAAATCTAATCATGGAAGATGACTGGAGTGCCTAGACACGCCATAACTGAAGTAAAGCTTCTTAGGTGGCAGGCAGAAGCACTTGCAGATAGGCCCAATGCAACTTCTATTCTCCTGGGTTGGACCACGCATATAAATATACTTCACCAGAACAAAGTAAAGGAAATCCCTTTTGACAACAAAGCAACTCTACCTTCCACATTCATTCTACCCCAAGCCAGTTTCAGTTCTCCCTGCCAAGATAAGGAGCATTCTGGGCAGAAATGGAAAAGCTGATAAAAATACAGTTTTCTCTAATCATGGCTGGAGGAACTACTCACCTGTTCTGACTAAAATTAAAATGAGATAAACACCTAGCATTAAATGTTTTTTGCACAGTCTAGGTAAATTATAAGCAGCTTAGAACGTGGCCTCACAATGGAAAGCTTCAAGTAACTCAAATCCCTTTTAGTATGTAACAGAAAAACACACCTCTAAACTATCTTTTATAAGCAATAATTAGGACTGCCAGATATCAAGATCATACAAGTCAGTCTACCACATACTTCTCAACTTTCCAAACATTAAATAATTACAAAAAATTAAAAAAAAAACCTTGTTGCAGCAGAAATGCAACAACAACATGCCAGAAATCCCAAACGCTTCTGAATGTAACGACCTTCAGAAGCATGACTGTATGAACTAGTGAAGGACACAGAAAGATGGAGTTTCCCTAAGGTCCCTAAAGCTGCACCAGCCCTCATCATGCATCTACACTTCATCTAAAAACTGTGTCTATGTCTTGGCTTCAGGATCAACTGGGCTCCACAGCAGGTATGAGCCAGTCAACACTTTTGAATTCTAGGCTGCATAGCAGAAACAGACATTGCAAGGTCGCCCCAGCTTGATAAACTGGATGCCGATACCCACAGCCTGTTGAGATTATGCAGGAATTGTGCAGAATTGTGCAGGAAGCCAGATTACAGCAGCCATTGCTACCAGGGGTACAAGTAATTAAAAGCTAGACCTGGTAGAAGTCAGTCCCATCAGAAAGCAAGTTCACAATCTAGAAGAATATTTAGAGCCTAAGGACAAGATTTGAACTGCTTACTTTCTGGGTATCTAGTGTCTTCTAGAACAGCCATTCAAGTCTCCCATCAGAGTAAGGAAAGGGAATACCACTTATGGAGGGCTACTTATTTTGCTTATCTACAGATTAATCTGTTTCTGAAGCTCTTTAAACTCTCCACTGATTATACAAGACAGCCTAGGAATATCAGTTTTTTTGGTTGTGACACCTAACCTTTTAGACACTTGAGTTAAGATGGATTATTCTCTCACCAAAGGTATAATTACATCCAGACTGATTGTAGCTTGTGTTGCAGTATGTTTTTTAATTTACTTCATTACTGTAGGACTCCAGATAAAGACCAGGTTTCCAGTGTCCTGATCACTGTACTTACTTATACAAACGAAAATGGCTAAATTAATCTAAAGAATGTTTAGAACTGTCTTGGAACAAACCAGTTTAAGAACATTGAATTGTTTGCTAAGTTCAAAGAGGACCAATAAGGTCAAAGACAAATATTTTGACAACCCACCCTGAACACTACTTAAGTATCCTAAGACTCGTTCAACATCTTTATCCAAAAGTCCACATGAGGGTTAATAAACCATCGAGTTGGTAATAAAAGCATGCAAAAACATAGAAGAAAAAGATTAACAGGTCGGGTTGCCACATCATCTCTTTGAAGTTTTACCCTCCCATTACCACCGATGCTTTAAAATAGCTTTCTTTGGTGTGGCAGTCCTTCTCATATTTTCTAACATAACATAAGTATCAAGATTTTAAGCATTTTATTGTGAGGCCAACACTTTGTCCCACTAATTGCTTTTGAGGTCTGCTTTTCTTGCTTCTTAAACAACACTCGCAAAAAGAAAAACGGGAATATTATCCAATGGAAACAGTATCTCAACTGATTCAAAAATCTGCCAGTAGACTTGTAACTTTAAATCATTAAGACAAATCAAACAAGCTTAGATGTTTCTTTCAGAACAACAAAAAAATGAAGATGCTATGACTCCACTTCATTAAGCAGGTAACACATCTGCTTAAGACAAACACCAGAATTATTTCCAAGTTATTTAGTTGCATGTCTTTCCCATATAAAGAAAGCTATGATTTGCTTATAAAGCTTTTTTATTTAGGAAATGCTCATGAATGCTGAAGTTGAAGATACAGTATTAACATCACAAAGGTTATCAATGGCTTCCTGTTCTGTAATCTACGTACTGAACTGACAACCTGGTTGAAATCTCTACTATTTATATTAAGAATATTACCTTGTGTGTAGGCAGCATCATCAGATCCCATACTCTATTTCCGTGCATCACTGATCCTATCCACATGTGCTAACACAGGGTCAGTAAGATGCTGGATACCCTCTGGTTCAACATAGTGATCAGGAAGGTTTAGAAGGTTTGTAGGTTCAAAGGTTGGGGACACTACCCCTGGGGAAACTGCAGGGGGCTTATTTGGAGAAACTGTAATTTTAAAAGTATATTTTGTGTTAGGTTGCGTAACCACCACTCGAGGAGAGGTTGCAGTGGTGCTGTTGCCCACTGCTCGACTCTTGGGTGGATGGTGATGAATAAATGCAGGACCCATGCTTACTTGACCAGACATATTCCTAGAAGTGGCAGATACTCCAGGATTTGTTGATATGAAAAGCGTGGGCTGGTTCCGAACAACTTGATCATCTCCTGTTGTGGCATTTGCTGAAATGTAGACCTTGGGCTGACCGCGTGTGATCACTTCATCAGTATTTGGAGGACTGGCCGATATGTAAACAGTGGGTTGACTTCTACTTAATGTCTGGCTGTTGAGGGAAGAGGGAGTAGCAGAGGTGCGAGGGCCAGTTGAACGCAACTTAGAAGAACTGTTCCTTTGTGGTGGTTCAAGTTTGATTTCGATTTGGTTTTTGCGAGGTCCTGTGGATATATTCTGAATGTTGTATTGGCTATGAGCAGAGGATTGTGAGCTACCAGATGAATGAATCATAGGTGCTTGTGGAGTAGTAGGAGAACTGATAGGCATATAGACATGAGAAGTCTGGTGGCCTTGCTGATTTGGCTGCGTTGAGTGTTGCGATGAGGTATGTGGCGTAGTACTGGATGTAGGAAGAGTAGTCCAAGGACTTGGCTGTGAAGGCTGGTAGGCTTGCTGAGGATGCATGGGATTAAACTGAGATGCCCAGCCTGGCTGCTGCTGTGTCTGTCGAGTGGTACCACTAGGAGCTGTGATGTAAGGCCTAATATAGATAGAATTTCCCTGTGGACTGTTAAGTACAGGAGGAGGTACACCATGTATGTGCAAAGATGTAGGGGTATTGCGACCAGGCTGAATATTTGGGGCTAAAGTTACCATAATGGGGTTGAATCTGGGTGTTTGTTGAGACAAGTTAGATACTCCTTTGCTGCCTAGGTGAAATCCAAGATGCTGCCCTGGATTAGAAGTACTAACTGTATTGGCCATTCCAAAGACGTTAAATCCTTGTGCAACCTGCGCAGGTGCTGTCTGTGGTTCCTGCTGAAACAGTTCATTGTTGGACTGACTGGTTTGAAGGTGTCCATCACTAACGCTGTGAGATAGAGTCCTACTTCCATTCATTCTACCTCCTTCTCTTCCATGGTGATACACGTTCTGTGACTGCAAATCCAAATTAAGAGATGTCATGTGATTTCGTAGTCCAGGAATCCCAGAATCATCCGAAAAACCTAGGTCTCCTTCACCGTAGAGATACTTTGTGCTCTCCTGAGAGAGAACTGCACAACAGGCATCCAAATTATTGTTATTCTACAAGAGACAAATGAAAGATCGACATTACTGATACAGTCCCGTCACAGTTAGATACATATGCACCCAATCATCATTGAACAATTAACAAGGTAGCATCAAACAGAAAGCTTTAGGTGGTTGGATAGCATAGCTGTTACGTATTCACAAGGGGCTTGCATGTGAAGTTTACTATTTTGAGAACAGTGACTCAGCCACTGGCACCAAGGCTGGAGGTCTGCACTGCTGCTGAAGCAATGACAGGGAGATCTTGGACTTTGACAAGCAAACATCATACAGTATGATACACCTTGGATGAATAGTTCTGCTATTCCTTCTCAATTTCAGAACAATCTCTGGCTTGAGGGGAAAATGACAGAAGGAATGGATTCACAGCACCTGCATATTACTGGTTAATAACTTAAAAATAAAAGCAAAATACATGTTCATTTTAAAATGTTTTCCCAAACATTTCAATACCAGTTATACATTACCTCCTGCTGAAAATGGAAAGTTAATCTCACACAGAGGAAAAAAAAAAAAAAAAGAAAAATCAGGCTGACCCAAGGTGTTGTACATGACTTCAGAAGAAATGTAAAAAATCAGTTTAAACAAATAAAGCAGGATTACTCGTTTGCAAGACGAAACTGTTAATGGAAAGCCCAGGGGACATTTGTATTTTCATCATAAAATACTGCTTGCAAAGCTTTTAAATACATTTGTACAAAGTTCCTTTATAAAACCTGTAACAGGATGACTTTAGAACAAAACCCACAACCTAGCTAATTCCCTTTTAAGAACATTTCAGAAGCAAACCACTAATCCCTCACTGTTCTTTTACCACATGTTCAGTAATACTGTACTCAGATCTTCCCAATTCAGTTTCCTACATAAGGACTTTCAGAAAAGAGTGAACATGCATCAGTGGCATAGTTTCTTAATACTGTGCTCTGTTCATACAGCTTTTCTTACAGATACTCCACCACACCCCCAACCTCCCAAGAAATAAAGGTTAATACTTTCAGCCAGAAGAGCACCTGTTGAGGCCCAGATGTTATTAAAACTAAACAGGTGTCAAATTCATCCAGCACACAGGAATGAGTACTAGAAAGAATGCATACAGTCAAGGAAAAAACCCGCATATGCCAAGTAGTAACATTATCAGTGAGTTAAAGAATAATACAAGCAAAATAAATCGATCCATGCTACATGCTTTGTGCTAAGTTATTTTTGTCAAACTAGCAGACAGGTGTTTTCATCCTTCAACCAGGATGAGAGGTCATAAAGAATGTTGTGCAGACACAGCAAGACTGTCTCTACTTTACACATAAAAAAAAGACAGACATAACAGAAGTGGGAGAGGGATGACAAGGCTAAACTCCACCCACAAGACCAAAACTGTGTTCATACAGTCCAAAGGCAGTTCTGAATTTAAAAAAAAAAAAAAAATAAAAATTCCCTCAAAAAAACCTAGCCACAAAAACTTTTCAAATACCAGGATTCCCTAAAGGCTATCTAACTAGTCAGCTATATATAAGGATTATTGCAAGAAGTCTTGAAAGATATCAAAATGGGTCAAATTGTATTGATGTCAAATTGTATGCCATGCATACTGGCTCTAGTTTGGAGTAAGCACCGGAGGGCAAAGTAATCAAATTAAGTTAGTAGTGAAGAAAGGAACCACACACAGACAAAACAGTGGGTAAGAAAAGATAAGAACAATAGCCTTATATTTGTTGCAAAAGAGACAAGGGAGCCAGAAAAGGGAAAAAGATAGGATGCCACAGAAAAACAAGCTAGAAAGATTTTAAAGGCAGATTTTGCATGAACTTAAGTGAATTAAAATTATTAACAGAAAGGCCAAAAATACCAAACCAAAAAGGAACAGGCCAAGCTTGCAAGGCCCTTACATTCAGCTTGAATGCATTTCTTAGGACAATTTTTTTTTCTTTTTTAAGACTGCATCCAATCAGTTCCAAAATTTCAGTGACGTCAATGAGCAAATTGGAGAACTCAAAGGGGAAACGGGGGCACATGGAACCCCTGGCATCTTCTGGCTGGCAGAGGCAGAGTTTCAACCGCTTCTAGCTCTTTATAGATCAGAGAACCGGTTGATGGCAGAACTGAGCATATTCCAGCAAAACAATACCCCTCATCTTAGCTCTGCCCATGTCCCAATTGAGTTTAAAATGTTGGCACCCTGAAAGAGAAAGAAAAAAAAAGAAAGAATAAGAATGTTGGAGGGAAATGAGGAAGCAAGGAGAGGATGTAGACTTGAGGAGCAGGTAGTTACAGAATGCTCCAGACAAAAAAAAAAACCCAAAACCAAAAACAAAACAAAAGGGGACAATGTCCACAGACTGGGGACTCCTTTAAATGAGAAGGGGAGAGCTGAATGCAGGAGGCTTGTTGGGAAGAATGGAGGGATGCAAAACTTTTCAGGAACATTCAGTGCTGTCAGTCCAAGAAAGCAATAAAACTTTTTACTCCCCTAGATTACACAGGTTTAAGTTTCATCCTGTTAAGATTTTTTCATGGTCCTCTGTTTTTAGTATACGAGATACTGGCTATTCACCTCAACATATATGCATACTGTGTTTATCCTTAAACTTTTCATTATAAACATATAATACTATAAACCTCCCTTTGAAAACAAGCTGAAAGTGTTCTGCTACAAAAATTCAAGAAGGAGGACTGAAGTATCTATAGTTTTCCTGTACAATTCACAGTGATCCAAAGAAACTTTTCTTGTTATAAAAACCTCTTGTCAATAGTGTTACTGTGTAACTGCTTAAACCCTTTCAGGTTCTCTCCTGAGATACCTTACGCTTGCTGGTTTAAAACCAACTTCATCCTGACATGTTTGCACGTCAGGTACCATGGGGGCAAGGCAAATCCACCATTTCTTATACCTGAGAATGTCCTTGAGTACTTATCTCTGACCTAAATCATAGTTGCTGCATTTATTGGAAATTCCTTCCACTATGCTCAATCACTGGAAGGCAGAACTCAGGATTCAGACGCTGTTCCAGCAGCATTGCAAACACATATGAAAGTACTCTCAAATTCTGCTTTCCAGTTTTCACTGCCAGTCCAAGTATAAAATTTGTTGGTTTAAAGAGGTCATGTTAGTAGGCTTATTTAAGAAAATACACAAACAAAAAAAATCCCACTATCTCAGAGGAGTAGCAGAGCTAGAAGCTGATTCAGAGAAACCCAGAGCTCATGAAATTTCAAACCACCAACATGACAGGATTTTGTTGGTGAGTTTTAGAAGCTCTTAGTTAACAAAAAAAACAGCTTTCCAGTGTAAAAAAATAAAACAGTGTGCATATGGGGATGTGCACAAAATACTGCACACAATTTTTGTTACCCTACAGAATTTTTCGAAGAACCTCTTATGAAAGCTGGCCTAAAATACTCCCTCAAAATCTTTCTTCCATATCTCTGTCAAAGTATAGGATGTATAGTATCTTTTGTTAAGTTATAAGGCTCCTTTATATATATATATATATATATATATATATATA
>JAVJGJ010000059.1:44976995-44994046 GCA_035590215.1 Microhierax caerulescens | reverse complement strand
TTACAGAGATGACTGAACCCCCCCCCCCACCCCCCCAACCACAAAAAAAACCAAACCCAAGTGAACCATCCTCTGGATAACTCAAAAAATGAAAAATGTCTTTTCCCCTCCCCACTCCATGCTTGCTTGAGCAGTACCTTCCCCCACATATTTAGCTATTTTTTTTCCTGTTATCTTATCCAAACACTATCAAAACTCCAGATCAAATATTAAAAAAAATCTCCTATGGACCTTGCTTTTCAGTCAGACCTCAATTCTGATGCATCAACTGCAAGTTACCAATTCTAGTGCAGGCCAATATTAGGTCACTTTCCACTGGTGATTTGCTTACATGAAACAGCTCGAACGATAAAGCATGGCTAATACAGATATTGCTAGCATTTATTTCAGACTTCTTTCAAGAATATAACAATGTCTCCACTCTACACTTAAGACTGGTAATCACATTACGAGCTTATGAATCTCTATCCATAAAACACCCCTCTTAAGTGATACCTCATTCCTCTGGCAGTAACAAGCATTGCAAGTTTATTGTCAGTTTACACTTACTTGTTATGTGTCAACACTCTCCCTCAGAATTAGGTTAGGGGTGTATTATTGTATTCATATTGCTTGGGAAAATAAAAATAAAATCAGACTATAAATGCCATACTCTCCTCTTGCAACCCTGCTTCTCCAGCCTCTTACATACTGATTTCAAAACCTATTAGTCCTTCCCTTTCCTTCCTCACCTATATCTGCAAGTCCTTGTGAAATGAGAAACTCCCACTAAATGTGCCTTGCAACATAGAAGAAAAAGCCGTATCAAATAATAACATATCAAATAATTATATCAAACCCACAAGTTATCCTCCACTCGCTACCATCCATATCCTAAATAAATAAAAAAGAAAAAAAAAATTCAGCTCATCATAAAGACTTTCTGGTCTCATCCTCAACCTACTAAACAGTGATACTTCTATTTAACTATTCGCCAGCTACTCCATATTGTTCTGAACACAAACAAGAATACGAGAGAGGATATAAACTTTATTTCATCACATGACCATAAAAAAAAAAATATTTACAAATAAGCATGACTAAGAGTTCTAAGAGTTCTTCCCCAAACACACTATTGGATTGGATTAGACCAAAGGACTTCTAATAAATAATGATGAGCAAAATGGTAGACTCTTCAACAGTTCCCAGAAATGATCTGTTCCTATGGAAAATATATTTTCAAGTGACCACACCTAGAAGCAATTCATACCCTGAAGTATGAGTTGGTTTTTTTCTTCCTCTAAATTCATTACAAATAATCATTTCCAGAAATAAACTTTAACACATTTCATAATGTCTTTTTAACTCCTGGCCTAAATAACAATGTGCTGTAATGGGTCCTACAGCAAAAGTGTGCACATATAAAACATTTTAAAAGAGGTTTAATCCATCAGGTATTTCCTTAGAAACTATGAGCACTTACACAATTTCTTTTTCAAAATCAGTTGGGGTGGTACTTTTTTCACATTGCACAAATTAAAAAAGTTATTTTTTTAAAAAACAGTATTTATTATTTTGTGGGGTTTTTTTTTTTTTTTTTTGTTTTACTGTGAATTAGTTTAATTCTTGCTAGGTCAGCCATGATAATGTGCACATTAAAGGATTCTATTAATGGATTTTACAGAAGATTGTTTTTTTGTTGTTTGGGTTTTTTTTCCTCCATTTTTTCTTTTCTCCCTTCCCTTAGAGAATCAATTAGAAGACAAGGCCACCTTCCTCTACTGCAGGCCATTCTGTGGATTCTACCAAAGCATGGCTCATAGCTGACTTTTTCATAGCTCTGCAATATGGTAGTAAACCTCACACATGAGCACCTTAAAAATGAGGTTTCTCAGATCACTACAAATAATTTCCCAGGTGTATGGTTTTATTAGAGAAAGATCTATCACAACAGTTATCAAGCTCATCTCAAGCTACTGTTACAGTCGACAGTTTGAAATTTGACCTGTATTTTCTGCACGGCACGTTAACAACAGAAATTTGGCTCTGAACGCTTTGAAATTTGTAAAAAGGATTTTAATTTATTTTTAACAAAGATGAAGTAAAGGTGAGGAGAGGAAAGAAAAGCATCTCTAAGACAGCTGAGAAGGCATTTTGAATTTTTTCTACACTTATTCTCAACAGTACACACAACCACTTAAAAGCGATACTTCTCTTGTTCTCTCCTGTCCACACTGTTCTTCTAAAATGCTAAAAGCTTTGCATCACAAGTTAGCCTTGTGGTTAAGAAGGGAACATACCAACCCTCTCGCCCAGAATCAAATTAATCTCACCAAGTCAAAATGAAAAGGTCACAAGGAGAAAATCTAAGCATGCTATTTTTCTTCATCTTTATTCCCTGATATAAGTGTAAGTGCAATTATTTGCTACAAAATAACCAATTATTTCTTGGGTATTCACACAAATCTGAAAACGGGGGCTTTACCCATTACGTTACATGAGGAATACATGTGAAGATCAAGATGACTGAATGCCATGTGTATCTTAAATACAGTACTTGATGAAACTCAAAAACTTAAATCTCAGCATCTTTACAAATTTATTTTGATGAAGCATTTTCTCCACCTCAGAAGTAACCATATGTTTTGCATGTGCGTCGTAGCACCTGTTTGATGGCAACTGTAGGATGCCAAATTGAAGTAGACAAAACCCACCTTATATAATCCAGTTTAGGTATTTTTGTTAATTATATTAATAAACTTCATAGCAACTCTAAATTCTGCCTGTATTAAGATTCCAGTCTTAGCAACCTTTGTGTCAATTTTACTCAGGTTATCAATTCTCTTCCCCTTTAGGCAGATATATTCCCTTATTTTCTACACATCTACATATTGCTTCCATTTGTCAGCTTCCCAATGAATGAAAAACTCATTATTAATTCAGAGGAAGGTCAAGTAGCAAGTATTAGCCTTGACATTCTGAACTGTGACTGTATCAGCTTTCTTCCACAGATTAACAATATAAGAAAGCTGTAAAGTATATTCCACATTTTTTTCCCCTTCTGCATCCTCAGTTTTCTACTATGGTGGCAACATAGAGCTTTCACAAAGATAAACCTCCCTGATGTCTACTGTCAAATGTAGGTATTGCAATTTTTGACAAGTATGCATTATTTTAGTGCAACTGTTCTGAGTTGGAGGAAGAGAAAAAGGCTTAAGACAAAAACCTGCAGATCTGAGAAAGAGGCAGGAAAACACATACCTACATGACCAGCTTTTATTAAAAAATAGTTTGAAAACAATGACAATCTACACAGAAGTAATAGCAGCTTAGTTATTTTTTCTTCAACTCAACTAGGTTTCCTTTAAAAATCTGTTTTTGATTGATGATTGACAAATAGAAAAAAATTCAAAGCCTTCCTAAAATGAAGTGATGATTTTAAACAACCAGTTTAAAATTAATTAGATGCTGTAATCTCTTGCAGATTCTCTGATCACAACACGCACTAATATAAGAATTTAAGAAGCATCCACTGAATCAGATGTATAGTCATTTTAGCTCAGTACTGTCTGCAACAAAAAGCAGTATTTAGGAAGAACATGCAAACCTGAGGCTTTTTGTAGTACATTCTCTCAGTATATATAGAAATGTGTAATCAGGGAAATTAGAGAGTAGATCCCTGCTTATTCTCTTTACAGACCTGTTGACAACATATTCATCAAATTCCTTTTCTTAACCTGTTGAAATCGTCTGCCTCCACAATACCCTGTGGCAAAGGATTCCGGAAGTTTACTACACTGTGCATTAACAACAACAAAAGGATATAATTAAAAAAAAATCAACCAAAAATCTTCCTTTGACTCTAACCAGTTGTCCTATAAGCTTTGAGTGCTACATAGTTCTAAGGCTTCCAGATTTGGTGAGTAACAGTTCTGCATTCACCATCTTCATGAATTTGTAAGCTTCACTCATAAACCCTCCTAAAACCTTCACCTCTCCAAACTGATCCAAGTTCCTCCTTGAAAGGCAAGGGCTCTCATCTTGATTTAAAAAAAAAATAAAAATAAAAAAAATTATCTTCTCACTATCTTCTATAAAACAAACACATCCTCCCTGAAACATGGGGACCACAGCACCCAGTATTCAAGAGGAAGGCTCACCAGGGCTTTACATGGGAACAAAAAAGACATAATTTCTCATGTCCTCAGTATTTTTCTGATGATGCCCAACACTTCTGCAGGCTCTTCTGGCTGTTGCTGCCCATTGAGCTGATCATTTCAGGTAACTGCCATGAATCCAGGTTCTTTCCTCTGAATTGTAACGAAAGCCCTGAATATAGTACCTATAAGAATCACAGGGCCTATTACATACCACAAGACTGCATACTGCAACTTTATTCACCTATTCCTACCCCTTGCTCCCACCTATGCTTCTCCTTCTCCATATTTAGTTCCCTAAATATCACTAGCTGTGGAAGCCTAAAATGTTTTCCAATGTTTCATTACTACCTAGTTGGCTGAGTAGGAAATAGCTTGGCAAAAGCTGCAACAGAAAGAAGAGGCATTGTCAAAGTCCTTAGTACCTCAAAGTCAGAAAAACATTAAGCTTGTGATACAGTCTGTTGTACATGCTGGTTACAACCAAAGTATCAAGTAGGGTAACAAACATCCAAAAGTGTTAGCTTATTTCTATCTCCCTGCTTTCATGAATTTTAATCACTACTTTACAAACAGAAGTATTCTAAAAAGAGCTGGCTCCAGAACAGTTTGTAAGGTTCTAGTTTTTGTATCTGACTTCAGTCCAAATCAGATCAAAGTCTTCCTTAAACAAGCTGCCCCCTAAAAAGCTGTAGATGTTCAGGGAACTTGCCAGGAACCCACTGCCAACAGCAGCAATAAAACGGGCATGAATGACAAGTTCATTCAATAGCCTCTATAGTAGTTGACTCTGGGTCAAAGGGGACTACCCTATAGCCTAAGCACATAGAAGCCCATCTCAAAACCTTCTGACTCCAAACACCCTCTTGATATTATGAAACCACACTCCAATTAGACCTGGAGCTCCAGAGCCTTCAGACTTCTGGCTCCACCAACAAAAACCACAGTCCAGCAGAACTGGCTGCTTCAGAGCTGTCAATGTGAACTCTAGAGTCATTAGTCCCATGGTAGCTTCACTGAATCCTGGCATGATTCAGTCTACCATTGCCAAGCCCATATTTCATTTAAAAATCTTCAGCTAAATGAAACAGACATCTGATTAAACAAGAATCATGACTTCTAGGAAACCATAACCCTAGGTATTTCACAGTACTTTTTGATAGTGGTTTCCCATTTAAAGCCAAAACAAGACAGCACACAAACTAGGTATCAAACCTTTCAGAAGAGACTGATGCATGTGATTCCTATCTGAAAAGCCACCATGGGATGTCACCATACAGGAGGTGGCACATAGGAAAAGCATGATAATTTTTCCTCTTAGAAGACCAGGATTATCTCAGGCTTCCTTAACATAAAGCTCTCTTCAAAATCATACATAAATAATTTAGCTTTAGAAGACAGGGATATGACTTAGATAAATACATTTAGATGGAAACAGTTTGAAATTGGATTTTAAAAAGCACAAAGAATATAAAATCCACATTGAAATACAGAAGTAAAGAACAATTGCTGAGTTTCATACCGAGGAGCTAACAGATTCTGTGAAACAATGTATTTATGCCTTAACATACAACCACTGTAGAGATCATCCTTTATTACAGCATTACTGCAAAGTTTCTCACAAATAAAAGCTATGCACAGCTTGTTGCTACTCTGCGTATCACAGCTCAACAGCAGCAAGAAGTATCATCGCTTCAGAACTATAAAAGGACTATTGCTACACCCTTCTCTGACTCAGAAGACCGTTAACAGAGAGGCATTTCAAACCCAACCAGTTTGAAGCAAATAACACAGATTCATTCATGAAAAAAGTTTCACAAAAAAATCTTCAATTTCATAACCAGAAGTACATTACTGTTTTTAATATATTGCTAATTCAAAGATGCAAAAGGCTGAAGCGCTGAGTTACATGCGTGATACATAATGCTTTTGCTTTCATAGTGACCTACAATTGTTGGATGTAAAATTATCCGCTTGTCACATTTCTGCAGCAGTGGAAAGTCTAAGAGTGAATTTTGTGCCTTTTTAATATGCTTCCACTGAGAGTATTACCATGTTTCTTCAAAATTCATATAAGAACATAAATAAGACAAGCCCTGTTGTGCCATGTTTTAGCAGCTTGCCAGGTAGTTCAATTTCTGGTATGTAATTTGGGTTATTCAATTCACAGCAGGAAGCTCTGGGAAGCCTCTGCCCAGGCAAATATGTGAACTTCAGCAGTTCAACACAGAGGCCAGCAACAGCATTATAAATCTCAAAGCTTCCATCATTATGTAACCCAATTTTAAGTGGTTTTGCTTATGACTCGATTGGTATCTGCAAGACTTCTGTTTCATACTGATACTAGAGCAAGTACCCCTAAAAAATGCTAAGAAGTTCAATTATCCTACAACTGTAAGCCAGAAATTAATCTAATCAGAGATCAAGAGACATGACAGCATTTTAGGAGGAACACTGCAGAATCAAAGTCTCTCAGCAACTGCCCGTTCCTAAGATGAACAATTCTGAAGAAGGGGTAATGGTTTTAAACTAGAAGAGTGTACATTTAGACTGGACATAAGGAATCAATTTTTGACTATGAGGGTGGTGAGGCACTGGAACAGGTTGCCTAGAGAAGCTGTGGATACCCCATCCCTGGAAGCAATCAGGGCCAGGCTGGATGGGGCTTTGAGCAACCTGATCCTGTGAAAGATGTCCCTGCCCACACCAAGGGGCTTGGACTAGATGGTCTTAAAACATCCCTTCAGACCTAAACCATTCTATGAATCTTGATCAGTGATGTCCAAAACCAAAAGTCACTGCAGTTCTTTTAACTGTATCAAAATCCAATGCATTAAGTAATGCCTTAATTTTTTTTCCCCTACAAGTAGACAATGTTGCTGAAGTTAGACTGTAATAGCAAGTTGTATGCATACAACTACATTAGAAACATATTCACAAAATCCCGGTAGTAGTAAGGTATGTGAATTGTTTTCTTATTCACATTATATGCTGTGTCCTCTTTTCTAATCTCTGCATTACATGTTTCCTTAAAGAAATGCCTTCCTTATAATTTTGGCCTAAACTGTTGTTATAGCACACCTAGTGTATCAACAATGAGATTTTTCTGAAACAGAAAAGCTCAACCCAGATATTTTTTTATAACAAGATGAAACTTCTTGTTGCTTTGACTGAAAACATTAATTAATCAAAAAAATCATAAGCCACTTGCATCTCTCTTTCTTAGCTGCACAATGTACAGGCTATTTCCTGGTTTTGTAAGAAAGTTTTTAAAATTACTTCCCCTGACTGCATTAAGCCAGTCTCCATTTTTTTACTTTTTAACTTAAATTTCTATCCATTTTTTACTTTTTAATTGAATTTCTATTTCCTTAGTTATACAATCCCAGTCTAGACAGTGACTCACTTCAGCACAAGCTTGCCACTGCAACGTGGCCCAGCAAGACAGTGGTGTCCGCTGTCAGAAACAAAGGTACAGGAAGCAAAGATCTGGAAGTCCTACTTCAACAAAACCTGGTCTCATCCTTAAGAAACTGACCTAGCCAGCATGGGGCTGAGGGGAAGGGAAGGAGGGAGAAAAGCCAAGCTGCAATACATAAAATGCGTTTTCATTGACCTTCAAAATATAAGCTATGATTTATCCCCTTCTTCCGCAGGCTTTTTTTCTTTTTTTTCCTCCCCCCACCCCCCACAGCTATATGGCTATAGAAAGAAACAAAGGAGAGCACATTTCAAGTCAGGTCTAGTTGAACCTTTGACACTCTCCAATTCTTTACACATGTTCTTATTTGCAAGATGTTCACCTTTGGCAAGAACGGTGTTCCCCCTGCCCTCGACTCCTTTATATCTCCTGAACCAGGTAAGTAGGTAACTTTAGCTGTGGTTTAGACAAGCAGATGAAACAAATTCAGAAGGTGTTAGTACAGCCTTATATGAATTACCAGTAAGAGTGGCAAGCGGTCATCTGAAGGATGACAGCTCAATCCTCTTAATGAAGGTGAAATATAATGGTATAAGAGAATATAAGGATATAAAACTAACTCTTGCCATAAGCAGAAGATGAAGAAACAAAAATTCTAGGTCTGGAAAACTGATTTGGATGGAACTATGATCTCTGCTCTAAGAACTACAAGAATCTTGTTTTATTTATATAAGTACCAGAATAGTCAACCAGTCAAGAGATCTCTCCATCCTTCATTTATTCTATTGCTTTAAGTTGTTACTACTGCAGCAAGGGCAACACTAATGCTAACGCTTCTGAATGCCGTTGTCATGGCACAGTGACAAAACTCCCTCAAGCCATACAGTTTGCAGGGAAAAACTCACTTTATTAAATTTCTAATTCAGCCAATGAGATGCAGTAATCTTTCACAGGGCAAGCAGGAGAGGTCTCTAGCTTCAGGAATTCTCATTACCAAATTTTAAAAATGAGCTTCTGACAATAGGTATATTATAATAATAACAATAGGAAAAAAGTCTTTAAAATTCTCATTTCCTGCTACAATAAGGCTACTTACTATGAACAATAAAACTGCTATGAAGAATATTCCTGCTGGGTCTTTGCCCTCACAGCCATGTTACATACTGTTCATCATATTCTACAAATGAAAAGTCAGACCGATACAATAACGAAATAAAAGACCTCAAAAAACCTTGAACATACAGAAGGCAAATTAAATCTAGTTGTGATACTCAGTATTACTTATAAACTTAATGGTAACTCAATCATGTCATGATAGCCAAACTCCAGAAACAGTTCCTTTGTTAAATATATCTTGGTTTTAATTAATTCTTCTTCATATGTATCTTAAATTGGTATGAGGTGTTCAGCAGTTGATACCTCTACTGCAGAGCAGGCTATATTAACTCAGTAAAGACTTTAAATACACATCCACATAAAATAACATTTTTTTTTTTTTTTTAAAAAAGTAAAGTCAAGCACTGGGAATTTGAGTAAAAAAATTAGTAACATCACAATTAAGCCATACGTATTTGCATGTGTATCACTCAAGTCCTGCCTAACATCATGCAGTAACTCTACAGTAACACCAGGAATAGAATTGCACACACTGATTTCAACACATTAGAACGCAACCAGAGACAATTTCTCTCTTCTTATCATACTCCAGCTCATTCATAATTTTTCTTCCGTATTTCACTAGGCAAAACACTACACTTCAGAACTATTTAATCTTCCAAACAGTCTTATCAATGCAGTCTCTTTGCTGATCTCATTTTAAAACAGCAGCAATTCTGACTTGCGAAACAAGAACTCTTCCAGGTCATAGGGTCAAAATCTCCCATTTCCCATACGCTAAGCAGGGACTTAGAGGGGAATACTAACATTCTGCAAAATTTTATAGCAAAGTCTCTCCTATCTGTGGCAGTCATACAACCAGGAACTGTGAGCACTGGTACAGATGATGTGCACAACCCCCTCCCCCATTCAGCTTGCTGGAATGTCGCGTTTCACTGTGACCCACAGACGACTTTGAGAATGCCTGGTTTATACAAAACACCACTCAGAAGAAAAGCGATAGAAGTGAAAATTTACTGAGCAGTACTGCTGGCTCTAGAGGTTATCTGCTTAGACAAAAGCAAAAAGATACTAAGGATAGCTTGAGCAATAGCATTTTGAGCGACTGTAAATTATTACAAATTACAAACTGTATTACCTAAGAGCAAAACAAATTTGTCACGTATCACCTTCAGCGTTCTTTGTTATAAAGTTACCTGTACATTAAAAATGTATGTTATATACCACATACAAGTGTGGTTTGAAGCTCTGGTGGTGGAATCTGTGATCCCATTTACATGAAAGCCATTGCTCAAAGCATTAAAATGGATCATCACCAACCCACAGCTGTGTTTGGACTGTTAGTACAGTGTACTAGAAGAAGCAACAAGCTGTTTTACTTCCTCCTAGCTGTCATGTATAGCCACGACATCACATAATGCCCTCTTAGTAGTCATATATAGTCCTTATCACACAACAGTTTTTGCTTTTCAAGCCACTGAATTCACATGCACAGTTTAAGCCTCCATTACCACAAACCAAATGCTTCTTCCACTCATGTTTCAATGAAGATGTAAATGAAATTTAAGTTGCTTGACTTGTATTTGTAACGCAGTATCATTAATTATCCAGCCAATTAAGATTATACTGTGGAACTATCATTCCTGGTATATCAAAGTTGCATTATGAAATACTAATATAAAAATCATTCATATGTGTAATTTAAGTAATATATGCAGGCATTGTATGATGGTTAAGAGGCAAATTTAGGACAGTCTGAAGCCTGGGTTCTCTCAAGGGCAAGATCATTATTTTCTCTCCATCAGTACCTGGGCTGGCACTTCTCCTTTCTCCCTTGATCAAGTACTTGCACGACAAGATTAGATTACTTATTCAGAATACATTTTAGTCTACTTAGTAATCCCATTTTGGGGGGCTAGGTTAGTTTTACCCTAATTCAGCTTCCCAGCCTTGTTCACCACTCTGCCAGTCAAACGCTTGTGTCAACTGGAGCAACAGAGGCTGGCAGAAGCTATGTCAGCTGAAAATCATTCTCAGAACTATGATCTGAAGATTAAAAACTATTTCACAGAATGCTAATGCTTGCCTTCTCCCCCCTGATGTTCTTCCCTAGAAGAAAAAAAGTACTATATAATGCCAAAGAAAAAAGCTTTTGGAATGTTTTTTAGAAGCATGTCCAGCGAGACAAGTACTTTATTTTAATTTACAATCCAAATAGAAGGAACACAAATTTAACAATTAAAGAGCTAGCATCTTCAGCCTTACCCACAGTATAAATTATGTGGAAGAGCAACTACTTGTTTTTAAAATACACCATTACAAAGAAACTGGAAGTAGCTTTGGACTGACTGTTAAAGAAAGCATCAAACAATAGAAAACAAATAGTTCTATTTCACATATAACAGGACTTGAGAAAGTAGGCAAACAGTTGCTGAGCAGCAGAGGGCTAGAGGCATCACATCGGATCATAATTTTTCACTGATCATAGGTTTGATAAATGATTTTGCAAAAACTTTCTCTAGGTATTTTCTCAAAGTAACTATTTAGCCATATTTCAACAAAAGTATAGTTTGAACACTTACTGATCAAACACTACAACTAAGGCAAATACAGATGCTGTTAGCGTCACAAGTAACACATATCTGCATGTCAGTAGTCTAGAGCAAAAGAATAGAGAACAAAAAAAAGAGAAAGCATTTAAATTTTGGCAGTGAGCTTTTCTCCTATGGACAGAACAGGCTGTCCCCACAAAACTAGTATTTACCAAACGTGGCTCAACGATCAAATTACACTTTCGCTGGCATTCACCAAACAGTGAATGTATGTGTCACAAAAAGCCACAAGGAATCCAAAAAGTTTAAGAGTAACTCCAAGTATTCCTTTTATCTTCCACATACTCTTTTCAGAAAGTGCTCTCAGTTTCCTGCTCTATATGCAAAAAGTCACTTATTTCAAGAAGAAATCAATCAGATCAATTCAAATAATCTAGAAATAATCAAGTAACTTAAATCATTGGTCCAGAATGGTAATGATACTGATCATAACGTGTCAAAAGCCGGACTTTTCTTATAATTCAGACTACCAAACTACAAGAATGATATATGGTAAAAACATCATACATGAAAAAAGAAAAAAATATAGTGCTAAAAAGAGAATTGTGCTCATTCAGATTAAAGACACTATGGGTAACATTCATCACACTCTTCCTGAAGATTCACAAGTTTACCGTTCTCTGTTGATTAAATAACATTTATTTGAACATACTAATGTAAAATAGTCATACCAAGTTTTACCAAACCAAGCTACTTCAGGTCTTCCATTAAATCTTCCTTTCCTCCTGGCAAAATAAAACATTACTTTAAAATATTTTAGCTGAAATCTACTAGCTTCCACACAAAAGAAAGCTGGCTAGTCAGCCACTTAGGAGTTCTCTGATTTTTAGGTCTTCAAAGTAATTTGAAAATTAACAACCTAGCCTACTTTGATTTTGAAGGAGTACAAAAAAATCCTCTGAATGTATATATACCCAAAACCTCTGTGAACCTTTTAAAACCAAGTATGAAGGCCACTTGTTGCAGATGCAAAGAACAAAGGCCCAGCATTAGATCTGCTAGCTACCTCCTGTAGCAGAAGTCCAGAGTGCAGACTACCTTAGCCAGGAAAGGACAGAACCACCTTGAGTTGATTTTGGTTATTTTAGCTTCAATTTCCAGACTGCTTATGAGGAACACTCAACAAGTCCACTATTGCTATTCTTGTTCACCGTGAGGATAAAATCAAATGAACCTTCCCCTACAAGATGCAAGATTTGCATGACAAGTTAATTGTCTGGCAGTAAGTCAACCTTGCATGCTCCTCTACTAATGAAATGCTTAGAGATTTAGGGTGAAACTACATGAGAACGCTGAGAAGACTAAAAGCTTCAGTAAGAGTACGTATCTTTCCTTGTCCTTCCACTCTGCTCCCAGACACTGCAGTTCTGCCATCTTTCTTGCTCTGGCCATGATATTTGTTGACCTCATCACTGGGTCAAGTTCAAGTGATTAACCTATTAGAAGACAGTACCTTTTATTTATTTTTGGATTATTCTTTATGCTTCAGCAGCAACAAGCTGCTGTATAAGCTCACACCACCTTGGGTACATTTACCCACATCACATCCAGCAGATCTTAGGGCATACTGGAAGATCCTACCGTGCAAAAAGCCTGGAACTATTATTCCGAAATCAAAGATTTTACTGCTAAACTGAGAGGAACAGTGAAATAGGCTGACACAAACTACACCCGCTTTCCAAGAATTGTAATTAAGAATCTGAATTATAGACCCTGTAAACGTGGCTAGACCAACAGCAGAATTTGAGGAGTTATGAGCCATGTACTATATTATTTCAGCAGCCAGCATTGGATCAGTGGTATGACTGCACCACTTATATCTTCCACTCCTATTATCTCCCTGTGGGATTGCATATTAAATCAACTCTACAACTAGTATAGGTGCATAAAAGCAGGGACTACCTAAAAAAAAGCAGAGGAAAAACATTTCTAAGAAACACTTAAAAGCATATTCTAGGAACCACTAGTTTTGATTTATGCCATCTCAGACCAGAATTATATAATCTAAGATTGCTCTATCTCAAATCACCTCCAGCAGCATTCCTGATAAAACAGTACTGATCTGGAATCATAGAATGATTTGGGTTGGGAGGGCCCTTAAAGATCTAGTCCAAGCCCCCTGCAGGGACACCTCCCACTAGATCAGGTTGCTCAAAGCCCCATCCAGCCTGGCCTTGAACACTGCCAGGGATGGGGCATCCACAATGTCTCTGGTCAACCTGTTCCAGTGCCTCACCACACTCACAGTAAAGAATTTCTTCTTAGTATCTAATCCACTTTTTTTAGTTTAAGGCCATTACCCCTCATCCTATCACTACAGACCCTACTAAAAAGTCTGTCCCCATCTTTCTTATAAGTCCCCTCTAAGTGTTGAAAGAAATACTCTGCAACAAAAACCAGCTCCATTTTCATAGAATCCCTGAAAAATTTAGGTTGGAAGGGACTTCTGGAGGTCAACAGCTCCAAACATCTATTCAGGTGGACTAACCTGAAGCAGAACTAACTTCAAGTTTAAAGCAGGTACGCAGGGCCTTAGACAACCAAATTCTGAAAATACCAAGGATGGAGATTCCACTAGGTGTCTGGAAAACCTGCTCCAGTGTTTTATCACCCCCACTAAGAATAACTTTTTCCTTATGTCTAACTGGGGTTTCCCTTGTTGCCAACTATGACTTCTCTTGCCATTTTACTCACCACCTGAGAAGATTATGCCTCCCCCATCTTGCCTGTAATTCCCATTAAAACAACTTAAAGATTAAACGCAAGTCCACCCTTAGCCCTTTGCTCCCCACATTAAAGACAGTAGGTTTCCTCAGCCTCTCCACATACGTTACTAACCATCTTAGTTGCCCTCTGCTGAACTTGCTCCCGTTTGTCACCATCTCTTGGAACACCAGGCTCAAGGCAAGTCTGTCAGATGGATCCTCACAAGTGCTGAATATAAGGAATAACCACATCCTACAACACGCTGGCTATGCTCTTTGCTGTGTACAGTCTTGAAAAACCCTTTTACCTATGCTTTGAAAAGACAGACACATTGGGAAGTACTCTGTAGCCCATTTAGATTCACAGCTGCTGTTCGAACTACACATTTTTTAAAGCAAGGTAAATTAACTTAAGCTTTTACAGTGCTTTTGCATCAGCAATTGTATTTTAAACAAAGTAGAAAAGGTATCTAAAGAAACTAAATAATTAGTACAGAAATATTTTGTCTCTACTTTTACATGTGTAATATTTTCAACATTTGAGTCTATTTCTTTTTGTTTTGTGGACACACACACACAACCTGCAGAACCTGGAGAAAAGCATTCAGTTTGACAGGTGCCTACTTAAACTGAAATGGGGAGAAACATGCAGAGAAAAAAATTAAAGTTATGGGGCTAAATATGCTATGAGGAACAGCTATATAAATTACAAGCCTCAATGCATTTTGTGACGCTGAGCCCAAGTTAAATTTAAACTGTGTCAAGTATTTATCTGCTACTGTTGGGCTATATGCAGATCTTTAATCAGTAGCTTATATAAGCCCTAACTCTTTTCCAGAGACCTTTAGATACCTCTCCACTAACTAGATCTTTACATGTTCCAGTGGAATATAGTTCCATTTGAGAAAGCCTTATTTCCGTCTAGCTCAGACAATGTCCTCTCTAGGCATCACAGAGAAGCCATTTAAATATCTGAAATTCAAACTTTAAAATGCCAAACTTCTTAATGCCAGAAATCTAAGCCACTACTAACAATATTTTCACAGTATGAAAGTTTTAGATAGCAGTATAGACAGTGGAAAACCTTTTCCAGTATCATACTGATATCAGGGTAAGAAAGCTGGGGAAGGGTCTGGAGCACAAATCTTATGAGGAGCAGCTGAGGGAACTGGTGTTTAGTCTGGTGGAGACTCAGGGGGGATCTTATTGCTCTCTACAGCTACCTGAAAGGATGTTGTAGACAGGTGGGGGTAGGTCTCTTCTCCCAGATAACTAGAGGAAACTACTTCAAGTTGCACTAGGGGAGGTTTAGATTGAGTATTAGAAAAAAAAATTCTTCACTGGAAGGGTTGTCAAGCATTTGAACAGCCTGCCCAGGGAAGTGGTGGAATCACCATCCCTGGAGGTATTTAAAAAACATGTAGATGCAGTGCTTGGCAACATGGTTTAGTGGCAGGCTTGGCAGTCCTGGGTGAATGGTTGGACTTTATGATCTTAAAGGTCTTTTCCAACCTAAATGTTTCTATAGAGTTCAGAAAAAATTGTCAAGCCTTCCATCTTCCCGTGTCATAGCAGCTGGCAGATCTGGCTCTGCCCTTGCGAATAAATGTAGGATGGCCATGTACTGATTAGGAGAACAGTGAACCTTGTAAATGAAAGAGCATATAGATATCAAAAAGGGCTACTATGGCTTGTTACTGCCATTCATATGCAACTAGGAGAAAAACAACCCTAAACCAAAATCAAACTCTTTCAGATAGACTTTTAAACTTCATTCATCCCCATCCCCCAGTTACACATCCCCTGGTGTGTAACTAAGTAACTAACCCCCTTGAAAAGTAGCTTCTTTCCAATAAGAAATGGAAACTGCTACACTTCCCATAAAAGAAGTTACCACCATGTTGCAAATTAATCATTATTCAAATGAGGTGGTACTTTAATTCCTTATATGAAAAAAAACGCTGGATTAAAAACATTTTGAAAAGCTGTGGCTTCCTCTTATCCTACAGATCTTCCAGAACGCCTACTGATTAGTTGAAACAGATGTATGCAATCACTTTTGGTCATCACACAAGAAGTCCTCAGAACAAAAGCAAAGACAACAGCCTATGAAGTAATAATGAAAGACAACACCTCCTTTGAGCTTAAAATGTCTTTCTACCTTACTCTTCACAGCTTGAACATAGCTTTAAGAACTCAGTTATCTGCCACTGGAATGCCACATCCTCATTTTGACACTGTCAGGGTACCCTTACAGATGTTTTAGAGAAGGGCCAGTTCTAGTGATTGGACCACTGAGGGAATCAAACAGCATAAAATTGCAGGCACCCCTGGAACCTGGCCTAGTCTGCAGCTGATGAGGCCTCCTGCCCCCTAACATTATATAAAAGTACTAACGACACTGATCAAGACATCTTAACCATTTCATTGGGAGCCACAGGGGATACAGCAGTTTGGGCAACTGGTGTGTAACAGTAACTAACTAAATCACATCTGGACAAACGTTCAAGACATTGCAGTATGCATTTTGACCATACTGTGCCCTCTTACATCATTGAGAGCTATATAGGTTTAATACACATGACTAATTTTAGTCCCTAAAAGACAGGCTTAGTGACACTGGCCACAGACAGCATCCAAGGAAGTAAGTAAAACACAAAGCAAGTCTTCCACAGGTTCCACTGAATTTGTCATAATGCAACACAGGTTATCACAATTTAATAATACACCTACAGCCATTCAATTTCACAGGTTATCACAATTTAATAATACACCTACAGCCATTCATTTTCACAATGTTACAACATTCTGAAAAATTCACACTTGCTTCATTGTTTCAGCTACAGTAAATTCAATCTCTTTTTACCATCAGCAAGTCCTAACAGGATTGATTGCTCCAGCCAAATAAAAACTAAATGCCAATACCAGCACCACCAACCTGAGAGGCAAGCTCTGGGGCCATACGTTTCAGGAACAAACCAACCCAATGTACTCTAGAACAGGGGTCCTCAAACTTTTTAACCAGGGGGCCAGCACACGGATTAAGTGGCAGGCAGTCATC
>JAVJGJ010000059.1:44958254-44973829 GCA_035590215.1 Microhierax caerulescens | reverse complement strand
GAAAATAAACTGTAAGCTAGGACAGTAGTATCTGTTTACAGCACTTTATAAGAAAGCACATTTTCTATGCACTAAAAAATAATAATAATAAAAAAAAAAGACTTAAAAAATAGAACTCATCTTGCCAAAATAGCTACCCTGTTTAAGGGCTACACTCTACCTCCTTGGTAAGATTGTAACCTTCACCAACAACAGGACAAGTCTGTTGGTGATCTGCTTTACTCCTGAAGTTTTTCAGTACAAAAGAACTATCAGATAAACATGTCTACAAGGCCATGAAAAGGTACAAACCTTGCTGGTTGTACTCTGTTGATATAAATGCACCCTACTCATGGGGACAAGAGCAACTGGCATACAAACTGCTCAAGTTCATCACTACATGGATACAGCTTCCAGACAGAAGCTGGCTTATATCATATTAGCATGGCATGCAAGACACAGGGAGCACAAACCTGTGTCAATCATGTTCAAAAGCAGCATCCCTGGCATATAATCTTCTTCCTCCTTCTGGTTATAGCACAGTTTTTGAAAGGATTGCAATTAATACCCAAAAGCAAGTATATGCTTTTAAATAAAAGAAAAACATCCCTGATTTGGGAGCAGCCTAATATTTAAGTTCATAACTTAAGCAGACACACATGCGTCACACTTAGGCAAGTTTCCATACATGTATCAGAAAAGTTAATAAATCAGACTTATCTTTCCAGATGATTAAATTGAAAATATATCAAACAGCTAAGTCCAATTTTGTAGCTTCTTTCTGTGGATCATTCCTGAGACATTGTAATGCTATCAACTCAGATAATAAGGGAATAATGCATCTCTTCATCTGTTAACTTTAGATGTATATAATCAGATTTAATTCAAAGTAGTTTATAATGTCAAGGAAGGAATACTGTAATTAAAGAATGAGTCTTATCAAAAATATTCTGAATTAATATTAATGCCAAGAATACACTATAGTTTCCAGCCATGACTGGGCAGAGGGCACTTCTCAGATGGATCTCGAGCAACAGATCTTGTTTAGTATTTTGATCTTTTACTAAACTTTCAACAGATATTACAATAGAACAAACCATTAACAATAATACATGCAAAGTCTGTTGGCTCAAACCTCAAGCAGAAATGAGTTTACTGTGAAACACTGACACAGGCTTAATTCAGGTTAAGACAGTTACCCTCTATCCTGAATACAACTTATCTCACCACAGATTCTTATCCCTCCCAGAACTTAAGGACATACAATTCCAAATCTATTCAGATAATTGCCAGAAGTGTGCAGTTCTTCAGCAATTAAAAGGCACAAAATAACGATAAGCAGTGTATTTGTCAAACCTAGACCACATGTTCTCAAATTAGTCATCGTTCAGTAGTGTAACTCCGCAGCAGCCTGTATTGTAAAGCACCACACTGAAGCCCTGAGACAGTAGGCTGGTTTCTCATCTGATCTGAACGCACTTCTTTAGGGGTCAGGTTCCACTGCACTACACTCTGTTATGGTACAAATTCTTATAAACTGACAGTTAAACTAAGTTGTAGTTTGTGGGAGCCCATTAACATTTAGGTACTTGATCCAGCACCTTATCACAGTTGGGCAAGTCAGGTAAAAGTCATGAATTTTGATAGGCCCAAATACATCACCCAAACCAAATTATCACCTATTTATGCACTAACCCCAAAACACATTATTTAAAAATATGTTTCCTCTTATGTAAGTCTTACCATATCATTATGGTAACACAGATGCACCTAAATGAATCAACCTTCTCAGAATATCCTACAACAGGTAGCTGAGCAAACAACAGCAGCTGGCTGTCCCTTGCAGGGGTTCCTTTCTAAATACTAATGCAGAGCTCTTTTGGTAGGTTGTCCTCAAGTGTTCTGCATCACAGCTTTTGCAGACAAAGTGCCAAGATAAATCCTTTTAACAGGACATCGTTTATTAAAAGCTAGCAAGTTCACTTAAGTGAACTGTCTTCATCTGTTTATCATACACCTGTCCTCATTTTTCTGTCCCCTCACACCTCCCCCCAACACAGCTGAACAGGCTGGTGCTGCCACCTGCCGGAGCAGGTCCCTCGGGCACCTCAGAGGCAATTCCAGCTGCCAGCGCAGCTGGAGTTAGTTCTTGGTGGGTGAGGGGGAGCCAGAAGGGGTCTCTAGCATATTGAGATGATGAGAAGAGGGACTCAAGAAGTAGCAATAAAAGCCTACGTGTAGGGCAAGGGTACAGCCTAGGGACGTATCTCCCTTGTTAACGTGAGGGGTAGTTAGATTGGCACTCTTTTATTACTTCCAATTATAGAACAAGCAGAATGACTGCTGAACTCCAGAGCTAACAGCCAAATAGCATGTTACTAGTTATAAATAAAGTGACCACTGTTACTTCTATCATCAACAAATATCCAACCACACCAATATTGCTTACAGAAACTGTAAAAGATGTTTTCTCAAGCTTACCACTTTCACATACACATTTAAAGACTCTTGAGCCTTTAAAAATAAATGCTTAGCTGACTTCAGGCACCTTCTATAATTCTTGGTCTTGCATGATTTTGTGATTAAAATACAGACTGAAGGACTGAATTAATATGAAGTACAGATCATATATATTTGATTCCAAGCTTTCAATGAATCTCTAGTTAAGACAAACTACTCCTTTGTTAGCAATTGGACTAGTACCCATCAGACTGGTAATAGAAAGTAATCTCTGAACACCAATTCATCTTTCCATTAATCTCTTAAAATGTGAATTAAGTCCCCTGAAGCTGCAAATGAACTAAGGCAAAGAGACTAAACTCAAGTCAGCCCAAGTGTTAGATATCCCACAAACACATCCACAGAACAGTCCTGCCCCAACACAGAAACTGTTGTCCACATCATGAAGCAAGAAAAAAGTGTATCAAGTGACTGAGCTCTACAGTATCTGGTAATTCACAAAAATAAGTCTCAAGCTTGGCAGCGTATAAGTAATGGTGACACTTCTGCTCAGATTTTACCACTCAGTTGTAAAAACCCTTTAGAACACCAAATTTTCAATTAGTTTTACAATTGTAGATTTACAACAAACTTAAATTTTACATCAATTATGGTAAACAGCATGAAGCTGACTAGAAATGTTTGCAACTTCAGTTTTAAAAGTAAGAAACAGTCAAGAAAGAAAGGAAGAAATTCTTATCAATATAATTTCTTTTTCTCTTTCACTTTTTTCATTCAAAGCAAGAAGCAGTTATACCCTTTAATGGAGCAGATTAAGCTTTAGAGGCTAAGCTTTGGAAAATTCTGAGGTATATGGGAAGATTCCACAGGGTCTCTGCCTGACAGCATGGAAGGCAAAAGAACAAAACCAGCCTAGAAGGTTAGGACCCGGAGAGCAGTTATAAACTCAGCACACTGTCGCTTTCACATTCTGAGGTAATGCTTTTCTAAACATTCTGAAAATTTTATCTGACTGAAGGACTGGGAAGAGAAGGAAGTTTCACCCTTGCAGCCCTGCCCTCATTTCTCTCCTGTTTTCTCCTTTTATTTCCACATCACCTGGAGTTCCTTCATTCCAAAGACTAAAAAAAAACCAAGCCAAAACCCTAACAACCAGAAGCATTCAAAATTAACCTAGAAAGTGTTGGGTTCTTGTGGGCTATGCGTTATTTTTTAATTTGTTTGCTTGGTTGGTTTGGTTTTTAAAAAGATTCTCCCCTAAATTTTTTAACCTTGAATTTTGTATGTGCAGGGTATATTCTCCCACCTTCAAGGACAGAAGTTTGTGTTTTAGGAACATTCAAATTCTGACTTCAGGAGCTGGGGCTCAAAAAACACTATCATGCAGCTCATTGAAAAAACACTAGAGTTGGCATAGTGTTTCTCTTGCTACTTGTTTCTGTCATCTCTTCATGCACATACTACCAGTAAACAAAAAATAGGTTCAGAAATCACCGAACAAATTATTCAGATACCAACACTTCAATTACCCTACATTTCCTTTTCTCCACTCCCTCATTTGTTGAAAAGCAACTACAGCAAGAAATTCCACTTTCCAATCATAATGGAAATTCAACTTGCTACAATGAGCAAGACAAAACCAGTTACAGATCTAGTTTGAAACACATTGGTCACTATAGGCTGGAGAAAAAGGTTATAGAAGGAGCACAGTACAGATTCCCCTGCAGGACATCAAGGAAAATGAAGAACAGAGGAGAAAGTCCTGAGAAAAACACCAGTGAGAAAAAACCTCACATACCAGACACCCAGTTTAAACTCCAGACTTTTGGAGGGGAAGAGGTAAGTTGTTAATGTCTACTAGAAATAGTCTTTGACTACCCTCTATAGTAGTCCTTTAACTTATATGTTATTGATATAAATTCTGTCAAGTACTGTTTACAGCTACAAGGTCCCCAGTACCTAAGTCCATGTGCTGATCCAGTTTTCTTGGAAACTGCATCTGCCCTTGAGAGATAATTTTATGGCTCCTCTGCTAAAACTCTTACCTACTTCAAAGCATAAGATACCAGCATGATTTTAAGATTCAAAGCTCAGATTCTCCCCCACCAATTCTAGCAGTCTTTGTTTTAAGTTTCATTCTCTCAGTCCAAGAGGTGACTAAGCTGCAAAAACAAAACTTCCTCAGCTGCTACCTACAAGAATTTGGATGATAGATTTAATATGTAGGGGAAATAACAATAAGAATTAGGCCCTTTTTTTTTTGTCAAGGAAAGAAAAAAATACACATAAACAAACATGATCTTAACTAAGAGGAGTAAAAGTCTCAGAAGAGATTATTGGAGAAGACCTCACTGCTCCCCCCAGTCTGATGTCCCTGACTTGCTATTTGCTCAAATACCGATAAAAGCAAATGTCTGTTGTCCATGCATGAGGTTAAAGCTAAAAGTAAACAATGCATATGAAATAACCAAATAATTATGTTACCAAGATATTTAAGTAATTATATTGCAAATACCTGAAAACTATAACCATAGTGCCTTAACAGAGCAAAGATACTTCAAACATCCTTAACTGCTAGAGTAAGAAGGAAGAAATTAAAAAACACTTTTCCCTTAGGAAAATCTATAATCAAATGTTTCATCAGGCTTCTTTGGAAAAAAAAAAACAACAAAAAAAAACCTAACCAAAAACCAACAAACTGGTGATGCAAAATTACCAATTCCTTTCCCTCATTTAAAGAGTGAAGCAAGAAACTTAATCTGGACTATAATGAGATCTGAATCCAAACATAAGAGATTCAATAAATCATGTAACCCTAATAAAAAACTAGTTTGTTCAAGAATATCTTGGCATAAAATTAGGTTCTCTAACTTTTCAAAAAAAGTCTCTGTCTTCCTCTTTATATCTTTCACATACAGCATATTTCTTTCTGCTCAAGAACTTCGTTAAAATGTTTCATTACAGACAATACTACTTTGAAACACTCATACTACTTCAATCCCAAATATAAACATTACCAGTATATTAAAATGTTTCACATGTCAAAATACACCATGCAAAATTATTCTATGTGTCACAGTCTAAACTTTTATCAAACTAAAAAGCACAGAAAATTATTTCTTTTTGAAAATTTAAGGTTTTTCTAAGGTAGAACAATCAGTCATAGGTTTCTCTTACTTTAATGAAGTAAAAGCAAATTTGTTCTAATGGGGGCAAACTTTTTTTTTATTTTAAGGATTTGGGGGAGTTTATTCAAAAAGGTCATTTTTTGAGAACAACAGGCTTAAAGATACAGTGTAATAACCAAATGTATTATTAAAAGATACGTATGAAGATTAAATAGAACACATCTTCAGCTTTGTATATTGCTGTACTTCATTTTAGCCACACTTTCCTGAGAAAATGGCTATAATTATTAAAGAAAAATGCTTGAACTTCCCTTGCTAGGCTTATAATCAAAATTAATCTCTCCTTTTTTTCATTTTGCCACACTTAAATAGTTTTTCCAATTACACTTGGAGCTGGCATTTCAGGACAAGCCTCGAGGCAATATCAAACCAAAATCTCTTGCTCTCCACAGGCACAACCAGTCAGTTATACCTTGTCCTCAGCCTCCAAAATAGTGAAGTCTCTTATGGTTAACTCCCATTCCACAGCAATTTGATCAGCTGAGAGATGGGTAGGTGGAAGAAGGCTAATGAGGAAAGAAAAAAATCCACCCACTCCTTGAAAGTACACTGAGGACTTTCAAAACACTTCTGCCTTTTGTAATAAATACGAAGTATCACCTATAACTACCAATTAGTAAAATGTGTGACCACTATCAGACATTTAGGTATTGATGAAGTCCAAAATCCCGTTTTCCCATTTTTTGCATCCCAAAAATAGATGCAAACAGAATGAAAAGTCTGAAGAAACTGGAGCAGCAGGCACACAGTCAGATACCTAAGCAGCTAAGTACCATGAGCTCCAACTTGCCTCCTGTTCCCTAATCATAAACAGAGCAACTATAGGGCAACTTTTATTCCCTTCTGATTTACCTCAGGTGTCTCACCTTGAGAACTACCTCAGCTTGTTTCATGAACTTTCAGATTTAGATTTCCTAGCAACCCACAAACTATTCTCTCCCAGTCAAGGAGCATGAGGGATTGCATCACACATGCACACTTACTTCTGGGGTGGTTGAATATTTTCCTTCTTATTCTCCCCCTCTTTTCAAAACTCAAACAATTTCTTTAATCGACAGGAAAGGCGTCACTGGTAAATCCAGCTTTTGGGTAAATATATACTGAAAGCCAGACCCTGGCAAAAAATAAATTCCTTTTTCAACTTAGTCAGGGACTCAACTTGTTTACTAATGTATCATTTACTCATAACATTTCAATGACAGTAAGGCTGGGTATTTCAGCCACTCCTTAAAATGCAGTTCCAAAACAATTCAATACTGCTACTGTCATTCCTCCTGCTCCCAGGCATGCATTCCCCCTCTCTCTCCTGCGATTTAAGCCAATGCTGGCACTCATCTGATCCTGCAGCAAGTCAGTTCGTGGAGCAAAACTGGGGGCAGGGGGGATAGTGTTAATTTTCTGCTAGTTCTGCTTTGAGTCAGATGAATGTCAGTGTGAACACAGGGAAAGGAGCACAGCCAACTCACACTGATTTACAAATCACACCCTTAATTTTTCCTGAGGGCAATCTTGGAGGAAGGGAAAACACTCAAGGTTTTACTCAACACTAAGAGACTTTTCTGATTTTATATTGCTTTAGCACTAGAATAAACATTTAGGAAGTTAAACACCTAGCCCAACCGAACAAGGCTGTCTCTGCAGCTGTTACAAACAAACAACAATGTGGGCCTGTAGGGTAAGAGGAAGGAAGAGACATACAGAGTTCTATAGAAGCAGCACAAAAAGGGTTAATACAGCAAACCACTTCCTTGAGTTGTTAGCAGCTAACTGGAAACAACTGTGCTGAAAGACAGCACCTGAAGTGAAAGCAGGTGGAGAGCTTCAAAAAGACTGGTAAGACACCAGCAAGAGGTAGGGAAGAAGGACCTTCAGGTATTTAACACACGTTACCATAAAGAATGGCCACAGAACTCCTCTTTTTACCTACCCTACTCTCCAGAAGGGGCACTGAGGCCCTTGGCTATGCAAGGTACCCATATGAGGAAGAGGCGGACAGCGGGGCTGCCAGTTTTACGCCAGAGTTTAACTTTGTAAGTAAGCACAGTTACCTTCCGCTGTGAAACTACACTGGCAGAGGGTCCTACGGTAACACAGGAGCTCTCCGACAGAATAGCTCCCAGGGAAAAGAGGGAAAGAATGGCAGAAACGTGGTCATGGAAACTAGGACTTGTTTTCTTTCTTCTCTGTTAGTTCCCAAACTAACAAAGTAAGGACAAAACTAAGACCACCATTGCAACATTTTGGAGGAAATATCTAATTTCCACTTATTTTCTGCCAACTTCATCGTAATAGGAAAAAACAAACAAAAATCCATCAACCTGGGAAAAAAACCCTACACCAAGATGAGGTAACAAGCACTGATAGGCAAAAGTCAAATAGAAATACTCATGGTGGTGCCAATACAAGTTATTCTTCCTGTTGCTTTTCTTCGAGGAGCATATTTCATACACCAGGAGAGAAAAGTAACAAACAGATGTCTGAACAGCTGTTACTCTAGCTCCCAGTTATTTTTCCATACTTGCCGCCTTCTAGATTAAAATACAGAGTTCCCACCTAGGAACTAACAATTCAACGTTTTAAAACTAGCTGTTTTCCCCTAGGTTTCCAATGTTTCATTATGAATTTTTTTTCAAAGAAGAGAATAATGCTACTTGTTCTCCAGCCTTCTGTAACGGAAAGATGTGATCACCGCACTTCCTGCTATGTAGGGGACTAACACCACTGACCCTTTTTTCTGCACTTTACTCCACAAAGGATTCAGGGAGAGGAGATTAACAAGGGAAGGGGAAAGGAAAGCTGGGAAGAGCTGAAATGCCTCCAGTATTCAAGGCTTCTCAATTCATATAGTTTCCTACTGTTACAACCTTTAAAACCTGGTCACTAACCCTTTTACAAATTATCTTCCACTTTTTCTAGCTTAAACAGTATCTCCTTATGAAACACCAGATACAGGCTAACGAGACAACTAGATACTCAAAAGGAAAAAATTAAAAATAACCTGCTCTGAAAAAGGCAGGTGAGGAAAGTAATAGCGGCAAGTTGAGAAACAATAGAAAAGATGCCTCAGTGCAGGGCAAGTGGAACATCTAACCTCATAAGGTCCCCCTTTGTCACACTGCTTGGGAATAAAAGAGACTCTCACAACAGCAGCAATGTTTACAGAAGACTAAAATCCACATTAAAAAACCCCAATCATTTGCAACTAAGATTCTGTCCCTGTCTTACCCCTATTTCAAAGTCCTTTTTTGAAAACTAGGGACAGAGGGAAAGTGCAGAAATAAACCATTGCTTAAAAAGCTAGGAATCAAGATTACACTACCACCTAGCAGCAAAAAAAAATATAAAAGGGTTCTCTCTGAAACTGACACACATGGATTAGCTATGAAATCTAACAAACCTTTTTAATTATGAGAACACCAATATTTTGGACATATTAACACATGCTAAAAGTAAAAAATGTTAAACATTAACTAATTACTAAACCAACCAATTTTATTACTGACTTGCCAATCTTCCTAAAAAAAATGAGATAATTGCCCACTCCCTTTATTAAACACAATCTTCCCACCAGATTCTGACCTTTCTCTGTATTTTCTGGATAGTATATTACCTTATAGCCTTTAATTAAGAAATATAAGCTGTGGTTTATCTTTCTTTTTAAAGCTGGAGTTACACACTGAAAATATAAAATAAATACATAAAAGTAAGAAGAATCTCTGAGCTTCAGTGCTTATCTTCTAACCACAGTTATAGCCAGAAACCAGGCATTTTCAGGAAAGTAAAGAGAGGGCCGAGATCCTGTTTTATAAAAACACATACTAAACAACTCCATAGAGGAAAGGTAACTCTGCTAGTCTGGATGGCTATTCCAAACTTACATGTACTAATACATTTCTTGCATTTGCAACAAAGACAAGAGGCCTGTTACTAGAAGTAGACCAACTTTTGAAAGATGAACAGTTTAATGCAGATAAAAGTAGCAAAGAATTCATAACTATTAGACTTAGATTCAAACTTCAGAAGGATTCAGTTTTTCACCCATTCCAATTTTCTAATGCTTGTCCTGCAAAATTACTAAGCCATGGGTTACAGGCAGGCATAATTTAAAAATGCAGATATAGACTTTTCACAGGAGATGGCAAGAACAAAGTTATAAAAAAACTCTTGTACTTCAATTTTGTGATAAAAGCACATTTTTTTCCCCATAAATGAATAGCAAAGTATTATTCCTGCCAACCACATCTAGTTTCATTCTCACAATAGGTCAGAAAGTATGACAAAGCAGTGACAATAAATTCTTAAGTTCAGAGAGCAAACAAAGCTGTACTGCTAGGCTTCTCCTAAATCAACTTGAAGTCCTAGTCAATACGTGTACATCAGAAAACAAAGCTACAAGAGCCAGAGAAGATGTACTGCAATAGGAAAATATGAAATGAGAAAGTGCTTTTGAAATCAGTGAATTTTGACAGTTTGAGCAGTCACTATAGGCGTTCTGCAACATCCATTGACATGACAGTGTAAGGTGATGACTTGCCCTTATCAGAAACAGGCAGCAGCCTGAAATCACACAGATAAAGCTGAAATACTATTTTGCTCCAAGACTGCTAAAAACTTCGTCAGAAGACAACTGTTTTTAAATTAACAAGATCCCACGCTAGCATAACTCTGGATGTTTTTCTAGCTGAAGTATCTTTTTTTTTTCAGTATGAACTATATTATGTTGAGTCAAGTTGCAGGTCTCAAAGATCTCATTTGCGTTGGCAAGAATTTCCCCACTCACAGATGGGGAGTGGAAAAAACATTCCAGAGAGTTGCCATTGGCTCTACACTGAAGAAACACAAGCTACAGTTTGGCCTGTTCTTTTGGCCAGTTTCAACAGGAAGGAAGTCTGTAGCTCCATCAACTCTGCTAACACCATTAGGTGGTACTTTGACTTTAAGACACTCCATCACAGGGAATTTACTTGCAACTAAAATCTACAAGAAAAAAAATCAAGTAAACTCAATACAATAAACACAACCAAGAAACAAGACATTAGTAATGTCAAACTGCAGAACCTAGATAAGGCTTAAACACTTGTGTTTTGTACAGTATTTTGTAAACAGGTAGACATCTACATTAAGCTTCAGCTTGAAAAAGTATGTGCCAGTCTAGAATCTGAACATGCAGGTCAGACTAGCAACTACTGTTGTTCCAAAGGCCATTCAAAATCTGCAATTTAAAGAAAGAACATCTACACGCTAATTTAATTTACTCATCCTTAAATGAAGCTTTATATTCACTAATATGGCTGAATAGCAGACTGCAATTTAATAGACTCAGCATTTGCCTCTCATAACCGTTAAAGGTTACAAAAGGCTCTAACTCTAGGCCAGCTCAAATACTACTCCCTTGTAGTACGAAGGTGAAACGGGAGTATCATTACAAAACATCTGTTTTACTATCCCATTTTAACCATATCTTTTCTTAACATCAACAAGTGCTGCACCTCTTTTCTAAATGGTTCTTGCCATCTTTCTCTTTTTCCACAGTTTGCATACCTCACTGCTGTTATGCTGAACTATTAGCCGGATTTTCACCAGCTTCAATGGGACCTGAGTTTCCTATTCCATTACAAAACTGGACTACAACATCTAAAGACTAAACACCTTAGGAAAACCTAGCCATTTTTACTGACAAAGAGAAGACTGCCAGGATTCTTACAGGCATCATCGCTTAAAGGTCACTAATTAAAACATGCCTGTTGAAACCATTTAAGACTTTTTGGTTATTTCCAGATAACAGGAGAAAGACTATTATTGCCATCTTTCACCCAGGCAGGCCATTCGTGAAGATTTCACACAGTGGCAGAATCCACATACATGGGTTCTGTAATGAAGTCAGTTCAACTAGTACCTGTCCTACTTTCTGAAGTGATAGCTTTCAACTTGCATCATTTTGGTGATTCAGTTGGTGACCCTACAAACAGCTGCAGTGTCACTGTGGGGAGAGATGAATTCTTGGAACTGTTCCTGCTTGTCTATTGCAGCACCGCTCTGAAGTCTACAGTTTCATGAGAGGCTTTCTTCATCAACAATACAAGCTTAATAAAGTCTTGTATCATCATCTTCTTTGCCATACCTCAGTTTTGCAGAAAAAGCTATTTGTGGGATCATACTATAAAGCACATCAGTGAACTAAGGGGAAAGGATGGCAAATCTATACACTGTCACTGCTGCAGCGCAGAACATCCCCCTTCAGTGTGAATTTAGAGGAAACGAATGAACTGATCTAACGGCTCCTCAGCATAGTCTCACTCTATGAGATCACTTAAGACAGTTAAACTGCAATCTGATTAGTTTTCTAACTCCCAGTACATAGACTGACCTGGCTCACAGACAGATGAGACAAGTACCAGAGACCAACTGCTTGTGTCAGTGAAATACATCTTCCCTGTTCAGTCACAGAAAACTATCACTGGCCCTCAATGTTCACAAATGCTCCAGTAGTAAGTCACATAGAAATACCGACAGAAGAGCTAAAGCTTTCCTTTCATAGCAGCAAAGGCATATTTTGTATCAATAAACCAAAACTACTCACCCAACTCAAGCTTGAAGGCCTTTCAGAAAAATAACACTATTTTGCACGTTAACTGCAGCTAGCAATCTCTGCATGCATACAGCTACATGATGGAAGGATGACATTTCCTCATGCATCCAAAATGATGAAGCCATGTTGGTATCATTCACAGCTTTGACAAGATCTACATCACCAGAAGAGTGAACATAAGTAAAATATTGTCACACTGTTTTTTTTTCCTCCACAGCATGTGTATGAAAGCACTACTGGGAGAACAGATATTTTCCTTTCAGTTTGGAAACCACAGGGGTTTTCAGCCCCATGTAGGGGAAAAAAAGAAACAAATAATGGGTATTTTCTCTGAACCTTCCTCCTCAACATATCACCTGCTAGAAACAAGAGGCTGGAGAGAACAGAAATTTCCACAATCCGAATAACAGTTCTCTCCTGCTGCTTGCAGTTCATTTTATTCTCCTTCACCAGATACCATGGAAGACTATTCCAATCCAAGAAGTCTTGCACTTTAGGCCTGGGAAAGGAAGATCAAAATGCACTTCTTGTGAAGGAGCAGAAACTAGTTCTTTAGCACCCCTTTTACACATACATTCATGCCAAGTCCTAACTTGGATACACAACAAAGTAAGATATATGGCTTAAGAATTTGCCAGTGGTCAAATTTCTCCTTGTGTTCAACCCATTTTACAAAAAAATGTTCTCATTCTGGCTGAAGTCCTGAGTGAAAGCACCACAGATGTGACCCACTGTCACAGCCCTCAACAGAATTCCCAGCTTTGATATCCTACCTCTACCCTAAGCAGCTACCAATGAATACAAGCTGGTGAGGGCCCAACTCGAGTAATTTCATAATTTTTTACGAATTGTTCAGACAAATCTTGAAAATCGTATGTCAAAACAGCTAAATGAATTACAGCTATTAAAGACAGTTTTAATTAATTTTTAATTGGCACAGTTTAAAATGACTGAAGAACTAACAGGCATAATGTATGAAAAGATACCACAAATATTTTGCTAAATGTCTTCGTCTAATCCAATATATGCATCTTGGTAAACAAACTTTATTATTCATGGGGCTGCAAACTCTTCTGGGACTGACTTATTTAATAAATATTTATACAGTGCCTTGCACAAAAGGGTCTAATCCAAGTCAAGCTCTCCAGCCAATACCAAAGAATAAATAAAAATATAATAATCTGGTATTGGCAATTATTCCAGCAAGACAGTTTAAAATACACAGTTTGAGACATATGCACACACATACAAGAAATCTTACACCCACTAACCAAAGAAAAGATCATATTTTAAAAAAAATCGAACAAGACACCAAAACTTTTTTAACTGGAGCAGCTTCATAAGCTGACGTGAAACATACTGCTTTGGATGTATCAACCCAAAAGGGCTTTTTAAGCATACTTTTGCTGAGCTACTGGTGATTCCCTGTTGCCAGGCTTACACCTGTTAGATTAAAGAACGCGCTCTAAGTAAGATAACCTACCATTCCCTTTCAAAAAACAAATGTTTGTCCAACAATTAGAAAGCAGCAGTCTCAACCAGTTGAATGAATTGAAAGAAATCCAAGTATAGCACTCACCACACTTTCTTTTCTCTTATTCTTTCACGAAAGCTTAAATGGAGCAGGGGTAAACTTAGCAACTGATACTCTGAAGAGAAAACAGAATGAGAAAGAAATGACAAGCGCTGAACCAGTTCCTTAAAAAGAAAAGTTTCCAAGAAGAAAGATTAGAATAAAAGAATGCCAAAGAGAAGCATAAACAAGAGGGCACTAATGTTTCAATTGTAAAGTATAGATCATACATTCCCTAGGCAAGGGAGAGTGAAGAAAGGATATGAATGATCAGGTCTCCTCTTTCCTAGCTCACCTACAAATATCATAGAATGTCAGTAAAAAGGTGGTTGGAAGAGATAAAACTCTGTGCAGAACAGATTTTTAAGAAGTCAAGAAAAAAAAAAGCAGAAAAAGTAAGTGCCGTAAGAAGATGGGAGAGTAGTTTAAAAAGAGATATGTAGCACAGCATGGAGACAGGAGGTGGAGACTTTTTTTAGGGGTTTAAACACAACATGAATTGACAAAGGATATAATTACATGCCACACTACAAGTCTGGTTTTTTTTTTTTTTTTAAAGTGTTTGCTTTTTTTTCCCCCCTGTGTAGGTGAAACAGTTCATAATTTTTTCCACCTGGCAAAGTCAGGCTTAGGACTTAATGGGAAAAGACTTTTCTGTATTTCTAACCTCCAGTATAAAGTAGAAATCAATTTCCACCCCCATCCCCCAAAACAGCTTCAGGAAAACAGATTTATCTGGATGTACATATTAGTCACATCTTCTGAGGCATCGGATCAGTAACAAGTACTAATGTCTCATGGGGTGCTTAGATTCTGAAACTTACTGTACTTTTTTCCCCAGTTTACCCTACTGTAAAAAGTAAGTTATTCTGAGGACATATGAACAAACAGCTGGATCAACAAATGATTTTTTTTTTTATACACATACAATGCAGTTTCCTTTGAAAAATGCATTCTAAAGCTTTAGCTTTGACAGCCTCTAAGAATTTTCCTAGAATGGCTCCCTAATCTTTCTACAAGTCACCTACGAAAACACCCAATAACAGCAAAGCATTTTCTTGAACAGTAAAGGCACAGTGCAACAAATAAAATTAAAAGTTTGCTGTTAAGAGTATTTCACATCTGCCAGTGATTTCTTATCCGTTTCTACTAAGGTTATCCACAAAATAGAGGTATACCAGATACTTATTTCAAGATTCAACGTACTCCATCTTCAGTCTGTAATAAAAAGCAACTAATTTCAGGCTTATTAAAACAATTCAATACTACCATTGCTCATCTTCACAGGCAAATCCATTAGACCTGGGAATATATTAAATATACCACCGCATGCAACTGCCTGCAGAGGCATGACTGAATCATACTATTCACACCAGACAAAATGTCCAAGTCACATTATCTGAAGAAACTGTAACCAATACAATGTAACAATGTAATAATGCTTTAGATAATGTTTGAGAACAACATGTATTTCTCAGCAGCTTAAGTAACTCCTCCCTTACTCATGCACATTCTTGCCCCATGCTGCTACATGCACTGTGTGTCAGTCTAGGTGTTAGGACAACAGTGTTGAATCAGACCCATACAAGCACGTAAGGCAGGCACAGCAAAAGAGGCTCTGTATGTGTGGAAGCAACAATACCACCCGACATCCAACAGCCACCTTACCCCAACAGTTTCTATCACTGTAGGCAAAAGCATGCCACTTAGGATATAATCTTAGCAGCCTAGCAGTCTGCTCAGCTACCTTACCCATCTCACACCCTGCGTGGGGGGGGGGGGGCGG
>JAVJGJ010000059.1:44936728-44952940 GCA_035590215.1 Microhierax caerulescens | reverse complement strand
GAGGTGGAGGAAGGGACGGGGGACGTCCGTGCTGCCGCCGCAGGCGGGAGAAGCGGGAAGGCCGGGGGTGGGTGAGTGGGTGGGTTCGTTGGTAGGTGAGTGCCTGCGGCGCCGCTCCCGTCCTCAGCTGGAACCGCTCCGGCTGCGCGTCGCTCCCGGCCCCCCCTCCCCCCGCTCGCTGCGCTCCAAATCAAAATAGTGTCACAATATGGCGGCGGCGGCCCAGCATCGCGAGACCGGGCCCCGAGTGCTAACGGGATGCGGCGCGCGCCAATGGGCACCGGGGGGGGAGGGGGCCGCGGGCTGCACTGCCCCCGCTCCCGGGGTGGGGCGTGGCGGGGGTTGCGCCGCGCGGGCAGGGAGGGTCGCCGCCTTCTCCACTAGGGGAGGGGGGGGGCGGTGGACTCGGCTGCCCCGCCCCCCGTAGCACGCGAGCGGAGCGCGTGGGGTAGCGGCCGCCGCCTCAGCGACGGCGGAGCCCGGGCTCCCCCCGCCCAGGGCAACGTCGCGACCCTCGGCGCCGCTGTGTGCGGCCGCCGGCGGCCCTCCCCGACCCCCTCCAGCCCCGCTCTCCCCTCGCCCCGTCGTGCCCCGCCGGCCGCCCCCCTCTCCCCGTCGGGCCCGTCGCCAGGCGGTGGGTAGGTGGGCCGCCCGCTCTGGGAAAGGGGAGGCCGGCGGGAAGCTGAGCGGGGTTTGAGAGAGCGGCGGGAGGAAGGGCAGTCACCACAAAGGGGAGCGTCTGTAAAGGGAAAAAGAAACCGGGGGCAGCAGGATTAATTAAAAACCCCCACCCCTATATGCGAGACAGCCGTTCCGAGCGGAAAGTGCCGCTTTCTGTTAGAAATACTGGTGCTCTGAATGTGTGTACAAAGTACGTGGCTTCCATGGCCCCTCGGAGCCGTAGCTCAGCGCAGTGCTACTTGTGACAGGCCACCAGGCAGGCGGGGCCCTCAGCCCGGACACCACCGACACCTGCGTCAGGGCCCCGGGCCCGGCCCCGCCAGCCATCCCGCAGGAGCCGGCCGCGCCACCCCGGGGCTCCTAACGTGCAGGCTTGGAAATCGGTACCGAATCCCTTCTACCACAGAAAGGCCGGTGCCCTTGATTTTAGTGGGGCATTCAAGTAGGTCTGTGTGTTTCCATAATTTGAGGAAGTTTAACCTTCAATGAAATGACAGCTTTTCGATGAGGTTGTAAAATCGTCCAGTAAAACAGTTGGGGTTTAGGGGTGCAACGCTGTACGCCACTTGCTCTTTCTCCTTGTATTTCCGTTATTCCTGCATCTCTTGGATCCTCCTTCCTCCATGCAGTGGGCAGGTGCTGCCCACACTAACGATAGAGTGTCCTTCCATCCATCATTCTTAGGTAATCCCACTCTACAAAATACAGTCAGAAACAGAAATAGTTTAAAAGCAACTTTTATCAGCTGAAGCAGAAGGAAACTATCTGAAACTCTGCAACCTAGAATGGGGCCTGGCAGGGATGTGATAGGGCTTTCAGATTTCCCCACAGAGCAGTGGTACTGGAGAGAAACCAGTGGAAAGATTTTTTTTCACCCACCTTAACTCCCAGAGGCACCAGTGATTTCCAGCATGCTCCAGTGTATGAAAGGAATGACAAAACTGCCAGGTCATGGTCATCTCAAACCTTAAAAGCTGCACTATGCATTGCAATGGTGGGATGAAAGAGGGCCATATGTTCTTCACAAGACATCAACTATCAGACTGGCCAATTAACAATTGCAAGATGAAATGACATAAACTAATAAAAAACTAGCATGTGCTAGGCAGGAACTAAATTATTTGTGACAATTTAGCCTAAGTGTTCTGTTACAACAAATAAAGTTGACTTTGCCATTGCAACAAAGGATACTTTCAGAAATGATTGAAAACATGTTTTCCTAATGAATGTATTAACAAGTGAGGAAAAAAAACACCAACCAACCACTCTCAACTGCATTTAGTTCAAATTGTCACACAGAGAATCCTGGGGTAAGCAACTGCAGAGGCTAACTTTGCTTGGAGTAGGCAGGGAGAGAGAGAACATGACACCAATGAGTCTAATAGTGAGTTGTTATGGTGGGAGGGGAAAAAAAAAAAAAAAGGGAAAAAGGAACACAGGCTTTTTCCCCTCACAAAATGTGGAAATATAGGTGTGTATATACGTTCCAGTAAGAACTGGTCATTTTCATAAGCTGTAACAGACAAGTCTGCAGTTCATTTGTACATCAGCAGCGTGGCACTTGAAATTCATGTGTCCGAAGTTTATTACTCAGCCTATCTTGAGTCAAGGTTATAGAGGACTGACAATCTGCTGCAATATTTGTTAATTGCAAACAAGGTAGTATAACCACAAATCCAGCCAGAAATGAATGTAACCACTTAGAAAAAAGGGTAATGGTACATCTAGAAAGAAGACGCAATGGAAACATCAGATCGCAGAGAGCTGTACCAGGGTTGCTCCACTGTAATCGTTCACTACATTAATCAAACCCTTCTCTTCCGTGACCTGTGCTGTAGCCAATTCATGATCTGCTGGTCACCCGCTCAAGCACGCTGCTGTTCTGCTCTTCCAACACAGTTGTTTCAAACTTTGCTAAGCCATACCTGACCTTTCAGACAGGATAGTATACTTACATGAATACGTTTTATGTGCTAGAAACTGAACTTATTCTGCTAAGTTTAATACCAAGTTAAATATTTGATCCTTTTGCCTACAGTTGCTAAAACAGGGATTTGCCACAGGAAAGTGAAAGACCATCTTTCACTGTTCCATCAGCAGTATTTACTGCAGCACTTAAGCACTGGGATCACGTGAGTGAGCTGCACGGTGCTTTCCCTGATCTCCCAGACTCTCCACACTGCATCTATGTCTGAGCCCTTGCTAAAGTTGCTCTTCTCTCCTCTGTAGCGGCTATTTTTGAATAATTTTCCAACTCTTTTCCAAAATCAAACAACAATGTATTTAGGAAAATAGTTCTGTGTGCTGAGATTCAAGAAAGAACTATTTTCCTATGTAACTGAAACAAGAACTAGGGAGATCCACCTAATACTAAAATCTGGGTGTAACTCTTCTTGTGGTGCAAACCAAGACCTTCAGTCATCAGTGAGACAGGGACCTGCCCACCAGTCCAGTTAATTCAGAGCCTTGCTGCTTTCCCTGCAGATTTTAAATGTTACCCATTTTTTTGGCCATACAAGGTATGAGTTCACGTTTTTAAAACCTTCATCAGACTGTTTATATTCTTCACTGCTAGAGAGTGAAATTATAAATAGGATTGGGGATTTATTCTAAACATGTTGTACAGGAAAACTTTCTGCAAAGTACAATCAGTTTTGCCAGCTTGGTACTGACATTTCTGATGCTGAAATTTCTTGAGAATGCGTTTCAGAAAAGGTAAGAGAACAAGTCCAGTTAAAACCAATCCACAACAACTGGCATAATTATATCTGAAATTGAGTTTAAAGTTAGTTTTCTGCAGTGGAAAAAGCTGGCACTGTCAGCTCTAAGAACACTCTTTTTTCCCTTGAACATTCACCTGGCAATTTCTTTTTCATTCTTCTAGACAGAAGTCTAGAAGAAGTCTGCCAGTTTGCAGGTTGACAAAAACAGAAGCAGCATTCACTAGCCAAAGGACAGTCCTTGGAAGGTCCCAGTCTGTGGTTACTTCCATAGCTTCTCCTATAAAAAACATTAGAATTTAGGTTAAATAATGTGCCAAGAAAATACAGAAATTCACCTTATTTCACAAGATCCGTGCATTGTACTTTTCCTGTTCTATCTAGAAGTTAACAGCTGTGTGCCATAGGACAATAATTGGACCATCCTAGTCTAGGGAAGTGGATGATGCTGGATTTGGAAGTAAATTCAACTGCAGAGCCTCATCATAAAGCCAAAGCTGTGATGAATACACAGGATAGCTTTGCTCAAGGTTCTCAGCACTTTTCTCCCCTACCCCACTATGAGTGCTTTTACTATGTAATAGCTTTAAAAAAGCCCTTTTTGTTTCCAGTGTAGGAGTAGTCCAGTGATTGATATTTATTTGGAGGACTGTACTGGACACTGTAGTGCCAATATTCTAGTTTACTATCTTTTTCCTTCTGTTTTAAATGTCAGCATAATTCTAAGTCTAGTTTAAAAAACAAACCGAGCCCAAAACACTCTTCTTTGATCAGAAACATTGACTCTAGGAGCTCAGAACTGATGAACAATCCTAAAATAACCAACAAGTATAATCATTCAAGTAGAAGAAAATGGGTTTCAGGTCAAATTGTTCAAAGCCTGTAGTGAACTCCGGTTGCTTAGATTGCGCGTGTGCAGTTATGAAAGGCTGTTTTGCCTTGAAGTTTTTCTTTTCAATCCACAGCACACAAACAGCTCTGCTATCGCTGCTGAGACTCCCCTGGTTTTCCAGGTTGCTCCCTTCCTTTCTTCAAGATAGCACCAGCTTTCTTACTTCCTAACAGCTCATCTATTTGGGAGTAGAGAGCAAACATGACATTTGAGATAAGGATACGATTAAGAGGTGCCTTAGTGGTTCATGAGTTCTAGCAGCCTCCCAGGATTTGGATAAGGCCTTTGCATAAAAGAAATCCATTGAGAGAGACAGCTTACCCTGGCATTTCAATGTTGAAAGCATAGTGGGCTGTGTTACAGTGGAGAATTATTGTAGGGTATGTATTAATGTGATACTCAGAAATAATATGTTTTTGGAGACTTGGTAAGACTTTTTTTCCCCCCTTACCTTAAAAATAGTATTAATTTATATTGATCATGAGTGTCTTATAAGAATGTTTTTTAAATAATTTTTTTAAAACTGAGAAAGGCTGCAGTATTAAATCAATCTTTTGACTGTTGGAAAAAACACATTTGTTGATGGCATCAACAATTTACAGATCTTTCAGTGCTCTGAATAACAGAATTAAAAATGTATAAATAAAAGCTTGTATGTGCTCATGTGACATACAGCTGAGTCAATACCTACTAGGGAGACAAATTTAGTATTATTTAATGCTACTGTATTCCTCTTTTATGAAACTATTTCTTGATAACTCAGTGACATAAAATATAGAAAGCCAAGGCCATTTGAGGTTCCAAGATACTTTAGAAGAAATACTGGTTATGTTTCTTCCCAAATCCACTGTTTCCTATGCTTTGTTGGAAATTCAGTATAAAGTAATGATAAAAATAACTTTCCACTTTTCTTAAGATTTATATAATATTGGTGTATAGTCTCTGTATGCCTTTAGGGTCTTGATTCAGCAAAACACCTAGTATCTTCCTAAAGTCCATCTGTATTCAGGTTACCTTTCAATCACTTGCTTAAACTTTACACTGTGTTGAAACTTGAGGCAAAGAATGGGCTTAAGTGTTTTTCTGGACAGGTATAACTTGCTGATTTGATACAGGAAGCCTACCTTGAAGTCCAAACAAGTGACTTTGCTGTTCCAGATCCAAGTCATGCATGAATGTTTTCATAGTAAAACCCCTTGCAGAACGTATTACAGCTCTTTCATATTCCAGCTACTGATTTTAACCTCTTCTGTCTCATTGACTTCAGCCAAATCCCTTCCCTTTAACCACTTTGTAAAAGTGAGCATGAGAGTGCAAATGCCAATATACCTAATCTTATTATATATGTTAACACACAAGGTGCAATAATTATATTGTGTTTAAATTCCTGCAGATATGGAGGAGGTTATTGGTGGGTGGTAACTGTATTTTAAAAAATACCCCAAACTTCAGTGTAAACCTAAGCAGTTCACAGTACTAGATTTCTCCATCATCTTCTGGCCTTCTGCCCCACTGCTGTAATTACCTTGACTCCTCCCCAATAATAAAACTCTGAATGTATCGTGTGCCTGCTATTAAGTAAAATTAAAGCTTAGTACAGATCCTCCGCATTCTTTCTTCTCTTTAGCTGTGGTGCTTGAGATCTTGCATGGCACAAATGAAACACAAAGACTTTAAGCCATCCCATATTAAAAAAAAATAAAAATCACTCAGAGCTTTCTAATGCTCATGTGTATCAGAAACAGTAAATTTTTATGAAGATTGGTACTGGATTCTCCATTTCTGTAGAAAACTCACTGGTGTACCAAACAGAATCAGTCCTGTAAGCTTATATATGCACTGTATGGTTTGTTTCCTCCTGGATCTCATGCAAGCCCTTGTAAGGAGAAGGCAGCTCAGATTCCAGGTCCACTCTGTCCTAGGTCTGTCTGAGATTGCCAGCAGGAGTGAAAAGTGCAGGAATACACTTCACAATGTAACCAGCTATCCTCTAGCTACTGCGTCAAAATCACCAAGTTCCTGTTCTAACTGTGTGACTTTCAAGTTCCAAGTCAAGCTGTTTCAGTCATCATCTCTCAAGATTTTACCTTTTTTATGGGAAAACATCACTTGTGTGTATCCAAAGTTAAAAATGTTTCCACAAGATATTAAGAAATATTGAACTTCTAACTCATCAGCTCACTAGAACTAAGAGAAGTCATTTTGTGTCTAAGCCGAAACACTCAATACAGCTAGGAAAACCCATAAAGAAAATAAGGTGGTCATTCATGAAAACAATCAGCTACTATCTCAGCTGTTTTCAGCTACTACAATATCATGTAGAGGTAGAAAAGCAAATTGTGGGAAGTTTGCTAGGAGTTGTGTAACATACATATGTAAAGGAATGCATTAATGTCCAAAAAGGTTCATGTTTACTTGCTAGTACATTTTTTTTTTCCTGAAGATCTGCTGATAAATAACAAAATACCTTAAAAGCCATGAGTCTGTTTTTCCATCAGGAAGGCACCCATTCTGTGAGACAGACACAATCCTCATGAACAGTACCCAGAAACTATAACCCCAGCTAAGCCAAACACAAATTTGTGCTTAAATTTAGGCATAAGAAAGTTCTGTTGGCTTTACTCACATGCTTAAAATTAAGCATATGTTTTAACACTTTACTGGATTAGGGCCCATGTCAGCAAAATAAATTTCTTGGGAAGGAGTAATAAAAATGTAGCTTGCAGTGAGGGACAGCAGAGCCATTCACAGCTACAGAAGCTTTAAAACACTAGCTGGTATTTATATATTTAAAGAAGAAATCAGGCGTTAAACAAAACATTTATTTTAGATAGCTGTCTAATTAGTCTGCTACAGAAGCACCTTCATTTTTCTTAATTTGCTGAAAAACATTTTTTGCATCCTTGCATCCCCAAAAGAAAATTAATCTACACATCAAGGAAAAAAAATCATTGTGCAAGCACAAGCTTCAAGAGCAGTGCTCCCACTGTTTAGTAACAGCCTGGATGTTCCAGAGATACCATTGCATTCCCTGGAGAAGGGGACAGATTGGAAGGCCAAGCTTTTCAAATACTTGAGTTTTGTTACAGATGCACCTGAATTTACTCATTCAAGTGTATATAATTGTGTATAATTGCATATATATGATAATTTTCAGCTAACTAATTCTCCTGTATGCGTTGTGTAGTGACATGTATTTATTTTTAATAAAAGAATGTCTCTAAATACTTGGTATGGTACATCTAGCCTTTAAAGAGAACTTAGATCGTTTGCAAAACCAGAGTGGATACAATTCTACTAGACTATGTCTATGCTAATTTTATTTTTTCCAGCAAAAACTTTCTGTTGCTAACAACAGTGCAGCAAAGTATGAATTCTAGTGTAGATACAGCTCCTTTGGCATTTTAAGTGCAGTGCTATCCAGCCACGTTCAGAACAGTTCCATCTTTTATATCAAGATGCCAGTGGTCACAGCAGCTTGCTCTGTGCTCGTGCTTTGGCTCTCCCTGGTAGCACTGGAGCTGTACCAATGGGCCATCCTCTCACTAATGCCCTTGTACTGAAAATGTCTTAAACTCTCTCAGTAACAGTGTCATTTATTCCTTTAACATTACTTCACACCTGAATCAGCAGGCAATGCATGACATTGTAATTTCAGTGTTTTGAAAAGGAAAACCCATAATTCAAAAGACAAGACATAATATTTGTTTTCAAGTTAGCTTTTTCTCCTATTTTTACTAGCCCTCTCCTTGCAGCCCATTTCCCAAAGGGGACAAAGGCTGCTGAGTATGTAACCTGCAGGTGTTTGTGCTCATCCCTCATTCCCAGCCACAGCTTCTGAGCCCACTGGAGAGCTGCGGACAGACCCATCTGTAATTCTCCAGTTTTTCAGAAAATAAGTGACTGGGGTCATTGCAAAAGGGGAGAATAAAGACGGGTCTTCCCTCACTCACGACATGTGAGAGAACCCAGTGGAAACCCTCACCTTGAGATGTATTAAAAACAGGTTTCATTACTCCAGTGTTACCAAATTCCCGATTTCACTGGGATTCTGAGTCCTCTTTTCATATCTTATTTGCACAGTCCATTGCTCAGTGAAGACCTGGTGGAGGTCCCAATGCCCTACAGTACAGACAAACATTAAACAGTAAATTCATTGACTGCATAAAACTTACGAGATCACAGATGGGAAGAAAAATGGCTCCAAGAGAATGTTTTCCCTAGTAACCCTTGTGGACAGTTATGGGACTCTAATTAGCAGGGCTTGTAAATAAAAATCCATTCTTCTTCCTACCTCTTCTGTCAGAGATTGCTTTTTCTTCAAAATTCACCCCTTTGCCAATGCTTCTGAGGTCCTGTTTTGATTTTTGCCGTAATGGCAGTGATGTATACAGGTACCATTAATCAGGTTAAAGTTTTTAATCATTTTTAAAATTGCACACTTCCAGTAAACCACCGTGCTACCTGTCCAGCTGGAAAGAACCACTGTGGAACACATAGCACATACCAGTCAAGTCTTACTTCCATTGTATGCCTGTCACCTTCTACCAATGGGCAGGACACCTGAGCACAAACTGAAACTGTGATGTGCTGCCTGTGTGCAGGTTTTGTGTCCAGACAGTGCTGCAAAGAAGCTTTAGGACTCACCTGCACATTGATCAGATATGTGGGAGAAAGGAAAGTTTGATTTCTTGGCAACAGCAGCAAGGTTGGGGCTAAGTCAAGCTGGCCAGCTAAGCCAAGATGTGCTAATGGATATAGAAACCAGCCCATATACCAGGCTAAGAGATGAGATGGCCAGGATGACAGTTCAGATTCACCAACAGTTAACTCAGTTCTGTGTTTTTTAAATAGCTGTAGCAATGGGACCATAAAAACTCCCACCAGGTTGAGGTCTCCAGTTTGGGAGCTTTTTCCTAATGTACTACATATTTTAAAGCTTAATCATCAGCCTTTCTCTGAGCAAAACTCCTGCCCGTTTCAGTTAATCTTTGTCAGAATCAGTCCTGGTACTGGGTAACAGGCTGCAGTTAAAGTAAAAATTAAAAACAAGTTTCTAATCACAGAGGTGAAGTTCTGAAATAGTCTTCCAACAGTACCAGGGAGTGAAAACCAGTTTCAAAATGGATTAAAAACATTATTGCAGCTTCATGGAACTAATGTTCAGTGAACCATAGAGGTCTCATCTGGTTCAATGTCCTAGCTACCAAAACCCAGTACTTGGTAGTCATCTGAAATTTGTACATGCATCAAACTGTTACTGATTAAAATAATTGCCACCGAGTGTTTTAGTGAGACCATCAACCTCAGAAAACCAGAAGATTTAAACTACTGTTAGTAACTGTTTTTTTAAAATTCACTTTTCAGCTCACTTGTAAATACCTGGTGCCCAACAGCATAAGCAGACTTTGTTTTTAATTTAGAAAGTTTCTGGTTTATTTTTAGGAGTAATTTTTCTATTCAGAAATCTTGCTACAGTACTATGCACAAATTTTTGTTCCAAATAGCAAAGGTCTACAAAGGCAATGCATATATTGAATTACAAAAGCACCTGTGCATTCCCAAGGCAATAAATATTCACGTAGTAAGGGTGTTTCAAGTATGATCGGTGCTCTTAGGAACTTTGGGGTTACAAATCAGTACCTTTAAATCTAAACTAGCTTCTACCCATCAGCTTATATAGGAGAGACACGCCCCACCCCCACACCCCCACACCCCAAAATAACATACAACGAAGGACCCAGAAAAGAGAGTTTTGTTTTGGTTGTCATTTAGATTATTGTTATCCTAACTCTGAAAAAAAAACAAAGGAAGATCATAATGAAAGAAGCACAGATGTGGAAAACAATTAAGACACCGTGTTAAACTGCTGCAGCTGAGACTCATTAGGTGCCTCTATAGGGACAAGCAACACAACATGCTGCAAAAGAGGTGATTTTTGAAGTGTCTAAGTCAAGATGCCCTAAATAATCTTTGTTTCCTTTTGGTTGTTCATCTGTAATAAATCATTAATTTAATCTATCCAACTTTTAGTTCAAGAATGTATTCAAGCCATTCATTTTGCATCACAATTTCATCTACTTTAACCTACACCCATTATTTGTCATACCTGTAACATAAGTAAATTTGTGGTTTGCAGCTTATATAATGCAGCTTCTAAAAAGTAATGACATAGACTGTGTGGCCATGTAATTCGGCAATAAAACTACGTATGCTTTCTCTTTCTTTTAGAGGTATGATGAGTTGTACAGGAAAATTATATGTATGGTTACCCTGGAGCAATAGTGAGATGAAAAACAGGACCTCATGTCTTTTCAGAATGGAATCAGATAGAAATGTGATAAAAGGGAGGAGGGAAAAAGTTGCAGTACAGTGTGTAATTTTCTGCTAAAATGAAAGGACATGCCATCATAGATGATGCAATAAAATTATAGTGTACAACATTAAAACACAATACATTGCAATAAGGGAGTTGGCTTGCAGATAGTACACCTACGTTTCTTCTCAGGTGTTTCATGTTGCAGTTGCTTCACTCAAATGAGCTCTTTCATGGATATCTTGGGGCAAACATTGCCTTTTATTTGTATTGATTTGTAACAATTCCTAGAAAATGCTCTATACATCGTGTAATAGAGAAACAAGAAAAAGTGGATAATTTTGAAAAAGCAATAATTTGATACATCCTTTTTTTAAAAAAGTATATGACTTTGGGAAGTACTTTTAGCAGCATTGTGTGGTACCACTTCTAGGCACTGAAATTAGGCTGAAAATAGCTATTGAAATGCTGGAGAATTGCAGTATTTATATCATTTTACATCTTCTTGAGATAATCCAGTGCCCTGCCTTTAAATACGCAGATCGGGTCATCAGAGTGTTTAAATGTACACTTAAAACATTTTGCTGAGCACGGCTCCAGTGTCACTGTAAGGTAGCTAGCAGCAATACTTTCTGTTCTGGTTACCTGGCCAAGCATTAAGTTAATACAGCTTTAATCTTTGTACTTAAGGAAAAGATCAGTAGTTAAAAAGAGCTTGTTTAACAAATCAGTTATGTATTTTAAGAGACTCATTACTGTGGTTTTGGTACAAATGATAAACATTTTAAACTCCACAAAGTCTGTGAGCATTAATTCCTGGTTTAGTGCTAGCTAGGAAAGCATTTCAAATGTAAATCTGAAGGCTTTTGGTCATTGACCTTGTAGAGCTGACTGGTGTAGATTGTAGGGAAGTCCTGTGTTTGTGGCATAACTCCAGGTAGTATTAGGCAAAATTATTGGGAGCATTATACTGGCAGCAATGCGTACTATGTCAAATCACTCTGCGAGCAGAAACACTCCCATCTGGTTTATAACAACCTCTGCAGAAGCAGAGGGAGGAACACAAGGCTGCAGGAAGTACCAGAGAGCGGTTTGTGGCGTGCAGCTACAACCCCAGCTGGCTCTGCAGCCCTTCTTGAAGTAGACCCCATATTAATCAAGAAAATTTTATGAGCAGAGTTCTCCCATGTCACTGCTCAACGGCACACAGTACCTGGACCATGGTGGCAACACATGCCTTAAAGTCACCCTGCTTAAGAGTGGGTAATAAACAGATACTGAAAGCAGTATGATGTGTCTTTTAATCACATTGCAAGATGCAGAGCAGTTGTTTGCATGTGCTCTGAAGTAAGTACTGTTTGTATTGCTACCCTGGCAAAGTAAAGGGGTGGGGAGAGCAGGGGGAAGAAGTAATGCTGTCATCTTATTTTTATGGGAAAAAGAGTTAATAAGAAGCAAGCAAGAGGTTCCTGTCAGGAGTAATGCCTGAAACACTGTTAATAAAGACATTTGTTGAGCACTGTAATTCCTAACATTTTAATTCTGTGGGAAGATGCTCACCGGTAAAATACATATTTCCTTTTGTGATAAGAAAAAAATAAACAATCTGTTATCCACCTAACTCTGGAGACATTACAAATGTCTTAATTAGAAAGCAAGCATGTAGTACAGCACAGTAACAAACAAATCTACTTCTAAAATAACCTCTTCAAAACCACAAAAAGCAGCAGAATTACCTGGGCAAAGGATGGATCCTTCTCCCTAGTGCAGAACAAGTTCCTTGGTGTACGTGAAGGAATCCCAGGCTGAATGGAGGCCCACTGGGAGCATTGGGCCATTGGCATTTGGCATGCAACAACACAAAACAATCTGAAAACATAGGACCCCCTCACCCCGACAACAGCAAAAGCTGGGATATAGATCAAACGCATCACTGAGTTATTTCAAAATGCAGAACAATTCCATTATATGAACATTATCTTCTCTTCCATGATACTCTCAACATCACATTTCTGCCTTCTGTTAGATAAAATTCTAGCTATTATTAGAATTCCTTTTGTTTCCAATATGCTTAAAACAAAATAAATTAAAATTTCTACTGATGTTTACTGGTTCACTTCTACAAGTGCACTCTCTCTTGGCAAAGTTCTACAATTCTTAAACTTATGAACAAGCAACACTCCTTGTTATTTGTGCCTCTGCATTTCCTTTTAAACCTAAAAACCTATACCTTTTAATTGTGTGGATTTTTTCCTTATTCATAGCTTATTAGAAACACTTGTCCTAAGAGCCAGTACTTGGTTATCATTCACATTAAATTGTTTCAGTTCTTTTTTTCGAAAGTGCCTGGCTGACATGTTCTCACCTTCATGAAATGATCCTTTTTTAAAAGAGGAAGAACTTCTGAGTAAACAATGTCATATTAGGCTTTATAAAGAAGAGTAAAGTCAGCAACACACAGAAAGTAATCTTGCCCTATTCAGCACTGGCTTTCAGAGTTCGGTACAACTTTAGATCAGTTTTACTGAAACCAGAGAAGAGTAACAAGGAAGGATTAGAAGTCAGAAAAATGCAACCTGTGAGGAAAAGATTGAAAGAACTGGAGCTGTTTGATCAAGAGAAGAAAAGGCTGAAGGCAGATAAAATAACAATCTCCAAATATGGAACAGGTGCTTAAAAAAAAAAAAAAAGGTTTCAATTGCTGCAAGGTTTGTGGCTGGACCTTAAGTGAACTTTTTTAAACAGTGAGTGCAACAAAGGCATTGCAATAGCTAGGGGAGTTCACACAGTTCCATGTCTGGAGATTTCTATGAACAGGTTAATGTATAAACATCTCTCAGGAATGCAGTAGGATATAGTTCGTCCCACGGGGGATGGAATAAATTACTTCTTTAAAGCCCTGCCCAGGCCTATTTTTGTTATACATGATTCTGGTTATACAATAAAAATTTGCAATTAAGATGCAAACATTTTTGTTAGCTTATCACATTTTTTTACTGTTGTGGTCAAGTCCTTTATCAATGTAAAACACTACCATGTTAGATACATGCAAAAAAGTATTGTTCAATGTAAACAGAAAAAAGATTTGTGCTTTTACAAAGTCTTACAGTTCACCAAAGGCTATACTTCTTTACATCTTCCCTCAGACAAACAGGTAATAAAGGAACAAGACACTTTATTCTTTAATGCTATTTGGTATTAGAAATTATCAACTTGTGCATTATCAGTAAGAAGACCAGTCCATGAGTATTCCAGCTCCTGTATTCCAACTTATATACAAAGGATTGGAAAGGATCTCCTGGGTCATCAAGCCCAGGTCCCTGTTACCAATCAGCCCTGCAGTCTATAATTTATCAAGCTTAAATCTGATTGCAAAGTTCTGCCTTAAAACACTGCTTTACACCATACCAACCGAGTGGCTCTTCCAGACCTCTCTCCTCTGATGTTTCAAAGCTTCTTAAGTTTTCAATGTAAATTTAGTTAGGGCAGTTTATACTACTTCACTCTTGTGCCAGCACTGATTTTTACCTTAAATAATTTCCTTTCTTTCCCCTAGTGGCAGCAATCTTGTCCTCTCTTGGTTTTTAGGTTAAAATATTTTTGTCTCATCTCCAGACCTTTCATTTTCTCCTACTAATTTTCATCTTTGCTACATTAACTCCTGTTTTCCTTGATGTGTTTCTCTGGCATCCAGATGGATTGAATCCAATGCTTTCCTTGTTAAGATAAGTTAGTACCTCATCAGTACAGCATAATCTACTCCTAAAGTATATGTTGTGGTTTATCTTATTTTTAATTTTTCTCTGTATCTTTGGTTGTATTTTCTTCAATGTTTACAAGCTTTGCATAGGGCTGAGATATGATCAATGGATCCAGCTGCTTATGTTGTAGTTTTGCTTCATCCTAATCATAGGCACAGTATTTGCTATTTTTGTCCTTTTCTCACTCTCTGACTAAATCTCAGCTATTTATTAAAATATCTTTACTTCTAGATTTCACATGCTAGTTCTTCCAATATATCAGTTATCCTAATATATAAACCCTGTCCCACCCTTCAAATGAGCATGTTCAGGTCTTCCAGCTTCCCTGCCACCTCATGTGTGCTCATTTCCATTTCGTGGTGTTAAACACCCTTCTCCTGAAACTGTGTATTCCTCAGTAACTTTAGAGGCTATACCATTTTTTTTTTTAGCTATAGTTTCACTCCCTTTACTTGTTTCCGTGCTCTTTCCTCCAATGGTTGGTTATTAGCACTTACGTAAACCAGAGAATACCAGTCAATATTCTCACCAGCTACATTTTGCGTGGTAGCCTACAGCACTCACCAGAAAAGAGGCAACTAGGATGTGGAGTCCTCCTCGAGCAGAGAGGGTCCAGGTTGTTCCTACACGCATGCTCTGCTCACCTACCCCAGTACAGGCAATTCCCATGTGGGGCCTCCCGTGTCCCACCTGTTAGCTGGACTTACCACATAGTAAAAAAACCCCAAAACCTTCTTGGGGCCAAAAGCGGAAGGAAGAAGAGAGAACTTGTGTCTACAGCCCACTGTCAGGGTTTTGGGCAGACGTGATGCCCGAGGTGTACTTCCCAGGCTGTTAGTGCACTTCACTCGGAGGTGGTGTAGTGCATAGCACTGGCTGGCTGTACCAGGTCTCCGTGGACCAGATGCAGAGAGATGGGTGCTCCAAGATGAGATTCAGAGCAAAACCACCTTGAGTGAATGGGAAATCCTGTGTCTCCTTCACATTTCAGTGCCTACTGACAGCGTGGGAGAGGGAAACCTGCTGCTGTGGTGCGAATCAGCGTGCCTTCAGATGTAGAGGCAGGTAAGGAAGCACGCTGGGTGTTTTGCAGGCTGCGTGGTGACAGTTAGCACTAAATTCTACTTTAAACCAAGTATAAGCATTTCAGTAATTACAAAGTTACTTTGCTATCAACAATTTGTTGATAAAACCTGAGTCCAACAAAAATTAAAGAAAAGCTTTATGGCTGACTTTTCTAACCGCTTCAAACTCCCTAACCTCTGCAGCTTGCCTGTCTGTAAAGGAGCAGTAACACCCTAGCAGAGTTTATGTAACGGCTACTCAATATTGCATTAAGCTTCCTCCATCTGACATGTAAAACTTCCACCTGCTCTGTCACCCAAGTCCTGACTTGAACTAACAACTCCTGATACTACAGTGCTATATTTGCTCCCAGCAGGATGATAACAAAAGTGTATGTGTATGGAGGAGCACATGGTCCAATTTATGCTATAGCTTGAGATGACGATTGCTTTACACTGCCTGTTACCACCCAGCAGCAGGATCAGTTTAAGTTTGTTGCTCTCTAGAGAAGGAAACCACAGATACAGTGAGAAATCCACGTGCTGTGGTGTTTTAAAATGTCAGAGACCCACTACTGTATCATTAACTATAATTTTAAGCTTTGACAATGCTGTCAATGAGCCTTGGTATTTTGTCATCACTGTACTATTTGTAAAAATTTGTTTCTCTCCATTATCTGCTTCTTTCATCTCTATGGTTATCAGTCTTGTTATTTGTTTTTCTGTCTAATGTAAACTGTAGAACCGGGGGGGGGGGGGGGGGGGGGGGGGGCGGGGG
>JAVJGJ010000059.1:44896666-44936628 GCA_035590215.1 Microhierax caerulescens | reverse complement strand
CCCCGCCTCCCAATATCTCTTTCTCTCTGTTTGAAAACAAATACTTTACAGTGTAAATGAATACTGTTTCTTCCCCCTCCCAATTTGTTCCAAAGGCAGCAGGAGCTTTTAAAAAGCTGTTTCTTTCTAAATTTACCACTAAGATAATTCTGAGTTACTGTGGAAAGTTTGTTTCTGACCAGCCCCTTCTCTTTTGCACAGAGGCATTTTCACAAATCTTCTGCTATCAGGCAGTGCTGAGAGTAGAACAACTGTGGAGTCTCTAAAATGCCAGCAAAGGTGATTGAGTTTGCAGTGATGAAGTGCAGGAATAAACAAAACATTGTAGCATGCTTTAAAGATGCAGCCCTGCTCTTCACTGGAGCATTTTCTTTGCCTGATCCACACAGAATGAATACATGTAAGAAAGGACAGCAAATACAAAATAAGCCTCTGTATTCCACTAAAGCACAATAAAGCAGCTCATAGGTTTTCTGTTTAAGCAACTTTGTAAAGCTCTGGTTATCAGTGAGGCTTCCAAACCTGGCAATTTTTGTTACTATCTTTATGCTTATTTACAGGTCTCCAGTCTCCAATTCTCCTCACTAAATGCATGCCCTGTTCCTGCTGCTGTATGCAGAATCAGTTTTCTGGATGCTTCCTCACAACATACCACCTGTAAACAGTTCCATTTGCTCCAAAACTATTTGCATCTGAAGAGAAATGAAGAGAGAAAGAGCTCCATTCACTTTGCTAGAAGGCAGTACTTGCTCCCTCTCCGTAATGCTCAGGGAAGACAATGTAATGAACCACCTGGGCATTCCCTTCCCTAAATTCCCTGAGATACTGTAGGCTTTATGGTCCCATTCTTTTCCCAGTTGTCTGGTCACATTAGAACAGGGGATGAGGCCGAAGCATGGAGATCGGTGACAAGTGGTGTCCTTCAGGGATCTGATTGGGACCAGCACTGTTTAATATCTCAATCGATGACACAGACAATGGGGTTGAGTGCACCCTCTGCAAGCTTGCAGGGAACACCGAGGTGGGTGGTTTGGTTGACATGCCTGAGGCACAGGATGCCATCTGGAGGAACCTGGACAAGCTCAAGAAGTGGGCCTGCGTGAACCTCGTAAGGTTCAACAAGGCTAAGTGCAAGGTCCTGCACCTGAGTTGGGGAAACCTCTGCACCAGTACAGGCTGGGAGATGAAGGGATTGAGAGCAGACCTGAGGAGAAGGACTTGGTGATACTGCTGGATGAAAGTTAGACATGAGCCTATAATATGTGCTTGCAGCCCAGAAAGCCAACTGAATCCTGGGCTCTATCAAAAGAAGCGTGGCCAGCTGGGCAAGAGAGGTGATTCTGCCCCTCTGCTCCATTTGTGAGACCCCACCTGCAGCACTGTATCCAGCTCTGGGGTCCTCAGCACAGGAAAGACCTGCTGGAGTGGGTCCAGAGGACTCACTGGAGAGGCTGGAGCCCCTCTCCTATGAACAAAGGCTGAAAGAGTTGGAGCTGTTCAGCCTGGAGAAATAAAGGCTCCAGGGTCACCTTATAGCAGTGTTCCAGTACTTAAAGGGGGCTTGTAAGAAAGATGGGGATAGACTTTTTAGCAGGGCCTGTTGCAATAGGACAAAGGGTAATGGTTTTAAACAAAAAGAGGGTAGATTTACATTAGATATGAGATTGACATTTTTTACAATGAGGGTGGTGAAACACTGGAACATGTTGTGCAGAGGTTGTAGACACCACATCCCTGGAGACATTCAAGGTCAGGTTGGATGGGGCTCTGAGCAACCTGATCTAGTCAAAGGTGTCACTGCTCATTGCAGTGGGTGTTGGACTCGATGACCTTTACAGGTCCTTTCCATCCCATACTATTCTATGATTCTGTGATGTAAATACAGTGTTGGCAGGGCAGAGATGCTATAACATCCAGGAGAAACATTTCTAGGGCTGTTGTGTTGATGAAGGATTTCACATTATTTCATTCCTGGTAGAGGTCAGTTTTAGCTGACCTGCATACTAGACACATTTCTGCCCACAGACCAGAAGATCCACAAGAAAAGCTGACTGCAGCACTGGTGTGCTGAATTCAGCATAGCCTTATCCAGGGCCCTTGGATGACCAGGGACACCTACTTGGTGAATTCAGGTTGGGGTTAGGTGGAAGCAGCAGCGCAGATGCTCAGCTGCACCAAGGGGCAGCTGTCCTTAGCAGGTGGCAGCAGAACTTGAGGGTATACAGAAAACTAAAAATGCCTAGGGCACCTCAGGTGCTAAAAAGCAAGGTGCGTTTTGTGGATGGCTCATTAAATTCCACTTCAGTAATGTTTTAGGTTTTTCTTTTTGAATATGGCATTGTTCCAAAGGAGCAACAGTTTTTACCTAGTCCGGGAACTGTGGAAGAGAGGTGAGGTAGAACACGGTAGCATCACTCTGGCTTCTCCTGCCTTGCAGGTCATTTACTGCCATGCACTCAGGGGGGATTTTAGCCACAGATGCTGCCACAAGTGCATCTGTCCAGTTCCCCATGGATACTCTAAACTCAGCTCTTCTAAAGAACAACTGCATGCTTCAGTTCTAACCCACAGCTAAATTAAAAACCAGCAACAGCAACAAGTGGAGAAACCTTGCAGGTGGTTTTAAGCCTGTCCTTGGGACTTTGGTGTAACCATCACCATAGAGGCATCAATGTGAGCAGAACACATTGAGACTGTACAACAACATGAGCTTGGATGTCTTGGACACAGTGCCTCTGCTTATCACCAAGTGCTTATAAGCTTCTGTGTGTCAGTGCAAGAAATTGTCATCATTTGTAATGCAAATAAACCTCTCTCTCTCAGAGGTTTCTTCTGTCTCTAAAATCCATCACAGTAGCTGTATTCTGATGCTGACATTTGGTGGAAAATCTTTCCCTTTGCAAGAGAAACCTTCCTCAAATTGTGAAAGAAACTAGCTCTAAAGCTTTATCTGGCTCCTATACTTACGTAATATAATAAAGCATCTGGTTGATACATTTTCATTCTTGAGTGGTCAAACATGAGATTTTAAAATTCGGGTAAGGGGAGTGAAAGCAAAGGGTTGAATTTATTTATCCAGAGCCTCACAAAAGGTGTTCACCACAGCGTAACCAACCGTCTCCATTTTAAGATGCCAGCTCTACTTCTTCCAGTGTGCAAGTGATGAGGGATGCATGTACAAGGTGAGGTGTGAAAACATCCAGGAAAATTCAGAAGATGGAAGTTCAGGAAAAATGAGAAGGCACCATGCAGAAAATTACACAAACTTACGTACCCAAGTGCTGGATTTCATCTTCAGAGTTCTGATTTAGGTTATGAGGTTGGTAATACTCTAGGTAACCACACAATCTTGTATTCTCAAAGTTCTGCTGCCCCAGTTCTCAGGAAGCATATGAACAACTGGCAGATATGATTAAAACAAGTTATAAACAATGAAATGCCAACTTTTTCTGTTGGTACTAGCAAGGACTTCATACAGAAAAATTTTATCTTGTTAGAAGAGTTTTATGCCTAGGTTATGTCTGAACTGTGAAATGTGTCTGTAACCAAAGGCCAGAATGAGTATCTAAGAGATAAAAACATACACGCAGCAGCGTGAAAAGAGGGACTGAGGAATTAGAAAGAGAGCTTGCCTTCCATTTCTAGAGGCACAATGAAACTATGCTTTGCGTGAGCTACCCAGTCAATAGATTAAAAAGATTAGGAGAGGGGCATATTTTTTATGCACATGACCTTTTCAGCAGCATGGCAAATAAAATAAATAAAGAGAATAGGCCAACCCCAGAGGTGGGTTTATATTTAAACACAAAGTTTACATTCAAGTTTCTAGGAGAAGAGTTGGAACAATGCAGAGTAAGCTTGGATCCTCTCAATCTCTTAAGATCGAATTGCATAGTATTTTTAGACTTTAATACTGTACGTGTTTAGACCCAAAATGTAGTTAAAGTCTTCTTTTGTCTTGGATCTATTGTGAATTATTACCACTCAACATTCTGTAAACTAGGGCTGGTGTAGACTTTCATAGATGTAAACCCAGAATCAGAGTGGGGCTTTTGAGTTGTTGGGTTTTGATTTTTTATTCTTTTCAGTAAACACAGATTTACAATGTGCCAAAAACTCTACAGATCCCTTCAATCAGAAGTCAAGGGGGAGGCTTTCAAAACATTCTAGGCTTTTTTATTTGAGCCACCTTGTAGCCTTTTGTGCAGACATTCCTTCCCAGCAAATAGCACAAGAGCTAGCACGCTGAACAAATAAATACACAAAAGCTACTGAATGTATAACCCTTTCCCTCTAAGTAACCTCCTACCTTGCATGCACACACTGCAGGTTTAAATTGCAAGCATAATTTAATTCCCTCAAAACAAAACAAACCCTGTAAGGATTCAGAAAATAAGATTATTGAGTCATGGCAACTTGCTTCATGTGTGAACTTACTGAAGATCAAACCCCTCAAAAAATAATATCTGTTTGTTGAAACATTTGTTTAGGCCTCACCTCAACATTCATGAAGGGGCTTCTGTGCATCCTGACCCCTCCACAAAGAAAGATGTGAAGATTGTTGATAAGAAACACCAAATTCATCTTCTTGTGAGATTTTCTGACTTGTAACAAGTTCCTAATAACCATACCTAGCCCTAATGGCATCTTGTTTAGGGCTCTCGCTATAACATGGGGTCAACATGACTTAATAAGACAAATAGTCCTGTGCAACAAGTAAGTTTTTTCCTAATACTAAATACATAAGGCAGACTTCATGGCTTTAAAAGTGAAAGAAACCCAAACCAGCTCTCATTAAACAACTGCTTTGGAAATACTTTTTGCTAGCATACCTCAGACTTCACTTACAGTGTTACAAAGCTGCACCTCTCAGTCTCAAAAACCAAGCCACCTTTTTCATAACTAGCCATATCTGTAGCAGGTAAGCACATCTAAGGAATTAAAACCACCTGCCAGTTACTGTAAGTGGACTGGTTCAGTCTAGTCAAAAGATAATTTTTGTGCCATAAAAATTATGTATTTTTGGGGTCCCAAGGACTACACCACAACAGTCTTCAGCATAAAAAATAAAATAAAATAAAATAAAATAAAATAAAATAAAATAAAATAAAATAAAATAAAATAAAATAAAATAAAATAAATAAAATAAATAAAATAAAATAAAATACAGAGAAAGAAAAAATAGAAGCACCCTTATTACAGTATTTAAAAAATTCTGTATCTGTACACAAGGTACATAGCCAGCCCAAGTCCAATGATAAGGGATGAGGCGTAGCATGCTCTGCATCATCATGCAGCAAAGGCCACTTCCCCATATGCATGCCCACAGCCAGGCCAGATGCTTCTCCTGCAGCAAGCCCTGTCCCAGCTTGTGTAGGAAGGGAGGGGAATGGGTTAAGCCTCTATTGTCACTGCTACTCTTCAGGTCATATGAAGGCTGAATGTCTTAACAAAGTTTTTCTAAGGTTTTATGTCAGATCTTGGCTTCTTTTTTACCTTGTTTACAAACAGAATTAAATCTTTGGGAAAAATATTTTTATAGAGCTTAAAAGATTCTGACCCAGAATTTAATGTTTCATGTGAAACTGTGGAACTGATAAAAACAGACTCTTTTTGCTTTTTCTTCCCTCTGTGGAAGTGGCATTAGGGATGCATTAGATATGAAGAGGTGTTAAAGATCCATCATCTACTACCTAAAGCAGATTCACCATCTCCTCTTTCTCCAGGGAGGGCAGTACCATTCCCTCCCCTGTCCACTGGTTTGGATGGTGGACATCATTGACAGAACAGGCATTACCGGCAGAGGAAATTCTCTGTTACAACAGTCACCCAATGCAATACACCCAGTGATTGCCTTGGGGAGGGTGGCTGCAAGCACAGGAAATCCTTAGTGTTTAGGGCTTGTCATTCCCATGAAAACAGAACTGAAAGAAGCCCCAGTTATTGGGAATCTTTTGAAGTTGACCTTGTGATCTAGTAATTCAGAGTGTTTCTCTGGGACTTGAAAAGCACTAAGTAATACATCAGGCAATTCAGGTATACAAACAAAACCTACATTTATCTCTATATTCACTCTTCTACTGCAAAATTCTCAGAGTAAGGACTGGTAGGAACCTGACACAGTGCAGCACAGCCATTTACAAAAAGCAGTAGCATTGGTGAAGGGCAATAAGGATATAAAATCTAACACATTTTTCACCTGTCAGCTAAGAGAAAACACTGCCACTAGCATCTTGGGACAGATTTCTAATCTCCTTTGCCTTATTAGTCTTGTTCAGTGATTTCTCATGCTACTTTCTTTACATAAGTTTTCTGTTTCATTTATTCTCTCACCTTGTATATTTCCTAAGGCTCAAGCTGTTTGTTCTTTCTTCAACCAATATTATTTTCATTTTCCATTCTCTCTGCATTGGTATTCTGTTCACAACTTCATTTCTTGCTGCTGTGTTTTCTAATTCCCATGTCTGTATCTCAGTTGCTGGCCTTCATTTCCATCTCACCTCCATCTGTAACCTTGGCTTCTTTTCCATCTCTCACCCCTTGCTTTCACAGCCTTTCTTCTTGACGCTAGTGCAGTCCTGTGTCACTACAAATAGCTTGCTAAACTCTTAGTAGCTGTGTGGTTTTGCATGAGGATACACATAGGCACACACAGACACACACTGTTGCTCAGCTCATTGCCTTGGGCTGTCCTGGGGCTCTCTCCCATTCTCCATGACTGATTCAACTGCACAGTCACTTTGGGACTTTTAAATGTGCTTAGGAGGCTGGTTCTGAAAGTGACCATAATAAAAAACTCCTCCAGCTTTTCCCCTTCCACAGAATGCAGTTTGTGCCTGTCAGAGCCGCCTGCTCCCTCATCTCCTGGACTGTGCTGGTAGAAGCCTGTCCTCAGATGCTATGTGCACATGATAGCCACATTCAACAGCATGTAGGAGAAATGCACACTTGCTCACCAGTGGGGTTTATCTGGAGTTTCTGATCCATGCAGACTAAGCAGTAGCTTCAAAACAGTCTGGCCTGTACTTCACATCAGTTTTCTCTCTCTCCTTCTCTCTCTGAAATACTCCAAGTCATCTGTTTGGGTTTGCCCACCTGCTGCCTCGCTGTGCCTTCAGTCCCTGGACGCCCTGGGAAAGGCCTGGTGGTGCCTGGCCACAACCAGCTCTCAAGCCCCAGGGGCTCCCCAGACACCCCTGCAGTGGGAGCATCCCTACTGCTATCATTAGAAATACCCGTCACTGTTTTGTCACCACATTCATCTCAGCTGTTCAGAAACGAAGGCCAACCCAAGAAGAATCGCTAGGCCCTGATTCAATCCCTTGAACTCAGTGTAAATACAGCCCGGTCTGAGTGAGAGCTGGATCTAGTCCTTAATCAGGCAGTGAGCACAGTAGTATGGCTAAGTATAGTAACCGCTTAGTTTACAGTATGGTGACCCAATAATTATGCAAGATAATACTGTATGTACTTAGCTTGCCTCTACCATTCAGAGCACTTGCCAATAATACACAAGCACAATTTATTATCTCCTTGCCCCGCTTGGGGCTCTTTATAAATGGTCTGTTTTCTCCCGAGATCACTGGAGCTATGGCACGGAGGACTGTCTAGGTATATTTAACCTTGTGGATCATTCCAACGTGCTTCTTTAAAAGAAGATCATATTGTTTTTCCTGCTTTCCATCTTTGAAAGGCTAGGCTTTGGCCAGAGGGTACTCTACATATCTGGCTGCAAATAGACGGCTTGGAGCCAAGCAATGCGGTGCCTTGACTAATTTCAGCATTCACTTAAGCTAAATTATTTATGATACTCTCTGCACAGGCCTTTCTCTGTTGTTGTTGTTTTAATGTTGTAATCTCAGCCAGAATAAAAGGATAATTTGCATGCATTTTCAGCTACTGCAGTAGCTCACACATGGCTCTGAAGACTGAAGCCAACTACAATATATTCAAAGTTTGAACTGAGTGGCCAGAAAAGGGAAATTCTGACATGCCAGTAAATCATGTCCCTAATGGTGAGAAAGCTTAACATTTTTACATAAGCAGCTGAAACAACATCAGAAACATTTTCCAATGATACAGTTATTCACTTGTATCAAGAGCTCATCACCTTTGCTTCAGTAACATAAATCAGGAGGATGTTAAGCTGAGAATGGTCTGTTTTCAGCTCTGAACTGGTATTACGAGTCCAAGTTCATTGCCAGCAGAGCATGGCTCCGTTGTTCTGAGAACATAAAACTACACACAGACAGAGAAGGCACAAAGCACAAGAGATAAGAAACAGAATAAAAGTTACAAGGGAATGCAGAGCAGAGAGGTACCCCCTGCTTCACTAGCTGGTGGCTTGCCAAAGAAAACAACAGAAGTGGGGATTAGGGTTTGCGACGTGCGCATTAGAGCAGGACTACCTATTCCCTGCCTTTTCTCCTCTGAAAAGCTGCCATGTGAGAAGAAACATTCCTTTTATTATTTATGGGGACAGCCACTCTTGTTTATTATGCTCACGTTACTATGCTACATGCCAAGTACAAGCCCTCTTTTTCATAGAGAGGTTTTTCTTTGTACAGAGAGGGGAAAAAAGAAAAGACACACACCCACACCCCCCTCCTCCCCGTTTGCAGGATTAGTAAGGAAATTAAAGCCAGGGTAGAGAAAGGAGCTCTTTCTACAGAGCTGTGATTTGGCTTAGAGAGGCAGTAGGAGCAGGGCAGAGCAGTGCCCAGGCACCATCGTGCTCCAAGGGATTAGCTGGAGCAGCTCTGCCTTGGGAGCCTTCCCGCCTGCCCCAGGGCACCCACATCCCACAACAAGGGACCCTCCTCAAGGAGCAGAGGGCACGCAGCAGGGGAAAGGTTAACGAATAATCTGGACATCAGTATCTGTGCAGCTTTTAGGAGATGGATGTTTCCCCCCCCTCTGTCTTTGGAACAATGTTGTTAGGAAGGAAAGAAAACCAAGTTTATTCCCCTCCCTCCCCCCCCCTTTTTTTTTTCGAGGCAGCTGAAGGACAGCTGACCTATTTTCTGAGTTCAGCAACACAGGAGGCTCTCCAGCACCTGATCGCTTCTTTGTGCCTGTCCCCTGAAGCATGTTTAATACTGAAAGGCCTGGCCCTGGTCAGTGATTGCAAAGGAGGAAACCCTCAGCTGCTCTTGGACTGGGGCCTTCGTACTGAATGCAGGCAAGGATCTGAAACAATCTGCTGAATGCAAAGCAAATCCCAAGGCAGAGGGAAGGGAAACCAGGCAACTGTACTTTCTGTGGTAGATGGCAGTGGATTTACCGCCTGGCAGTTCACAAACTGCCTCCAGCTGGGGGAAATTGCTAGTTCAATTCTCCCATGTTTAATGTGATTACTGGTACTAGTTCATAGGCTTAATTTCATTCCTTTGAATTCCTCTCCGCTAACAAAAACAAAACAATCAAACAGAAAAAAGTGCAATAAAAATCCCTTCCAAAAATACAGGATACAAAATGCATTTTTCAAACCAGGAACCTTCACTCATTCTGTCTTCACAAGGGATTTTTTTTTTTATTTTTAACCAAATTATGCACAGAAAGAGCTTATTCTAGAAGATGAATATTCTTTATTGTATGGAAGGAAGAGAACTCTTTCTCCTTTCCCAATGGATCTTTTAAAGAAGACCCTGACTGACACTCCTTGAGTGTACAATCTAGGAATTAAATATTTGGGTATGGGAGAAAGCAGAAAGACAATAGCTTTGCAGAGGCCACAGGAGAACCTGACTCGGATGGTGGGAGGGCACAGCTCCCCCCAGCTAGAAGACTCGGATCAGTATGAAGCTCCAGACTTCAGCGTTGTAGCTCCCACACAGAGGCTGGCTCTGCCAGGAGGGGATAAGAGAGTGAACACATTTAAAGAACAAAAAGACTCCTCTATCCCACATAATTTTTCAGATTTTAGCCTTAAAATACAGGCTGCAGCAACTTAGTTCTGTTTCAGAAACGACTTATTGCTTCACAATGGCCTTACAACAAGATGCTGAGCAAATATTTTCCTGTTTATCAGCAACACAAATATCATGCAACAACAGCAATACTTCAGGTAGAGTCTGTCTTTCTTTATTGGCATGATCTGTTTTACAGGACAATTCCCAACAGCCAAAAGAAACATACCATAACAAAATGTATTCCAAGAGATTACATTTTTCATGGTACGAGGCTGCTAATAGGAACACTGTAAGCAAACTGTAGGTTTAACATATGAATTTACCCTTGCTTGCAGTTTGTTGCTGAACTTACGTGGATTTCATTGTTAATATAGAATTAATAGTTGTTGCAAATAATGTGTACTTCCCAAGGGAAGTACCTCCAGATTGTTCAGTCAAAAAGCATGACAACTTTCCATGCTCTTTCAGATTTGCCTTGGTGAATTTTGCAGATATGGCTTCTTTCATGGACTGAACGTGGATGTTTTATTTTTCATTTTTCTCATAAAAAGGCTGAAATAATGGGTATATTATAAACAAAACATCTGATATATGGCAATACAATACAGCTCTCCTAGTCCCTGTATTATTGTCTGAGTCCCCTGCAAATGCTTTTGCTTGTTGATTTTACTACCTGTCAAATGTGTCTTCTCTGCCACTGAGACTGTCCAGTTAACTTAACTTACATCTCGCTCTGCAACTACTACATTATTTAAACATTTATAATCATGTTTTCTAATGATTGTCTCCATGTCTCTAATTTGTTAATTAACATTTATTGCATATCTGATTACATTTTACTCATTGTTGGCTTAATTTATGTTGAATAAGCCATAAACAGTTCTTACTAGTTATTATCAGTTTAGTTCGTTACAGGATTAATGCTATGCCATTGTTGACATAAAACTACAGCTCATAATTCACTTTATTCCCTTCAGCCTTACCACCGTGGCAGGCATGGAGTTATTCTCCCGCTGTTGGTATCCCTGACTGCATGGCCCTGCCCAAGCCAGACATTATCCAGCAGGTTTAGAGATGGATTATGTTCCAGGGCTGTCTTTTGCATCATCATCATCTTCTTTCATCTCCTCGCCGTCCTCACCTAATGAATGTCAAATGGAGACATTAGCTTCAAGGGAATTACTTTTATTTATAGCGAGAGACAGACAGACTTAGTGAGCTCTACCCTCCTGCCGCATCCCAACAGGCACATCTCTCTCCAGTGCCCTACCAGCCTTAGTTTCTTTACTCCTTCATTTTCTCCTACTTTAGGCATACTTCTGGCTTCTCCCCTTGTTGATTCAGGTGCTGCCAGCTGAGCCCTCTCAGTCCTGCCCAGCACTTCTTTTACTGCAAAGCCATTGATCCCCCCTGTGTTACTCAGTCCTGAACGTTTCCACCGGCAGTCCTTCCGTGCGGCAGCTTTGTAACATTTTTAGCCACTGTCTTCTAATAGAGGGTGCCTGCAGTCTCTTAATACCTTCCTCCCAACCTCTGTGCATTTATAAAAACCATGGATTTAATTTCTGGTGTGCTATCTGAGATTATTTTCCCTCCAAGTGACTAGACTATCTGACACAGAAAGAGCTGGTAGGTGAGGAAATACCTTTTCCCAACCTCAGTGGACCTGATATCTTCCCTCCTTTCACTAAATTTCATCAGTCCTCTCTCAATCCCTCTGCACTCTTAAAATAGTACAAGACCACATGCTTCTTTCCTCAAAGTCCTCCCAAACCCTCCCAAACTTTATCCACTGCTGTAACTGGTTATCTAACTCCTCTTTTATTTTTTTCATTCAGGCTTCAAACCCAGAGGAGTTCTTGCCTTCTCGAGCCCTCTCCCTTATCGAGGGCCCTGTGCTCCCCCTTTGGTGACTCGTACTGACACCCTCAGTAGGGAAGAAATGCACCCAGGCTCCCAGCGTGGTGGCTGTACCTCATCTGGCCCTGGCCCTGGCCCTGGCCCCAAGGGGGTGACACGCTGTGGAGTGGCCACCAAACTCAGAGCCTGCCAGGTGCTGCCAGGCCCCAAACTGTGTGTCCAGCCGGGCTGCTGGGGAACCACTGACAGTCCTCAGACCCGCAGCCTTCTCCAGAATCCAGTGACTAGCTGTTTCTGGAGGATGAACAAAAGTTTTTATTTTGTCTGAGGAATGCCCCTTCCTCTTCTAAGAAGAACGGATGTACCAGTGTCCACAACATGCAGAGCGGTTCAAAATCCTCCCTGGTTGTGTCTGCTCACAACACATACCTCCAAGTCTGAACACTAATTTATTCTATGGCACTTCCCAGTTCCAGGTCAGTTGACTGTGTCCTGGGAGTGTAAGGTCTTGGTGGGAGAAATGGTATCCACTCGTCTGTCTGTAAATCATGCTGCAAAATGTAGTTATGAGCATTGTGGGGAAGCTCTGGGCACCACTACAGTACTAATAAATGGTCGGTAATAATAAAAATAAAGGAATAAACTAAAAACAAATAGCAGCAGCAGGAGCTGGCAAGAACCAAAAGACTTGAATGTTTTCTTTTCTTTGACTTTTTATTAAAGTTAGTAAAAAATTTGTATATAAGAAGTCTTTTCCAGCAGAAAACACCTCTTCTTTTTTTTTTCCCCAGAGTGAAAACTCACCAACAGAAACACAAAAGTTTCTACAATGCCATAGTCAGATTTACTCAATCCACAGATATGTCCATTTACTGAAACAAAAAAAGGCAAATGCAAACATTTGATAGGAATTCAAAGAGGACTCTCTAAAAATGTTTAATAAAAATGATGGAAATGCTGAAGAAACCTCAAAAATGAATAATTCTGAATATTGTCACAGATCCCATTGCACAATCGCAGCTAAAAAAATAGCAACCTATTTGAATATATTGAATACAGAAGTATGTGTGCATGTAGTCTTATATGTATATAAATACATACAAATATCTGTATGTGCTTAACTGTTTCGTGGCCTTAGAAAAATGACGTGACCCTCTCAGGTGCCAGAATTCACTGCCCTTGCTCTGAAGCGAAGCTTCTGGAAAGACATTATCTGGCGGGCACTTACACTATGGCTGTCAAGGGGTGTACAGAGCCCAAACTGGGTTTTATTTGTCGAAAGTTCATCTGTCTTGAAGTAGAAATAGGAAATGCTTTGCTACATTGAAACAAAAGCTACTGTTTTTTCACTCAGTGCCTCAGTCTCCTTTGCGGAGGACCTTTTCTTGCAGCAAAACTCTGTGAGGGCCACCCAGCAGCCAGCCTGGGCTCTGTTAGAGTGGTGCTTTTGCTCCTGAAGTGCAATAGATCACCAGCTTTAAAAGGTTTCACATTCCCACCTCCCATGCCATAACTTTTCCTTGTTATAAATAATGTCGTTGTAATTTGGGTGTAAATTAAGGACCCTAATGATTAGTTTCTAATATTTGTTCTGCATCCCCAAAGGAAAAAAAGAACCTGGTAAGGAAAACAGGTGTCCAATGAATCACTCTTCTGTTGATTGAATGGGGTTACTATTATTTCTAAAGACTTTAAAAACCATGACCTCTGCTTCTGTGTTTAATTTTATTATTCCTGACACTTCTGGTCAACTTCATGCAATGCTAAGGCCTGCTGATTCTTTGGAAAACTTAGTTCTTATAAATAATGTTTGCTTTCTGACTGCATTGTGGAATGTTACTTAGCTCACATAATCAGTGCAAGCTTGGATCCCCAAGGGTCCCCTACAGGGGCAGTATGAGGATCTGTACCAGTCGGTCTAATCCGGTACCCTATTTTTTATCATGGACCATTGCAGACACCTAGAGACAAAGTAGAGGTAGTATGGACAGGTAACACCTTTCCAGCTTCCAGCAATCAGCAGGTAGGGGGTTTCTGGAGCAGGAGATGGCAACTGGATTGTCGCACTAACAGGCCTTGATTGATCTAATCCCTATAAATTGTCCAATAATTTTTTATGAATTAATTTATTCTTTTGGCTGCCATGGCATTGTGTGGAAATGAATTCCACAGCATAATTGTGCTCTGTGTGTATTGACTTAAACCTGATGCCTGATCATTCAGATGACACCTAGTTTTTCTGATATAAGCCATAATGAAAAAAAGTGTTTCCTATGTATCTTCTTCCTTGCCTTGTTTGTTTTACAGCTATCATATCTCCTCACAATTGTCTCTTTTTTTTCAAGCTAAAAACTAGCAACCTCTTTAGTTTCCCCTCCCATTCCATACCTCTGAGCATCCCATCCATCTTTCCTGACCTTTCTCTCATTTAACTGGCTCTTTCTGAGACAGGGGAACAGAATGCCAGCAGTAACCACAGTGTAGACAATAAATTTACACAGTGAAACAATGATGTTTTCTATTTCACTCTACTTTCTTAGAGACCTTTTGACTCTGAGTCTAATGCAACCATTTTCAGGAATTAGCCACGGTGACCCCAAGGTCCCCTTCCTAAGCAGCAGTAATTCAGTGCCCAGCATTCTGCACAGGTAGTAAAATTCCTTGTTCCCTGCATCCCCTGCTTTGTATTTCTCATTGCTGAATTTAATTTGCCACTTTACCCCCATCATTCAGTGCACTCTGTATATGAAAGAGTTAATCCTGAATACATGGAATAGGAAAAGACAAATATTACATGCATTTCTGATGTATGCGCATGTGTCTTGTTATTTTGATTATCTCTCACACTGTATGAATGTACTCTCCCCTCACTAACAAAGCTACACTGATCTCTCACTGCCATCCACTAATCAGAAGGAATTGTTTTGTTTTGTTTTGTTTTGTTTTGTTTTGTTTTGTTTTGTTTTGTTTTGTTTTGTAGCAGCATAGACTGCCCAGCATATTACAAGCTCTACTATGAATGCCTTGCTCTTTATTCTGTCCAGGAAGTAACCTATTGTTTGAATATCTGTACTTATATTTTATTGATAGGACAGAAAATGTCTAGAACATTCTGATTAGTTGCTCAGTTTTTCCATCAGAAACAGGTAAGAGTTAGGCATGTTATCATAGCCAAATGATGTACAATTTTTTAGCATCATCTTAGAGTTATGAGATCTATATCATGATGATCTGCTTTTTGTTCCATATTTTTAAAAATTAGTGTTGGATATCTGTTCCATGCAATATCAAACAAGAACAGGATAATTTATTCATTAGGAATTGACCAGTTGAACCAGTGGGCATGAACTTCACCCTGTGTGAATGCTTTTCCTGGAAGCTATCATCAGCACATGAATCTCAAAGCACCCTTAAGTGACTACTTCAGCTTGTGTCCAAGCCTTGTTTGAAAGGTCTTCAGAAAAAACCCCATGACTAATTTTCTGTTGCCAGTTATACATTGTTATATCGTGTTTTCTACCAAAGCTCTCTTCCTAGTTTTATTCTAGCTTGTCTTTTCTTTGTGTGTCCCTATGGGATAACTTAACTCTTATTCAGAACTCTGCACACCAGAAAAAAAGAAGTTACGAAAGTAAATTTGTAACAAGAGGATATAGACCAAGGCAGTAAAACCAAAATCCCAACAAAAATTAAAAGTAAAATTCTAGTAAAGAATAAAATTCAGCTAAGCAAACTGCTTCCTAATTAATTTTCTTCCTTTATTGTTGAACAAATGCAACAGATCTCCAGGTCTGAGGGATTGGAATTGGAATTGGTCTCTGAAGGACTTTCCTGGCAGAAGCTCGTATCTCTGTGCCAGATATGTTACACCCCTGGCTCTTCACCACATACCCCTTCAGAGCTGTGCTGCTTCCCTAACACCCATCTGCAGCACCTGACTATTTTCTGCCCAGCCACAGTGAAATTACACATTTCACCCCTCAGTTGTGCCTCATGCATCACATCTAGATAAGGCATCTGTGAGGAAAGTGTGATCTCAGCAGCCACTACTTAAGAATTTAGGAGACAAATTAACATGATCTGGAAAATTTGTTTCAAAAAACACTCCCCCTCTGTAACACACTATGCAAATACAAATGAGATACAAACCCCATAATCCCAGAACTAGTGGCTATGGATACCTGCAAGATGAGGTGACCTGGGGCAACCCCCAGAGCTGGAGGTGTAGACCAAGTGTCAGAGGGCTGGGATCCCCAGGAGCTGAGTTTTGGGGAAATCCCTCCTGCAGGCACAGACCAGCTCCTCCTTAGCAGTTAACGAGAAGCAGAGATGGCCTTTTGCCTAGGGAAACCAGGTTGCCACATATTCTAAACATATATTTTAAAAAGGGCTTTTTAAGGTTATACCCTCATTTTTGAATAGTTAAAGTCTAAGATGAAGGGATAGGACCTAATTATCATAATTATTATGTGACAATGCATAGCTTAGTTTCTTGTAACCATTTCTTTTACCAGGAGCATCTGAGACTGTTTTTGAAGGACTTCCTCATTGGGTAATTTATCAGGAGATCAGGTTATTTTAGAAACTGTGAACTCAAGAAAGCTACCTCTAAAAGAAAAGCTAAGCTTTACAGCCACAATTATGCTACATGGGACCTAGAGGAAATGCAGGCCAAGGGCAGCAGTGCAGCATGGATGCAGCCACCCTGCTGCAGGGCAGGCAAACCCCAAGCAGTGTGAATTTGAGCCAGTCCTTACCACTTGGCTGTGGAATTATAATCTGGAGTTAAGGTTATTACACTATTGGTGCATAACAAAAAGATATGTTTTGTGTCTTTACAGCCTTTCAGGAAAGACTCTTAAAGCGATTTATGAACATTGAGTTTCCAGGGAGCCCAGTGAAATTCCTGTTAAGAGTTTTGGAGAAGAACGAAGCAATGTGCTGTAAGTTTAAAGTACTCATTCATCATCACACAAGTTATTTAGCAGCAGAAGCCCAAAACCCAGAAACCATTCTGATGCTTGGTAAGCCTGTAATAAATGTTATGAGATGACAGGGGGTTCTCGGGGCAGGGGCCAGGAGCCGATAAGCCCAGAGCTGCATTCCAGCCTCCTCCTATCTTGTGTTTACTTCGGTCTGATCACTGAGCAGCATTCTTTTCAGTGGAAGGAATAAAGTGGGAATCTTCTTCTTTCTTTCCTTCCGAAAGGCTAGGCTCCGTTTCTGGGCAGAACGTGACGGTTTGCCTTATCAGGAGAAATTCCCGTGCGGCACAGCCTGACCAACAGCTCAGCCGTGCACAACGTGCACTCGCGCACCACAGCGAGGGGAAGAGCTGGGGGAAGGTGTACTACCCTGCAATATCCTGGGGACAGATAATACTGTAATGACAACACGATCAAGTCTGAATGGTCTGGGAGCTTTAGTGAGCTGTAATGGAGCCCTCCCATTGGGATGATGTGGTGACAGAGGTTGCATGGTCTGCATAGTTGAGAGCTCTCCCCAGTACGTCAGCCTGTGCCAGGCAAACAACGAAAGTTTAAAACTCTCTGGAAAGTGCTTCCCATGTCAAAGTCACTGGCCAGGGTTTCCTGCTCTGTTGTCTGAATGTGGGAAGGGATGGCAGCCCCTGCTGATAGCAGGAATAAGTCCTGGCCTTATGAAGAGTTGTTTTTGTTGGAGCTGTCAGGAAATCTTAGCAAAGGCGTCAGCAGTGTGGCGCCCTGGAAAGGCCTGAGGCAAAGGACACACTGCCACTAGTGTGTTGGACAGACAGTGCCAGCCCCTCGCAGTGCAGGAGGTGCTGGGTGCGGAGTGTCTCGGCACATCAGTAAGAGGACAGGAAGGCTCTCACCAGCTGAAGCACAGCCTGTGGCCATGGGGACCTGCAGCCAGGACTGCTGCACCTACACACTGCCTTGTCACCTGGGTGAGTTTGGTTAGCAGCTATGGCATTAGTGTTATCAGCACCTGTCTGGTTCATCTGGCACCCTTGTTGACAGTGTCCCAAGGGGGAATAAGGAAATAAAGGTGCCTTGAAGCTTTACTTCTCCTTTTCCCTCAGAGGTGAAGCCCTGCGAGATCCAAATATCCACTGGCAGGGTAGCCTGGGGAGCTTCTCTCATAGTTAGGCTTGCTACATATGCCCTGGAGATCTCAGTCTCCCTCTGGCTCCTTTAATAAACATTACTTCCAATACAACATTGTAAGATACAAATTTCTAGAGTGAAAGCTCAGCTTACTGTGGGACAACAACATGCTCAAATGGAAAGGGAGTCCTGGGATGCACTCTGCGTGCAGTGGATCCAGCTGGTTTGGTTGATCTCATGCTAGCCATAATCTATAAGAGCTTTTGCTCAGCTGGAAGGAAACTCACATGCTCGAAGCTCTGTTCCAGCTCCTTTTCAGGACCAGCACTTGGAAGAGCCCCTGCCTGCATCACGCCACACTGCAGAGTCACATCTGCCCACCCTGTATCGACTACCATGTGCCAGTCAGAAAGGAATGATGTTCTGGTTTAATGAATGCGTAAGTTTTACTATTTGTGGATTTTTTGTGAGTTCACCTCTGTGGGAAGGATGGGAGGGAATGAATTTTCATCTGTATTTGAGACTGTGCAAAGATTGGACTTGATTTCGGCAGGAGCCCATGGGCTCATGTAACACTAATAATAAAGAATTAGGCACATTGGGAAGGGAAAATAGCAGCAGTTTTTCTTTCAGGTTTTAGAGCGGTATCTGTCAGGCAGATAGGATCTTTTCTTAATGTACAGCATTTTGTCTACAGGTGTGATGCTCCACAAACAGTGACAACTGCGTATTCCTAATACCTTTTGCAAAAGTCTTCATTATCATCTGTTAAAAAGCATCTGGAAAATCCACCTTAAAAAAGCCACACTAATGAAATGGCCTGCCAAGCTGCAGCTTCCCGATCCTTCCATTATAAAGAAATTTGCTTATGGTGCAATTTATGTAGGTTCCATATTCCAGCAAAAATACACGAAGTGGTATCAGGTTACCAGAATCAGTGCTAAAGCAACTGTTCTCTGGAAGGGGAGGGGAAAAAAAGCAGCTTGCTTCACATTCAGTAAGTCGTTGTGACACGGAGTTTTCAGGGAAGCAACAGGAACACGGGAAACGAGGATTTTTTTTTTTTTCTTATGGAAACCTAATATGGTAACTAAAAGCAGAGGAAACACCCGCTTTTCAAAACTGAACCCCAATCAATTTTCCAGTAAGCTGAGTGTCTCCAGACAGACTATCTGCTACAACAAAACAGTAATAATACCCCTCCCTCTTCTTTGAAAAAATTCTTGGGGAAAACATTGTTATCTTTAAATCTTCAAATGCTGCAAACCCCCTTGTTCGGGGGGTTTGATGGCCAAAATGCTTTGACCCTCTGTTTGGGGTCAGAGTCTTCCTGAAAGAAGATCTAATGCTCCAACCTCCCACTCACTACAGATAAGCTTGTGTTCTGTCTTCCAGCAGAAACTAATGTTTTGAAGACATGATTTGAAATAAAAATAAAGAAACTGTTTCCAACTTTTGCTGAACTGCTTAGGTTTTTCTGTAAGGGAAGCAAATATTAGCAGAAGCCAATGCAGCTGCTACAGAGCTTTTTGTTGTTTGTTTGTTTTTTGTTAAAGAAGCTACATAAATGCATGAAACAAAACTAAACCACATGATCAGCCAGTGGGAGTTAGAATGATTTCTCTAGAATCGACAATCATACATTCATTAGCTGAAAACACCAACTTCTATAAAGGGTTTTCTTTCCTTACTTTTTCCTATTTATCTGGAGCAGAAACAGCAAGCACAGAAAGAAACTTGAGCCCAAATAGTTCTTTATTTCAGAGGTTAACCTGACTACTAGAAGAGCACTTTTAAGTGAAGTGGAAGTGACCTATTTATTGACTGTGACTCATTTTCCTCTTTCTTTAGGCTGGTAGTTAGCTGCTGTGCCCCCGTTCCCCTCATCCCCAGAGGAAGGGATCTTGTTTTGCTGAGCATATGTGTGTAACTAACTGTGAACTGTTGCAAAATGAGCTCTGGAGATGAGGGTGAACCTGAAGTACCTGGATCTACATAAAACTTCAGCTTTACAAGACTCTTTGGCAAGTAGTAACGCCGTAGTTACACACCTGAGCATTATATTGTCTCACAGAGTAAATCCAGGCAGGCACATGCTTGTTAGAACATTAAAAAAATTCGAATGCTATAATTTTTTAATGTTAGAACATTAGAAAAAATAAGATCTGCATAAGATACTGGCTTGTCTACTTTCTCAGCTGATGTGATCAGCTGTTCCCATTGCTTGACTTCTGGAGCTGCAAGAACAAGGTGATTCTGAGGAGGTGACACCCATGTGAGGTATTTCGCTTACATGCTGGCAACAACAACTGAACTTTTAGAGCTGATGCTGCATTTTGAGTTTGGATAAACATGAGTAAGAGTGTGACACTGAGTGTTTGATCTTTTAAGTTTCCTTTTGGAAAACGTGAACAAGGCTGCATATTGCTTGCACTATCCAAGCTTGCCTGTGACTTTTATTCCTGTAGCCATGAGATCCTAAACATGCCATCTAGTTTCAGGGCACTTCATAGTAATCCTCTCATGAATAGTCACTATGCCTGCAGAGGAAGAGATTAAAAACCAAATGGTTGACTCATGCCAATCTAAAGACTGGCACGCTGCGGACTCGTTAAGGAATAGCTCTCTGAGCTTCCTGCTCACATACTTGCTGTGTGACGCTGCCCTTTCTGCAAGTCCAACTTGCCGCTGGGACTAGCAGCTGGGTACCATGCTCTCCCCTAACACACAGATCTTCCTTCTGGTACAAGCTGCCAGACACCCACCCACCATCTCCCTGGCCTGACCAGGATTTTGTCCTGCCACCACAGCCGCTGGTGGTGTGGCATCTCTGCTGGCAAGCTGTACAGCTGCAGGTCTGTTACTGCTAGCGGACTCAGAGATGGGCCCAGATTCTCCTTTGCACCTTTGGGTGCCTGTGGCATAGAGTGGAATGACCAAACTATCTGCACCATTTTCTATGTACACAGTACTTTTAAATGCAAAAGAAATGAAAGGTATTAATATAGTTTTCTCTGCCTGCCATCCGGGAACAATTGCTTTAAATATGTAGTGTTAGACTCTTTGATAGTTTAGTTTCAGAATTCCAGATTAAAAATAGGTAAGAGCCCAAACTGGGGGCTAGAACCGCCTTATGACAGCCAGTGGCATTACATGGCATTAAACTGGATGAACTAAAGTCTTTGAAATACATCTGTATGCCTTTTGCAGTTTTCCATTAAAAAGAAAAAGTGTGAGCAAGGCTACTTTCTTATGTTAACAGATATTTACCAGATAGTTTCTTTCCTACATGCAATTTACCTTTCTAGAAGGGTCTATGTACAATATAGATTGAAACTTCTTATGGTCTTTGCAGTATTACTACAAAACATCTCATCATATGGTAAAATGATCTTTCCATTTCAGTTTCTTTTTCTGTCAGTGCTTGATGCTTCTCCTCCTCTTGTAGCTTTTCTTACCTTGTCTCCTATATCCTTTCTGAAGATCTGTATTATTCTGTCCTCTGACAACGACAGCAATCTCCTCTATGGGACAGTTCTTGCAGTCATGCCATGTGCAATTTATATGGTATTAAGCATTACAGCCAAAGAAAAAAAACAACCCACCAACAAAACAACAACAAAGAAACCAACCTTAAAAACTTGGCCAGAGACTTCTCTTTACATGGTGTTCTTTCACCACATACGTTCAGTGCCAAGCCGGTCTTAAAATCAGCTTCCTTCAACAGTTTATATCCTCCAGCCTCTCCCCCATCTTCACCAAATAGTTCCCCTCTTATCACCCTCTTTCATTTTTCAGGTGAGGTTGGTTGTTTGTTTGTTTTTTGGTTTTTTTTGTTATTTTTTTTTTTATACATACTGTATAATCTAAGAATCCAATTAAATAGAAATCAAATCAAAATACTTCATCACTGAGTAAAATGTGTAAGAACCCATGCTGAGGGTGTGAAGAGAACTCAGCACACAAAGCAGAGACTAGCAAACTGTTCAGAAAAGCAGACACACCAGGTCCCAGTGATGGGATGAAAGAGATTCCCTAGAGTTTCAAACAAGATCTTTTCAGAGGCGGTTTGTTGCAATACTGAAAGCTCCTGAGCTGCCGAGTGGAGAAGCAGCCTGAAAAAAAGGACCCTTCTTGCCAGGACATAGTAGGCCAGAAGGAATTCAGTTTCCAAATGCTTTCATTTCTGTTTTGTCTCTAAGTTTTATCTGTTTTAAAAGCTATGGGATCTAGTTTCTGTTAAAATAAAACTTGGGTTTGAGTTCAAAAGATTTTTGCAGTCTTGGGAGTGCCCAACTTAAGAAGAAAGTTTGGCAGATCTGCCTCAACATTTTAGTCAATTTGAAGTCCCACCACACCACCATAGGTTGTGAAGAACACACCCATTTCAGTAGGGAGTAACAAAAAATAAGCATTTTGAAATGCCATGCTTTGTCAAATTGCCCTGCAATATTGTGACATATACTTAAGTCCTGCTTGCGAAGATCTGCACATTATTTTTACTTGGGGAAGAGACACTTGCTTCCTCTAGTGAAACAGAACATGGAATTTATCTCAAAACTTTTGGAATAACTAAGATACAACACTGTACAAAGCACACATCAACTTTTTGTCTGCATTTACTTGCATGATTCTGGCTGATCTTTGCTGTCATAGGTGATTTACATCTTGATTGTATTACAATGTGGAATCAGAATAAGCTGCATAGGGAAAAAGGTCATTGGAAGAGTGAACAGATGAATCAAATTGCTTGTTCAAACAGTTAAAGAAAATGGAAGGGACTGGGTCTTGCAATACCATTTTTTTGCACAGAAAGGCAAAAGGATGATTACTGCTACCCAATACACTATACAATTCCTGGGTTTGCAAACACGGAGTACTGGGCTCATCGCTGTCATATTTGAGTGTCAGATGGACTTTTAATTGGCAGCAGCATATCCAGTGCAGACAATGGCCAGCAGTCTTCCATTTGTTAACTGAAAAGAATATAACATACCCATTAAGGCACAGCATAAACATAAAAAGCAGTATAATTTAGGTTGGAAGGAACCTCTAGACCACTCCACCTCTGCTGTGCAAAGTAGCAATAACTTTCAGGTTGTTCAAAGCTTCATCCAGTTAAGCACGGAAAACCTCAAAGGATACATTTTATTTCAGTCAGGAGTTCCCTGTTCCCAAGCCAGTCCCCTGCCAGGACTGCTCATTTCCTTCTCTCTGGAACGGAGTATTCTGGTGCTCCAAGGGGGGGACACTTCTTGAAGATCAAACCTCCTTCACACTGCTCTGTGGCAGCCTCCTGCGGTATCCTGAAGATGATGGAATCTGCTCTCATAAAGTATAGGATTATCACCCTGCCTTCCATTCTTTTCTTGGGAGCTTAAGTTTTATCATCTCGTGGTCACAGTAGTGTCAAATTGTGATGTAAAGGCAGGCTGTCAGGTAAACAGCAGAACAGTCAGAATATCAGCTCATTCAATGCAAATAGTTTCAAGACAATCCTTTATAATGCAAATATGAAGTTCAAGTAAAAAAGCTGTTCTGGTGTGAGGCCTAAGTGAGATGCCAGTGAGAGTGACTAGCGTGTATCCTCCTATTACTCACAATTCTGTTTTTTTCCTTGCAAGTTTCACCCAGCAATGAAATAGTTAGCAATACTAAACCATGTATTGCTGCATGACTTAAGCAATAACATGACATTAAGATGAATGACAAAAGTTCAGATCTTTGAAGATCTTGCTCTGACTGCCTGTGGACACCTTATCTTGCTTATCTTTAGCTTACACTTTCAAAACCATCCTTACAGACATTTGAGGGCCAGCAGGATGTCTGTAAAATATTAAAGCCAGGCGATAGAGCACAAAGTGGCATCCTCTGTGAGCCAGGCTCATCTTGTGCTGCCTGTGAGCCAGCTCAAACTGCCCACACAGCATGTGTCCACATTATTTGTATGCTTTTCTTGGGTCATATACTCCCTTGGTCCTCCCTTCGTTTTCTGTATCTTTTTATAATTGCTTTAAGAACCCTCTGTACAGTGGGAACAGCAGAAAAGCGGCACTCAGAATGGACATGGCATTATCTCACTTGTAAAAATAAACAAGTGTGTGTGTATGTGCATGCATGTACACTTGTATATGTCTGCACACTAGATTTTAGTTTAGTGAATCTTGTTTTTCTGCCTTTCCATTCCTGCCTTGTTGACATCCAGAAAGAGGTTGCCATTAACAATAGTTTGGAAACTAGTGAGCATGGATTTATGAATAGAATTTCATTGCTGTGCTATTTTGTCAGTCATTAGTATTTCATTTTACATGCCATCCATAACATCCCCAAACCAGAATCTGATTGACTGAATACATTTTGGCTTTAGCTAATAATAACTGCCCTGTTGTACAGATATAAACCAATACTGCTGAAGTGTGGTTCTAACAAGGAGTTTGTGTTTGAGGACATCAAGGTCTTAATTTGACCATGGCAGGGAGTTACAGCCAAAATGCTTTTAATCTTTTCTTCAGTCTTTCAAACAAGATGTGGCTGTATTTAGGCAGCCAGTCAAAGAAACCTCTAGAATTTCAAGTTGCTTCCAATGCATATACCACATGTAAACCAGAATGCAAATATTATGATAGAGTAAATAAATGCATGAGAAATTCCCAACAGCAAGAACATCCTGAAAAATACTGACAGCTAAGCCTTTCATGCTTCCTCTCAAAATGGATGAAAAGCAGTCTGTCAGGAAGCAGCTTAGTAGACTGTCAGCTCCTTTTCTGTCTCCCCAAACTGTGGCCAAGATCTTAAAAAGTCATTCAGCCACCTGCCTCATCCAAACAGCTCTGGGAGTTTGGGTGTTGGTGCCTTCTGTCAGGGTCTTGCGGATAGATCTCTTTAGAGTTCCTTTTACTTGCAGATCCCTCCCTCCCCACCCCCTTTTTTTTTTTATTTCTTCATTTCCTATTACAGTTAATTACTCTTATGTTTACCACAGCAGCATTTAGGTTAGTCGGTGCAGAGCTCTACTGAATATACAGATCCAGGCTCACCTTCTTCCCTCATCCAGCCCATGACTGATGGTGCTGATCCTGCATCCTTCCTAAGTCCCACAGTAGTCATGGGTGGATTGAAAGCCCTGACTTTAACGAGGTGTCAGCTGCCCCCCACAACCCACCTCTGTCAATGCAATTATCAGGACCTGCTCTGCTCCCAGCAGCTCACAAAGTACTTCATCTGTATCATCGGCTCTCACCTGCTGCATTGCTCACAGTGTAAGCTTTCAAATCAATTACTGTAATATGAACCTTTTAGTGATTGCTATTGCTTTTAAACCCAATTTGTTCTGAACTCAAAGGCCTCTAAGCTCCCATAATATTAGGATTGGTGCCTGCACACTAAACTCTGCTCACTAACAGAGGTCTCGGAAAACTATCTGGTTATGCATCACGCTGGTGTGGAAACAGTGAAAAGAGAAAAGGAGAGGTACATTTAAATTACACTTACTAGTCTTTCTTCCAGAATTGCAAAATGCTCTGTTCTACATTAATGATGAGCAATTCCCCGCATATTTGTGCGGTGTAACAGCTGTTCAAAAGCTCTTTCTTATCACAACCCAGTGTAAAATGCTGATCCTGCACAGCAGTTCCAAAAACAGAAGGTAGAAAGCTGTTGTCTTAAAATATTCTTTAAATACACTTAATAAACTATTATAGTTGTTCTTGGATCAATTTGAACTAAACAATGAAGGAGGCAAAATAAGTCTGCCCCCTGAGCACTTTAACCTCACTTAGTAGTGCAAGAGTTCAGAGGAACAAGGGCTTACACAAAGCCCATCTGTCTATCAACCTTTTCCTCAGGTACTCTTGAACCTAGCGGCCAGTTTCAATCGTGTTTGAGAGCAGGAGGCTCTGAAAAACTAATTTCACATTTCACAGAAATCCATGAGGGATGCATCTGCACTGGGGGACCCTCATTCAGACCCTCTTAGCCATTTTTATGTTCCTATAAACTAAATGCAGGTCCCACTGCCATGGCATCACACAGGCCAGCTGCTTCCTGAAGCAAGGTGAGAGGTGATGGGAACCCAGGGCCAGCAGGACCCAACCTCCCTAGAGACCATCCACAGTATCTGAATAGGTGATCAGGACAAACCTGAAGATAATATCCAGAATCAGCCAGCAGTCCAGATCATAAGGCATGAGACAGGTCTGAGGCCGAGCTGGAAATTCCACCTGTAGGTCAGGGTTAACATCAGGTCCAGTGATAGCTGGGAAGGTCCACCACAACAAGGCTGGGCTGAGGTCTAGCCAGGATGCCAATCTGCAGATAAAGGTTTAGACCAACACAGCCTCTAGTGAAACAAGATCTATCTAGAGATACAGCCAAACCAGAGAGCAGGACTCCTCCAGTGCAGCTCAGGCAAGGACTACCAGCCAGGGGCTCAGCATAAATGGTGTGGCATCTGGGTGTGGGCAGGAGCCCCAGAGAAGGCTGATCAAGGTCGTTAAGGCTTATTAGTGTACTAATAATCAGAGGCCTGACATACGCAAACTTAATAAAGAAGATGGGGGTGGCTGGAAAGAGTGGTATGGAGTGTTTGAATCTATTCAGCAGTTATGAAGAGCCTATGACAATATCCCAGAAACAACGAGTACATACTTTGTTCTGGCCTAGAGGCTGGTGTGGCTAGGCTGAAAACATGCGCTGAGGATGGCTCACCACAGGGGTGGGAGTTGCATTCTCTTGCTCACGCTGTTGTATTTGTTTTTGCATTTTCCTCTAAAAATATACTGGGAAAAACAGGGCTAGTGTCTTGTTAGTTCTAAGACTTCTTCATACCCACCTGAATCTTAATTGAGGGGAAAAAAAAAAAAAAAAAAAAGAGAGAAGTCTGTTTCAAAGGGCCAATGTGCTGGAAACATACATACAACATACACATGCACCCACTTTGTGCAAATGTACTAAAACACACTAAAAATGTAGATCTTACATTAGGCAAAGCAGACAAGTGTCTCTTCTTGGGACTGCTTTTCTACTGCAATTAATTTTGGCATCTACTGAAAGGGTAAGAATTATTTTATTACTATGAGAGTGATTATGCCAGCCAGTTGATGATCTGAAAGCGACTATGTTAAAGCTTTTGCTAGGCCACTGAGCAGTCCCAGTGTGAGCTCCAGAAACATGAGAAAACTCAGGCTGAGCTGAATTGCTGATTCTGTTATTAAAACTGCAGTGCCTCCTTGTCAGCCAAACTCAGTGCTTAGCAGAGTGTTCACCATCTGCCCCTTGTGCAATACTCATAAATGTTGCAATCAATATACAATTTGGGATGTGTGGGCAATGCTGGAAGGTAAAAATATTCTTTCTTTGCCAGATATATGTTAATTGGTTGTTTCATTTTGCACATATGGGACAGTAAAATGTATTTGTTTTCTTGCCAATAAAGGAACATTTTCCTAATGCTCCTTAGTCACATCGTATCTACCAAAGGAGAAGGCTCTGATGTTTCCTGTTGCATTTATGGTTTACATTACAATTCATACACAAATGCTTTTTGGCATCTAAATCCTGAGCTAGAAGTATTTTTAAAATTATGTCCTGAAATAGGAACTTCAGAACACTGTGTCGGCATCTGGCAGATATCTCAAGAGTGTCATGAACTGTTACTACTTGAGGAACTTGGCAGGCACTCCATGAGCCCTGTGTACCTTAAAAGCATGTAGGAGACCACTAACAGCTTAATTGTTGAGCATCTGTATAGCTAGTCTCTGTAATGGGCATATGTCCACCCACCAACCTCAAAAACACATGGTGGTCCATGCAGATTTTACATACATCTGTGAATATCTGGATATATCTGAGCTCCTGAGCAGTGAAGGCTGCTCAAACACAAGTGACAGCAGCCCACTATTTCATAAAAGCAAGCATTTCCTCAGGACAAACCTTGAACCACCAATCAGTCTCACTGCTCAAAGAATTTGGCATATGTGTTTCCGTCCCCGTGTGTTTTACAAAGTGCTGATATGCATGTTAAGGCTGAAAGCACTTTATAAAGTGTTTGGGATCTCATATACAGTCATGTTTCCTGGTCGGAGAGCACAGGGAGAATTGCTGGGACCCTTGGTGAGAGGCAGCGGTGAAGCCAGCAGGCCCCAAGTATGGATGCCTGGCTGGCGACGACCATCGTCCTTGCCCCAGGATGGAAAAGATAACCACTCCTGGTATAATGTGGTGCCATGTTGGAACCTAGGCCTACAAAAAGTAGGACTTTCCCCCCAACCTAATTGACATCGTAACCATGCTTTGTGACTGCTCAAGAGCTGTAGCAGCTGTGTGTGTAGACCGAAGTTTGCCAGGAAAGCAGAAATTCATATCCATCTGCTTAGCCAGGCCTTTGCAGAGGTCTCCTGTGGGAGTCGTATACGTGATGTCCTTCAGAACATCTCTAGTCTGCAACCATGCTCTTTCTAGACAAATTTCTGCTGCTTTAAGAAGAAAGACATGTACCACACACTTCCCTACAGTTAATGACAAGGCAAGACTTTTGCCATTTTTGAGGGTCTTCATGGAAAAAGTTGCATAAGTCTACAAAAAAATGTTAGTATTTTTTCATGGTTTACTTATAATTCTGGCACAGAAGCCACATAGCTCCAGCACAAAAAACAATGGCTTTGGCACTGTCTGAGCCAAAGAACTATGGGCTGGAAACCCAGGAGCCCTACTGGGGCCAGCAGCAACACCAGGGACCAAGGAAAGGGAGCTGAGGCAGATCGCCATTTTCAACCTGGGCGTGCATGCCATGAAGACATGTAAGACAGCTCTTCCCAGATGCCTCTGTGACACTTAATTCCTCCACGTACTGTTTTTCAACAGAGCAGAGAAACCCCCAAACTGAGAAGACTGCAGAGAGAGGTGCAAAGATCAAAGTAAAGACCATGGAGTTGGTCAGTCCCTCAGCCCACCTCCCACAGAGAGAAAAATAAAAACCAGTAGTGTCAGAAGAGTATGGCCCAAGGTGAGAGGCAAGTGCTCCTCTGGGGCTTGTGCCACGTGCTTATTTAAGACACCAGCGTTCCTAGAGCTGTGCACCGTGTCAGACCCCTCCTCTCCAACAGGAGCTGGTATCTGCCCTGGGGCTCTTAAATTTTTACAATAGTTGAAGTGAACCAGAATGCTCCTGCTGTCTATCTCTGGGCCTGAGCTGCTGGGACCAGGCAGGACTCATCCCCCCAAGCCCTTGGCTCCAGTATTTATTGCTTCTTGCCATGCATTTTGGACAGTGGTAGAATGTGTCGCAAGACAAAACTTTTAACTCTGGCCTTTATTTAATTTGATGCTGGGTGAGGCCTTTATTCTAAATCTTTCTTTAGTGGATAGAAATGTGTTTGGTCTATATTAATTTTTTGTTTTGTACCAATGGTTGGCATCAATTGGTTTCAGGTTTTTTTTTTCACTATAAATGTTAAAATAAACAAACCAAGGTCCCAAGTGGTGGTCAGGGATTTTGCCAGACCATGGGAAGTAGTGGGCCCCGAGAGGCTCTGAAAACCACCCAGAGAAATACAGTACAGAAGATCTGCACCGAGCAGGGATAATAATCCGTTCCAGAAGCTAGAAAATATTTTCCAGGAGACTTGGCAATTGTGGCTTGAGATGGAGAAAGAGAGAAAGAGAGATGGATAGAAAGAAACTGCACTTTTTCCAGGAAAAATGTAAAAGTCTGAGAAAAGAAGAGCCCCTGCTATTGCAGGGTACTTAGCTACAAGGAGAGATTTACTCAGAAGAAGGTTTGCATCTCCAGAGATGCAGAGACAGTTCTTTGCCCACCCGTAGAGTCCAGACAGAAGAAAGCTGCAGGAAGTCTTTGTTTACAAGAGAGATGACAAATAAGGCTGGTAGATAAAAATTTAAAAATTTAAACTAATCTGTACCAGCGTCTTAGGCCCACAAAATGATGGCTAGAGAGGTCAATAACCCATCTGGTCTAAGCCTCCCAACGCCAGTTAATTTTCAGTCCTTGGGATGGGCCATTGCATTTTGGACAGTCATTCTCATAAGGAGCCCAATGAGTTGTCTAACAGAAGCTCGTAATTTAGAAAGGCCTGGAGCTTTGATGTGACGATAGCTTGACATGAGGATCTGACCACTTTCTTTGGCAATTTGTTTTAATGCTTACTCTCACTGTTAAACATTTCTGATTATTTTCTCATTTGAATTTGCCAGGCTTCCGCTTTCAGCTATTGGCTTTTGTTGTGCATTACTCTGCTAGATTAAGAGCTCTTTAGTCCATGACATTTTCTGCCAGGAGGGAAACATCCTCTGTAATCAAGTCATTTCTCATTTTTTACAAGTCTTTCTTAAGCTCAACAGACTGAGTTCTCCAAGTCTTTGCTGTGGCCTTTTTCTCTAGACCTTGCATAATTTTTGTGGCTGTTTTCTGCACCCACTCCAGTATTTCAACAACCTTCTAAAACTGTGGGCATTGAAGCAGTCTCCCTAATACTGTACACAGGTATAAAAGCACATCCCTGCTCAAACTAGATTGGGGTAGTAAAATTTTCTGGTTTTACTCTGAGGTGATCTTTTTCAGTTGCTATTAGATGCTGACCTGGATTCCAGTCACTGATGAGGTCCCACTCCCTTAGTGGCTTTGCTGGTGTCTCTTGCTCACATGCTCAAAGTCACACTGATCACCTGACTTGGCTCTGAAAGATCAACACAAGGGCCCTTGTGAAGTTTTCATCTCTTTTTATAGCAGAGATCAGTCATGCCTCTCGAATCTGAATAGTTCTGTGCTAATGTGGCGAGACTGATTCTGCTTTGGTCTTACCTGTGACCCACAGCTGATGACTGAGATGCTGCAGTCAAACTACAATCTAACTGCTTGTTGGTTCAATCTGGTCATATCTAAGCAGCATTGAATAACCTGCTGCATATGGATGGCTGTCTGAAGGGAACCAGCTAATGAACTCTTTGGAGTGGCTTCAAGCCCTGTGTTAATCCCTTTGGAAGAAACCACACAGACATTGTATATCATTAGTTTCTTACAGGAATGTTATGTTGTAAACCAGTGTAGACTTCTAGCGACTGTGTTCCCATCTAATTTCACTAACAATTCATTTTTCTGCTGCATAGGATCCCTTGTCAGGCAAACTAAGCTGCAGTGTTTTCAAGTGTGCTGGTAACCTACTGTGACGTTGGCTGAACACTCTGCATTGTTCTGGTGTCCTTCTGGTGTTTCAAGATTCACTAAAAATGCGTATTCCTAGGCCAGGATCATCTCCATCATCTCTGTAGGTCTCTTGACTGCAAGTTTTCTAGGTCTGGTGATTTTCAAAATATTCATTCTGAGTCAGAGATGTTTAATATAGTTCTCTTTCATGAGTGGAAAGAAGGCATTTATGCTCATTAGTCTTCTGGCTTCCAAATACATATAAGAATGGATTAAGTCTATCCTTTCTACATGGTCATTGTTCATTTTATCATTTTTACCTATCTGGGAGCCATTTCTCTCTTGTAGTATTCCTAGTGTCGAACTAGTCATTTGTTGCTTGTGACACAAATATAGCCGAGTCATTCTTACCTGTCTTCAGCTGGTTTTTACATCTTCCATGTTACTAAAGCTCCAAACTTTTATCTCTCTTTTATTAATGCATAGTTCATTTCACTTGAATATTGCTCCTGATGACTGGAGATGATTTTTTAAGACACTAAAATATTCATATGGTCTGAAGTTTTGGCGTCTTGGTCATTCTCTAGAAGAATTTGCCTCCAGCAGGGAATTCAGGCTTTTTTTTTTTTTTTATGTGCTCTGAATGTCACTAAAGTTTGAAAACTTGAATGAGGGTGAGTGTTGCAACTGTGTAAATTACTTCAGATTTTGGTCCTGGTTTACTTCCTTTCAGCCCAAGCTTTCTTTCCCTCTTCGTTTCTTTCCAAATGACGAGATCAGTTTTATATGACTGTTGAATACATTTGTCTCTAAGTTAATAATTATTTAGTCTTCTACCTAATTCTTTTCTCCCAACTCCTTTCAGTTCCAGGAAACTGTTTTTACGAAAATATGTCTAGAACTCGTCAGCAGTGTCTTCCATTTGCCCCTACTGACTGTCATGCTGCTACAGACAGGCTGCTGTCAAGTTTCGGTCCAGTGACTAATTATTTTTATGTAGTATAAAGAAAACCAAACGATTTATCTCTATGGGCGCAATACCCTTTTGTTAGAAATTCTTTTCAGACCAGGAATATCTTGAAAGGGAATCTCACTTTTTCAGATTTTTTTTTTAAAGAATAAAGCAGTTAGTCATATCTGCTCCTCCCCAGCACGCTTAAAGTCTCCATCTGTGGCCTGGTGCTGGAAAGAAGGTCAAAACGGGAGGAGCAGAGCCAGCCAGCCAGAGCAAGGCTAACTGAGAGGCAGACAGATGAGTGAACTTCATGGACACTCTTCTCAACCCTAATCTGTTTCCACTATGATCTCTGGAATGCCTCTGCTTCTTTTCTACTTAATGATACATAATTAACAAGTACTTGTATTTACTCCAAATGCTGTTTATTTGACACTTTGTGTTATTAAAAATGCAAAGCAGTATTGCTTAGACCATTTTAAGTGTTGACAGTATTTCTTCCAGTGTACAAATTCCCGATACTGGTGCAATTAGACACCACATGGGATGCAGTATTCTGATTATACCCCCCCTAATTTCTCTGTGTGTAAGGGTTTTGATTCCCCCCCCCCCCCCATAACAAAATATTCTAATTAGAATGGGGAGAGCTTAAAAAAAAGTTGCTGTTTACTTGTGTCTGAATTTTAACCCCCCATTCTGGAAAGCAGAAGAAACAGAAAATGCTGTTTGATGGCAAGAAATGACAAGTGTAGTTCATCCATTTTTCTGTGTGAATAGGCAGAACTGTTCAGCAACGCCTCTGGCTGAAAACTTTCCTTAGTGTCTGTTGAAATTGAACATAAAATTGTCTCCTGTACCTTGTATATCAATATTTTCTTCTACCATAGTGATGATCAGGAGTAGTTAAGTTTAAAAACAGAAACATAACTGGGTAAATAAACCTAAGGGATCCCAACTCGTAGAGAATTGATAGCCAGGTATTCAGCCAACCCAAACTGAAAATGTTTATGTAAGGAAAGGACTTGTATTTCCTGTTCTGGGCCAGGCCCTTGTAATTAATGTTCCAATACCAAACTCTTCCGTCACCAATGCCATGCACACATCATGTGGAGCTCTTGCAAAAGTCCTGAGCTCACTAATAAGCGTAAGTGTGAGTCACCTGATGCAGGTTTAGCTGGATTCAGAAGAAGCGGGAGTGGGTAGCTAGTAGAAAAAGGAAGCGAGATAGTACAAAATGTACATTTCAGGTATGAGGTAGCTGAGAGTAAAGAGCTTGTAGCAAACCCAAAGCAACAAATAACCTTATATTCCAGTGCAAGGTCATCTCCAAAGGAGCGGACTGAAACACAACACCCACACACCCCCCCTTGCTGATTACCAGTTCACACTAAAATGGCCAGGGAAGACCACTCAAACACTCACACCCAGACAACTGGCTGGTTGAGAGGACTCCACAAAGGAGGAATCAAAGCCAGGAAGCCCAATGCCAGTTGGAATGTACATTTTCATTCTTCCCCCAGGCTCCTTCCTAAATCCTGAAGGCAGCATGTCGGATGGTCAGGCGACACCAGAGAGCTCCACCTGACATGGTTGTTTTATTGCTGAAAAACTGAACGGTATTTTGAAGCAAAGGTTTTGTTTTGGGCTAGCCAAAACTGAAGGCACTGAGGAGACTTGTCAGAGCCAAGGAATCTCTGTCACAATCCCTTACGCCAAGTATTTTGCACTTCCAAAGTAATCACAGAGCTGTATCTGTAAACACATATAGAGTGTGTGCGGAGCCTTGGAGCAGGAACAGGGAAGGAAGGGAAAGTCACTTACTGTGCGACCAACAGTGCTTGCTGTCTGGCAGATCTAGTCTAAAACAAGCCTGGAATTGAGAAATCTATCTATTGTGCTTTTTTTTGTTTGTCTTAGGAAGTTTTTTGCCAAAGAAGATGCCACGTTACCAGGAAATTACTTTTTGACGTGATACCTTTTTATCTGTGGAGTTGTTCTGACTAGTGACTGGACCGAATGCCTAGCTCCATGAAAACTAGTGAGGCTGGGCCTCCTGATAGAAGGGACCTGCTTTCCATTGACACAGGCTGTTCTTTAAAAATATTTATGAAGGCTCAGTAAGCATAAGCATCGCTGGGAAGCCTGGTGCCATGAGTGTGTCTGACCTGTGTTGATATGTTTTTCTCAATATAAACCTCTTCATCACATCCCAAAGCAAAGCTGATGTGGGAACGACGATGCTTTCTCCTTGTTTCACATGAAGGTGATCACTGAGCTAGATGCCAGGCACAGGGCGGTCCTAGCGAGACCCTAGTGAGAAGACCTCAACGTGCTGCACTTTGGCCACAATTTGGCCCACTGAATGAGGAGGGAAAAAGATGGGCAGGCACACAGGCACACCTTTGCTTGGTGTTTTAATTCAGCCAGTCCCTCGGATGAGTGTACACTATTGCTGGCCAAGATAAGCATGTTAAAGAAACAGGCCATTGGGCACATGGCTATACCTAGGCTGCCTGTAAGGGGAGGTATGTGACCACTTCCAGTATTGGACTTACTATTTCCACCTTGTGTGGGTGAGCCGGTGAGCCCCAGCTGTGCTTGTAGAGACAGTCCCACACTGGGCACATGGATGGGACCCACGCTGTGCTGTTCATGGAGAGACTGCCCCACAGGCACCACATCTGCCTCCTCCCATGTCTGTCATGGCTGAATCCCAAAGCGCCTACCAATCCCCTGGTTCATGGGCCACATCCAGCCATTCCCATGGGAACACAGTCCACCTGCAAGCTACCATCCATAGGAAGGGAAAGATACTTGCACCGTAAGGAGTGAGAAATATGTTTTCTTCCCCTGTAAGGATAAAATAGTGACTCTTATTAGCAAAGTATGTCTAAAAAGCTTGTGTTTTGATCACAGCAAGGGTCACTGCTTTGCAAAACATGAACTGAGTTTCTCTTGGTAACAATTTTCAAAGGATCCATTTGGGGCACATCTATCATTTTCAGTAAGTTGTTAAAGGTGTATTTATCCAGCATAGAAGTTGGTTCTGACACAGTTTGCTTCCCACAAGTCAGTCATCACTTGGAAAAAAACCCTAAAAACCTCTTTACAGGATTAGTGCAGTCATGATGTCCATCAGAGAAGCAACAAGGGGAAAGCTTTAAGGAGATGGGAGATTTAATTGCATATACTAACAGAAAGACTGACTGTGGTCATGTATCTTGTTTGCAGTGAAAGAAGAGTTATTTGACTGCTTTGCTGTGTTTCACCATAACTGCAAATTGAAAAAGATAGTTTGATTTGACCTGCTTCATCAGGAGTCAGCTATTTCTGAAAACTTTCTTTGGATAGCTTGCTCCAGTGGCTTATTTGGCTCACTACAAAAAATGATCTTTTTCACACGAACTTGGCAAATGTTGATTGCTTCCATTCCAGCCTGGGAGGTTTTATTGCACTCTCTTGGGAAGAGTGGCAGTTGTGTGAATAAGGCCTTAAGTCCCCTTGGCAGCACAGAAGGGGCTAAATTTGCCTTGTTACAAAGAGCAGCAGTTTTCATGATTCTCAGGGGTAGATCTGTCACTTAGTCTTGCAGGCATGTCCAAGAAGCCCTACTGGGCTATTATTTTCTGATTTTGAGATAATAGCTTTGAGGAGACAGCAAGTGCCTGCTGGCCTGGAGCATCACTCGGCAGCATGCAGTGGGAGCAGCATAAGGTTGGGTACCTAGCGAAGACCACATGCAGCCATGGGCTCCAGAGGCGAGGGGGAGCAGGCACTGGTGCATGAGTGAGAAAAGGGTGCACCACCCACACCGGGAGGGACACACACCTCCACCTGCTCAGCAGAGAGATCAGCTGCAGATGACCATGGGTATTAGTCTGCCTCCTCTGCCAATTGGGGTTTTCTGAGCTAAAAATGGTGCTGGCAGGCAAATAGAGTCCCTGGAGCAACGGAGGGAAAAGTTTTGCTGGATTTTAGAAGTTGGCTTTCAACTGTTGTGCACAGTGAGATTTTTTTCCCTGATACTATTTTGACAACTCAGCAAACAGAAAGCCAATGAGCAGATGAAATACGGTGAATTTCCTAGACTAGCTAGAAATTAAACACAAGCAGCAGTGTCTGTGGGGTACGAAGCAGCTCTCTGGTAGCAGCTCCTGCAATTTGATTAGCATCTGGGGGGCTCCAGTCCAAACCCTGCTCTGTTACACCTGGGTTTACTGGCATGTCCGAGATGTCCCAAGCATCACAGCAGCGAAGAGCTCACAGGTCAGACCCCAGGCCCAGGCCTGTTTCTAACTTCCAGCAATTTATTGTTATTGATGGAAGTAAAGGGAATAGGGGTCAGAGCAGCAATACAAACCATTGTGACTCTGAGAATGAGAAAAATGTTCACACAATAATGGTAGAAAAATATTTTGGATTCCAGCAACAACTATGAGAGCATGAGTTTTCTAGGGGCATAATTTGTTAGTTCTCTAGGATAAGTATGCCACAATAAAATATAGCCATTAAAAATTACTGACTGAATTGCTTGAGATGGCACATGGAGAAGGGGGAAGGCAGGAGAAGTAGTATTAGCAAATCATTGTCCTGTCCAGCGGGCTTCCATTATTCAGTGAGAAGGGCAATTATGAAGGCGTACTGCTGCCCCGCTTTCAAAGTTTAACATTCCTGTTTGATATCTGATCTAGCAAACAGTGTTAGGAGGTATCCAAGCAGCATGCACAGCACTTTAAACGATTAAGGGAGCAGGGTGCTTGAGCACGTTGGCATTCTAGGCCATAGCTCTCCAGCAATTAAAAATATACATACACACGTATCTCCTTAGATACTTATTGATAGGGCTCAAATTTGGTTTCACGTGAGGTCTGAGGCTGCTGCATCCCTGAAACAAGTGGGCTTACAATGCCAAAATCAGAAGCTGCCTCCACTTCTTTCCTCTCTAAAGCAATGTTTGTGCTCTCACTGGACTCCAGCTCTCCATTCTAGAGAAAGGTCACTGAAATGTTGGCAAGAGCGGGTGGGCAGTTCAGACACAGCCGCCTCCTCACCCTCCCCAAATAACAGGCTGGTTGGCTTCAAATCCAGTGACTCTAATCCCACAGGACAGATTCAAACCTAGAGATACTTTGTGCTCAACCCAGTGAGTGTAATGACTACCCCTGAAAATAAACCACAAAGCTACAAACTTGCTTCAGGACAAAACTGCAAATACTTCGGTTTCTGCAACTGCATTTATCCTCTCCCGTTTCCAGGGATCATTGGAGGGCTGACCATGAGTTAAGGAAATGAAAGTCTTTCATTTGATTCCACGTTTGCCCATCATAACCTTGCTGCCACCTTCCACAGTGGTCCTAGGTCTCTGATAAACTGGAGATCACTGTGCCATGGGTTGGAGGGTTGACTCTTACCTGAGTTAATCCTGGCACCCCATTTTAAGTAGAAAGCCCAGCTACAAAGCAGGGCTAGGGAGACTGTCTCACTGGGGTCTGCATGCGTGCGTGTGTGCGTGTGTGTGCCTGTGCGTGCGTGTGAACACAAGGCTAAGGACTGTAAATGAGATGCTGTTAATACAGCAGCCACACTTGAGGTAACAACTTCTAGTGTTGTGCGCTGGGAAGTGAGAAAGGAGCTAGATGGACTAACTGAGGTAAATTTTTGTGAATAACTACTGGATGCAGGGTCCAACTGAGTGTACAGCCCCATATGAACTGGGAGTCGAAACATCAGTTTGGCTTACTCGACCATTACACTAGCATTTTTGTTTATGGTTTGAACCACGCTTTCCTTCCCCAAGTGTGGTCATGGTTTAATCATTTGAAAGAAGAGGGAGGCAGCACTTGGAGTAGCTCTAGCAGTGATGGGGCAAGGATAAAAGCCAGGCAAGCTTTGCAGGGGGGGTAATTACTGTGCATTATTTCCTCTTGTTTTCAAACGCTTCAACTTCCCTTGCCACTTCTGTGTCACTTATCAAGCCTCTTGTGGGTTCAAAACTAATTCAGAGAGCAGGGAGAGAGCTTAATGAAACCAGCATCTCTATACTGCAGGTCAAACGCTCTGTTATTTTCACTGGGTTTGGTCAGTAGCGTGTCTCTCCCCTTGCTGCTGTGCTGTGCAAGGGAACTTGGAGTGGAAACATGCAGATGGATAGGCAGGGTTTCAGCCTGCTAACCCTGAACTAGTAGTTAAAGCTGACATATGCCTTTCATAGTACCTCACATCAGCTTGGGTTGTCAAATTCATAGGCTAAAAGTTGTCATTTGTTCTCTAAGATACCTGTTTCATCCAGCTGCTACAGCTTTCTTATGGCTTTTGGGGAGGACCTTTCCTGTGGAACAACCCTCTGGTCTACCTGACCTATGTTGATTCCCCTTAGCCTGTCTGTTGCGGATCTCCTCTTCTCAAGATTTTAGTACAAGAAAGCATGGGACTGGGACTGCTTCTGCTGGCACAAATGTGGACAGTTTGTAACGCCAGAGACCGCACAGAGCAGCACGGATGACTGCCAGGCCCTGGTATGAATGAGTCTCCATCTTCCTTCAGCTGCCAGGCCAGAGGCTGCTTACTGAGAATGATGGTCACAAACAGGCAGGTGTCCTGGCAGCAGTAGGTCCTTCCTCTGGGTAGTTTATAATGGTGGTCCACATCTCAGTAGTTACTGTCTCCTTGGTTGTAATGTTCTGGCATCCAGAAGAGAAATGCTTTCATTTTCAGCAGAGGAAAATACACTGGATCAAGGCAAGAGTAGGTCAGCAATCTGCTCTCTGCATCCTCTCAGCTTTCCTCCTATCTTCCTTGAAGAAGTTCTGTAGCAAACACATCTATCTGGATGGTTTGTGATGGATCTGAATGTCCCATCAAAAAGACGCGCAGAAGCCAACTCCTTACAAAGAGAAGAAACCCGCAAGTCATGTTAGTTCACTGTTACCTCTGAGCTAAAACAGCAAGCTTTGCAAATGTGAGTGTCTGCTCCTCTCCAGTTTTTTTGGCCACCTATCTCAAGTAGCTTTTTGTTAAAAGCAGATGTGAAAGGCTTTTGACCAATGCATGGCACAGATCAACAATCCAAGTGGATTTGCCTGCACTCAGCTCAGGAGGCTGGGGAGTATTCTGGTCTGAGGGACAAGGTCTCGTTTGAGGGATGAGGTCTTGTCCATGTCAGCAAAATCCAAGGGCAGATATCGGTGGAACAGGATGCTAATACAGCCTCCATCTCCTTTGCCTTTGCAGCTAGGGTTGACTGTGTCAGTGCCAGATGGAAATACCGAGGGGAACTACTGACACGCAGCACCTGAATGGAAAGGTTTCATGGTCCTAGAGACAAAGCCATGGGTACAGCGCCTCATATTCAGATGGGGTATGTAGTCTAACCCAAAGCAACCTCAAAATATGGACTGTCCAGGTCAAATCTTTATGTTCAGTGGATACATCCTTGCACACACATGTGCATGCATCCACACACTGCTAATAAAACAGCATTAGTTCTCATATAAAACACTAAACTGAAGAAGCACCCTTTCATTATGCTTAGGCTCAGAATGTTAAAAATTTCCTAAAAGACTTAACAGTTCTAACAGAACTAACGTACTGTTCAGTATCAGTTATCCTGTCACTGGCTATGTCTACATCGTAGTAGTGGTTACCACCGTTGCCAGCGAGGTGCGCAGTGCAATAGGTGAAGACCTCTTCTATGCTGCTATAAATTGTAGATGTTCTGTGCTTGGGATCTCACTTGCAAGCACACTGCTGAGCTCTGGCTACTGAACCGCCTAACAGAACTGCATGCATTTTAACAGAAGGCAAACTGTTCAGGCTCTTGAGTTATCCTCTCTCTTTCGTGCCCCAGGAAAAAGTGCTGCTTTATGTCTCATTTTCTCCAGTCAAAGAGCTTGTTCTGCAAACTAGCCTCCGAGCACTTCTGTTTTAACCACTGCTGACCTCCAAACCCCAAAGTATTCACTCAATGGATATTTGAAATGCCTAAGTGA
>JAVJGJ010000059.1:44868180-44887929 GCA_035590215.1 Microhierax caerulescens | reverse complement strand
TGCCTGGGGGGGGGTCCCCAGCCGCTCCCCCGCCGGGCTGCGGCTGGGCGGGCGGCGGGCTCCGCGCATCCTCGGCCCACGGCATCCCCGGGCCCACGGCATCCCCGGCTTCAGCCGCTGCTTCCTCCCGGCGGCAATTCCGGGAAAAGAGAGTGGCGGCGGCCCCCAGGCAGCAAAGGAGCTTCGGGGAAAGGGAGACCTTCACCTCCTGCACATTTGTCCGCTTTCCCCGCTTCCCGTTACAGAAGCTGTTTTTCCCCAAACAGGATGTTGGGCTGGGGAGAGGTAATACAACCAGGCGCATTCCTGCAAGGCCTGCAGCGCATTTTTGCGGAGCACAGGCTCTGCATTGAAATGCGGCAACCCACAAGGTGTGGGAACAAGGGACTGCAGCAGCGGGAGGAAAAAACCTTCCTCTGACAAAAAGTGAGTCAGCCCAGAGCCTCCCCTGCCTTTCGCACCTCTTTTTGGACATGCAGAGGGCACCGAGCCGCGATTAAGAAGCAAAGAAAAGCTTTTAACAAGAGCTGATATTGGCCAGTTGCTAGAAGAAAGTTTGACACAGTATTATAGCAGCCTCGCTTCCTTTTAAAACCGTGCAGGATTCGTTAATCTGCACCAGCAGTGGCCTTCGCTGATGGGAACCAGAAGGAAGAAAGGATCCCATCTCTGCTCGGCACCCCTCAGATTGGCTCCAGCACCTGAAAGCCAGTGACTTCCAGGGTTATTAAACAGTTCCACCTGGACCCATCGCTACATCTGCACCAGGCTGAATTCTTTCGCTGTTGCTCTGTGCTCCCGTCTTGTATCAGGCACGGGCTTTTCACGCAGCAGGTCCTCAGCAGCAGGGGCAGGGAGAGTGGAGCCAGAGGGGCTGTGACTGGCCTTCCTGCCAGCTCCCTTATGGATATCCAGCTGCTTGATGCCTGCACCAGGAGTAGCTTTCCTTGCCTCCCCTTGTACAGGCTTCTGACCTTGCACCTTGCCATGCATTTCACCTCTTTTCTGGTTTCTCTGCTCTGCTCTCCAAACTCTAGATAAGGAAAATCCTTCTGCCTTTCACATCTAAAACCCCTGTGGAACTCCAGAGGGCTGCAGCTAGTGTTTTGAGGCTATACATACACACCTGCTTATGTTCCTGTTCCTGCGCAGTGCGGAAACCTACCAGTGCTATGGTGAGAACTCGCCACTGCTGTGTGGGCCAGCCCGGTTTTGCTCCGGGTTATAACTTGGTTACTTCAGATTGCAATTCCCGTTAGGGTGACACCTTCACGCAGGCTCCATTGGCCCTGAGCAAATAACAACCACCAACATTTAGACAGCCTCCAAGCCTCAAGTCCCAACAGCTAATGCGGCGCTTCCCTGAGAATGAGCTACTGAGTCTCAGGGCAAGCTTCAGGGCTCATCCACACCATTCCTCTGCCAGGTCTCCTGAGCAATGCAAATGGCAATGATGAGTAAGGCAGCAATACCTTTTGACTCACTGGGCTAAAGCAAACTGCTTTTGGAGGGTCAGGCTGGAGAAAGCAGTGGATTCTTGGGCTTGGCTTGGCTTGCTATGTTTTTTCTAAAAGGTTTTCATCTAAACTGAAATGACTAGCATGCACTGGAGGGGGCGGGGAGAAGGAAAAGCTATGCCCAGGCACCAGGCACTGCAGTCTAGGCCTCCTCAGCCAGAGGCTCCTGCAGTCCAACCTCTACTCCTCCACCTCTTCCATAAGGTTTCCTCTGCATACGAAGCTTATTTTTGGTTGTTTTCAACTGCAGCATCTACTGTTCAGCTGTACAGTGAACATTAACACTGTAAGGTAAATATGATTATCATTACTGTTTGTCATTACTATCACTATTTGATCCTAAATATTGTCTGTAACAGGAGTCTTCCAAGGATACGATGGGACACTGCTGGCTTCACAGAACATAAGGGCTGGCCAAAACATGAAGGGATATTTTGGGGAAGGTGAGGACTACCTGCCCTGTTTCAAGTTAGTTTTCCCAGCTCACTGCCTGGCAGGAAAATAAGGTTTCCCCCATAGAAAATTTCCCCAGGGAAGTTCTCGGTGACTCCTTTGCATTTACAGAGGAATATAAACTAGTACGAAGTCCCTGAGTGGTTCGGAGAGCAACATTCAGCCGCCTTCCAGTGGCACCTGGGCTCCTCTCTGAGCCTGGGACTGACGCAGGAGGGGGGAGGTGGAGGCTGAAGTGCCTGGGGTGTGCTGGGCAGTTGCACCTCAGCTGGATTTTGAGCGGTCTGGGGCACATGCTGCTGGGGTCGCTGGAAGGCAGAGGAGCACAATTCCTGCCTGCAGAGCCCGCGCGTAAATAAGGCGAACAGCGCAGGCGTTGGGGTTTGTGAAGCCTGGCTCCTCCGCAGCTATTGTGATCCCTGTTATTCAGGAATTCTACAAAACCGTACCAATTCTCATAAAAGTTTTGCAGAGTAGATAAATACTACACTCCAGTCTTCGTGGTGAGGGGAGAAGGAAAGCTTTAAGCAATTAGGCTGGGCCACACAGCGATTCGGCAGCAAGCCGGGCCGCCAGCTGTGCGGGGCTCCCAGGGCAGCCGTGCCTCTGCGTCCTCTTCTGCTGCCTGTGACAGCAGCGACACGGCTCCGCAGCCCGGGCAGCAGCCGCGAGGGAGGCCGGCGAGGAAACACTGTGGGACCACATACATTTAAGGCAAGACAGGGCCTGGCCTTCCTCATGTTAGCAAGGAGCAGCAGCTTTCTTAGAAGATGCTGACCTGTGGCTGGATGTGTTTTCCCTGGATTGCTCCAGTAAGCCTTGCTATCTATCTGTTTTGCACTTTTCTATCTATTTTGCAGAGAAGTCAGAAGCTCTTAACTGTGGTCAGAGCTGTTCGTGGCCAAGGTTTTGCCGACGCCTCTGTTCCCTTTCCCACGGTGAGAACAGAGAAATGGGATGGGTCTCATCTCACCTTCCTCGCAGGAGCCGGCTGCCATGGTGCTCTACCTACAAAAGACGAAAATGCTTTAGGCTCCTTTGGGGTGACTGGCACATGCCCATGAGGGATCAGAACAAGCTGGAGAAAAGCCCCCTTCCCCCAGACAAAAAGAGGACATTCTCTTTTTCTTTCTGAGAAGCAAAAAACTTTTTTCCTTTGATTCAAAGATACTGTTTTGGAAAAGCAGAGCTGACCACATTGTAATTCCATCTCCTTCTCCCAGTTTTGGAGTGATAAGACATGCGTGATGTTGCTTGACACTGTGATATTTATAAGACAAAGTAGAGGTCAAATTTGCTGAACGTTTTCCAAATTCCAGTGAGGTTTATCACAAAGAGCCCCATGCATGGACCCAAGTGGCGTGACTGACAAGAGCTGGATTGTGGAATCACTAGAAAGCTCAGTTTCCAGCCAACACTGATGGGCCAAATCATGTTCTTCGGGGCAAAACCTGCTGGAAAGCTACAGTTATGCAGAGACTCCAGGGAGTTTGCACAGCAGAGTTTCTGACAAGAAACCCCTTTGTGAGGAGCTGGATTTTCATGCTCCAAGGAGCAACGCTGTGCTGTATCAGCACGGTCCTGCCTGGGTCTGGTGAGAAACAGCCCGGAGCTCAGCCCCCCACGGGGCAGGCAGGAGGCTGCCTCCCTCCCTCCCCTGCACCCTGACATCTGCCCTGGATCCCTCTGCTTCCTTGGAAAAGAGGCGCTGCCGGGCTCTCCTCGCCAGCTTGGAAGAAAGGTTTTTCCCACAGCAAGTGCTGACAGGACCAGCACAAACTTGTCCAAGGGAGATTTGGCAGAAGTGCCCACCAGCTAGCTACAACTGAGAAACCAGCCTCGTTCCCCTCGCCGTGCTCAGGCACCAGCCTCCAGGGCTGCTGCTGACACCGAGCGCCCCTGCCATGTCGGAGCACTGACACTGCAGAGACTGCTCTGCACCCTGATGTGCTCACCTGCCAGCGCATTTCAGCCTCCCGGCCCGAAGCCAAAGGGGACGGATTTGGCAGTGCTAAGCCTCAGTTACTTCAACAGAGACAGGCTGGGACTCGCCCTAATACCCAGAGCAGAAACTAGATCTGGAGCAGGAACGAAGCTGACACCTGCAAGGTGGGCTTGATCTCAAGAGCCTTCCCCCAGTATCAAAGCTGACAGCAAGGCTCAGCAGCTCTCCATCCTCCACAAAGCACAGACACTTGGACTGAGGAGTCTGGATTATGTCCACTTTTGCTCAATCTTCCTCAAGATGCTCCCCAGAAGCCGTAGGCAAAAGCTTTAGCAACGTGTACTGTCCAGGTAAGGGAGGGACTGCAAGGAGATGAGGGGAAAGCACCAGATCTCTCAGCCGAGAGGCATATACCCCTGTCTGATAGCCGGAGCAGCTTTCTGGTTTATGGACACACCAGACAAAACCAACTACTCGGTGAGCTGAGCGAGAACTGTCTTTTCACTCTGTGTTGGTGTTGGCTGCTGAACAGTAAGGCACCACTTCATGTTCTGGCTTTCTAAGCACTGTGGGAAACCAAAGGAAAACACAGCTTAGCCTACATACATGAACACAAGTTTGATGACTTTTCAGGTAGGCTACAAGCGCCACATATTGCACGAGATAATGTGACCATAGTCTTGCGAACAGCTTAATTTACAAGATGTGACTTCAGATACCCATCCGTCTGCTTATCTGTCCTTACTGCTATAGGATCACCTTTCCCAACCACCACGTTACCTTACAGCCATGGTGTTTCTGGTGTTCGTCATGCAACTAAACACCTAAGACTAGGAATTAATCTTTGTCCCAAAAAGACATAAACAGTCTGCTCAGAGGCTAAAAATTCATCTGCATTTAGGCAGTTACCTGAGAAGTTTGTAGTTTTAAAGAAAAGATAAGGGGAGACAACTCCACGTAACTGCAATTTTCCATGGTACTTGTCCTGCCTTCTAAAATCTAGGACTGATTTTAAAGCAGGAAAGAAAGCTCAAGGATTAAGACACTTGGCTAAATTATAATCAGTGTTTTTTCACAACTCTCCTGTGTGACATTGGGAATATCACTTACCCACTTGCTGTATCCATTCCCAGTGTATGAAATGGGGATAACAGCACTTCTTTACCTCCACTGTGGATCAAAAGGATAAAGATATTAATCATTTTCCAAGATGCTCAGACAAGATAGTTAGTGAAGAAATACCCTACACAGATTGACCTTGGGAAATACACAAAATACAGCCTATGGGTTGTTCAAACACAAATGGAGAAAATGAAGATGGAAAAAGCTCACAGGTCTTCAGTGAAGCACAGGTGCCTCATTGCTGCTTCATCTAGCACATCTCTCCAGCACGATCTTGGGAATCTTTTCTTTGGGGAATCAGACTAATGACTATAGTTGACTTTCCCTCCCTGAGTTCACCACCACACAAACTAGACCAGAGACTTCAAGAAGAGGAACTCCTGTGTGCTGTGTGAAGCCATACCCTGGATGCCACTTGCGTCTGCCATGGACTGTAACCACCCCCCCTTTCTTTCTTGCACCCAAACTGGAGACAATCATGAATTCAAACCTGGGAGATGCAACTGGCCTTTGCTACCTGACAACACTCCTGTGAGCCTTGAGATCTAAAGTCTCCTGTACCATTCTGGCCTGGTAAACTTTAGGAGTATTTTCACTTGTGGCACAGTAACTAATTATTACTCTGCTTGTTAGCAAATCCACTGCACCAAAGACAGATTAATTTCACTCAGTCATTACTTGCACTCCTTCTGGAGAGAGGTTTGCTGAAGGATCAAGTCTATGTCTTCATCAGCTCCTGCACATCAGACATAGGTATAGGCTGTGTGTTTATACTCCCCCAGGTTTCTGAGGTAGATTGGCAATTTGGAAGTGCATGGAAAAAGACAAAAATTTGCTACCTTAATACAGATCACAAATGTGAAGGAGTATTTGTTTTTGAAGCATGGTCTCAAGTTTTCCAGATGAGCCAAAGCCCTAAAGAGAGTGAGCAGTTTGTGTAACATTTCTGCTAGGTGCTCTGTATGATCCTAGCGTTCAGACCATTATTCTTAACCCTGAACAGCACTGCCTCCATGTATTCACATTAATCTCTACTTTTCACAGAACCAGTTCCCCTGCAGTGTAGGAGGATTCTTTGCCATCAGGATTTTTGCCCATTGGATCTAAAGAAGGGAACAGAAGGATAGCAAAGGTTTGCTTAAAGCACACTCCTACCAACCCTGGCTGACAGCAGTATTACTAACTTACCCTTTCAGCCACAACCAGTTAAATACAAAACAAGACTTGCACTCTTCCTTTACATACTGAGGAAAGGAAATCCCCATGTTCATATTCAAAATCCACATTCAAGTATACCACCGGTCAAATCTTACCATCTTACGATATGTGAAAGGCTAAATATGTACGTGCAGAAAACCTTCCCCCTTCCCCCATGCCCAGAACAACCTTCCACTCCACCTCCTGGCTCCAGTATGACAGCATCAGATGCTGGTGCTGGGACACAACTATTAGGTGAGCCGGTGCTTCCATTACACACACCTATTTTCTAAAGCTTACAACTGAGCTTTGATATTCCCTTCACACTGTAGCTTGGCATGCAATTCCATTTCTGGGCAAACTGAAAAAAATGTATGACAGTTTTTCAGTTGTGAGACATCAGCAACTGACTTATGCTGGTTGAGATTCTGACCTTCAAAGTAAGATCCTTTCCATCCACTTTAACAGGTTGCAGGGGATTTTTTCACCCTCCAATGGCCGTTTCTCACGGAACTGCCCTCAAGCACCCTTCACACCATACCTGTGGGCACCTAAGCAGAGCCTGGCTTTGCAAACACTCTCTTGGGACAGACTTGCAAAATTCCAACACCACGGGACAGGCACTTCAAGGCATGGTAACACCCTTCTTGTTTTCCCCGTGCAGTCTGTGTATAGAGGTCTATACATAACAATGCTCAGTTCTTTTCTCTGGTCTTGGCTCATGCAAGCAGATTGATCAACAGTGTTTTACATGTTTGCTGAACTCTGCAATAAAGGATGATTCCTTAAAAATAAAACAGAAGGAATGCTGTGGTATTGTATTACAGTATTCCAGCTCTCAAAAATGTTGCTGTGTTGTTTTAGGCCACGGTCTTATGTCACAGATGTTCCCTTTCTTAAAATGGAGGGAAAGATCAGAGAACCATTACCCTTAACTGGGAATCACAGACCTTTATTTTTTTAGATGATGTAGAGTTTTATTCTTTGGTGGACTACGTTTTTTTGTTTGATAAGAGGACCCAAGCTGGCATGCAGTTTGTAAGCCAAAAAATCCACCTTTACATGAAATACTTTTATTACATCAAGTATTGAAAGGAGGAAGAATTCAGTGTCTGGAATGCACAGATCTATTCTCCAGTGTTCAAAATCTGTGATTTTGTTTGTGTCTTTATGATACTACATACCATTCTCTATTGTAATTTTCAAACAATTCATCAAAGGTCCAATGATAAAGAATTGCAAAGGAACTGAAATGCTTCAAATACACTATTGATTTTACATACCTTCAGTTCTGCCGAGCTACTTCTCTACATTTAAGTAGAGAACATTTCAGATACTCAGACTTAGCCTTTTATCATCAGCACAGTTTATGTGGAAGAGAAGTAAATTAAACAGGAACAAAAACCCGCACCATTTGTCACTGTCACTTGGAACTTAAGACTAAAATTTATTTTTGCCAGAATCCTGCATTTTAACAATGGTTGATTCTCTGTAGTGTTAAAGCACTGATGTTTCACTTACATTACAGCATCACTCTGGACTACCGAGGCTTTTACGCCCGGCCATCAAATACCACATCTAGTAAAATACAGTGTATGGGGACCAAGATGTTTTTCTCTTAGATAAAACTTTTTTCTACTTAGCAGCCACAAAGCACATGAGACAAGGTACTTCAGGGTACTTACTGCACATCTCAGGTGAGTAAAATAATTCTGATTTGACTGTCACACCTCCAGACCATCCAGGCCATATAGAATAACCCAGGAACAACCTGCCCCCACCTCGCTGCTCAAGTATGGCTAGTAAGTAGGTGATAAGCTGTGCCATATCCAACCCTGCTCTGCTAGGTGCAGCTCTGTCCTCTTACCTACAGCCACTGCACCCAGGCAAGAAAACCAGCGTAAGCAAGCGGGCTAGGGTGCTAGGAAGAAATGTACAAGTTTTATTTTTAAACATCACTGGACTGAAAAATAAAGAGTCATATGGCTTATTTATATTTCAGGAGATGGTAGCGAATAAGTTAAAGAATATTTCATCCCAAAACATACGTTGCTTTCATTTATAGCTAAGCTAATGTACACATATGCTTTCTTATTTTCATACATGTCAAGCACCCGCCTTTTTCCCCCCACAAAGATTTACAAGCACATGCATGGCACTTCCTACAAAGCTGTCATGGGCTAAAGGCTTACAAACAATGATTTTCTTTTTGGAATAAGAAATATTCATCAGATCAAAATATAATCACTTAAATCAACTTCTTCCTGAGCAACTTAGAATTTGGAATGTGCTGAACAGTTTCAATAAATAAGTCAAAGATTAACCAGCTTAAAACGTACCTTATAACAATTAAGTAAAATATATTTCATGACAGACAAACAGGCCGTAGGACCAGGAATCTTAGATGCTATGTGGCAGATAAATGTATGAAGTACCATTCAAGGAGGAGAAGCCAGGCTGATTGTTACAAAAAATACAACATTAAAACCTAGCACGTAAATCATTAAACAGGTTTTGTATTTAGGTTATAAGTAGTGATGGCTGAAGATACCATTAAATAAACAGATAAAAAGAGACCTTATGGTAAGCGGCGGTGGACTCGCAGGAAGGGTGAATGTGTTAAGTGACTGATTATTCTGTTACAACATTGGCAAAAAGGATTCAAACAGAATTTCAGGAAGGTGAGAATATTAGTTTTCTTTCCAATATATAACAACTCCACAGTGTGTAAACTAATCATTACTCTTTCAATGTAATTTCATAGAAACCACTTAAAATATACAATGCAGCAGATTCATATTTTAGCTAATATGTTAGTTGTTATCTGTGCCATTTTCAGCTTTCTTTAACATGATCCCCCATGGCAGTGCATTTCTACCACTAACCTGGGACATTAATAATGAGAACAGAATCTTCTATGTATTATTTTCTGTAAGTTAGCAAGCATCTTGTCTTAACATGAGTACACTCCTTTATTTTCGTTCTCTGTGTGTAGGTACAGTAAAGACTGACTGGTGATGAAGATGGGCCATAACGTTTACCGGCTCTCAGCAGGCTTGTGGAAGAGGAAACCCTTGGAAAGCAAATTTGAGCTTAGTCTGAGCTTATATGAGTTGTCCATCACAAAATAACTTTTGCTTGTTATTGCAAACTGAAGTATGACCTTGCAGACAGCAGACACGCTGCTGAGGCAGCCACAGAATCGGAAGCAAAAATTGCCCAGTAGGTATTTGAGAAATGACGTGAGGTGGACAGAGGTGCACTGCCGCTAAAGTGTTGCTGGGACTCATCCTGGCAAGGAGCTTCATCTCCTTGGCCCTGCTTCTTTCCTGTGCTCTAGGACAGGAATTCATTGCTATTACCCTCCAGTAGTCCACCTTGCTCTGGCAACAGTGGTGTGCAAGAGGCCAAGGCCTCATCAAGACCCCTCAGATCACGCCTATTCTGCTATGGAGCAGATGGCCAAATAGCTCTGCCCATCGCTGCCTGCAGGTCTGTCACTTCTGCACCACCAGTCCCGGCAGGCTGTTGAATAGCTGGCAAGCCTGCATGTCACAGGGAACCCTGGAGACACACACCTTACAGACACACCATGCCACACGTTGGAGCTATTCCTTTCCCCTCCCAGCCTCCACCCATCCCCTTTCCAGTGTTTGCTGATAATGTAGTGATTAACAAGGGCAACTTTCACAGTGGCTCTTAACAACGCATCACTGAATCAGCTTTGGTTTCACAGAGCATACCTGCTTCTCTTTGTGTAATCATTCTGAAATATTTCAACTACAGAAGTCGCGTATGTCCATATTGTTAATTTTACTTCTAGCCATGCTAAAAGTGGGTGTCTGGTGTTTGCATTGGTAGGGCAGCTGCATTCAGCTTCAGATGTGAACAACCAAATTCTGCAATTGCAGAAATACGGATCATGCTTCATAGGAGTTCCAGATCATGTAAGTTTAACGAGTAACTTTTTCTGTATCTCTTTGGATTTGTGACCTATAAGAAGAATAAAAATCTAAAAACAACCTTCCTGAACCTAAAAACTGCGTGCTGCACTTTTTCCTTCAGTGTTTAATAGAAACGTACTCAACTGCAGAAACAAAACTCTACCATTGAGTTAACCCTGCCTTGCACTTTTCATCTGTTCTTGCCATTCACTGACCTGGTAACTTTTTCCACTCTAGAAGGGTTTACCAAAAACATCTTGTTCCTGTAACTTGCCTTAAGTCCACTAATATTAATTTGCTAGAATAGCAGCCTTGCTCCTGCCACACACGGTAATTCAGAAGCCATTATGAGCCCCTTTCTGAGCCTGCTGTCCTTGAATGTGCACAGACACGGTGATGGCTCTGACAGCACCAGCGGGATACTGGTGTGCTCTGGGCAGAAAGAGGCACCTTTCCCAAATGGCTCACTGCCTGTAGCTCACATTGCCATAGTTAGTGCCACAGTGTTATGCAATGAAGACTTGTTTCTGGAGAAGGAGAGAGATGAGAGTCTGTAAAATTTACTTTTCAAGACTGCCTAATCTATTCTTTTATGTTTTGCAGGTTCCCAGAGGATTATTTTTTACTCCAAAAGTTATTTTGTGATAGACAGTAGATACTTCTCTCTTGAACTATGCTATAGCAAGGACGCTATAGAGCCAACACCATATAACGAATCAAACCTGCAAAACCAGGTATCTCCTGATGGCCTCAGCATGTGGAAATGGTTTCTTCTGTTCTGTTTCAAATGCTGCTGCGCATTAACATAGTTCCTTAAGGAAATACTTTTAATAATAATTAAAAAAATCTTAAGAAAGCTGCAGAGGTCACCAGAAGAGAAAGGACAGCTCTTCCATCCATCACCTTTTATAGATGTCCTCTAGCCACTTTTCGTCATCTTCTTCCTCATCGTCTATTGGTTCCTCTGTTTCCAGGGGAGAAGGAATAAAGAACTCAGGTCTGGGACGTGGTTTCCTGATAGAAGACTTCAGTCCAAACTTGCGCTTTAGCAGGTGGAACTGTTCTTTGACATAGTAATAAAACTCGTATTCATATCTCATGCGTTGGTAGAGGATCTGTATTGCTTCTGGAGAGGGGACGGTCTTTTTCACTGTCACAGTCAGATTGCCAAGTTTCCTATGTTCTGTAAAAAAACACCAAAAACAAGCAACATGGTGGGTGCTCATTAATGAGACCAAACCTAAACTTTCTTTTTTTAAAGAAAGATTAAGGCATGGCCTTACTCATAATCTTGCCTAGCTTTGGAAATTTTGCTTCATGTATGTGAAGTATATATCCAGCACACAGCTGAGTTGAACTAATCAATAATTTCCTATGTGGCATACTACATCATGTCCCAGTTGTGCTTTATTGTTGTTCAAATCTAAACAGGTACTTAATGACCTGAATCCATCTCATGCTAACACAGGAGCATTGTTGGCATCACCACATGACACCTCAAGACTGACTGTGCCTGCTGACTCTCTCATCCTGTTACACCTGTTAATTATAAATTAATCTTCCTGTTGTGCCCTGGAATTTTCAGTTGGAAATGGAGATTCCAACTGAATGGAAGATTTCAGTATGCTTTTCTTCACCTGACTTTTTTACAACTTTTGCTTTGGTAAACTGAAATAAAATCACCTTTATTGTTGATAAAAAATTAGAGTTACTAACAAAAATATTGAATTGTCTCTTTGTCTCCTCTCTCAACAGATTATCGTACCACTGGAGATTAATGTATTTGAACAAGGCATAAAGCAAACACTGAAGGCAATCATTTTGCTGTTTTCTACCAGATGGTAACTGGCTGTCAAAGCATCCTAAGTATTTTCTTCTTCTCCAAGACAGAAATGTAACTGGAAATCAGCTGTGAAAAAGAGAACAGAAAAAGCTGAAAGTACTGACCTGTAGCATCACTGCATGCCCCCTAACAACTGCAACTTTCTTTAGAAGTGGAGATGAATGTTACACTGATGAACTACTAGTTTCTATAATCAAGTTTGCGGAAAGCTGGGGCTCCAATCCAGTAAGACTCAGGTGTTACGCTGAGAGAACGTGGTGCCCATGGACATGACTGCAATAGCCTCAGAGTACACCTGGGTCCAGACATGGCAAGAGGAACCGTCTTGCATGGAAGCAAGGAGATGCCAGTTAGACAATAGGAAAAAAACTGTTTCATGGCAAGGATGCTTAGGCAGTGCAGTACAGCACACAAGGTACAAAACCTGTATCTCTGGAGGATTTTAAGAGCAGATTAATTGATTCTCTCCTGAGGGAAGCCACTTGACTAGGGGACATCTGAAGGCCATTTTCCATGACTATAAAGCCAACAGACTAATTTTAATTTTGTCAATCCTTACCTCACTTCCTTGCTCTTTGCTACAACAGCAAGATCTGCATGAGAACTCATTTGTTTGTTTTTGTTCCAGGATAATGTCTTGGCTTCTGCTGCTCATTCTTTCCTTAGTATTTACATCCTTTATTTGCGTTGCCTCAAATGCCAAACAGAAATCCCCATATTCCACATGACTACATACACGAACTGCTGCAGTGAAGAAGAGCTGGATTTTGATATGGAAACCTAATTCTTATTGTCACACATTGCTTCAAGTTGGAGGAGTTCTAAAGCATCAGGCTATGAAGCATGGCAAAGAAAAACCTTACAAGAAGGAAGCAGACAACAAAGAACATTTCATGTTTCCAATCACGTCCCAGTGGCAGCAACCACTCTCACTTCCAGATGGAGATCCTAAATCAAAATGGGATTTTATCAAGGGCAGAGTTTTGCTCACATGAGCAGTCCTAACAGGTCTTCTGAAGCACTTGCCAGCAAAGCTAATCACATGCTTAGCAGCTCTACAGAGAAACAGGGCTTCACAATCGCTTACAGGTAAGGCTAAGCAATGGATCGATGGTTCCCAGTATTCCACAAGCAATATGTTCACCCAAAAGAAGTAATGAAGAGTAAGCTTTTTAGAGCAGAGAGGAATTTTAAGCAAAGGCAAACCCATTTATTTCAAGAGGTAATAAAAGATTAGTAAGTCCAGCTAGCAAACACACCAGCAATGATCTTTAGACAAAAAGTTGGTATTTGCAAGATTTTAAATCTTGAAAAGTACAACAGAAGGGTAGAGCACAGCTACGTGTGTATCAACTGCCTTCTATAAATCTTGAAAGATTAATGCTCATATAGCTTAGAATATCCAGACAAATAAAGAAATACTAATTTTCAGACAATGGACACACACTTTCCTACTTCAGAGTAAAGGAATTAAAGAAAAACAACTGAGAACCATTCATTTTAATAATACTACATGAGACAGCAAGTGCTGCTGCTGAGCTGGACATTCTCATACTCATTTGACTACATTGCATCACACACATCTGGTACAGGAGAAAAAAGTTGTATCTGAAAGAGGTATTCTCCCTCTCAGTTTTGCTTACCAATTACAGCGGAGTAATTTGAAACGTAGAAAGAATGGTTTTCATTAGCTGGTAACAATTAAAACATGCTGCTCTGTAATGAAACAGAGCTTTTACACCAAACTTCATAGTTCTTTACACTGAGGTCTTGTCTCTAACTCATATACGTAAGTAATTCAACAACTTCGTACAGAGTTCTTTGTTAATTACACTGATGTATGGTGATGCACGCTCTATAGTTACTGACTGTTCACAGTTTATCAATTTGTATAGTTCTATTTAGATAGAAATGAAATTATTATAATATAAAAAAAAACGAATTAAAGAAGCAATCTTTAATGTGCTGTCTAGCTAAAAGGTGCAGAGGAAGGATCATGAAATGCTTGCATTTAAAATAGATATTAGCATAGAAAACACTACCTGTAGCTAGTGAAGGGTGTGAAATATTATTGCTGAGAATATTTGGGTTCCCCAAGAGCTTATTCTCTCTCTATACCCATAGACTGGAATAGACTAAGAAATTTCTGATCTTTTTAAAGATTCCCAGTCAGTTGTTCAAGTTGCCATTGGTGGGTATTAGATGACTACACTCCAGGAAGGACAGCGTACTCAGTCTGTCCGTGGTGAGAAGGCAAACGCTCCCTTATGATTATCGAACACTTCAAGACATTCCTCTTTCTGGCACTTAGCTGGTAGCTCCCGCCAGCTCTGCAGTCTGGTTTTCTTTACAAACTCAGCAGCAAATATACACTACTAAATATTGCACTTATTAAGCTTAAGCCTTTATACTGCTTGCCAACTTCATTTTTATTTTACATCGGTTACAGAAAACTCCATTTACATCGCTGGAAAAGGCTCTTTACTTATACGGTCCCTCCAGGACTCTAAGCAGGAAAAGCCACTTCTTACAGCTCCATCTCCCTTTGGTGGCTGCTCCTCCCAGCAGAGAGAGGCACTTGTGTTCAGCCCAGGAGCGCTGCCAAGGATGACAAGGTGAAAAGCACTGGACTGTTTTCCTGGGGGGGTGGTGGTGGTCAGTGTGGGGCAGGACCAGCCAGAGGGGTGGTGTACCAGGCAGGGAGCTGCCTGCTGGCACCCCATCTGCCAAAGCAGCCAGGTGCTGCACGCCAGCCTCATGGTAGGCAGCCAGAAAGCAGCAAAATATACTTCTCTGAATTTGCAGTAGTCATGGCATAGGGTATTCCTGGATGTGTGCAATTCTTCTTTGCTCTCTGCACACACCTGCATCTATAGATGTACGCATACAAACAGACAGAAGCACCCACAATCTGGAAGGCTACAGGAGCAATATAGGTTTTCTGGCTTCTCTTGGTTTGCCTCACAGTACCATCACCAGCAACTGCAGTGCACGAATAGTTGTGAGGTGCTGGTTGTCGGATGGTGCAAACAGGGGCTGTGCCTGGCTGCAGGCTCAGCCTTTCGATAAAACAAGTGAACTTTGCTTTTTTGGCACTTGAATTTTATTTAGACTGGTTTCTAATCTTAAATACTTTTAAAAGGCTCTTTAATACAAATATGAATGAAATCACAAAGTGCCCCTTGAAGTCACCTTAACCACCTCTCCTCATCATAGAAGCAAAGTGGAAAAATTAGGTAGATCTGGCTTAAAGCCAAAACAACAATCTGCATATGCTACATAAACCCAGCTGTCCCACCAAAGGACCCCCATTTTATGACCTTTGAGACAGTTAACCATATGGAGGGCAACAAACTACACCATTTACTTTTTAGGGTTATTTTTTTTTAAACTGTGTTTGCTTTGGCATTCTTTTAAATTACTAGAAAGAACGTACTATACAGTAACCTAACCTCCCAGTGCCTGCTCATGCCTTGAATTAAGACTAAATTGGTACGCAGATATGGATGAAAAAAATTAAATTCTTTTGGGTTACCAGGTGATGAATATTTACTATTACTTTCCCCACTCTCACTTTTTTCTTTCTTTTTTCTTTTTTTTTTTCCAAAGTAAGAAACCAGCATTACTCATTGCAGCAATCCAAACCATAGGGAAAAGTGGTTTTTATACTTTGTGGCTCAAAACCCCTTGGATTGCCATATTTAGACAAAATGACCCTAAAGGCATTCTCCACCTCAGAAGAGATTTTTGGACTGATGCTCTCTCCAGTGCCCTGCCATTTTGGTGGGCGCGATGCAGAGGCTTGCTCCCCATCACTGCTTGACTGCTGCTGGATGAAGCTGCCGAGAGCCCAGCACCCTCAGGGATCCGGCAGGGAGAGGTGACCCAGGCTGGAGCCAGAGCAGGACTGCTGCATGCAAGCGTACCCGTGGCCTTGCCCAGATAATGCTTTTGCAGTGGAAAAACCCCACACTGAGTTCTGCTGCTCTAAGGCTGCGTGAACACGATGGCTGTCACAGATACAGCAAACTCATTTCCTGAGACTACGCGGGGAGGCCCTGCGCTTCAATCGCAGGCAGCTGAGCTGCAGCACATACCTACTTCTCCGCAGTTTTAAATGGAAGTAAATGTATGTCACTGTGGTTAGATGTGACGTACGAATTGGTGAGGGCCTCTGCTTGATATGCCATTCAAGCAATTGCTGCGATGCTAAAACAGGGTTCTGATGGTTATGTTAGAAATGCTCTCCCCCCAGAGTATCTAACCGCAGCTCAGCAGAGAATTTTCTGGCACAATTGATCTGCTTTCCAAACTTGAAATTTCTAGTTAGACTTTTGAAAGATTTCTGGGAAAGGATGGTTTTGGGAGAACAGATTAGACGTCGATGTGTTTGGCTTGCATGTCATCTTTCCAATAATCACTGGGCTGCTACTGCTTAGGAGCGCGCTGAGCCTGGGGCAGGTCCCAGGTCCCAGGCGGGAGAAGAGACGGTGCACTGTGGCTGTGCTGCACGACTGAGCGCCTCGCCTAGGCTCACTTTGCTAAAGGAAAGCACAGACAGTAAAGAAAACCTTACAGCCACTGACTGGGAAGGAGTGTATTAAAACCAAAAGTTGATGAAAAAGTAAGCGGTAATTTGTCCCACAGCACCTACTAGCTTTGTCTGTCTGAAACACTGTAAGTCCCAATTACTAACCTCCTTACTGCTAGTTTACTCTCTTCTCAGTTATTCACACCAACAAAATAAGGTGTAAGTTTTAACAATGTGCAGATAAAGATTAGACACTTCTGTGCATATGGAGAACAGTTATGCTAGGCTCACTTGCAATGCTTTCTTTCTTTTAGAGTTTCTGTTTCAAATCATTGTGCCACTTTGATGACATGGAACGACATGGAAAGCACAATGGTGCTTAGGAGAACTGTAGCCCACTGGCACACAGCAAAGACCTGTCCCCTAAAGGTCAGATACGGAACCCTCCGAGAGGACAGCTCTCCAGGGGTCATGGAAACACCTAGAACTCCAGAGACTACAATCCTAGGCAAATCAGATGTCCTATTTATCAAACAGGAATCTTGGAAGCAAATACACCAGACTGTAATTAGCAAAGATGCTGCAAAGTGATGGCCACCAGTGACAGACACTGAACTAGAGGAGACAGTTACAACAATGCTCTTTCTTACACTACAATGAATAAGGAAACCAGAGGGAAGAATAATGTCACTGTTAACCTCATATAATTTCATTATTAACATTGACATGGACAAAATGCAGGGAGCTCAAAGAATGATAACCTGGCAGAGAAAAATGGAGGGATGCCAAAACAGAGATTAGCCAAGAAGACCTCACAGAGATAATCTGAAAGACACATCATCAAACAACTACTAATGCTCAATGATGTAAACCAAGGAGGCATGGCACAAAACCAGAACAAGGAAGAAACATGAAAGAAAAAAAAAAAAAAAAGGAATAATACTAGGTCTGTAGCACACAAAGTACTAATGTTAGAAGTACTTTGGGCCAATTAAGGCTGAAAATAAAAAATAAACATCTTCCTACAGTATGAAAGTAACATATTTTGGGAATATATTGCAGTGGTCAACACTGCACTGGTCTGTCAACTGGACAACGTAACAGCAATGCACATTCAACAGAGCTCTAAAATACTTCTTCAGCTATTAAAGGAATTATATCACTATTATGAAACACTTGCCTTACAACACACTCAGCAAAGCAAATATATAACTTTCTCCATACTCTGTAAAGATCTACCACCCTCTGAGGTCTCTTCATCAGACGGTAAGTATTTATCATGAAATGTCCAACTCTCCTCTTGAAAACTTCACAGCATTATGCCTTTGCTCCTACCAGTTCTGAGCTGTGGATCCAACAATGTGGATTTCCAGCTGCAAGGGATACCTCAGCCAACCCTCCCGTACCACACACTGCCTCTGCTGCTGCCTCAGTCTGGAAACATGCTGTATCTCACATGTGATCAAGTAGCAAATCTCAACAGGATCTTCTAAAAGACTCCTTTACTTGGTGTACTTTAATGTTGCATTCCCAGCTAAGGTAAGCTAACACAGAAGGAAAAAACAAAAGCTGAAAATTAGCCCACATTGGTAGAGCGAAAAGGCAGATTCTTATGAAAATGTGGTCAGGTACTTTTATTGCTGTTAAGCAACTTCTAAGTTGAACTAGACAGAGTTGGAGGTGCCAAAACCAAAGTCATCTGCAGAGGAAATGCCAGGATTGTCTAGTTTGAGTTGCCGAAAGAATTACTATGGTCGCAGTTCATATGCAATTTCTAATGTATCTTTTATAGCTGTACAAGTATTATTGAACGGATCCAGTCAAATCTGGATCTGACTTCAGAAATAGGTTCTTACACATTGCTTGTGAACAGTGTTGCATAGTAGGTTACGCAGATGCTATCATTATTACTTTTTTTCAGAGAGAAAAGAAAGTTGCAGTGATTGAGACAAATTTCAGCCACACTCACAATCAGGAAAAGCTTCACCACAGGTATGTTCGGCAGAAAATCTGCAGAGATACAGCCAGGGACTTGAGAACCTAGAGCAGGCATCTTGCTTTTGTGTTTTGAATCACAGGAGACTGCTATTTATGATTTTTGTCCACAGAAAGGAAGCCATGGAAGAGGCATGCTGTGCAAGCTTGAGATGTCTAAGAGGGATGGAGCGAGGTGGAGGTGTCTTTATTTCCATATATAGTACTGATGAGTGCAACACTGGCACAGAGTATCCAGTTTTGTAACCACATCCTAAATTAGACAGGGTATGAAAACAGTCTCAGAATGAATACTGGGGTTGGAAGGGACACTTCAGAGAAAGATGATAAATTCATTCTGGTCAGCTTACCAAAAAAAAGAAGATTGAGAGGTGACTTATTTACAGAATCTGCATATTTTCATGGTGAGACAACTATGGATACTGAAGGGTTGGAAGCAGAAACCAGAGAAATGCGGACTGGAAGTAAGGCACAGCTTTTTAAAGTGGTGAAGGTGACTAATCACTAGAACAAAACAAAAGACAAAAAAAAAGACAAAAAAAAGAAGAGTTCATTTGCCATCACTTGATAGTTCTGCATCAACGCTGGATAACTTAACCAACTCCAGTTACTGATCTCTATGCAGAAGTAAGAGAAACTGTGTGGGGCCTGTAGCACACAAGGAGCCAAGTTGAATGACCCAATGGTCCATCCAAGTCTTTCATAGATGAAGTTCCAAATGTCTTGCATGTGACAGCTTCCAAGTTGGAAGTACCACTTGGGAAAGCCTTTTTGTCAGTGCCTTTGCGGTACCTCAGTGTGAATGTCATTTTTGGAAGATGTCTGAACACCTAGTTTGCTACCTTTCCCAGTTGTTGGCTGTTCAAAACTAGTGGTCACCACTCTGCGGTATCAGTCCCTGCAGGAATGTGAAGTAACACTACATTTTTTCAAAAGAAGTTTGACAACACAACCTTAAATAATTATTGACCCCAAGTGCTGTCTCTTCCTGTCTTCCTAGAGCATGCGTATGACTGCTTACTGCTTTATATAAGAATAGCTACTGAAATGAGAAACAAAAGCAAAAATACCAACTAGGACTAAAGTAATGGCCAATAACAAAATTTATGCACTGCCAAGGTAAACCCAGTTCTGGTACAAACCACTTCCAGTAGACAGGATGATGTACATTACTGTACAAAAGCTGCTATTACAATGCAAGA
>JAVJGJ010000059.1:44854799-44868080 GCA_035590215.1 Microhierax caerulescens | reverse complement strand
TAACATGCAACAACCCCCCCCCCCCCGTAAGTTCTCTTCTCCCTTGTGAGAAAGTTTGCCAGTTCTAAGATTTTCTCCCAACTCCGTCTGACAACTGAAAGCCCTGAAATGGCTTTATTTCTTATTATTGCAAGTTACAGGCAGTCCAGAGAAAATTCTCTCTTTTGCCCTTAGGTTCTTTTGTGTATAATGAGCGACTGAAGGCGGCCAGGGGCTGAGGCATTGGTGAAGAAGGAAGAATGCTACCAGAGCAGAAACAACACACTGTTCCTTTCAAGTTCACCCCCTCCTGGCCCACAGCCGACTGCCTTGGCCAGCTGCCAGGGTATTGGGACAAAGGCCTCCTCCTCTGGCCAAAACCGAGGAAAAGGGTCTGTTGTTTAACACAGGCAGGCTTGTTTCAGCAAGAGAAAAAAATAAAAAGAAGGGCAATTATATTAACTGGAAGTCCTGGGAGAGGAGAGTAATCTCCTAGTGTGGCTAATGCAATTCTCACCCCATGCTTTTCCTGGAGAGGGAATGTCTTGATTCTCTACTGCTCATGCTGGAAGGCGAAGTATAATGTCTCAACAGAGCTAAGCCCTAAGGCGGCCAGGGCCTTCGTGCCTCTCAAAGTTACTACAAAGCAGAAACAAGAAAGTGTCTTCACTCCTTCCAGGAAGGCCCAGGCGACCCAGTGCTCCCTTCCATGCCTGCACTAACAAGCTCGTGTGAAGGGTGAGTGCCCTCACTCACAAAAAGACAGAAATTTCTATGCACCTAAGCAGACCTTGAAGAGTCCGACAGATAGGTAAGTCAAACGTCTAGGTCTCTCAGGACTTCGCAGTGACTGAGCTTCCTGCTGCATTTCCACAGGTCCAGTAAACCCAAGCCAAGGTGGATTCACACCTGGGCTTTTTGCTGTCACTGTAGCAGAGCCTGCAGCCCTGGTTTGTGATGGGGAGCTTGGGGCACGTGGGGTTCACTGCAAGTCGAGAGGTTGTACGCCTCCCTGCAACCTCCAAGGCAGATGCTGTTGCAGAGGTTATACAGAGATGCAGTGGCTCTTCATCCAACCTCAGCACTGCAGCAGCACAGCTACAGGCAAGGGATGAAAAGGACTTGAAAAGGTAGAAGAAAATCCCTGGGTCTGGCGTGACCTGTTTGATTTCGAGCACTGAAGTGCTTGGGTGAGGTGAACGGCCTCAGAGGCTGTGTCACAAGATCGTGTCTCAGTGAGCTGTGGCAGGAGGCTTCCCACAGCAATTATTTTTATGTCTGACAGTTTTTAGAAGCAGGCCCCAATTCAAGGAGAAGTGTGATCTTAATCTGCTTAGGTTAATATAAATGAGTACAGGACATTTTTTGGTGCTTAGATGCTGTTCAAACACCATCAAAATTTATGCATGCATGTACTTGCTCTGTATTCCGGGCAACAGATTTTCCTCCTGAAGCAAGGGGGAAATGTCATTTTTGACACATACTTATGAGACCAAGATCTTTGCAGAAGATGACCTCCCAATGCACCCCATGCATCTGCACCAGCCAGCAGCAGCCAGCCTCCCTCTTCTGCCTTCAGTGACTTCTGTAATCAGCTGCAGCACACCTTGACCGTTCTTGCTCGTGTGTCAGCACCAAAAGCAATCCATTGAGGAAACAAGCATTTGGTCAATGATCCTTTTTAACTCAACTCACATTTAGTATTGCTGTGCTGACAGGGAAGAGATATGTAGGCACATCGTTCTGCCATCTACCACCTTGTTTACAGGAAGAATATTCTTAGTAGTCTTAACTCTATTGCACATTCAAGGAATTAGCCGAGCACTGTGAAAACACCCTTGGATCAGAATGGGAGACTTACAGGGTATGAAAAGCCACTGCTCCTGCCCTTAGTCCTGCAAATTGTCTTATGTCTGCAGTGTTTCAATTAGTAGTTTCATTCCAGTGTTAGAGAGACTGGCTAGTATCAAAGCTTCCAGGATGACTGCATTGTTTGACAATGACAATACTAGCCCTAGCATAATGACTACCGTGCTTCCAGGTTATACCGCACAAAACTTTCCCTCTTTCCATTTCAGTATTTATGGACATACGTTAACAGGAATACCTCTGAAGTAGGATAAAATGGGGGAGAAACCTGGAAGGATGTGACAGCAATTAGGAAGAGCTCTTCAAGAAAACATAAATTTTGGGAGGGAGTGAGGTTATTAAAAGGAGCACTAAACTTGCAACAAACCAGGCTTTTGTTGAAGAACATTATGATTTTTTACATTGTGATCTTCAGGAGTGGCAAAAGAAAGGCCCCTGACATTATTCAGAAGACATGCAACACTGAATTTCATCAAGATAAAGAGAGAAACCCTGTTGTGGTGGGCTGACCCCAGCTTTGCACTTTTTCTAATTCTGTTAGATGTTTTTTGAGATGGTATGATTATTGCTGCAAACAATTAATGGAAAATGCTGCAATTTGTAGTTAAAAAGCCATACAACATAACTAATTTTAACTTTTTTCATATTTAAGAATCAGAAGTAAATGATAACCTATGTGCCTTTACCACAGATTTGAACTGTTGCTTGTGTCAAAGCACACACTGAGACTGTTTCTTTTACTTTAACAAAAAAGGTAATTTAGCACAAGACTTTTTTTCAACTTCATAGTCTAATTCTAAAAGCAAGAGGGGAACCTATAAGTAAATTTAACTTACCTGGTAATGTAACACAGGAAATACCATTAAGAACCAAGAGTTAACATTTCAGTGCCCAATTTCAACAGATATTTCTCAAAACAATGAAACTGATTCTGCATCTATGAAATACTATTCCATTTGCTAAGTTTACCAGAAGAATACATGCCTAAATTTCACTCCTGCCTAATGGTTCAAAGAAATCCTGAAACCATAAATAAACAGCTTTTTAAAATCTGCAGACACCATTGAATATATTATATTTTTTAAGAAAACCAATATTTTAATAAAGTTCTGTGGAAAACATTAAAAACATGATGAAAAAGCTATCTGAGAGAATGGTACATATTCAGGGTTTCCATAGTAACAAAAACAATGCAAAAAAAAAAAAATAAAAATCAAGGGAGCTTTATAAAGGCTTGTCCAAAAAATGAAAAATTCATCTCTGGGAGGCTTGGCATATGTAGAAGGGACACCTATCATGCTGGATGTGTATATGGACTTCACATGGCAGAAGGACCCTAAGGTGCATGTTCTGACCTAAGCTCAGCACTCGCTGGGAGACCAATGCATGAAATCAGGTTTTTAGTACTAAATATACAGATCTAGATGGAGTCCAAGTTCTCATGTAAGCCTGTGGGTACTAGAAATATGAAATTCTGACTCCAAGCTCTTTAAAAATACATTCCTCACAGGCTACTCTGATGTGGCCAGTGACTACGGTCAGGAGTTTCTAAACATGGTAACCTGGGCACCTCACATTCAGCTGAAACTTCATCCATCTGCTTGCCACAGTGGTTGACAGCATTTCTGGCACATTCCCAGAGCATTTAATTTTGTTAAGTACATTTATTGAAGAAATGAAAACCCTTAAACTGAGCAAATATAGAGTCCTCATAAATATAACTACTTTTTTTTTTCTTTTTCTTTTTTTCTTAATTTGGTCTGAATAACAGCGGGAAATTAAAAACCACAAGGCTGAAGGAAGTGAAGGGACTATTTATGTAGCATGGGACGGATTAAACTGAGATTCCACACTTTAAAGTGGGTGACATCTGTTTACCAAAATACTTTTGTTGTATCTCTTTTGCCTTCAATTAACCAGTCTGTCTGCTAAGACTTAGAAACAGGGATGTGGTGCTAGATTCGTCCTTTGATTTCAGTAGCAATCTGTCTAAGTTCTGCCATCACTCTGAAATCAAAATGTTGGTCTGGCATTGCCAATTGCTAATAAAATATACCAATGTATCAAGTGCCATTTCTTAAAAAATTATTCACACATGTGTATAAAATATGAAAAGATGTGTGGGACTTGGAGATTTTCCCTTGCTGCACATGAGATACAAAGTGTCTGTGCCCTAACTTTCTATTTCTGTTAAAACAAAACCTGTAGAACAAGCGGGTTGTACACCAAGATGTGGTCTGGAAGGATAACAGAAGCAGACTGTGAACTGAATAGCTGAATTAAGCAGGAGCTCAAACCATTGATTTCTACAAGTAGCTTGCAAAAACATCCACAAAGGAAAATAATATTCAGCAATTCAAAGCAGAACCTTTACCTAAGTAGTGAGTCTGCCCTTAAAATAGGCAGATAATAACTAACGTGTTCTGCAAATACTGGAGCCGGCCAGGGACCTCAGACCATATTCTACCAGCAGCAGAAGGCAATGCCAAGCAAATGTTCAAATTCAGTATATAGACAAATGTGTTTTGCAATTTCACTGCTCTTCTGTTAGTAAAAATTCTAGATGAACTGGGTTGACATTTTTGGAAAGCTGTTTGCTGAAGTATAAGACAACAGACTGAGGTTTCTTGCAATCAGCCACCTGCACTGGCATATCTGCATCAAACAAGCAAAGCTGTACAAGCTGCAATTTGTTCCTGTTATTTTCTCCTAATAAGAGGTGAAAAACTGTTGACTACAAAACAGGCTTGCAGTCCCTTCTTGCTGTTCTTGGTATATCAGGATGTATATATATGTATATCAGAATGTTTACATATATGTGTGTGCATATATATACGATAATGTCTTTCTTTCAAGGGCTTGGACACCAGCAGCACTCATCTCACCTATTTTCACAATGCTGACTGGAAAGAACAATTTGCCATTTGCAAACAAAACAAAATAATCTGAACAAGAGAAATCTGTTTCATTGTGCTCAAAATGAGTGTACATCCTTCATGCTAAGCACCTCACCTGGCCATTGAAGAAAATCAACTGGTTTAATACACGAAATCATGGGCTAAGCCAAGTACCTGTAACCAGGAAAGATCATGACCTCTTCAAAACGCTGTTTGGCATCCAGGATTCCAAGATTATATCCGGTCTTTTAATGGTTTTTAATTGCCATCACAAGCACCCAAAATTTACCACTGAATTTACCACTTAAGTAAATTAAGAATGGGAATGGATAGGATAAGAATTTAGAGGGGAAAAGAAACTCCACACCTGAAAGATCAACAATTCCTGAAATAATAACCCTAAGGAAGACACGGAAAGCACTATTACCTGACACCTTTATGGTGAAACTGGACAGACACTAGTCCCTATGAACCAGGATTCAGTGCAGAAAAACAGACTGAGGACTTGTCAAACTGCAACAGAAGCTGCGGACAGTGCAAGACCAAAGATGCATCTCATGTGCTGTGTCCAAAAAACCTTGGAGAGAACATGGAGGATGCAACTGGTGAAATTACCTTGCTGCAAAACACCTGAGCAGGTTGGTTTGACCATCATCCCCTGCCCCAGCTGGTCCTACTATGCTTCACCCTCTTCAAGAACCCCTCATAGTTTTACTATCCAACCTCTTTCTATCGGTTTCCTGCCTTCTGCAGTTCATTCACGCTAAGCACTCTTCTAGCAGCTGCTTTGGTCACCACGCACAGGCTTCTTCAGAGTTTACCAGAATAGATCTTCCTCTTCATTTGTCTCCTTTGCTCTTGGCAAGGAAGTCCTGGGCTTCTCCTGTGTTTCTCTGCCCCACAGGGAACTAGGTCATAGACTTTGCTCCCAGAAATACTGCAAGAGAAGATACTACCAAGGGTGCTAAAAAAGCCCCAAACAAAGCCCACAAAAAAGCCCCCCAAGATTCCACCAAAAGCTTGGCTCAAATAGCACTCGAAGCACAGATCTATCTTTTGGATAGACAAGGAGGGCACTAAGGCAGCATGATATAAATTTTGGGTTTATATGCATACTTCATCCTTGCTCCTACAAACAATTACTGCATACCAGCTCCTTGGCAGCATCCATCTCTACCCAACTGTGCACTGGTACAGAGCACGAGTGAGAAATACTCCTGCTGCTGAACTCCAAGCAACCCAGGGCATCAAACAATCCCCCAGAGAGATAAACAGCCATTTACTTCTTTCACTGATCATGCAGAGAGTTCAGTTTCCCTGGTACATAATTTAAGCATCTGACATTAAGTAGTGTCAATACCCTGTGAAGTAAATCAGGTTTGTCAGCTGCCTGAAGACCTTCAAAGATCAGTCACGGCTACTGTGAAATTGGCAGAGCACTTACAGGGACAGCGGAGAGTGGAAAAAACCTTAAAAAATAAAAATAAGACTTCAACGTCCAGCAAAATATTTAGTGGTATTTAGGTTAAAATGGAGTTGTCTATGAATATTTTTGTTCAACATTTTAAATAAATTTGCTTTGGCTACACTCTCATTCCTGTCACGTCCAATTTCCACTAGCTTTCAGGAGATGTATATTATACATCAGCCACACATTAACCCCGCACTCTCATTTTAAGTAACAGAAAAAGCACACTCTTGCCGAAGCCGTAAACCTCCAAATTTCCTAACATCCCGCAAGCCCTGAGAGTGCAGCTCTGCAAAGCACCGGGGGCTCCAGCCAGACTGTGCACACATGTGCTTCTTGCAAGGCAGACACACACCAGATACTCTGCTGCAGCAACGCCAGCGTGCTCCACGTCTTCCCTCAACACAGGCCCAACACAACCAGCCACTGGGCTCTCCCAGTAACTTGTGTTGCGCTTCTTTGTGGCTAGAAACAAGTAAATAACAGAACAACCCACCCCCTCCCTCCTCTTTTTTTTTGCTAGGTCCAAGGGTGCTCTTTATGCATCTCCTTTTCACCCTTCTACACAAAAAGAAAGAGATCAAAGAGTGTAGCTGATCGTTTGGAAATTCATCAAAGCAGTCAAGCAGCAAGAGGAGCAAAGACCAAGACAAGCATACAGATTTTGTTCTGAGCCCTGCATTTGCATGCTCTGTAATGCCAAAGACATAATACTCGTAACACCTCACAGGTACACACACGTAGCCTAAGGCCAGCAATGCATCACACAGTAACACCACTTCACAGACCCGTCAAAACTCAATTGAAAGAAACACCATGGAAGAAGACAGACTGCTACAATTACCTGGTTTAAGATTTTCACTACACAAAAAGTATTAGATGGCGTCACACTGCAACAGGCACAGGAATAGGGTATATTGTTTTATCACTGCTCTGGCAGAACACAAGAAATAAGGTTTCTTCCTATGGTGGATGCACGGAGCTGTTTAAAGCCATAGTTACAGGGAAGTCTGACCAGAGGAGTCAAAGAAAGCCATGGGGAAAGAAAATGGATTGTGAAGAGGGAGTATTTCAGGGCCTGAGAACAGTGGGAGTGCTTGTGTGGGCAGGCAACAGATGCTGCTCCAGACTTTCAGCAATCAGCAAAGCAGGGAGGGATGGGTAAATGCTGGCGTTTACTTGTTTAACTTGAGCAACTGGAGGAAGATAACAATTTAAGGCACTGCCCCTTGGATAGCTCTTTTTCTCCTGAGTCTCCAATTATTATATTTTCCTTTCTCTTCAATACCCTCATTTCCCCTGAGTATGCACTCATCAGCGGCTTGCATTCCCCAGAAATCCTCCCACTAGCTATCTGGAAAGACATTCATGCTAGAGGGCATAACAGTCTTCTCACATGTAGATGTCTTTAAAACCACAAGCCATCTCCAGAAACCAAATTGCATGGAGGTGCATGAAGAATTCCTCCAAGACCTATTTTGGAGGCAAGTGAATTCAGCCAACTCACAAACATCAGCAGTAATTTCAATCCAGTAAGCATGTTCGGTATTCTCAAAACCTTCCCCCAAACCACACACCTCTTTGCACGTGCACTTCTTTTAAAAGTATTTTTTTCTTGGTCTGTTTTTATGCTCACTTTTTGCCCTCAGCCTGTATAATAAAAATGTTTTCTGGGTGAGCCCTGGAGAACCAAGCAGACTAAACACTAATGCTCATATGGAATTTATTTAGAGGGGGAGAAAAATCCCTTAAGTTGAGTAGTTATGTTATTTTGAACTGGTTTTATATTTTATGCGTACATAGCGGAGCTGGAATTTCAGGGCTGGCTTTTGTTTGCATTCATCATGAAACATTTGTTATATGAGCTGCTGCTACTGCTACCAAAACAGCTGCTGCTCACTGCTAGAAAACCAGAGACCAACTCAACAGTTTTCTTTTTCTGGTAAGTCTAGCTGGCAAATGAGGCCTGGTCTTTCTACAGAAAATTACCTTTGTTTGGCTTCACTGTCATCCTTGACACTTTTTGCCTACCCAGAACCCGGACTTGAAGGAGAATGGATAAATCGGAGCAAAAGCAAGTACGTACTGATGCTCCTGAATCACCTACGATTTAATGTAGATCAGAACCACAGCTGTACGAACTCCCCGCTTTGCAGCTAGGGCAGCACCTCAAATGTGAACCTCTTTCCTTCAGCTGCTCTTGAGATTTAGCTGGGATTTAGCTTTTCTGTCCTGCGTCATCATTTTCTGCCATCTGGAAAAACTGAGCCATGGCTTGATCTAGCTTCACTTAAGAATTTCTTCTGTAGAGAACTGCTTCCCTGGGCAGAAAAAAATACGCACCCATCTGACAATCTGTGCACCTTCCTACCGACCTGGACACAGACCAGGACCCAGAGCATCAGCAGGCTGCAGTCCCGAGTGCTGAGGACAGACCTTATCAACTGCACACAAGCTGCATTTTAATACACTGCTTTGTTACGATTACTAAAACACTTCAGCGTTGCTCTTGTTGCTTACTGGTAATTCCACATTGGCAGTGACCTCTCTCACCTCAGTCTCATCTTTTTAAAAGAACATTTATCCCAGGCGGGAGCACAGTCCCTGCAGGACTCCCCTCCTTGTTTAAAGTAAGGGAAGACTATGGAACAATTAATGCCTACCTCTTTAACCAATTTAATCCTGTGGGAGAAATTTTTTTCTCATAGCCTGACACCTTTTCTTTAAGAGCTTTGGGACAGAGATCCTGCTGAAAATCACACCTGTACTTTCTCATATCCCTGTAGTTGCCAACTCCTTCAAGGAACTAGTTGATTTGTGGGGCTCTACAAACGCCATACTGATGTTTCCCAACTGTCTATTAATGCCATTCTTCATTAGAGTTCCTAGCAGTACATAAATTGGATTATTTCATCCGTTGCTGTCCAGGTGACCATTGGAACCCTTTAAAAGCTTGAAGCCATGTTAACTACCTTCCATTCTTCCAACTTAGCTGCTGACTGAATGACAGGACACACCACAGAGTTGGAAATTCCAGTGTCAAAGAGATCTTTGGTGAGTACTAGCTCTGGCAGCAGAACTCCTGGTGCTGCCAAGGAGTAAAGACAGCTGAGGAGAAAAAAAATGCCACCCTAACAGAAAATCTGTTACCTGTATTATAGATGGCATCTGCAAGTAACTGAAGTTATTCAAAATGAGTCAGCTCAAAAGGAGAGATCGACAAAGCACAGTAACAACTGCACAAATGTTGGAGATAGAAAAAGCAGTGTAACTGGAAAGATACTAATTAAGGAACACAATGGGAATGCAATTTGGAAGAAAGAGAGGAGACAGGGAAGATGAGCAACAGAGGGGAGGATGCTGTTTCTTACTGCATCTGCAAATCTGTGATTCTACTCCAAGAACAGAGAAAAAGAAAAAAGGAATCTTCCTAGCCATATTTAGTAAAACCCTCTTCTCTTGCTGTAGCTTCTTGGGAGAGCAAGCTTTCAAGAGGGACAGATCAAAAAGGCTGGAAAATTCAAAATGGGAAAGGAAGTAGGGAGCATAAACTCCAAGAAAGACTCTTGGAAGAGCGAGGGGTCAGCTCTTCAGCACCACAAACTGCCTCCAAGGCAGGTAAAGCAAATGGGCTCGGAGGAAGGAGCACAGGCATGGTGAGAAGCTATGCTCAAGTGAGCACATTATCCTCTCAGGAGTGAGGGCTGGGAGACATACCAAAGGGACTCCTGTGTAGCAGCTGAGAGCCACACTGCTAAAGTATTTCCTTCATTTTAATTCTTACAACTTTGTAATCAAGGGCCAACTCTTGCACTTTGCTGAATTTATTTTAGTAATACCTTCCCTTCTTTTCTAATAGTAATACCAGTGGTCTTAAGATGACTTGGAGTGCAATGCACTGTGCTCTCTGGGAGAAACTGGCCTCTTTACAGATGTACTCTGGGGATGCTTCCCTGTCACCCCTCCCAGCCACCTACTGTCTCCCTCTTTCCAACTCTCTGGGGGGCCACCAAGTTCTGATGTGATTGAAAAAACCCTTTTGGTATTAGCTTTAATGCCATCAGCAAGCTGCATGCCAGAAAGTGCCTTGCTATAATTTCACACCTAACTTGTCAGAATTTGTGCTCTTTCATGTTTTCCTCATTTTAATTATTACAGCATTTAATTATTTTATAGCAGTTCATTTGTATCACTGTAAAAACTTGATTTTAAATTGCACTGTTTATGTGAAACCTCAAGTAATTCCTTAGGAATGGCTGCTTGTCTCTAATATACAAAAATTACAGGTAAAAGTGGTTTTATAATTCAATTTCTTTTCTGTAGTTACTTTACCTTGATTATTTTTCAAAACATTTCTGAACCATCAAAGATTATGTCTCACAGTACTCACATTGCTCTTACAGGATGCCTCAGGGATAAGAATAATCAGTTTGACCTGTAGCCTATTCTATCACTAACACAATGGGCAGGACTTATAGATTTGTCTGAGGGAAAGATAAAATAGGTTACTTTGAAGACTGAAAATATCATTATGCTCCTAAAAGCAAAGCAAATAGTCCGCTCTGTGATCTGCTTCACACTGCTCCTGTGTCTTCAATGCCAAATATGCTCAGTTTTCAGTTAAAAGATGCTTTTGCCCAAACACTAACCCTGAAAACAGACTGTGGGACACAATGATAATTGAGCTAAATTCTCAGTTGCTTTGGTCCTATGATTGACAAAAGTTTTTCAGACTCCAGCCTCAGTCACCTTGTGCAACTTGCTAGTTTCCATGTAGGTGAAATGAAGACCTGTGCAAATGTACTGGAGCTGCAGCTGGGAACAGAAGTAGGCTTATTACCTGGGATTTAATGGCTGTCTGCCTCCTCCTCTATGCCTTCTGTCACCCAAACAGAGGTCAAAGAAGCAGTTTGCATAATCTGTTACAATTTTTATTGAAATGCTATTTTTAAAGCAGAAGCAGTTAACAGAGGTTTAGCTGGAATGATACTGATTAAAATAGCATTATGATTTTATTTAGTAAGTTGGTCAAGAAGGAATGAACTGTCACTGCAGGCTTTAATTGTCTGTCATTAAAATGTTTGTGGTATTTTGTCATCAGTGACCCTGGATTATTTATGAGATATAGCTAATGCTGTATCTGAATGCAGCTCTCCCTCTGTGCCAGACCTTTAGCAAAGCTGCTTGTCCATGCGTTTTTCATTTTATTGTACTAGGAACAGGAAACATCAAAAAGATGCATCAGGGAATCAACCTCAGATGAATAGCAGCAGCACTGTTATAAACCATAACACCTTTAATGACTAACACGCTCATTAGATAAACGTAACATTTGCTTGAAAGATACCAGCACCAACCCTTCAAAATGATACCCTGACACAAAAAAAGATACAGATGAACTCTAGATATGTGGGATGCAAGGGTTTGGCTGACTGGCCCCTTGGGATTTAGACCACAAATAAGTTTTGTTTTTACAGCAACAAAGTATGAAATTACATCTGTGTGGTTTAGTCCAAAATCAGGCTGCTCATCAATAGATCTAACAAAAGGAAATTGAAACAATGCAAGCATCATGAAGATGTGGGATGAAATGCAAAATCTGGAGGCTGAAGTCTTACGGAATTGAACTAAAAGATAAAGATAATGCCGTAGGTGGTCTCAGCCTTCATAACTCTACAGGTATAAATGCACTATGCAGAAAGTTCAGAGAGGGGAAACTGCTTATGACAGAGCAGCTCAGACAAGAGCATGTAAAAAAGTAACGTGTGTTTGGCTTCAGGTAAAGACCCTGCCAGGTGATGGGAAAGAGCAATGAGAAAAAGGTGGTGGAGAGGAATAGGAAAAAGGTAGCAGACTGCAGAGCACAAGCTCCATACATAAAACATGTAATATAGCACAAAGAAAGGGCAGATTCAGTAAGTCTGTCTTACTGGCCTATCTCTACACTACATTGTTGGCTGTCAGAGCCAGCCTACGAGCTCACGTGTCCAGAAGCTTCAGCAGAAGAGAAACATTTGATCTATTTTTTTTCAAAGGATGATTCAAGGGAACATGGCCTTCACCTTCCACTACAACTCGTTCTGAGCAGAGCCTTTACAAATTCAACTCCTGTGAAAATCCAAGCCTAAAATAAGGACTCAAAAATGTGCATGGTAATTGGCAAGCAGAGAAACCATATCATTCTATGCTGTATTCAGTGGTGAGACGTGGAAGGAGGCCAACCTCCTCAAATGCCAGAAGTCCTTGGCAGGGGTACTGTGGATCAGTACCAGCTCTCCTCATTCCTCCAGTTCATGAACCATGTCCACCATCCCAACCTGTCGATATGAAATATGTTGATTTCTCACCGGATCTAAGTGATTACTGTTGGTGCTGCTGTACTTACAAAGTCAGCCACTCCTCTCGACTCCGGGAGAAAGCAGAGCCACAGTCGTATGTTTGGCAGATGGCCCTGTAAAACGTACTTCCCTGCACTGTAGCTCAGGGAGCAGATGTATCTGGAGTGTCATTGTCATGTTGGGCTGACAGCTAACTCACTTTTTGTCTCAAAATGTGCCATTCATTTTGGGCCACGATGTATTTATAGGCAAATGCTCTGCTGCATTACCATGCACATAGGAGCTAACTCCAATCTAACAAGTATATACAAGCAGGGAACAGTAAATACGGTGGAGTTGAGCCTGGATGCACACAAGCTCCATGCCAAACTCTTGCCGCACCTTTACTGTTGCTCGTATTTTAGCAATGACACTGATACTATCTTGGATGAATCTTTCGGTGCCACAGTTATGCCTCTCATGCAACACACACATAGTCTGGAGTGGCTTCACCCTCCTAAGCAGGACAAGAACCACAGCTGTTATAAGCTGCCAATCTTTGCTGCAGAACTTGCCACAGAGAAGTTCAGCTTCTGAAACAAATCTTCCAAAATAGATCTTTTGAAAAACACAGTCATTAGAAAGCCAGAAGTGCTCAAATCCTTGCAAGAGCTCCTACTCTTAAAACTGTTTAGTTTATTCACAATGGGATTTGAAACCTTTGAAAGATAGAAAACATCATCTTTTCCTT
>JAVJGJ010000059.1:44844325-44854699 GCA_035590215.1 Microhierax caerulescens | reverse complement strand
CATCATCTTTTCCTTTTATGGAATTGGGAAAAGAAAGGATATTCCCACTGATTGTGCTTATCACTGACTGGTGCATCCACTAACTTCAAGGCATCCCAGGTCAAGGCAGTCTGTTTTGGACTCTGCTCTTCAAACCTTTTATTTTCATGGCCGAAGAGCTAAATAATGTATCTACAACTTTTGATACTACATTCAGGTTTATAAAAGAAACCAAAGAGCAGATTGGCTGTGCAGAAATGTCCTAGATGCTATCAACCTAACTGGGAACAAACATCCTTGGGGACATGCACTGTGACTTTTCCTCTTTCCCTGCCTCTCTTGCATGCAGAGAAGTGGGAATTTGTTTTACAAGAAAGAAAAATGCAATTAAACACTCTTTATAGAGCTTGAGCTGCCCACTTTAGCATACACATTGTTTTAGAGTGTTCTATGTAGTTTTGAAAATTCAGACTTCAGAGGGAGAAGAAAGGAATGGTTTGTTCACATTTCCTATTTTTATTTTCTATTTTCAGAACAGGATGTTGGGTGATAAAAAAGAGAACGCCACCCAGGCAGAATGTAAATTCACATGTGCTATTACCACTGGCGTGATGTTCAAGTCCCCTGAAGGTCCTGAACAAGCAGGGAGATTACACCACCTTCTGGACAAAAAATTTTAAGTCACACATACAGTTTGCTTCACATAATGGATAGGAAATTACTTCCCAAGTCCAACCTCACGTTTTACCTCCACACAAAATTTAGTATTTTCCTCTTCTGTAGAAAACTTTCACACAGTGATTCCTCTTGAGAGTATTATTTAGGGAAAGCACATGGCTATTTTACAGTGTGAGGCAAAAGAAAAGACAGCACATTTGGAGTCTCCAAAGTTTTTGAACATTTTAACGTGGTCAAAGTTTTCCCAATTTCTGTTTTAAGCAAGTAGCAGATACAAAGAAGTGATGCAGAACAAAAATCTCAGCATTTAAACACAGTCTAATCCAAGCTGCTTGTATTCGTGCATCAAGAATGCAGATGCTTGTAGGACAGAGAAGGGTTGTTCATTTGTGCACAAGAGATGAGCCAGTATATTCCCTTTCCACATACCAGTCCCAACTCTCTCCAGGAAGTACAGCTCACGAGAAGCAGGCAGACTATTAGAAGCTGCAGATCACTCATCCTAGTTTTCTCATTCCTTTCATTTTGTGCTGAACAAAGGCAGAATATAAGATGATCATGATTTAAGGACACTGGCACAAAACGCACTGCCTCCTTTATCAGACTTCTTTCAAAATTTCCTACCCGTGAATTTTTGTTCTTGGAGGTTGTGCCTGCAAAGACATCCATTCCAGTTTCTCAGCTGGAAAAAAAGAGCAGTGGGATCTTCCAGCCCTCCCTTTGCTTTCTTCATACCACAGCAACTTTTCCAGCAATGACCCTCAGTTCTTGAACATTTCCAATTGCACAGCATCTTGCCAGAGCAGCCCAAGAAGAGGGTTGGCAGAAAGGCTGCCACAAGAACTTGCTACTAAAGGCATCAGACTATAGGGAGCACTGCTAACAAAGTGATGGCCTGGAAGAGAACAAAAAAGAAAGAAAGGAAAGCCTCTCTCAGCCTTATCCACTTGCAAAGAGTTTTATTTGGACATGGAGGGGGAAAGTGCTTTTTTCCACTTGTAGCACAGGAACCCTGTGAAGGCATGCCCCACCGTCAGCGCTGCCCCGGCACAGGAGTGATCTGCAGCACGGTGCACAGACTTCTGGGGTTGATCCCACCATTTTCCTAACTCTACCAAAAAAGGTTTCATCATCTGCCTCACAGGACCTCAGCCTTGCAATAAAGACAAATGGCAGCACCTCCCTCCTTCCTGGGTTTTAAGAGAAGGGAAAGCTTATAAATAGAAAATGTCAAGACTGTGTCACTAGCATTCATGAATAGAATGGATTTAAAAAATCAGCAGGTTTATATTACCCGGGCTATTACACTACAGTTTAAAATATTCCCTGTAAACATGATTCTTAAGGAGAATCACATTTTTGTTGCATTTTCAAAAAAAGCACATTTTACAGTTTACCTGAACAATACATTTTCTTCCAGCTGACAGCATGAGTAATTTCACTGCACTCAGCAAAATTCACTGTTTGAAAAACTGAAGTCAGTCTTCTTGCTTTAGAGTAAGATTGACGCAAAATGTAACTTTCAGGAAACAAAGATTTTTTTTTTTCTGGTATTGGGAAGAAGTGTTTTTATAGGGTTTCTGGTGCCAAGAAAATTTATGAACTCCTGCAGAAAGGCAAGAGGATATGGGCTATTTCTGAGGTGATAAAAACCATTTTATTACTTATTCTTTTACACCAGATGCTGTTAACTTTTACCCCTGGCCACAGAAGCTGACAGGGCAGAAGAAAATTCTATGTTTTGCTGTTTACAGTGTGTATTTTCTGCCTCTTAAATCCACCAAAGATACAAAACCTACACGTGCCCATTTCAAAAGAAACTGTGTAAGTATTTTCTGTGTTCTGGCTACCAGCCAGGCTAAGGAAGTGAGCTACAGCCAGAAAAAATGAACAGGACTGACCAATTATTTTTTCTTCAGTTGTGCTCCTGAGAAGGAGGAGAGATTTTCCATGTAAAGTTATAACTATTTCAGGCCTTTCAAAGAGCTAAGGAATACTTAAAATTTTTGATAATTCAGGGCTCTGCAATTTGCTCTAATGCTGTGGAAAAACCCAAAGAGACCAAACTTTAAGCAAATTTTAATGTGTTAGCAAAGAATTCTAGTAATCACAGCAATACTTTGTTTTATTTTTTTTAAATATTCTACCCATTTATCAATCTACCTATCTATTCCACATTCTGTCTGCCACCCTCCACCCCCACTCCTTTTGATCCCTTGCCAAGGGCAGTTATAGCTGTCAGGGCAGGAATAGTTTGTCACTTTGGACAAGACAAGACATCAAATAAGAGTCCTTTTACAATTCTTGACTTGGTATTAACATTAAGAAAATACTTATTTTCAAGGGGAGAGTGGAAAAGGAGAAAAACAGGAAGCCTGTAGCTCTGAAGTGTTCTATGAGATAAAACCAGATTGGTTCCAATGAAAACTTTAGAATGACAAAGAGCTTTCACAGTTTGTTGCTCACTGTTATAAAATGCACAAGTCAAAGTATTTGGCATATGGAATAGCTGAAGGCAACCTTTTTATTAATGTAACAAAGAGAATTATCCTCCTAGTCTCCTTTGACACTAAACTTTTCTGTCATACAGAACTATCAGCATTTTTAAACTCACAAAATTCGAGAAAAATTGGCATGCATTTCAAAATGTGACACCATCAAAAAGAAAAAAAAAAAGAGCCAGTACGGAACAAATACACAGCAGCTGGCAAGGAAAACATATAAAAAATCTCAAACCCCAACTTGTTAGTGATAATGTCTGAACAAGTCAACTGCATTTCACTCTCTTAATTTTTTTATATTTTACCTTTCTTCAGAGTTTCCTTCTGCCAGCTTATGCAAAACAAATCAGTAGCATCACCAACCAAAGCACTCAAGTCCTACTGCATTAAGCAGTTATCTGTGTCCTTACATATACAGACACCTGTACTCACATTTATCTGTTCTCTCATGTAAATACCCCACTATTTTTGTGATCAATAAAACCACAGTTTTACTGTCTTTTTGCTTCAGAACAGTAACAGTGAAGTATTCTGAAGGTAAAAAGGCTAGTCTTTTGTTTTCCAGCCAGGAGGACGCTTAGCAAGCCTTCCTTAATAAATGTTGTTACATGTTGTGTCAGGTGAGAAATTTCACTACAGACACAGAAAAAACAAAGAAGCTTGAATATGGCTTATGGCTTGCATGGTTAAAAGAAACAGAGATGAGAAAAAATTTCCAGAATTTCTGACTATCAACCTATACAGAAGGCTCCCAATAATAACAAGTTTGCTTGGATGGGAGCTGTAGTGATCTGGTGACCACCCAAAGAAACTGTAATGAGGGAGGAGGAGGGTCCCAACTTTGTGAAGAAAAAGGGGTTTAATCCCAAAGTCCTGCAGACATATCTTAAATGTGCATGTGATTTTATGGGTTTGCTAACATCCAGAACTTTCTTCCCTACAGCAAGATGTAGGTACTTTTAATTTGGTTTAGATTATGAGGTTGGTGGGACAGCAATCACCAGTTTCCTACTCCGCTCTCTCATCTACGTAATTCACTAAAGCAACAGTGGATGGAAATTGCCTTCCTTCAGTTACTTTCTGCTTCAAAGCAGCTCTATAAATACAGTTTGTGAACTGTGGCTAATCCAGAATTGCTTATTGCAGTGGGCCCTGGTGCAGAGGTTCACTGACCTGGAAGAGAATCACTTTCTGCACACAGTCCTTCACTGTGTTTTTCCCATCTCAGTATCTTCAGCTGATAAAAGATAAGTTCTGGAAAAGCTTTATCTACTCTACATGAAAAGAGGAAAGACTGCTGTAAGAGTACATCGAGTAGAGCAGCGGGTCAGCAGGCAAAATTGTAAATTGTATAGATTTAATCTGCAAATGCTAGTTGCAACAACAGGTAAGTTTTGGGCCCAAGTATCTGCTGCTTTGTGGGATCACCACACAGCTGGGCATAATAATCTCTCTTCTTCCCAGTACTTCATGATGCAACAGCAGAGGGTGTTGCAGATCAGGTCTAAGATGCCTTGAGTAGAACAGTGTAGGATTTCTTACACAGTACTTAGATTTTATCTTCTTTTTGGCTGATTCAGTGAAGCTTTTGTAAGCATTAGCACCAACTCAGAAATAATCTGAAAATAATTATGATTGGAAAAACCCTCAAGCATATGAAGAAGCGGAGAAGAGAGTTAACACAAGGAAACTGTTTCCTTTCTACCCTTCCTTGTCAATAACTGAATGGGAAAATAAAACAGAAGTTTAACCCACATGGGAAATACTGAAGGAAAGACGTGACACAAGACCAGTTTTATACATGAAATCCAAGATGAAACCACTGTCCTGAAACAGGGGATCAAATCTGCCAGGTACTAGAATATACCCAGAGAAGAGAAAGATTATGCAGCACTTCTGGGAGATCGCTTATTTCACAACTCACCATTTCTAGGGAACCCTGATGAAAATTGAGATGCTGCGTGCTGCTTGTTAGCTTCCCCCAGTGTTAGAGAAGTGAAAATCTATGGTACACAGCTGAGGAAGTCCTATAAATTCCCAAAGAAAAGTCTGCTCATTGCCAAGACAGCATCCTTCTACTGACCCCCTGCCTCCCTCTCATCTAACATCTCCATGAGAAAATCTTGGAGACTAAATTATGCAAACATTTAGGAAGACTTCCACCTAACACAAACATAAGTCCTTTTGTTTTTTTCTTTACAAAGAAAAGAGAAGTAACTGATTCAAAACTGGGCATTGCTCTCATGTCAATACCATACCATGCTTTCCTTACATCTGTTATTGAGCAAAATAGCTCTGTGGCTGGATATAACAGATAATGACCCAGTGAAGTCACGTTCAGAGGAGGAATGCCACAATTTCACTGGAATGTAAGTATAATTCCTAAATATAAAATTTTCAAATTTATATTTAAAATTATTAAAATATTTAAATTCAAAAAGTCCTGGAAGCAGGGATTGGTGGAGCCACCCGTAACTCCTGGTTACAGACAGAAACCCATCATTTCTCCAAAGTGACTGATTACTGTGATAGATGCTCTCAGTCAAAAGCCAGCCATCAACTGCATTACAAACAAAATGCAATCTTTGATCCAAGGGGTTTTAATCCACACTTTGCAGAAAACACACACTTCACTGGCTGTAGGCATGTCACACTGACATGAATGCGGGTCACGAAGCAAGAAGGGAAGTTGTATCCCTCCCTGGTTCAAGCGATGTTGATGGCCCAGCCAAATGTAAGCAGGAAATCAGTTCTGCCAGAATGACATGCACAGCCCCACAGAAGCATCGTATTTCTTGGTTTAGGCATAGGACACAAGGCTGCCTTCTAAAGAAGTTAGCAATAAATGGGTTTGGGTGGAATAGACTGATGAAGAGAGAACCCTTTCAGACTGACGGTAGGGTGCAAATTAAGGGGTAGATTAAGTGCTCTCTGTTTTCATTTCTCTACTGCAGTCTCTTAAGTCTTTTTCCTTAGCATGCTTTGTACTTGAAAGAGCTGTAAATACATATTCTTTGTACTTTACCTAAACTCAGTTTAATGGAAGGTTCATTTAATTTCAAATCTTAGTCAAGGTTGAGAGAAAATACATATCCTGGTACTAGAGATTCTCCAAAGTGTCCAGCTCCCCAAACCACTTCTTGAAGGTTTACTTATTGCTGACACCATTTGAAGAGTATTTTGACAGTATTGTTTGAGAGCTGAGTTACGACAGAACTAAAAGAAAAAGCCACACAGAGGAAGCTTTCTGGCATGTGGCAAGATCACTGGAACACCAAGTACTTGCCCAGGCATGAAAACCATGCGGTAACATTAAGAATAAAAACAGAATATGTACCCTTCCCCATCAATCAAATCTGCTCCCTAAAAGGGAGATAAATATCTCGATTGACTGAACAAGACATAAACACCTACCTTTCAGCGTCTGCAGATTTTCACAAAGTTTCTGTAAGAGTAGCTTTTTAATGGAAAAAGTTACCTGGATTTTTGTAGATGCTAAGCACATCCTTGAAATAATGAGGTAAGAATCTTTCTAATAAAAGCAGCACATCCTCCAACTCCTCCAGAATGCCCACAAGCAGAAAATTTTCATTAACGTTCAGCTTTGCTCTTTCAAGGGCCCATTCACCAGGCTCCCTGTATGAAATTAATGGAGGGAGAGAGAGGAAGGAGAGGGAAAAAAAAGAGAAGTTTGAATATGCATTTACTTCATACATACAATACAAGCATACAACTGAATCAACAAATACTCAGTGCTGTACTTCCAACAGGACATAAACCGCCCCCCACCAAACCTGAGTGGCTTACTGAGCTTTTCCGCACAACATCTAGATTGGTTTGGCATGCAACAACTTGACTGCATTAAAAGCAGGTTAATCACTGTGTGGAAGTCGTCTGTTCTGAAGTTGTCTTTCGCCAAGTTGTTTATAAGCTCAAAATTGTGAACTCCTGTATTTCAACTGGGAAGCACAACTCATCTCATGAGAGGAACAACTGCCCTGGGTGATGAAGGGTTCTAAGGGGTGGAGGTGTCCCTGAACCACACCAGAACTACTGTGAGCAACCACTGCCTGCTGTTACCCAGTGAACACCCCACAGGAGGCTACCAGCCTGTTTCCCATCTTGTCCTTCATTCTAACCTCTGCCGAAGTCTCTGTGAGCTTCCCTTTCCCTGCCACCACCCCTGACGGCCCTGCAGCTCTGATACAGGATTCACATTTGTTTGCTCTGACTGATACTGGTTTTGAAGAACAGTTTAGGGTTATTCTCTCCTTTCCCCCAGTGGAAGAAGCTGGCAGGACACCAGTACATCTTTATGCTTCTCTCACAGTTTCCTGGAAGCACAATTTGGTTAGACAAGCGTATGAATCCTAAATTCCTTAGACTAACTCATATCAGTTATGTCCCGGGAGCATCAGTCAGCATTCATATTGATTTGGGATATAATCCCAGTATCCCAAACTAAAGGAAATCAGCTTTTTCACAAGGTCCAGCTGGTATGATGAACATCTGCATCACACATGATACCTAAGTGTGGCTGGAGATCACACCTCTTCCCTGATCCCATTAAGCTATTGCAAACTATGCAACATTTGTCAGAAGTTCTTTTGATGACATGTGGACAAGCTCATTGCTTTACACTCCTACTAGAGCACACTTGGGGCAGGTTTTTCATTCCCTACCACTTTCTGTGCACAGATCCTTTTTGCGGAAGAGCAGAGTGTCCTAACAAATCCTATGAGCATCCTTCTTGCAGCTCCTTGTGAGACTAAGAAGTAGCTGAAGGAAGTGCAAGGACATGGTAGGAGACAGATCTTTAACAAAGCTACAAAACAGTGCTGCAATATACTGCTTGGGAACCTCATAGATATGCTGTGAAATTATTCAGGTATGTGACTGTGGTTAATGGGATTACTCATGCACCCAAGTTAAATGTGCAACCGTAAGCATTTGCAAATCAGGCCAAAATATAGTAAGAAAAAAAATGTGTAATGAAAATGAGCCCATGAATCTGTTTTGTTTCTTAATCATAGCTTCACTTATGCTAAACAATTAAAGCAGGATTTTACAGCAAAGATACTTAGAAACTGAGATGTAACAAGGAACACATTTTCACTTGTTATTACTGCTACAAAAAAGTATGGCTTTTGAAAAAACAAAATTTGAAAATGTGCAGTTGTTCCATTATGGAGAAGTGGTAAGAATAAATAAATAGAATGCCTCTAAGTTGAACAAACCTAATAAAGAACATGCTGTGACCAACAACACAAAAGTATTTGAAAACAAGAAGGTATTTTAAATTATTCACATATTATTGCAGAAAAATTTACTATGCGTTATCAGTAATATAGCAATATGAGAATGGCATAAATAGACATACTAAAAATGAGCTAGCTCAATTGCAGCAACAGAAGACTGCACTTCACACAGTTTTAAACTTGATTACTATTTCTTATATGGACATATAAACCTGCAATACCTCATATATAGACCTGAGATGAGGATCTGAGCAGAGCTAAAACATGTATTACAAAATTACAGTGCAGGTAAAATGAGTAGCGAGCACATACGGTCATTGCCATTCTCACCCTGGCAACACAGAAAAAAAATCCACATAAATACATCCAGATTTGATGAATTATTCAAGTATTAGATCAAGAAAAAACAATAGTACTATATTTGCATTACCCTCCTTGCTGCAAAATACAGGCATGTAGTTACCACATACAGCGCTACTATATACTTGCGTTGTACTGTACAGCGCTTTTCTCTTGCACTTCAAGTAAGCGCTGCTTCTTTATTACCATTTTCTGACAAAATGTTGGCAACAGCTATTGCTGAACAAATTGGGATACCTTGTATATATTTACCTGCATCTTGGATGCTGTCCACAGAAATAAGGTATGATGTAAAATAACCTGGGATTGGAACATTCAGGGTAGTTTTCAAGGATACATACATTAATGTCCTATAAGGGAGGAAAGAAAAAAACAATAAAAAATAAAGAGGCTGAATACTGCACTCCCTTGACTCTATATTAACAAATGTTTTCTTTATGTCATACTTTATACAGCCACCTCAGAGTCAAATAATTTTGCTGAGGCTATATCAAACACCTTGAAAGTCATCTACTGATCAATTTATTTACTTCTAAATATCCTCAGAAAGTTTTGGGGGGTGGGGGGAAAAAAAAAAGCGATGTTGTCTTAGAATGCAAAAAACTTGTTTTTTTCTTGCTGCAAACAACACAATTATTACATCAAGACTACTGAACATAGTGTGTTGCATTAATCAACTTTCATAATGAATTATATTTAAAATATTCAGGCGATTATTTTCAGACTCTTCCCTCTTCTAAATACACCCTGGGGGAAACCTGAAGTAGCCAGAACAAATTAAATTGAAACAACATTTTTATTTTTTTTTATTCTGCTTCATTCAATGACTGCAATGAACAAATGTAAGCTGTAATTTGCACAGCTTACTCTTGATTTAAAAACATACAGCGCTTTTGACTACAATTTTGTATATTCCTAAGATGTTCAGAACTAAGCCTATTGCATAAACCCCCACTGAGAAAAGGACTTCTTAGAAAGTATTTATCATTTTCCTGATTTATCGTTCATCTAATTAGGAGCTATTTATAATTTTACAAAGACTAGGCATAGCTACTGAACCCTGAGGAACCGTATTCCATTTCTAGCTTTACTCTAGTGCAATAATAAATGTACCTGCATGTGGGACTGAATTCCACTATCCTTACCTAGTCTAACAGACCTTACTCCGCAAGCAGACCCACTGACTCCAGAGAGACGTGCAGAGGAAAACAAAAAAAGTGCAAGACAACATAAGCAAAGAGGAAAGGATCTCATCTTTGCAAAACCATTCTTATTTAAAGACGTGTATTTTTATAACACAATATATAAAACCAATGACTAATCAAATCTATACTTTACCAAGTAAATAAAACGTGACAGAGAACAATTCAGTGGGCAACATGTCCCCCACCAAACGGAGCACTGGCAGCATGGGAGACATGGCGAGCATCCCCTGCTCTCTGGGGCGGCAGCGGGCACAGGCCTTCAGCTCAGCATCTGCTCCTGAGACCTCAGCACAGACAAGCTCTTGCCAGAGCTTCAGCCCTCGTACCTCTCTCCTCCTTAGTGTCACATTTGGTTTCACAATACCCCCCCGGTATTTACAGAACCCCCGCACT
>JAVJGJ010000059.1:44810936-44836344 GCA_035590215.1 Microhierax caerulescens | reverse complement strand
CGCTGTGCAGTGTTCCCTCCCTCCCCTTCCCCCCGCTCCCTCCCGCCTTAAACACACTACCCCAGCGCGCTGCCACCATCACTGATGGGCTCAGCTCTGGCCAGCAGTGGGTCTGTGGTGGAGCCGGCCGGCGTGGGCTCCATCAGGCCTGGGGGAAGCTTCTAGCAGCTTCTCACGGAAGCCACCCCTGTAGCCCTCTGCTACCAAAACCTTGCCATGCAAACCAAATACATTTTTCTAGAGAATAATTCTGGGGGTTTTTTGCATTTACTTTCCACTTTTTTTCTGGCAAAATACGTGTTTTTCATTTTTTCCCTCAGACCACATAAGCAAATAGGCTGTCAAGTTTAATTCCCACTTTTTTCTTTTTGACAGACTCTTTTGGCTGGGCTAATTTGCCTGGCTTTTCTTCCAACAATGTATTTAGCTCTTCTTGCTGGCACTTTAGCAAGTGAAGCAGCAGCTAACCAAACAGTGTCTTCTGCTAACTGTCTACATTTTCATTTAGCGCAGGCATAAATTATTCATTCATATACAAACTTTTTCTGGCATCAACATAGCAGAGGTGATGAACTATGCCCACAATGCTACTATTTGGATGTAACAAACATGAAACATTTGCAGATCACAATTTTCTAACTTGTAGTGATGTACAACATTGAGAAAATACATAGGCAGATATATTTCTCTCTTCTCTGTCATCAGAAATCTTATTGTTAATTTGTCAAAGACGAATTTTAACAATTAGAATGGAATCACTTCATAGGTGTAAGCAGGCACCTTCTCACATCTTTCTTTTTCATTGTTTTTGTATTTTTCACCTTGAACCATCTTGGTACGGTATAGGAAATATATGAAAAAAAAGAAAGAAATTATGCCAAAAAAAGGGAAAGTGCCTGCCAGCTGGAAGAAGTGCATAAGCATTAAATAATCATCCTGTTACAGAGGGCACAGATCCAGGGAAGACCAAAAATACAGACCATTATACTGCCATCAAGAATGAATCCCAGTGGCAACTAACAGCAGGGAGACAGTACATCTGTCAATTCTGTTTACCAACACCTCTTCACAGCAGAACCTGGAAAATTAGTCTGCTGGGATGAAGACCCTTAATAAAGTCAATTAGGGGTGGCATACATTCAATTCTGCAAGTGCTGAGCAGGAAGTACCCCCCACCTCAAGGACTCTTCAGCCTTCCCTAATGCTGCGCTGCTGGCCCCTAGCCAACAGATGCCTGTGAGAAAAGCAGCGAGCCAACAGATATATCCAGCAGTTTAATGCTCACAAAAGGTAGTTCTGGAGCACAGATAAAGTTATTCTCTGACAAGTGACAGGCTCAGCCTGGAGCTGACTACAAGGCTGAAGTCAGTGGGCTGGAAGTGGACAGAGATGCAGCTGGTGGGAGAGGTTCATTATGGTAGGGTGGTCCCACCATACCTGGCAATGTAGCAAAATAGCTCTGGCTGCTCCTGTCCCAGCAAGGAAGTCTGCTGTGGAAGACTCAAGGCATCGAGAAGCATTATAGTTCGTCCTTTGCTAAAGGAGACCAAGTTTATCTAATCTAGGGTTACCATTTGTCCAATCTGCTCATATTAACGTTCATATCTGCCCTAATTCATATCAGTGCTTTACTGCTCCTACTGTCAGAAAACCTTTACTAGCATCTGATATGAAAATACTTTAATGTAATTTAAGGAAACTCCTTTTTGTCTTAATCTTGGTGAACACAAGGAATAACTACAGGACATCTGCTTCATAGCACATTTTTATTCATCTGAAGATTTAAATTTCCCTACAGTGTTTCCTTTTTAAGACCATCTTCTGGACTCTTCAATTTCTTAGAAGTCCTAAACCAGAACACTTTTTAACTTGGGCTTTTTCAGCTCCAAGTAAAGCAGAGAAGACCCTGCTGGTGCCTTACATAAGTTCTCATCTGAACAAGAGCGTGCCATAGAGCAAATTAAAGAATAATTCCATGTGTCTGGCTCCTTGAACCCAGCATCTTCTGTTTGACTTGAAATGCTGGATCTCAGAAAAATCTGTGCTACACATTTTTTTGAAAAACAAATTGGAGAAGATACAGAAGAAATAATTGTATAACACTGTAGATCATCACCTCTCTAATACATCACCCCATTAATGTTAAAAGCCTTGCTGTCCAGCCAAGCACAATACTAAGAGTGTGTCCTGGATTGAGCTTAAGATCTACTCACAACTGAGCAGTGATATGCATTGCAGATTGCTCAGAATGAAAAATCATGTAATGAAAAATACCATAACAGATGTGGGATGTACAGAAATGGGCCCTCTAGAGAGGGCATAAGTCAGGAACAAACCAGTCTCGAATTGAAGTGACGAAGATACTTTAGGAAAAAATGGATAAAATGAACAGATGATTTCCAGAAACTGCTAGTATTAGATGGTACTATAATGAAGAGCACAACTAGCAAGGGGAAGAATCAGGTTCAGCAGAGAAAATTTTGCTTCTCCAACTTCCAATGGCTCTTTGATTTAGTCAGTAAAGACGCGATAATGCAGTCCCTTGTTCCTAAATTCTCAGGGTAAAAAAGAAAGAATAAAGAGGCTGATAAAGGATAGGAAGCTAAGGACAGGAATGAAATGGCTACTTTTCTTAGTGAAATGAGACACTGAGTAGGGCCGCACAGCATTTCTGCTGAGACATCTCTGGTGCACAATAAAGAACTTTTAACAGTGAAGTAGCAAATTTTTAGGGAATATTAATGAGAGTAGATATGAAATCTGACCTCAAGGAGTTACAGAAGGACCCTGCAATGCTGATTAGGCAATAAAATGCTGGACAAAATTCAGTGCTGGTAAATGCATGGGTCCTTGCAACAGGATACTCCGGATGACAAAGGTGTAACTGGGTTTAAAAACCCCCACCAAAATACCAAAAGAATAATTAAAAAAAGAAAATAAAAAAAGATATATTCATTGAAGAAAGGTCTATCAAGGGCTATTAAATACAGATATAGAAACAACATCTGGCTCAGGAAATTGGTCAGTTTAAGAATATCAGAAGCTGGGAGGACACTGGAGGGGAAGGAACTCTTCAGCCTGTCCCCAGCCTGTACTGTGCCCAGCTGGGCTGGATGGTACTCATGTATCTCAAGAAAGGCTTAATGTAGAAAGTTTACACCTTCACATATGACACAATGTCATTTGCACAGATGGGATATCATGAGATATATATGTTTCAGAATATTGCTTCATTGCTGCAATGCAAGGAAAGCCTATTTTAATAACAAGACATTTCTGTAGTTCTCGTTTTTCTCACATTTTCTTTCCCAGGTCAAATTTTAAAGCTTGACTGCATGCACAGAAATCACGCTCAGCAGATTTTAGCCCAAACCTCAAAAACACATATACTAACAGAAACATGTTTAACTTCTATAAGTGCCACAGCATCTTGAAGCTGACATTACACTGTTTTTAGTAGAGGTTCACAAAAAATAGTTTTAATAATACAAAAGTTTAAGAGAGGCTTACTAAAAAAAAATATCAAGAGTTCTGAATGTTAAAGATGTCAACAGAGAAGGAATCTACAAGCCAAAAGTAAATTAATTTCACTGGCAATTAGCATTAAATATTATTGCTCTCATACATCCCATCAAGACAGAGGCAAAACAAACTAGAGAGATCATTCATTCCATTTGCATGTATTTTTATAGAACTTCACATGACGAGACATAGGGAAGAAAATGCTTACTTTCTTCAATATAAATCTTCAAAATAGAAGAGTATATACATGGAGAAGGGAAGATATGCCACAATAAATCTAAAGAAATTATTGCAGGCTTCAGGAAAGCAGTATTTCTTTTAATTATTACAGCTTCTCTCATCTGCAGATGTAGCAAAATTTTCACTACAGAAAATGAACACTGGCTAGCTGATACATGTTACAAGTTTTACTTCAATGTACTGACCAGTTATAGCTTAGGCTACCTGCTGTCATGAATTCCAGTGATACAATTCCCTTTCACTGATGCTAAAGGGAGAAGGATTGCATCCAACAGATTGTGGTGTGCACCTGAAATAACCCAGTCATATCAAGGACACCTTCAGAAAAAAAAACCCAAAAAACCCAAACCAGAAAAAGAAACCCACTGCTGACCTCTTCATTAAAAAAGAGAAAATGTAAGATGATCATCATTCAGTACAGGTCACATATTTCTTTGGTTTTGCCCATTTTTTAAAGTTAGATGACAAATCTTAAAAACATGGTATTGACTTTTAAGAAAAAATAACCAGCTTCCTCACAGCAGCAAGGTCTGAACACCTTTTATGTCCCCTCGACCTATCACATTTGTGGTGACACTTTACCACAAGTCTCTTGAATGGTGAGAAAAGAGCTAGAAGTGCAAGTTGTGTGCTAATTCTGCTTCTTCAGCTTTCTGCCTGGTGTCAAGTGACTTTGAACCTCTCCATCTCTCAGGGTGGAAATGCAAAAGGAGCTGCAGAGCAGAGAAGAAAACCACACCGCTTCTGCGTGTGGCTTCCCTGCTGCTGCAGCTGGGGATGTTTTCTGCTCTGCTGCCCCTATCTAATTTCCCTAGTTATAATCTTTCCCCCTGCTGAACAGCTCTAATGCTTTTTTGGAAAATGACTAATACTTTGCATCATTCGTAGCACTGCCATTCTAAATAGCAGCCACAAAATGGAACACACATATCGATTTCACTTTTTGGTTTGACAAGACTATCACTGTATTGACAACTCCAAGTATTTAAAAACTCATAAAATTACAAGGTTCAGAGGCATAATTAATGTTCCCATTTTTTAACCTTGAGTCATCTGCTGAAATTTCTTTCTACAACTATGACAAATAAAACCATGCCTCCCCTCCCCACATGGAAACCCAGAAACTCTCAATCCCCTCATCTCAGGTGCTGTGGCTTTAAAAAGCACAGCAAGTAACGAGATCAATGATAAAATCACAGAGGTTAATAACTCTGCTAGAGGGAGAGGAAAAGTGTAAAATCTGCTTTTTTTCTTCCTGTTTATCAGAGACACCATCTTTTTGGATTACATCCTGAGGGGATTTTTTTTTCGTTTTTTTTCCTTCAACCACTGATGAGCACTTCAGTTTTGTTTCTTGCTTTTAAACAAACCAGCAAATTAATTTCTAAAAAAAGGGAAAGTTCCCTATTTGCCACTGGTTACTGTTTTTTTCCCCAAGATAAAGGAAATTAATCTTGACAAACTCAGTTATGCACAGTGGCTGGCTTCCATTGGATCAGAGTTCATAGGAAAAAGTTGTGTTCAAGGTAACCTGACTAGACTGTGTTTCAATAATTCACTAAGCAGTAGGCAGTTTTGCTGAAACAATAGCAGTCCATTTTCCAGAGTCTGGAACAACAAATAAACAGCTAAACACCCTTTGCTGGTTTGTGTTGGGTTTTGTGTTTTTTTTTTTTTTTTTTTTTTTTTTTTTTTTGTGTGTGTGTGTTTTGGTTTTGATTTCATGTAAAGCAATTATAGTTACAAGGCACAGAGGAGCTTTGAAAATACTACTTGTTTGAAAAACAAACAACAAAAAAAAAGAATGCCTAGAATAAAATTCAGAAAAAGTGAGCATTACTTTTACTTCAAAGGAGAATTTGCCTACCTTGTTCACAGACAGCCTATTTTCTCAGCTGCCACAGAAGGTCCACTGCTTGGTCTGAAAGATGGAATTACCTTTTCATTCAAGAGAGCCCCCACTGCCCCCATGATAGCTCATGACCATGCAATATCATCAGCCAACTGGTGAGGGACAAGTGTATTTTTGAATAAGGTTATTTGACTTTACATAGTCATCTTAAGGGGGGGCAAGAAGGAGTATTTGAAACAGCTGATGCATGTTCCTTTCTTCTCTTATATCTTTCTTTATATAAGGTGGAACTACAAGAAAGACAAAAACCCGAAGTTCCTAGCAGCAGAACTCTTCCATAACTTGACTGGCTACAAGGAAACAGTGGCCAAATGCCTCAAACTCCAACTCAATATCAACAAATACAAGTTTGCAGTTTATCACAGTCTGCTCTCCCACATTTTCTTCTGGCAACACCATCTAACCAAGTTACGAAAAAATGCTTTTATTTTTTATTTTTAATTAAAAGTAAAATCCACTACAAAAAGGCTGAGGGAATCGGGGTGTGCACAGCTTTCTGAAGGACTTTCTGTGACCATCAGCATCCCCCAGATGCCTGGGTTTGTTTCTACTGGGTTTTCATTTCATTAAGGTGCCAAGACATCTCAGAGTGCGTGGTTTGAATCCATCATCACCTCAGGGTACAGAAGCCATTAGTCTGCTCAAAGCTACTTTACTATGCAGTAAAACTTGCCAGCTGCTCTCTTGATTGCAATTGTTTATCAGTCTGGCAAAGAAGCCAGCCCACCACCTCACTGTCTGAAGTCCCTCATCCTTTCATATGCCTTCAGGAAAAAAAAACACCAAAACAAAACCTGAGAAGGGAGGACACCTAATATGAGTCTGGACACTTCATAATACAAAAGTTCACTTATCTGAAGCTATTAGTAGGCTGATAATCCCATAACACAAATCAAACTCTTGCAAAAAAAAACCCCAAACCAAAACTATTAAGAAAACAAAAAAGAAAACCATCTGTAGCAATACTCTTTATGCCAAGATTGACAAATATGATTTCTGGAATATGTGACACCTGAAGAGCACTCCTGTGGGAAAGCAAAGCAGCCACTTGCCCAGCAGAGCCAAGCAAATAGAGAGAACATCCCAATCCAGCTGCCAACACAAATCTGTGGGACTTGGTCGTTTTGTAGAAACACAGACACACGTTTCTACATCATAGGAGCATATTGAAGCAAACAGAGCAAGACAAGACAGTCAGCACCTGTTTTTTGCGAAAACTATTCCCCAGTTCAGATCTGTTCATTCTGTAGTAAGACTGAAACAGAAACTAAATCCACACCTCTGTGCTTCATTTTCACTATTGTACAAAGGGTTCTTTCCTTTATTTGTGTGTGTTTAGTCAGTGAAGTATTACAGACAAATTTTTTTTAAATGAAAAGAAAAAAAGAGACACTACTCACCATGCAATACATTGTGTTCACAAACTTGTGAGTGGAAGACCCTTACAATAAATATTTTTTGTTACATTTACTTACCACTAACATTACATAGTCTTCACTGAACAAAGCAGGATGCTGATACTTGACACTGCAGAGAAACCCATGCCTGTCCTCTGCTCGTGAGAGAGAAAGAGAGGGCTGACCACAGCAGTGCACAAAGAGGTGTATCTCGCACAGGGAAACACTCCCTCGTCCTGACAGTTTCCAGTGTGATACTCAGGGTGAGGACTGTGTACTCTAAAGAAAGAAGTATTTCTCTGAGTGGACAAGCCAGTCTGAATAGTGGCTACAAGAGCCCTCAAATCTCACATGGTAAGATTTTAATTGTTGAATCAGACATTCCTGCTGTGATTGTTGTCATTAGTCCTTTTAATTCAAGTAGCCTTTCTATTTATTCTTTTTCCTTCCTCCATGTAACCAGAAAGGCAACACCCTCCTCGAAAATTCAACCGTGATCCCTGCACTGAGGACATGGATTTGAGACTTGTCCTCCTGTTTTCACTAAGCAGCTCCCCCTCTTCTCCATCCACTCCTCCAGCTCCTTCTTGTTCTTCTTGGTCCTAAATTCACATGACAACCTAATTTGGAAGATTACACCATCAAACTAAGCAAGGCTGGCACCTTTACTGTGGTGCTCGAGGCTGTTCTTTATAGAGAAGCCAAAGCTTAAAGCCACGGTCTGACATTGTCCAGACAGTATTGGATAGAGGTTGCGCTAGCAGAAGACCTACTGGTCACAGGCAGTAGTAGTTCTATTTATAGCCTGGGCAAACAACAATAATCAGCTTTAGCATCTGAAAGAAACCTGGGCAGTGCCCTTTCAGCACCAGTACCTGCTGCGAGGGTGCACGCGGAGGCAGCTGAGACACTGTGCAGTTGCTGGGAAAGGCAGCAAGGCAAGAAGCTGTGGAAGCTCACCAGGCTCTGCTGGGTGGGCTGGTTGGGAAGTGCCTCCCACCTCCCCAGCGTGGACATGCACCCCAGCTGTGCCCCATGAGACATTCAGGCACCTGATTTGCACCCTGGCTCCAGGGGCATGAGACTGGGTGCTGACCAGAAAGGAGCAAGCTGGGACCAGGACCAGGCACTGGATTTTACTCTGTAGCCTAGAATAAACCCTAGATACTTCAGAAGAACTAGGACAAACTAAGTCTTAAATATGCCTGGGCACTGAATGTCCCTTTTTTTCTGCAACATGCCACCTCTGCTTCCACGTGGATTCAACATAAACTCTTTCAGAGTCTTAAAAATACACGGTTCACAAGTGTGACCCAGTCATTCTGCAGCCAACAGAAGAGTCCACATCACCACCAAAAAAATTACACAACAGGAAAATATTTCGTTGCCGACAAACACCTAAAGCCCAGGACAGCCTTGGATGCTTTTATAAGAACACAGCTATCCCTCATGATGTCAGCCACGTGCCATGGGCAGGCAGCTCTCATCCCAGCACCCTGGACTCTCCTAGCCATCTACTGCCTCAGAGCTTCAGCTTTGCTTTAGATAATAAATTTTAGAGACTGGGACTTCAGTTTATTACACTTCGCTGGCAGAGCTGACAGCCAGAAAACGTATGTACAAACCACAAAAAGGAAAGAGGAAGGAGGATGACAGACAAGGAATAAAATGGGCTAATAAATTCGGTTTTGCTCTCATGGGTTGTCAGTTCTTGCAGGTTTTGACACCTACAGAGTAAAGTGAATATCTGACTGCTTGAAATTTCATTATCATGGCACAGCCTGAATGTGTTCAATATACTGGCAGTAAGGGGAGGGCTGCCCCCCTCTGCCCTTCCTCTTATCAAGAAGACTAAAAGGTCCTGCAGTTTTCTTCCCCATCAAACTGCCAATAAAAGTTTTCATTTAAAGTGGTTAGAGCATAAAGCAACCAGGAAGAGGAAACAGATCTGCTCCTAGCAAAGAGTGTACTTAGGAAGGTATTTATCAGGGTTTTCTAGGAAAGGCTACCATGATTTTGTTAGACAAGATTTCAAAACATTTTTAATTAAAAATGAATATAGTACTAAACATTTCAAAAAGTCAGATTTCTAAATATATGCACACACACATATGTGTATATATATATATATGACTATTTGCTGGGCAATGCCACATCTCTGTTAACTAGGCCATGCATAAAATGTAACTTTAGAAATATTAATTTTAAAATTTATAAGAACAGAAATGGAAATTGGAGGCATTCTTTTCTTCTGGATGATAAAACATTGCAGTTCTAAAAATCACTCTATTCCAACTTTAAATAAACAAAATATCAAACAATATTTAGTTTTACTTAATGACTACTGAAGACTACTTTACAGCTTCACAATGCACCAAATGTCGGAATATGCACTGAAGATAACACTCACATCACTGACAGATTCTCTTGTTTCCATTCACCTACAGTAGTTACTTGCCAGATAATTATTGCTAAGTCATCACTTACTGGGAAACATTTAAACGTTGTCTCAGATGTGTCTTCCTGATGTTTTCACGTTAACAAAATGCACGAGAACTGAAAACATGAATACTCAAATTGAGACTTAGAAAAATCATCAAAACACCCAAACCTCATCTATACTGAAACTATTGTACATCAAAACCAAGAGACTTCTACTTTCTGGAGAAAATGCACTGAAAAAAATGTTTAAACCTACTATTGTCACATTTTCACATCTTCTGTTTTGGTACCTTTACTATTAGCCATGCATAATGTAAACTTGTGGATGCATTTCATACTTTAAATGTATTTGTATCTTAGCTTTTTAAGATACATTTGAGAATAGGCATGACAGCGTTAACAATGAAAAGCTTCAGTGTCAGTTTGAAGATTCATTGATGGCAGAGCTGTAAGATAACAAAACCTTAGCCACTATGGCATAATCCCAAGAACAATCAATCACTTTTAAAAGTTAAGGTACAGTATGTTCAACTGGAGATGTCCATGATGGTAACTATCTTAAACTGCCTAGTAGTAGAATTTATTTGCAAGCATGTCATCACAAAGTTTGCTTTTGAGTTGCCCAGAGAGTCACTAATTTCAGAAAATCAATATGATCTATGAGGAACAACTGCTGTATGTGTAGGGCCCTCTTCTGGGTACCCCTGAGGCTCTGGCTATGTGCTTACCAGAGATTTTCTGATGAAGATACCTTACCTTGGTAATTAATAGCCCTTGAGAGTTACATATTTACTCTTTTTAAATAGACTATTTAAAATAGAGTAGATTAGATTATTTCAGTTGGAAGGGACCTATAACGATCATCTAGTTCACTCACCTAACTGAAAGCCAAAGCATGTTATTAAAGCCATTGTTCAAATGCCTCAAACACTGGCAGGCTTGGGGCATCGACCACCTCACTTCCAGTGTTTGACCACCCCTTCTGTAAATAAATGTTTCCTTTTTGAATACAGACAAATTGCTATCCACAACAATGTCCAGCAAAGACTTCCACAGCTTAATCACATGTTGTCCAAACCATCGCATCTTTCTGTTCTTTCTTGGATCTGGCAGCTGCCCATTCCAGTTAGAATCTTCTAGGTCTCACCCTGAAACAACCCATAAGCAATCATTCTCGATGCAACTTTCCCACGCCTCCTGCAATTCTGTCTTTTCATATCCTTTGTTTACTTCCTCACCAGAAGAATCCTAACCTTTGTTGTTCCTTGTATGGAAATTTTTCCATCCTTTCATTGCTGCTCTTACCCATTTCTGAGTACATTCCAATTCTTCCAAATCCATTTTGGGAATGGGAAGTCACAAATGTCAAATGAAGGAAGTCAAATGCAGCCACACTACAGATTCATACATGACGAGGTTCTCTGTTTTGTTCTCTATTGCTTCTGGTTTGCATTTTTTTGACTGCTACTGAGAACCAAGCTGATACTGTGGTAAAACCATCCACCACACGACACAAGATCTCATTCCAGACCGGTAATGGTTCGCTGAGAACTTGTTTTCTATGTGAAATAGGGATTATCCCCCTCCTCCTCTTTCACTGAAGGCAAGGCTGGATTTTATCCCTGGGCTACACAAGAATGTTCCTTTATGTTCCTGTTTCAAATCTCCAAAAATATATCTCCCAAAAATACAACACAGACATACCTTCTTCTCTTACACAGTTTATACAGCCTTAGAAAGCCAGCATCAATATATTACACTACTTGTTCTGCATTTGGGATTTTCCACTGTACAAACAATAGCTTCCTATAGAGAAGCTTGAAAAAACTAGTTCCCCAGGCTACCACAACACATAACAACCAAAAAAGAATGCAAAAGAGAACATCAAGAGCTATCCTGTATTCATGCTCGGAAAGGCAAAACAAACTTGGCAAGTTCACCATAAAAATGAAGATTCGTCATTCTCAACTTAATACAGCTAAGTCCTTAAATAAAGAAACATAAATTACTATATATACACAAATGTCTTAAATACCATATATTGCTTATTGATGGTGGTAAGACCCTGTAACAATGGTAAATTTAAATAAGATTGTGGATCCCTTAGAACTTCTACTTACTTGGCTTCTCACGTACTTTCTTAACATTTGCAATAGCCAGAAGTTTTCAGACCATTACAATACTACATGAAAAAATACCTCATTTTTTTGCATTCTGAAGCAAAATATTGTGGTTATTTTGCATCCTGCCTCCATGAAAAGGAATGCAACGTTGAACAGTATCATTAAAAGCAAAGCATGGTATTAATAAAATCCATCTCTTTTAACCTTTGCTATTAATGTAAGTATGTATTATAAATTACATGGAAGATTTCAGTGCTGCAATCTTAACCAATGGTATATTGCTTATTTACTATGTGCAACTGACTCAGACTAGTAAATGAAAACAGATTAGGAAGGCACATTTTCTTGCTCTCCTATAATTGCAGAAAGATTCAATGTTTGGAATGAAAACTCCACAGGGGAACATTCAAAAATATTGAGCTGTAAATTACAGTCACTGAAAAGTAAATGTCAGTCATATAAAATGTAATATTAAAGGAAATGTTTTTAAGTTGTTTAATCAGTCCCTCCTCCAGCTGAGGTCTGAATTATCATCAACTTTGTTGTTCAATAAATTATTAATACAAAATGGGAGAATCTAAGGGAATGAGGGAGTGCACACAGCAGATGAAGCATTACAAAAATGGGCCAGAAATTTTGCTGTGAAGAGTTAATGCAGTAAAAGGGAACAGCTGGAGACTATTAAAAGCACTCATTAGAGGGAAGAAGCAGCAAACTGTTCTAATTGGGTCAGCTGACAGGTGGCTGTGCTTCAGCAGTGCCCTCCTGACAGCACAGTCCCAGCCACAGAGATTGATGCTACTGTGTGATCCTCACAGCACATCTACAGCTGCAAAGCTGCACTGCAGCTCAGGACACATTGCAGGACATCCAGCGACCAATTCAAACCATCCCAGCACCAAGAACACAGGGAGCAGAATTACTACTGTATGAATGGGGGTAAGTTAGGGAAAACACCGAGAGTGCATAAAATGTTTAGTCTCTTAACTGCAGCTCAGAACCCAGTAACTGGAAAATGTACTTTTTAATTTATATGTTTAACTCCCCAGTATCCGGTACGCACTGCGTAGACATAGACAAACCATTTTAACTTCTCCATGCCTCAGATTTCAAGTTTTAACAATGTTAACCAAGTTCACCAGACCCTCCCCAAAAGTTCCAAGGTGAGGTCCTCAGCAGAAAAGTCCCATATAGAAATGAATCCTCTAATCCCTTCCTCCACCAAACCTGCAGGCAAAGCAACTCTCCAACTGCCTTTTTTTTTTTTTTTAAACAGAAACACACTCATGAGAGTGACAGTCAGGAGGCAGAGGCATGGCCTCCATACCATGGCGTCTCCTGGAGGCCATGCCCCTGCCAGACTTAGAAACTTCAAGAAACATATCTAAAGTCATGAAGGAGAAAGCTCAGTGTGTTACTGCTGATGACTATTCACAATACAATTAGCCCTGGTTAAATATTTCTATTAGCCAGATAAAGACAGGAACTAAGACAGCCAGCTGCTGTCAGAAAACCAACACAACTGGTAAAAGAATATTTTTCATTGTACATAGAAATCTGGGGATATAAATAATTGAATTGGTTAAATGTATTTAGCAAACATTAATGAAAAACAATGTAGTCATAAAAGGAAATTCTCAAAATTCAGGAATACAAAAAAATGTTCAAAATTCAGGAATACAAGAAAACGTTACATGGAGTTTAACCGTTCAGCTTTTTCTAAACTTAAACAACTTTGGTTGTTTAAATGTTTAAAAGTTTAAATGTTAAACATTTAGCAAGACAGCTGATCTTTGCCATGGGAGAGGTCCCCGTTGTATGAAACCTGACTTGAAAGTTCCCTGACATTCTCTGAATCTTACTTCCCTCCTCACACACTTTTAACAAATACTTTAACGTATAATTTAAAAGACAAAAAGACAGATGCTCCTTTATGGGATTAGTTGCATGAGTAATCTTTACCATAACTGAGGCTGAATATTGTTAGAATATTTTCATTTTTAGCTGAGAAAAGCGTATTTATTTTCAGAGATGAAGCTGAAAGACTATGCTGAGCCTAACAGAGACGCGTTGTAAACTCAACCGGTAATTATAATGGAAATCTGAAACATCATATAGGAAGGTGGCATGCTCTTAATTTACTGAACTATCTTTTTCATACAAAACCTCTCTCTTCTGACAAATTAGCTCAAAGATGTTTAGATCTTGGACTTGAGCGAGTTAGAAGCCACGCTACTTGTGAGCCTTACAGAGATCAGAATCACATATAACCAGATTTCCTGCCATTCAGGCAACAATACACAGCCCACGCTGCTGCACGCACTCACCCAGCCTTAGCCGTCTCAGACCAAAGTTTTAGCAAGTATTAAGGAAAGATAAAACCCCCGTAAGTATCTTTTGTATTCGATATCTCAGGCTGTAGTCATAATAAACACTAGGTAATTACTAACAAACCTTCTGGAAAGGACAATTTTAATACAAAGCTTTCAAATACTTATGGTAGTCCCTCTCTTCATCAGGAGTGCTTCCTGCCTCCTGCACTTTCAAGCCTTAAACTGTATCACCTGGTGCACATTTTTCTTTTGCTAGGTATCAGCAGCACGAGCAGCTGCACTGATAAGTTACTCACTGTACTGAAGCGTATTTACTCTAAGAACACTAGTTCAACCTGCAACACATTCATTACAATGGATTTAAATTAACTTCTGTGAATTTATCTCATCTTGCAGAACCATAAGTAGGGCGACTCTCGCATGAGTGTGCTTGAGACTTGACCTGAGGCTTTCACCACTGTTTCAGACCATTACCTCTGCCATATTCCACGCTACCACATGGCCACCATTTATTTTGGGGAAGCTTGGAAGTGATCTCTTCAGGTGACTGACAGTAACTCACTCCAGCAGAGAAAGCGGTGGGTCAGGGCAAGGAGCTGGCTGATCTGGGAGGAAAGACTTACGTTGCAGCAGCTGCCTCTGCTGTATCTGACTCATGAATAAAGGGCTTGTTTTCTATCCTGGCTTTCAATTTAATTTTGGTAAACACAGGCATTTACCAAAACATTTAAAACAATTTATCTGACTCCTGAATGAATGCTTGTTTTTTCTGGAACAGAGTCAAAGCTCCAAGTTCTATTCAGAGAAAATTTCAAATTATCAGTGAACAGCAGTAATTTCTGTCTCCGTTTCTGATCTTTACAATGTCAGCAGTTCAGATTTTGAAATTTAAAAAAGCAGTGCCCAAGGTACTACAAGACTTCAAGGTGTTGTTTTTTTCTAACCCCTTTTTTTTTCTTAAGGATCAAAATTGAGGGGAGGGAATGCCTCCACTAAGGATATCACAAGCTGATGGCCAAGCAGAAGTTCATCAAACACAAAACCTGATCTTAAAATGCTTTTCCTCCCTCAACAGCCTGCTTTATAAAGGTGCTGAGCTCCCACACTTTCACACTGCAGTTTCTGAGTGCATGCTGCCCTCAGCTTTTCAAGGAAGGTCAGCGTTGGGTGCTATTGACCAAGATGCCAGGACAGCCTGCAAAGGTTCCCAGTTGCCCACAGCACCTTCCAAGCCAAGAGATGGGAAGCCAGAAACATCACGGCTGATAAAAGCACAATTAGACCCTAATACCCCAGTTTCAAAAGATGTGCAACTTTACCCAAGCAAACTTATCTCTCCTCGTAAAACAGAGGAGCTACGATTACAGCTTCTCCGGTCCATTTTGCAAATCTGTAACTGCTGTCTGTACAAGGCTTCTCAGGCTCTTCAGGAATGAGCTCACTGCTGTGGAGCAACCAGCAGTCTTGTGTTTTCCTAGTTGTTGATTTAAGGCATGGTAGAAGAAGAAAAGTAAAAGCTTCTCAAATCCTCCTCCTCACTTTCATGTATCTGCTCACAGTCAGACACACCTTATCCCAAATGACTTGGGTTTAATTCTGTGATCACTATAGAAAATATTTAATAAGCTAATTCTAAGCTTATGCTTCAAGTAGTTCTCTGTAAAAAAACCAACATTGCTTTATGGTGAGTTTTCAATTGAAAAAAAATAAAATTAGGGAAGAATTGCAAAACGTTTGAGGCCAGCAATCAGGAAAGCCATCAGTCCTGTGCTAAAGGGCCACTCTGGCTTATGCTCAGAGGTAAAACCAGCTGCTTACTTTCTTCACAACTAGATCAGGCAATTGATTTAGCAGGCTTCTGAATTTTACCATTCCGCAAAATCCACTACCTGAGTTTTAAAATACATGCCAGCAGACTTCCTTGCACCACTGAGGAAAAGATTAAAATACAGTCATGCAATATATTACCTGGTTGGATAGCACATTTCTTACAAATGCTTAACATCCAGAATGAATGGCTTTTGTTAAAATGAATTTCACTGGCGGGTGGCCTATACATTACTGTGACAGGGGCAACTGGCCTTTTCGAGTAGTGCAAATGACAGCCAAAGTCTGCCAAGGAGGGATGGAGGACAGATTCCAAAAGCATTTCCAGGATTCTAATAATGAATTACCAACAGAGAAGAATCAAAACAAAAAAGGAAAAATAAATTTTATACAGGATGCTGATGGTGTCTCAGACTGACAAACTGCCTTTTGAACAAAAGGATTACTGGCCTCAGACAGCCACTTTCTATTTCCTTTTCATTACAGCTTTTGTACTGATCTGTGTATATGTACCTAAGTGTGTGTGCATATAAATAATTAATTTCTTAAAGAACATCCCAACGCGAATTATGCAAGGTGATTTCTTTCTATTAGCTTTTAAACCAACACAAACAACAGTAATTACATCTTCTCATTTCAGTTCTGCTTGAAGCAAAATTTCACTGGCTGTACATATCACATCTTAAACTGCACAGGCGGTACTGAATTAATACCAGCTTTTACAGAGTCAGTCAGTTGTGAGAGATGCCAATCACTGCATGTTCCACTTCAAATAAGAAGCAGAGACACTCTGAGTGAAGTACAGACTGTACTGCTCATTTTTAACATTTTCAAAAAAGGAAACATGACAGTGCTAGCGTAGTAAAAATCCCACTCTGCATTCATTTCTGCAACCCCCCTGTCCCATTTGCAGATAAGGAAACAAAAGTCCACGCGCACAGCACACAATGCTGTTGGGACTGCCTTTCAACTCTGCACAGCAGGAATTCAAAACCTGCTCAGCTGATGCAGGGGCCTCTCTGGTATCTCTAGACATACAGCAAATAAGAAACCCTTTGCAACATTATTGAAATGATTTTATATCTGTATGGCAGATGTCATTTAAGTTTAAGGCTATACACAGTTACACTGATGCCCCCTGTCCTTCAATTATTCATAATTTATAAGCTTATCTGTTCACAGGATTTTGCAACAGTAGTAACGTATAAAAGAAAGCAGCACAGCCCTGTCATATGGTGAAAAAACACCCCAGCCCTCCTTGGCTCCATCTGACCTCATCCAGGACTAAAATGTGTTGCGTGGCAGTCAGAGCCGTGTTCTCTACAGCTCATCGACACCACATCTCATACTCTACTGCTTCTCCAAAATATCGTCAAACATCCTCTCCCTTTGTTTTTCCAAAAGCCACAGTCCGCTCTTGTTTTGATGTTGTTTGGCCTCCAATATCTCATAGCAGACCATCAAGCAGTCCTGTCACCATAGTGTCATTGAATCCTCTGCAGGTTCAAGTGTGGCTGAAGGCTGAGTCTAAACAAACTGGATCTTCATTACAGAGAAAGTATTAATTCCACCGTTTTGTCTTCTTAGGCAGGTGTCTGTCTGTGTGCACGTAAAGAGATCAACATCAAACAATCCAACCACCTCCCTAGGTTCTGTGTTTCTCATTCAGCATTTGTAGAACGCCTACTGCCACAGAGTCTTGGTCTGTGACAAAGGCTGACAGGCATTACAACAGTTCAGCAGTTCCACAAAATTTGAACTTACTATGAACAGCTCATCCAACATTATTGCCACCTCCTTAATCCAAAAAGGCAACAAAATCAAACCAAGAACGGACATCAGAGCCCTGATATAAAGAATGCTATGCACAACTTAGCAGCAAGAACATTAGAGGCTTGGGCTCACTGAACTGCTGTTTCCCAATTTTCCTCTGAGGCTGCACAGTTACAGCCATAGTTTCCATCCAAAAATATGTCTTAATATTTACAGAATATTGGCTGAATTATTATGCCTAACCACTATACAGTGCAAACCCAACTCAGTGAAAGGACCATAATTCAACGGTGGCAATCTGGGACTTGTGGTCAGCTTATACAAGATCAAACTGGATCACTGAATTCATCAGCAACATTCTACATAGTAAAGCAGACCAAACTAAGGACGAGGCAAGACAAAGAGGAAAAAAATGCAAGACAGAAGATGCCTCGGTGTCCCACGTTTCAAGCATCCAGTTTGAACATCGGCATTGTGTAACGATACTGGGAAATGGGTAATCAGAGCCTTTATTTAAACATACCAGGTATCTTTCCTCCTGCCTCATGCTGGGAGTACGGATCATGTGATTCTGTTCTCCTCTCCAGTCTCCAAAACGTCGAAAAAAATAATTGGATAAAAATCGATTGACAGGATCTCTAATAATATTGATGTACACCGGCTGGTCTCCTCCAAACCTAGTGGGAAGAAAAACGAGTGAATCTTATCAGAAGGTTCATGTATCCATCCTTCACCTGAATGTTTTCAGGTGTCTCTACAGAGGTTCAGAGCTTTTACGAGGTTAGGAGGGAAAATGAGAAGCTTATAAATAGTTACCAAAACTGTGTAAAAGGATGTAAGATCTCTTTATGATGAACAGTAAACATGGCATCACACTAAGCTACATGTGTATACAAGCAATTTAAGACCATTTTTGCTACTGTGTCAATAGTGCTGCTTCTTGAGTTTTCTCCTTGCTGTTTTCAGACAAAGAACCTTCTGCAGCTGACCGTGAGAAAAAGCATTTCTTCCTTGCAATGCGTTTCCCATCTTGGAAGTCATGTCAGAGCAGGCACCACCTAACACCAACCACCATAAGGCAGCCTTGGATCACCTTCACCTGTACAGTAAGTGTAGTAACGTGCAAAGGATTTCGCAATATTCAAGCTTATTTCAAAAGGCTTCCTTTGGATGAGCTGACAGATATGCATGGTATTTCCATCTTTATATTTGCTGGAACTTGTGCATATCTTCCTCCCCTCGCCCCCAGCCTGCACCACTGGCTGGATTTGAGGTTATGTTGTGGTTATGCAATGCCTTAACCCTGTACTGCACTTCCAAGAAGATTTTTTTATTTAAAAAGTCAGTATGAAAGTTCCTATTTCAAAAAAAAAAGTAATTATAAATTTTAAGTACATACAAGTCCAAGGAAAAGGAAAGGGTAAAACCAGCTGTGACCAGGCTCTGCACAAAAGCAAAATACAGCATAGGTACCTGCAATCTACAGATGAGAAAATAAACCAGACCAACCTCATCAGCTTGACTTTACTCTCCTGAATGCTGCCTCCTGGTAGTTAACAACAAAAATCTACAGTTTAATATGTGGGATACAAAAAGAAGAAAGGAGGAAAAAGGAGCTTGAGAAAGTCTGTGATTATACTGCACTTACACAGTGTTAAAATATCGACTGCGTGTTTTACATCAATACACAGCATCAGGAGAATAAGTCTAACTGGAATGAAAAAAAGGAAAGTTGCTCACACTCTTCCATGGGCAAAATTGAAGAACGGACATTTATGCTACAGAACAGACTTACGGACTACAAACACTGTTGGATACAGAACGAAGTAAAACCTTTTTGGATTGAGAAGTTCATAGGATAAATTCCACTTGGAATATGCCTGATCTAAGAACATGAATTATGTTTCTCCCTTCTGTTTCCCCAGTTTAGGAGAACAATTCTTGCTAAGCACTAGGTTATCCTTCATTTTTTTGAGCCTGAGTACATAACCGTATTTAAGTACTTAAATACTGTTCTGATGATTTTCTGAGTCATGATTTATATATTTTCCTATAAAATGTAAAAATATTAGATTAGAAGAGAGAAAACTGAAGACACCCTTTAGATTAAAAAAGCCCTCTGGGCTTCTCTTCATCTTTTGAGTCAGATGAATAATTGAATATGTATAATAAAAGATCAGGGCTCCTCATAAATATTAAAAAGCCAGCAAAATTGTTTTAAAATACGAATTCCAGTAAAAGACAAGAGAAAAATCCCATACAGTTTCAACTTGATTTTTATTCTGCATGATCCCCCAGATTGCTAAATACAGTCTACAAAGGCTTGTCTCATGAATAACTATGCATATCAGTAATTTCATTGACCTCAGTGCTGCAGGATCACTGTCATAATTTGAAATTGCACAGACTACATGAAACTTTAAAACAATCCAATTAAAAAAAGAAAGATAATATCCTTGCTTCCTGATTAATGTAGAGCCCAGCTGGGACAGGGGTGCACAAGGGAAGTATCCGGAATCCAGCATCCTGCATTCTTCTCTGAGCTTTGCATTCTTCTCTGAGCTTGTCTCTGCTGCTTTTTGTCTTTATACAGAAATAAAACCTACATTAAAAAAAAAGGCATTCCTGAAAACACCATAGGATAATGAGGGCATAAAGCTTTGAAAGTATTTATTCAAATAGAAAGTTTTTGGTGAATGCCATGGCTGGTAGCCCTGAAAACTAAATGTTTCAAGTGAAATTGCTGGCAAGAATAGGTTGCACATAAATTGCTGATTGCTGAATACATCATCTTCCTGCTGCTTGATGCAGATCAGCAATAATCTGAAGACAGAAGGGAGCGGAGAAAAGCAAAGAAAAGAGGAGACAGTGAAGACAGTAAGAAGTGATGACAACACCAAGTTCTCTTAAGATAGAGACAGAAAGATTACAAGACTCTGTGAAGCAACAGAGCAGGGATATCCTGCCTCAAGATTTATAAGGGATGCTAAGCCTAAGTGCTCCTCAGAAGGGAAAAGAATGAAAAGCAGGCAGTTATTAGTTGTCTATATAGAAATATATATATATATATATATATAGTCAATACATACTGTCTTTTCTGAAGTAAAAGGAGGGACTGGATTGCATAACCAACCCACAGAAGTGTCAGAGCCCATCCTTCTGCTGGTAAGGTCGTGTCCCTGAATACGTGAACTGTAAATCCAGCACCAACAGCTCTGAGAAAAGGCACATACAAGCCTGTCCATCCTAAGAGGCAGCTGAGATGGAAGGTCATTCTTTCACAAAGAGCTACAGAGGAACTTCTCATTTCTGAAATGGAAACTGTATACCCCCAAAACACAGGACAGCTCAAATTTCTGATTTCTTGTACACTATAACCAGCTTGGTATACAACCAGCTGTAGTTGCTCCACCAGGGAACAAGCAGGGAATTTTTGGAAAAATTAAGTCTGTTCTGGCTGTTATTCAAATCTGCATTTTTTCTGAACATTGTTTATAATACTTCAAATTCCAACCATTTGTTTCCATGGAACGTACTGAGGATCTGTTGTGGAAGCTAAGCAGTACTTGCATAGCATAAAGAATCATACTGGTTAAAAAAAAAATCAATAACCTTAAGCTATTTAGAAAGAAGAAAAAATAAAGGGCAAATCAATGCTCCATTTGTTCAAGTATGTTCTACATATTTTTATGTACCTATCAACTGCAACATATTAAATAGTACTTTGCTCTCCAGAGTGAAACTCTTCAAATTAACACCACCCACATGAAAGTGCTCTTGCAAACAATAACATATTGTGCTCTCTTTTTAAATCACATCACCTTATTTATACTCAAATACCTATCATGAAGGATTCAAAAAGGGACACTCATATCTTTCTAGATCTGAGCAGAAGGCTTACCTTCTCTGAGTGGGATCTGACAGCACATCACTGCAACTGGGTAAAGTGAGCCAGAACACCACCATTCCAGTGGAGCACTGAAAAAGCATACACTGATCCTCTGCAGTGCCCTTCCTGTACTTAACCTCTCCTGATTTATTTAGTATATACACTATTTAAACTCATTAGTTTTAACTGCTCTGTTGTGACAGGTATATTTTTGGAGTCCTCATCAAAATAACTAGAATATTTGCAGGTTTCAATCAATGATACTTAAGGTTCATTAATAACATATTCCCCCATCCCTTTTTTTTTAATAAAAGTGAAAAGAACAGGCCTGAGAAGTACGTCAGATGCTGCAAGTCTGCCCCTTTGAAAAATGCCCTGATGAATTCTAATTTTATTATTTATGTGAGCAAAATCTTTGTTCAAAACCATTTACAAACCCTTTATAAGATGCGTTTAAAAAATAAATAATTTTAAAAATGCAACGAAAGTGATTTGCTTGGCTTTAAAATGGATGATCTCTCAGCTCCTATTAGTTTTCATTTCACTTAAGGAGGCTGCTGCCTTTCCATTCATCACAAAAACTCTGCACAAGCAGAAGCAGGCTTCTTCTTCCATGCAGGCAGACTACAGACCTCAAGGAAAAGAAGACTCTCAACCTATCTATCCTCTGTAAGAATTTTGGCTGCTTCTTAATCTTTTATATAATGTCTCCTCTTAAACAAATGAGTTGGTTGCTAGAAATTCAATATAATAGAAGCAAACAAGAACTGACAGCAATCTAATATTAACAGAGACAGGCATACTGTGTACTTCCTATAAAGGAAGCTCAATTTCCTTGTACAGCTTCATACAATTGGGAATCACACACTGAGAGCACAATTGCCCAGCAAGCTTTACTCATCAATTATGTTACACCTCCATTACCTGCTCTGCAGCACAGCTTCATGGAGAGGTCATGTAAAAGCACTAACGTACAACTTTCCCCGTTTTAGGACTCCAATAAGGTGCAGTTACATCAAATTTTTTTTTTCAGAAAAAGGTATCTTGAGAGTTACTGTAACATCTCAGATGCGCATGCACTTGTGGCAAAGCAACCCTATTCTGCCCACAAGGCACCAGGCGCCTCTGGGATGCTCCAGTGACCCTCCTCAAGGACGAGCTGCAAGGGCTCCCAGAGGAGTGGGCTGAGGTACTGCGGGCCTGGGACTACAGCAGTACTGACAGCCTCCAAACCCAAGGAGTTTATCTTGATTTGTCTGAAGTGCTTTGCTTCCAGCTTTTGTGCCTTCACCCTACGCTGTGGTCACGTTCTCCAGCTTTTCTTTGGAATTAGGAGGGGAAAAAAGGAAAGTGAGTTGAGATAAACGTTTTTGTTTCTGAACTGCTTGCTTGGCTGGCCTGGCCTCGAATGGGAGTTATGTGTGGAGATCCAAAATGCCCAGTGGTTCAAGGTTAACAGTAAAATAGTGCAAACTGGCAACACTCCACTCATTAATTACCCTTTCAGGAGCTGTGATTTCAATAGTAGAAATTTCAGCTTCTGAAGTGATATGTCTGGGTAATGTTGTAAAACTCACAACTAAGTCCTCTGGGAATTGCTTAGTAAACTGCCTCAGACCAACAAATAGCTAGAAGATCATACTACAAAGCCTTATAGTTCTCTATTTCACTATCCTGTAAATCTCCCAGAATATCTTATGCTGTATGCCTTCCAGTCTTTTAAATTAATGCATGCTAAACAACGAGAGGGTTTTTTTGCTATGCCTTCCATTATGCTGAGGATATCAAAGCACTTTCATATTTAAATTCATAGTGAACAACACTAATACAAATCCTGCCTGGGTCTGTATAGCATCCCCGACTCGCATAAAGGCAACACTTGAGAAGGAAATACTAATTGTGTTTTCATTTATGTAATGCAAAGTTACAGCTAAAAACAAGAGAGAGAACAGTAATTCTCCACAAAACACCACCAGCAGCTATAGTCAAACTCTGCATTATTTAAAATCACTGAATTCCAGACACTTTGTATCAGGACTTTCCAAAGCTCTGGCTCAGGATCTCTCTGGACTTCTGATTAATATTTAATTATAATTCAGAAATGCAAATGTTGCACATTATATAGAGGAACAAAAAAATAATTACAAATTACCACAATAAATTTCCAACAAATAGGAGAACGGCTGATAAGGCTTTTTGGAAAGCACTAAATCAACAAACGTGTGTAGAAAAGATACATCTTCAAAACTGGATGAGACGACAGATTTAGCTGAGATAGATAAGTTCACATAAAAGGCTGGGGGCTCAGCTTCTTAGGAAGTTTATAATGTGAAGGATGTTGCAATGCACTCGGCATCACGTGTTAAACCTCTCATATGAATACATTTACCAAGTGTCATGGGTGACTCCAGCTGTCCTGTGGAAATGGCTGTCACGGAGAGCTACTCAACGTAATGCTGCAATGACCATACAGAAACTGAAATACAGTAAGCTGAGTATAATCATAATAATAAATAATTATAAAAACCCTCCCACCCATTTAACTTGGTGGCACATATTATGTATAGAATATAAAAATCAATGTAACTGGAATTTAAAACATGGATGCTTTTTTTTTCCCAGATGTGAAATTCTACATAATTACCATCAACTGGAGGGATCTGTGCATATCATCATGCTTGAGGCTTTGAATCTACACAGTTCAGCATGATAATCTGTGACTCAGAAGGTAAGTGCAAAACTACTGAAGATATTTTCAGATAACAAAGTTGAAAAAGGAGACAATTATGAAAGGAGTGGTTTGCTGATAAAGGGACAATGGAGCCACACGGCAAGTAAGACATAACCAAACATCACGCACTATTACGGCAAGTAAAACCCAAACCATCTAGAACCAGAAGCAGAAGACACTCACAGGGAAGGAGCAGTTCTGGCAATGACTTGCATGCCTTCCCAGATTATTAGAAGCATGTGAGACCTTACAGGCCAGAATAATCCTAGTTTCCCTTTTTCTGAGAAGCAGCAACAGAGAAGAGCAGAAACCTGGCACAGCACTGATGTGACTGCTGCGACTCCATTTCAAGGAAAAAAACGCACAAAGTTCACTGCGGATTCACAAGGAGGATGAAAAAAAATGCCCTGCAATGGAAAAATGTTAAGAAACTGAGAACATGCAGCTCGAAAAGAAAATGAGAAGGGGAAAAAAATACAGAGAAGGCTGAGAGGTCACTGCACCATGGCGTGTAAGAAATTACACAGGAAAGCTTACATAGGGGAAACAATTGATAAAAGGAGTCTTTACACAGTGGCAAATGTACTCTGAAGTCCAAGGAAAAAGAGTCAATTGGATTTCTCTGAAAAATTAAGAGGAAAAATACAATTTACAATCCAAGAGAACAGTTTAGCATCAGAAGAATTTACCAAGGGCAGTAGATTCTCTATTACTGACGATTTCAAATTTCCTTTATTTCTTAAACTATTCCTTAAATTTCCTTTCCTGAAAGATGAAGATTTTAGGTTCAAACCTAAAAAGTCTGTATCGTGCATTACACAAGGGTGAGAACGACTAGAAATTACTTGGGACTTCCACAATTCATCTTTTTCCCTGAAGGCAGGATCAGCTATGCAATCATCACTATCAGCTCCAAAACCCTTAAGCACAATCTATTCTGTTGCTTCACTGTCCTTGTTGTTCAACCCTTTTCCTAAATGTCTGATCTTGAGTTTCAATGCAATTTAAGACCGTTACATCTGCTATCATTACTCATAATAACTGTACAGTCCCTTCATCTCTGCAGAACTTTTTTAACATAAAATTAAAAAATGTTATCAGTCACCTCTTTCCCAATCTTCTCTTTTTTTTTCTCTTTTTTTTTTTCTTTTTTTTTTTTTATTGTTTGTGTGCCGGTTCAATCTTTGCTGATAGGTCAATTTTTTATGTATGTGATGAT
>JAVJGJ010000059.1:44788649-44800053 GCA_035590215.1 Microhierax caerulescens | reverse complement strand
TACACTGTGTGTCACATTTTACTGCTTCTCATCCATCTTTCATTCTCCTTTTTTTTCATAGGACACATAACCTGACGCCTTCTTTCAGCCAACAGAAGTTATTGCCATTTAACTTCTAGGACTGAATAAAAAAGTACATAAACTAATAAGCTTTTCCCTACTTTTCCTCTGCTTTCAACAATTTTATACACATACATGTATGATGACCACTGAAGCAAACAGTTCAGTTTGTTCATCTTCTCAGGATGGGTCCTCTCCTGTCAAACTAGTTGGAACGCATCAAGGGATATTAGGTATAGACCTTGTATATATATTAAGGTCTATTAGGTCTGAGAAAGGCTGTAAACCAAATGGAATGGAACATAAAGAAGAGGAGACTGTCAAAAGAAAGACAACATGAAAGGAAAAAAATCCCCAAGAGAAAACAAAGAGAAGATGCGTGATTAAAAGAGTCAGGAAGGAAACAGCCCCCCTGCTTTAGTATGTCATATACGGACTCTGGACTGTTCGATTCAAGTACAAACAGGACTTTATACAGCTCCTTCAGTACAATATAAATGCTATGAGCAAGAAAATTCATAAACCTGAAGAGCAGAACTTGCCCAGACCAGAATTAGAAAGCCCAGGAAACTGCAGTTTTTGGCACAAAGTAATTGAGCATTTTTGTTTAATGATCTGAAGAGATAAAGGTTTTCCTAGCAAACCAAACTGACATTTCTTTATGACTGGTAACTCTGCCAAAAAATTACATTCATTCATCTTGCAGAATGAAACAAGGGGAGACTCTAGAGGCTGGGTATCAGATGTCTCAATTGTCGTCTTTTTGTTTTTACCCAGACAAGTTACAGGAGAAGTGAAATATGCAGAACTGTATGAAGCTTTATTGGCATTTTACCTGTGTTATTCTATCTGCAGGAAGGAAGGAAGGAAGGGAGGAAGGGAGGAAGATGGCAGAAGGAAGTTATTGATATGGGATAAAAAAACTCTATTCATGCTGCTACAGCCACCACTCTAATTCCATTTTGGAATAAATGAAAAAAACCATCATTAAAGTATAAATATGGAGACATAAAGTTAGTATACCCATACAAAGTAATCCCACTGAGTTTAAAAAGACAGGCAGCTTTAATGTAATACTGCTACATAAACCTGTGTGTACGGGTATATGTCAGTGTTACAGAGTACCACACGCCTTCCTGGCCCCTCAGCTCTCCCTAGGGCTGGTACCAATTTGCTAATGCCAGGCGCATTCACATTACACCACCACTACGTGCCTGATGTCAGTGTCAGGCTTGTGTCAAACTGCTGTTAGACTAGCACAGGCACTTCTGCCTCCGGAGCAAAGAGAGCAGGACAGCATTTGGCTCTTGGCTTTTTCTAATCTCTTGCTATCAAACCCAATCTCTTGAGCTATGATAATAGCTAACTCCAAAGCAGACACAGAATTTTGTTTCAACTTAAAGCACCTTCATATTTAGACACTTAATGATCAACTGGACTTGTAAGCAGATGTGGATAAAGTTACTACGTGCATATTAACAAACAAGCAAAAAATATTCTTTAAAAATCCTGCCAAAAGGGTAAGTAAGACTAAACAGAAACAACACACAGATGTCAGGAGGGAAAAATAAATAACTGTAATGGCTCATGGCCACATGCAAATTGTGGCCGTATTTCCCAGAGGCCTCTCTCTGATCCCACTGTGCTGAACTGATTTCAGTCTAACAAGCCAAATGTATTGCTCAGGAATACCTAGGGATCTGACCCTCCTCTTAAGATGTTGTTAAAAGGGGGGGAAAAAAAAAAAAAAAAAGAAAAAGAAAAAAAAGAAAAAAAAAAGAAAAAAAAAAAGAAAAGAAAAATCTTTCAACGTTTCCCAGAAGAATAAGATCTCTAGTGGTTTTTTTTTTCTTGTGTTTGTTTTGTTGGGTCTTATTATTTTTTATTTTTTAACAAGATGGTTAGCGTAGAGGACCCACTGAGAGCAACAGTGAGCAGAGGATGAGAGCTAAGGAAAGCAAGTACTTTTGGATGGGATGAGTGACAAAGGAGAGAGTGAGAGGTACATAAAAGCACAGATGATCTAGGAGATAGTCTTGAACCAACTTAAGCTGGAGAAGAGATGAAAAGGCACAAGCAGCAGAAGATAAACTACCCCGGCAAACACCGTAAGGGGAGAGATGAACCAGATCACATCCATGTTCTGTGGGAGAATATTCTGAGGAAGCCTGAAAGGAGCACGTGCCCACTAGGATAACGGTCCATAAAGAGCCATTCCTTTCTCACTGCTGCCCTGAGCTCTCCTGTGGGAGTTAGGCTGTTTCAGTGAAACTGTGCTGAGAAAGATAGTAATTTGCTTTTGAAATTAATAAATTCCACTAGAGAGTTAATGCTACTACACAAGGATCCAGGGAGAGGGAAATGCCAGGACACAAAGAGTGTGCAGGGAGGGACAGACAGTGACACCCTGCGCCCATGTGCTCACATCCACCAGTGGAGCCCATGCCATGCTCCAGCCACATCAGCTTGACTGCTGGGCAAAAGGGAACCAAAAGTACTGGGTGCACTATGCTCCCCGAGGAAAGGGGGGAGTCTGCAGAGATGCTGAAACACAGCAAGCAGTTGCAAAGATCTCTGTGCTGTGGTCAACACACATTTGCTGTTGTTCCACCTCTCCCCCTCAAACACCCACTGCTTGTAAGGAACAGTCTTTAGCCTAAATGCTGATTTGCTCCCTAGCATAACATCTTTCTGCCACAACGACTCCCTGCTTAAGTTTTTACTCTTATTTTTTTTCTCCAAAGTCCATTTTCTACATTAACTTTTAAACAAGACCTTTAAAGAAAACCAGTTCTGCAAACAGAGGCAATTCCATAAATCACAAGCTACTTCTGAATCTTCAAGCCATACTGAGCAAGAACACCACGAGGCAATACCCCCAAGGGGAAAGAGGTTTCTTTAGTCTACTGTCCTACACTACCACCGTAGGATCTCAGTTGGCCATACTGAAGAAATCAAACCCTAATTGCTCGGTATCATCCGTGTATTTGTACTCTGCTGCTGCTGCATTGTAAACAACAATCCAGCAGATGGCACAGCAAAATGACTCCGAGAGAGACTGGATGGGGCCCCTCCCCGAAAGGAGAGAAACGTGGATGGCTTTGCTCCAGCCACAGCATTGTTCCTGCACAAAAACTCAACTCAGGCTTGTGAGAGAGTGGACACCTTCTTTCCGTCTTTTGGAAATGGCCAGCCTCCCACACTGACTGCTCAGAGCAGCCCCATTTGGTTCGGAATTTGCAATAGGTAAATTCTACTGAGAATAAAAATTAGTAATCAAATAATAATGCCCGACACCCCACCACCACCACCACCACCCCCCCCCCCGGACATCAGCCAAAATTGTTAATCCTTTTTTTAAGATGCTGTATTTCACTGGAAGAATTTGAGGTCAAAATGTATAGAAACGATGAGGCAACTGGGATTCTTCAAGTGAGGTCAGCTGGATCACACTATGGTCTACACTAACACTGATACAAATAGGAAAAAAAATAAATATCTCTGTGTCTGTCTCTGTCTTCTGAGTTCTTTACTTTCTTCTACTGTTTTCAGTCTCTACTGAAGACATGTAGGGTCCAGGAGGCACAAGTATCTACAGGTATTTCGTATATCACTTTCATCTTGGTATTCATTTCTATAAACAACTCACAGGAATGAGACTACATCTTCATTTTCAGCTCTCAAAACCTTGGAACGGTTTCAAGAATTTTTTCAGCTCCCCAAGCTGCTATGATCAATTTTCTGTCTTTATAAGTGTTTAAGAAAAATTAGTGATGGCTTTTTAGTGTATTAAAGCTGGCTGCACGGCCACAAGGACGGGTGCTAGAATGAAACCAAATGAGGATAAACTATCAATTAGTCCCATATGTGATTGGTATTTGTGTATCTATAAACATACTCATTTTTACTTCTCTGAATGCAAAAAAAAAAAAAAAGGGGGGGGTGGGGAAGGAGGTCAGGGAAGAGGAAGAATTAATTTTGCAACAGTTGGTGTGTCAATTTAAAGCCATATCAATTAGACTGACTTTGTATACATGAATACTACATATTATTTTCTGTATTTAAATTAACTGAAAATATTATAGTAAATCTAAGGCACAAATTAACTCATGTATTTCCAGAACTCACTCCCTTATGCCCATAGATGTTCAAAGGCTGCACTTCTAATTGCTGGAAGGCACACATAATTTGGAAAAATTTCTTAGCAGGAAGGAAGTTGGAAAATGCAATGAGAATATGGATTCTATTACGTGCAATCCCCACAGTCATTAAGAACACCTAGGTGCTTACCTTTATTTAACAACAGCAGATTGCATAAGCTAAATATTTACAGAAAAGTCTTGGATGGATCAGTGCTTTAACTAAATACAGGACAAATGACTGAAGGGAGAGAGACATATCTTGTGCAAGAAGCCCATGCTTACTCACACTGGGAGCCTACAGCCCAGCCCAGCTCTCTTTTCTCTCATTCCAATGCCTGGAGCCTGAGACCATCCATTCTCTTAACTTCCTCTTGTGTATACCACATCAAAGGTGGGAGAAATAATTTATTTTTTCATATTCTGCTCATAAGAAATGAGAAGACAACTATAAATACCCTGAACAACACAACAGTTACTGTCTCTAGGCATGCTTTCTGGCAATCATAGGCACTTTTCAGCAAAAGTACTCATTAACAACCTATTATAACCATATAAATAAGCCATAAATTAAACCAAGGAGACCTTATCATTCTCTACTACTGCATGAAAAGAAGTTGTAATGAGGTGGGTGTTGGTCTCTTCTCCCAAGTAACAAGTGACAGGATGAGAGGAGATGGCCTCAAGTTGTGCCAGGGGAGGTTTAGACTGGATGTTAAAAAAATAATAAAAATCACTGAAATGGTTGTCAAGCATTGGAACAGGCTGCCCAAGAAGTGGTTGAGTCACCATCCCTGGGAGCATTTAAAAGACATGCAGATGTGGCACTTAGGGACATGGTTTAGTGGTGCACTTGGCAGTGCCAGGTTAACTGGACTTGATCTCACATGTCTTTTCCAACTTAAATGATTCTATGATGGTCTAAGTTATAGTAGTGCAATCTACAGAATAAATCATAAGCTCTGTAGCGATACATACAGCACCATCTGTGCTCCAGTGTCTAGTAACAGGTTAAACAACTTCTGGAGTGCAAAAATTAATGCAGATATTTATCCTCTGTGTATTGGCTGCATCAAAAATAAGTCTGGGCCTCTCTGGGATCTCCACATACTGGACTAAAGCACAGAAGACTGTTGAGATATGATCGTGTATCATGTTTAACAAAGGACAATCCACTTCCCAGAGAAAGGCAGAACAGAACTGAAGCAAAGTAGCTGATGAGAGCGAAAGATGATGATTATTAATACCTGAAAGATTTTTAGGTTTCATGGTGCATATCCCAATCAACAGCATGTTTTTCATTGAGTTTCATCAAAACAAAACCCAAACAACATGAAATGCAAAGGCTGTCATACCCACAGAAATCCCCTATCCTATATCCTACAGTTAAGCAGAAAAACTAACCAGGCAGGCTCTGTAGCACATGATAGTTTGACCATGATGAGATGGGACCATGTGGCAAACTCCCCAGGCTCCATGATGCTGCTAGCAGGATACACAGAGGGATGCTGCCGAAGCCCAGGGCTTTCCTTAGCCACAAGCAGGGGCAGTGGGGGGACACTGTCCTCCCGCACAGCCTTTCACTGCGGTGCTGCACCCAGCTGTGCACAGAAGCATTCGGGCTGGCGCAGCAGCCCTGGCCACCTGGTCCCCACCTCAGGCTGAACTTGAGTGCTGTGTGGGGTTAGATGAGCCAGCTGCCAGTGGGAGCCCAATGGCCAGAATATGTGGGACCTGCAGGAACAATATCCGCTCCCAAATTTCCATTTGGAATAAACTGCTATACCCAAAGTAACAACCCTATGTTCATAAACAGGCTACAAATTAATCATCCCCATTAATTACAGCACGATGCCAGTGGCAGGCCCATGTCCGTATTTTGACCATCTCACACATCCTTTTGTGATTTAGAGGTTGCTGTTCCTAGGAGTGATGCAGGCAGGTATTGCAGCCTTTATCTGATCAGCAGATCAAAATAGCTGCTGTAGGCAATGTGTGCAGCTTCCAACTATATCCATACACTTTGGAGTCTAAGTTTTTTTGCATCAGTAACTACCGATGGCAGTGATACTCACAGAAGGCATACAGTTACCCTAAAACTGAGGGAACTTAAGTAACTGGATCTTTTGTGGAATCAAAGCTGCAAAAAGAATGCCCTCTGCAACTTCAAGGGAACATGAAAAGGGGTGTCTGGGAAAAGAGGTTTCATGTGGTATTTTCATTTGCCTTAGTGAAGGTTGTGCTATAACATAAAAAAGGCAGATGAGTAAGAAGCTGAGATAAAATCAAGGACATGTCAAATTACAGCAACACAGGTTAGCATGGCCCTGGGAAACAACATTTTGAAGCAAGTAATTACTAGAAGTGAATTAAGACAGCAAAAAACCCCACCCTGTTGGCTATTATTTACTCCTGCTTTGCTTAAGGAGACCCAAGCTAGGTCCAAGTAAACTGGCCTGCTTACATGATAAATGACAGTGCCCTGCAGATACATTAATACAGGTTCCAGAAGCTGTTAGCACCTAACCTCACTTGTACTAACCCTTCTTGCCTCACTGCTGGACTAATTGGTATGCTGACTAAATTCAAGAACTGCCTCACTGGAAGTTAGTTTTTCTGGTTAGCTTCCACCTCATGTTGCTCTTGGCTCCACCATCCATTTCTCCTATGAACTGAAGCCACTTAGAGGATGAAGAATTCTGGCTGATTACTCGGGTCAAAGTAGCAGTACACCTTTTCAGTATTTTCAATATTTCTGCTAGCACATGCCTTTGTTTCTTAGTTTCACAAACATAATAAGAAAACAGGATCCAAGATGAGCAGGAGTAACTTACCTGTTCATTTTTGGTCAGTCTTGTTTTGTTATGGATGTCAGATGTAACCAGGTTGAATCCATGTTTCTCTGATAAAATTCTCAAAAGCAAGACCACAGTTCGACTCCCACACTTTCCAACTCTGTTGTAGACCACCTGGCTGGGGAAAGGAAGTACCTAAATACAGATTGAAAAAAAAAATGGAGTCAGTATATTGGTATTTTTGTTTCTGTGTACCTCTGAATCACAGCATGTTTTGACCATACGCTGACAGACACATACAGGAGAATTACTAGGCCCCTGCCCAGGTCAGAAACATTCACTCCCACCAGCAAGCTAGATGCTCTTTGGAATACAAACACATGGCTCAGGAGGTGGCAAGCTGAGATATCCCCCTCATGGTCCAGTTTAATGTAACAGCACAGATTCATAGCTACTTCAGAAACACTAAGTCACTGCTGATGTCTTCTAGTGAAGATGATGATGGGCTTAAGCTTGCTGCTTGTAACCTTAATGCAAATAATCAGCTTTAGTTGATTGCCTCCCATACAAAGTATGCAGAGGAGTGAATTTGCACTAGAGTTTGGCAACTCAAAGTGAAGTTGACATAATGCAAGAGGAATGCTTGAACTGCAGAAGTTCAGCATAAGAAAAAAACCCACAAAACCAAACAACCACCAGCTATATAGAGCTAAAATTAAGCAACTTTTTCAATTTCAAATATAAGCATGAATCTTCCAAAGAGACTCAGAGAACAGGTCACACCACTGGCTAGGTATCTATCTACCTGTGGAACAAACAATGCCAGGGCCACAGGTGGCCTGGAGGCTAACTGGCACAGACCGATCACCTCCATCTCCATACTATGTTCATTAAACCTCAAAACAGAACAGCCACAGTCAACGTGCCAACTCAGAACGGTCTCCAGCCCACGCTAACACTTGCACCATGCTCTCCTCCCCAGGGAACCAGAATGAGCGAGTAGTAGTTTACTGTCTTGAAGCATACTGGATGCAGCCTTGTTTTGTTCCTGGATGATGCCCATGGGTTATTCTTTCAGTAAAAGGCATTCTGAAGTCACACTATTGCATTAGACAAGCATTTGGTGCATAGCATACAGCAGCAGCATCTGATAACATAGGCAAAGAGGCTGCTGCTTTTGAACTGGCTAACAGTCAGGAGCTCACAGTCTCATCCACAGTGGTGCATATATGGCACTCACAGAAAGCTCATTTTTCTAATAAGATGACGGCACAAAATATTTCCTGATGTTGGGCCTGCATCCAAATTCCATGCAACGTGTTCAGTGCAAGGAATAGCTCACGTGCCAAAGCAATGGTATGTCTCAATGTATAGTTACTTCTGCTGTTGATGCAATCATGTTCTCCCAGCAGAAGGATTTCTAACATAAAAGCAGTCAGATGAGGCATATGGGCTTCTGGCACTTCTCATGGTATTTGAACAGCTAACAGACCTTCATCAGAGAGCAAAATGATTCCTCAAGCAACCCGTCAGATTACTTTCAGAGGACTGCAAACTAGAATAAAATAAAAAAAGGAAAAATCTGGATTCCCTTGCATAAAATGAGAACATACTAGCATTTTGCTATCACGACCAGAAGAACATTACTATTGTAATGCCTGCAATGTTTAAGAAATCCTTCACTGCAACATAAACATGGAAGCTGTCATTCTCCAAGTTACATGGGGAAGGGGTAGGTATTTGCTGATCAGGGCCTTGGTTAAGCTTTCACAGTTCCAGTACATCTGCTGATTCAGCAAGTAAATATGGGCCTCCCAAGGCTCATGCAAAACCCACATAACACCAACTCTTATTTATAGAGTTTCCTATGAGAAACCTAGCACCTTACTCCTTATCAGTCTTTCCTTCAGAGGCCTTGCTTCCTCTGAAATGCAAAATCCCAGCCTCAATGATTAGAGAACTCCAAAGGTGATGAATTTAACATCTCTATGCTACAGCTGTAGCTAACCTTTTCCAAAACAACTGCTAATGATGTCTGAAAGGTTAACATTTGAACACATTTTATTATGTTGATTATAACACCAGGGACACCATCATGAAAGTCTTTCTTATGCAAGGACACGTAAGCCATACTCTGGATTGCCCTCTTTTTATTTCATTTCTTTGCATAACAGAAGCCTGCACCAGTATTTGCCGCAGCCCTGCAGCACTACCCACACAACAACACTGTAACTTGTGGAATGGAAGTTTCTTCTCTGCTCAGGCATACACTTTTGGCATACTTTGCTGTACAAATATGTGAAAGTCCTCAACAGAAATGCTAAGGAGATGCTGACAAGTGCTAGCGAAGGAGCAAAAGTCCATACAGCATATGTTTGCCTAGCATCCTGGAAATGTGCTAAGTGATGAGAGTTTGAAGGGCTACAGAAATGTTTTAAAATGCTTCAGAATTAACAGCTTTGATTTTCACAGCAGAGTTGCATTTAGCAATATAGTGAGGAAAAATTTTTCTTTATTGGTATTTCATTCATTTCAAGGGGAATTTTGCTGCACCCAGATTACAGTGAAGTTCTAATTAAATCCCTCACTTGATTAGCCAGCAACTTTGAGTAAATCTTATTAATAGCATTCTTTAAAAATGAAATAAAATTAAAGCAGGCCTTTGTAAAGTGCAAACAACTTTACCAGCTACAAAAATGGCAGTTGCTACCAAGTTTGGCCAGTTCTCACCTTTGTTTCTGAAACTCACCTTCCTACGTAGCACAATTCTGTTCTGTGCTCAGATGATAACCATGGCAACCACCAAAAAGAAACCATAAGCAAGTACTCACTGCAGATAAAGAAAACTGAAATAAAGGGCTATTATTTTCAGACAACTGTTTAGCTTGAAGGAGGCAAATATATCAATGCCTTGATTCAGCAAACATCTGAATACACTTTGGTAAAATAGGACAAGATTCAAGATAAATGCTAAAGCTCAAAGCTCACTTCAGAACACCACATTCATTAACGGTAATCAAAACTTCACTTGTAGCACTGCTGAATGTGTTAGCTTTAGGGGTGCGCTGATGAAGCTCTGCTCGTGTTTCACCTGTTTACGTCACCATTCTACTTAGGACACCTAAATGCACCAGAGGGTGAGACTGGTACACAAAGCCATGCAGTGCACAGCCTTTTGTATGTAAGCAATATTTGTTTAATGTAACCGGTTCCCTTCAGATGCTGCAAATCTGCTTTCTACTGTTTAGAAAATGCTAGTTTGTATCAGGCATATCTGGAAACGCAGAAAAATTAAACACTTTTTCAGAGAGGAAATTCTTTCTTTTCCCCCTCACAATACTCACAACAGACTCGGACAATGTAAGAGATGGTGGCAGAGGAGGCAGTTCAAAAGAAGGCTTCTATTGTATCAGCAGAAGCAAGATGGAAAACAGCAGTTGGAGATTTACAAAATACTAATTGGATTACATTTTGTTTTACAATGAGAGTATGTGTGAAGTAGCCTGACTAACTGCTGAGGTGATGCTCTGGCAACATGATATTCATGTAACATACACAACTTCAAAAAAACTACAGTGACTATTGAGCACTGCACCAAAGCCCAGAGATAATATAAACAATTCAAACATGTAATTCACTTTGTAGTTAACATAAAATCGTACTTACAGCTATAAAAAAGTAAAACCCACAGTGTAATTACAACAGCTCTCTCCAGGGGTTTGGAAAGTTATGTAACAATTTACTTGTAAGTTCAAACTGAGTTTTTTGGGTTTTGTTTCACAGTTAAAGAAGATGTCAAGAACCACTGTGAATGAAATCAAGGAGAAGAAAAAGCAAGTTTAACCCAAAATGAATTTCCATTACAGATGATGACTGTCAAGCAGCTCTGCAGGGTAGGTCTGCCAGTCTCAGGAGACGAACCATTTCTCAGACACCTTGACAAAAGCCCAGCTTCCATCTTCATTGGTGGCTTTGTCTCCAGGTAAACTTTTGCACCATTTAAAAAAACAAAATAAGGCTGGATAATTATTTGCAGTTCAACAATTCAGGGATCCACCCAAAGGCCTAAATCATTCCACTTTTACTGAGCCAAATCCAGTATAATTTTGCCTATTTGCCAAAAATTTCCCAGCCCAGGTATGATTTACCCAGACAAACAACTCCCTACATGTTCCCAGAAAGCAATCCATTACCTTCACAACTTCTGCAAGTAAGTGACCCCTGCCCTCACTCATGAGAGGGGCCAGAAGTAGGTGCCAGAACAGGCTTCTCCTTTCTGAACAGACACTAACCTGTGGTCAGACAGTACTCCATGTTTATCAGGTGAATGAAGCCAACACAGACAAAACTGGTAAGATCATGAAAGCAATGTTAACATTTGCTGACATCACACATCTCTATATAGCATCA
>JAVJGJ010000059.1:44720708-44766284 GCA_035590215.1 Microhierax caerulescens | reverse complement strand
GCAAATTAAACTAGCTCCTATTCCAGACCTACTTATTTTTAATTATTTTTTTTTTCAGTCAAGTAAACTTCCCCTGGGTGTTGTTCTGAGTCCTGTCACTCAATAGTCTCATTCATGACTTGAAAAAATGCGTTAAAGAGCACTAGTATTAAAACTGGTAACAATACCAAACAAAGGGATTTGGCATCTGCTGAAACTCCAGGGCAAACACAGAAATATACTTACAAGTTAAAGAAATAGTCTGAAAACACAAGATGCAATTCAGTAAAAAAAGGCATAAAAATTTAAACTCTGATACAAGCGACGTCTTCAGAAGAGCAGAACCGAAACAAAGGGGAAATTGCAGGAAAAGAGCATAGGGAGAGATGACGAGAGGTGAATACCACTTCTTTCCTTTGGACCTCTTTGAGCACTCTGTGAAAACTTTTCAGGAAGATCTTTCCACTCCAGCTGAATGTACAGCAAGAGTTTCACTAGCTTGGCAAGAATCTGTTTTAAATGATTGTCACATAAAGAAACTTCGTAAGGCTTAGGGTTACTCTGTTTCCCCCTTTTCCTCCCAAGTGATAGGTAGGTGTGAGAACATTTGCAGGCCGTTTACCTTCATCAGAGAAAACTTTTTTACCTCTACCCTACAGAACACAAGACACATAGGAAGAAACTCTGTGGGACAAAAGGTGGTGGCGGGGCCATGACACTTCCCCTTCCAACGCACATGCTTTCCACTGCACCTCCCTCTGCATATGTGAAGCACAGGACCGCAATTCCATAGATAAACCTTCTCTCCACAAGGCTCTCCCCACCAAAGTGATGGTCAGTTAAAGGTGAAGTTGAGGGCTGGACAGAGGACATAGTGCTGAAGCTTCACGTGCGAGGTCCCTTAGGCTCACTTTGCTCTGCCACTCAGGCTGCTAACTGCAGGGAATCTGTGTCTGACCAGACACCTTCTCAGACGATACCAGTCTCATGAGTTTCCCATTACATCAATACCAGACATCAGCTCTGCCTTTTGCATGACATTTTTCCAGAGACAAGGATTTTATTATTTAAACTTAACCCAATGTGCAAACTTTATTCTTGTCCACTGCATTTATGCAGATATTTTCAGATACACCTTTCTCTTTTCCCCCTGCACAGGCAATCTTGGAAAACAGCAAGTCAGCGAGCACATTTTGGAAAACATCCAGCTGGCATGTCACCAGTTATTCAAGGAAGACTTTTATTACTACTATTAGTATTATTAAGTACTACGCTGCAAATGCTATCCAGAACGTGTTGTTTGTTGGGCGTTTGGTTTGAAGTTCCTGTCCCTGGAGGCACATTTCCGAGAAGCTGCCTAGGTCTGTGGTCTGACCCCAGTGGCAACCTTTTGAGTGGAGAAGAAATGCACACGCTTCACAGACAATTGGTCACATACAGTGCTAAAGAATTAGTCATATTTTTATCATGATAAAGCCAAATGAGCTTTGTTTGCATGTGTTTTTCACAGCATCTGTCAAGTCAATAAGTTGCTACAATTCTGTCACACTTCTTTACAGAGGCTGCTGCATTTAGGATAATGGACTCCTATATGAGGGAGCCTGCAGGACTGAGCTGTATGTCTGTATGGTTTTCCACTTTCTTCACAGTTCACATTCTCTTTCTATCTGATCTCAAAAAGTACGACCGATAATAATAAAAGAGCCTTTTTACAAGTCTGTCTCCTTTTCCTCCTACCTTTTCTTTTTGGTGTGCCATGAAAAATCACTGTAAAAATCTTCTCTATACTTACATACCTCTTGAAAAGCAAGAGCACACCATCTAAGAAGTGGCTATCCTTCTATTGTTTTCTTCTCTGAAGTTAAAAAAAATTACAAATTGTTTAACCATTACTAGCTTCTAATCCTCAAAAGGCTTAACAGCACAAAATTGGAAGCAGCATTTCTTGCCAAGGTCTGTCAGAAGCCTGTAACTGCAGAACAGAATATGTAAGTAGGTCAGATAAGGAACATACTGTACCTAAATGAGCTATTTCTTCTTTATGACACATTAGCATAAAGTTTTATTAATCTCTATTACAAAAAATACTAAAGCTTCAGATGGCTTTCTAGACTTCAATATGATTTAATAGAAATATTTTCCATTACTATAAATACTTTGGCCAAACTGCTCAATTTTCACACTATCCAGCTACTCGCTCCTGTTCGTGAAGACATTTTAACTCCTTTCTATCCCCGTCTCACACAGATGCATTTGAGTGATGGAAATATTTCTCAGTGCAAAGGTTTTGTATTTTAGGAACTTCTATATAGAAATTGCACATCTAAAGACAGGAGGCAAGGTTTAGTAACCATAGAGAACTGGTCTGTGATTAAACATGCCTTTCCATTTCAGTATCCTTGTCTCCTACAACTGTAAAAGGATGGGATTAACCCCATTCCTGTCATTCTAACCCCTTGCAATACATATGCTCTACCTCAGATTTCAGCCTTTACTTAAAAAGAAGTAATTTTAGTACACTGAATAGATAACAGAACTCAATACTTCCGAAAGAACTTTCTTCTTCTGCAATGCACCGCAAGTGGCCAGCACGAGCACTGTGATTTCTAGAAAGACTACTTTCCCTGCCTTCTGCCTCATTTCTCATGACCTTAAACAAGATTCGTACCCATTTTTGTACAAGTGCTTGATTTCTTAAACTGATTCATAAACATTCTGTAGGAAGCCCTATGAAAAAATAATTGAATGTATTGTTATAAAAACTTTTGTTCTTCAAAATCTAATGCTGTCTTTTTCAATGAAACTCAAGACCCACAACAGATACACAAGGCTTTCAAGTATGAGAGAGACATTTCCAGCAGTAAATACAAATACGTACTGAGGGTTTTTCCCAGATTGTAAACAGAAAAGATCTGGCTATCAATTGTTAAGCATTTAGTATGCTTTCAATTTTTCAGAAGTCTGAGTGAAAACATTTGGAAGACAGCAGACACTTTGAAGAGTTTTCAGACTTATTTATTAATTCTGCCAGCCTTAAGCTTTCCAACAACTAAGCGTCTCAAAAGATGTCAGCGATAATGGGTTCTGCATTAATACCCTTATGTCAAAAAGGTAACGACACTGTATGCAGTGTCACACAAGCCATTCAAAATTTCATCAACCTCACCAGAAGTCTTCAAATTGGCATTACTTCTCTCATGCTCTCCACTTGCCCCAGGAAGATTTGCACATTCTATATATACTACTAACTTAACTGGTGAGGAGTTCAACTCAATGAAAGTACTAAGAAGGTCTAAAATGCTTTTTGACTCACTTATTTAGGACTGCTCTTTGGTGCTTTGACCGTGCTTATGAACTCTGAGATGCAAACATTCACTACTGGTAACAATTACTTAGGCGTGCTTTTTCTTTTTATATCATTTTCCTGTGTTTTATTTAGCTTGGCAAACCACATCAGGATGTCACCACTAAGATGTGGTAGTTTAATAGATCTCTAATTGCCACTCACCAGCCCTCCTGTAGACCATTCTTACAAGAGACATCTTAAAATATATCAAAAACATCTGTGCCATGTAGACTATTGCAATATAGCAGCCATTATCTAAATTCAGCTTCTCAGTGTACACATGCATTAAGAGAATTTTTTTTACTCTATCTACACATAAATACACAGTTATAGCCAATAAAAAATGTTTTAAAAAGTTAAAACAAAGGTATTTTTATCAGCATATACTATGGGACAGTATAACTTAAATGTGTTACTGCATTATATTACTAGGTAATGTATTTGTTTTCAGACATGCCCGTCAGTCTTTTTTGTAGGAGCAGTAACACTTTTTTTAATGCCAGAGCTTTATGGCAATACTTCTAAACTTTTGCTGAAAGGTGAGAATAGGCTTTTTGTTCTACACATACAGCAGGGAGAGTGGTGTAATTCTACATTTCACAGGGTCATTTCAGTGACAGTATTTCATTTCTACAAGTTTTCATTGAGTTTGGCTGAGGTACAGAGTAAAGAAATTACAGCATAATGAAAATTAACAATCAGATACATGAAAAAATGCAATTCTTCATCCTTTATTCTGTATTAGAATCTAAGTTTCTCAGAAAAATAACATTTGGCCACCAATAATGATAGGAAAATTTACCTAGAGAAATCTAATCTAGAGAACTATTTATTGTTTTACATAAAAGAAAGCCTGAGGACCTCTAGAGCTAAATCAGCCTACTGTTTAATGTTATCTAACTGCCAACAAAAGCACTTGTTAACAAGATTTTACAAGAAGTTCATCATTAACTGCTAAACATGGGTTCTTCTCATTTTCTTCTACCCGAGAAAGCAAGAACACAAAACCCCACCATCTTAAACAAATGTAAGACATAAGTACCACCTTATTCCCTATAGAGTTCTGGGGTTTTTTTGTATTAGAAGCTTAAATACTAACTAACTTACAATTATCGCTCAGTTTACTCTTATGCACTGTATGTCTCCTTAAGTAAAAACATTCTTACAAGACCATCTGGATCTCACTCATTAATTTTCTTATGGCTTTGTCTTTCTTCTTTCTTCCCATGCGATTTCTGTCCCTTTACAGCAGAGGTTCTCTAAGTACAGTAATTCTGAAGTTAAATTATTGAGTTCCCCAGCCAGCAACATACTGCAAAACTCACTTCTCCTAAGTGAGCCCCATTTAGCATGACTGGCAGTGTTTACTCAGGAGATGTATAATGGACGTGCGTTCACACAACCACCACGGAAACAAAACCAAATCCAACTCCCCATATTGAAGCATTTGCTGCTCATGGGTTTTGTTTTGAGTTTTGGTTTTGCATTGTTTTATTACTTTTTTAAAAAAAATGCTTATATTTTGAAGCCATCTAATGGACTGGATACCTCGCATCTGGAAAGAGGCCATTTTCCAGTAAGTGCTCAGATTTTTCTGAAGCCAGGTACCTAAAAATTAAGAAGCCTAGTGTTCTCCAGACACAGAAACAATGGTCTGCAGTGTAAAAATCATTAGGACAGACACAACTATGTGGATGGTGCCAGCATCATTGACGATAGTTACTCATGGAGAATGTAACGCTTCTGTGAATTGTCTTGACCTCTGATCCAAAGACAGAGGGTACTGTCTGATGAATACTGAATTCTTCTTCCAATGAGCTCTTGAGGGAAAGAGATTCTATTTCAAACACCCCAAAAAAGATCAGTATAACGCCAACACCAAATTTGTCTCAATCTGAATGCTGCCTTCACACTTTAAAGGAGTGCATTCGACAGAACCACTCTGCCACAGCAGCAGCAATGCTCTATTTGCTACCCTGTTACCAGTGTAACCAGCAATGGTTGTAGCAGATTGCTTGGGGCTTCAGCATCATGGGCCTGACAACACTCTGGACTTTGGGACACATGTCAGGACTTTTGTGGCGTTACTTTCCTCTCTAGCCCTCAAAAATCCATCTCAGACTTCCTAACACAAGCAGTTTTGTTCCAGGTCTTGACATCCTTATGGATTCACTATCAGCAGCTCTCGTGCTATGGTCAGCCAGAGTGTAAGCTACTCGGCTCCCCTAAATCCAAACAAAATACAGCTGTGAAAATACCTCCTCTCTGTTGCCAGTGCAACTTTACACAAGCTGTTTAAGAGGTCTCCACTGTTTTCTTCTCGTTTCCCATAGCAGCTTCCACTGTATTACATTATTTACCAACCAAGAGCCCTCCAGAATTTTTGTCAAACACTAAGAAACAATGCAATTCCCCTAGCTGCCGTCTCAAAAATAGTACGTTATTTTTTTACTCAAATTAAAAGAAATAGTTAAGGGAAGAAAAAAAACCAAAACATCAGCTTGAGACAGACTTCTGGCACTGAAAATATACCAGCCCAAACTGCCGAAAATTAGGAAGCTAAAATTGGGACCCTAAGGAGGTAAAACTGGGATAGAAACCTTGACAAAATGCTGTGGCACTGGGATTACCAACATTAGTATTTCAGAAGACACCAGTGTAGTTACTTAGGCTGAAACGTGAGTTCACAGCCAAGGAATAAGCAATAAAGTGTTTCAAATGACTCAACTGGGCCTAGAGCTCCTACTCCCATGCCAGGCATTTTTCCTCCCTTCTTTGCAATCCTTCCCTGAAGTAAGGCAAAACAGTGTCACCTCAAGCATCTCTAACAGCAATTCTTCTTCAGAGTCATCATAAAATCCAAATCATTGACAGAAGTAAATGGATCTAAAAGCCCTGCAAGAGGTTCCTTTAGCATGCTAGTTATTGGAAAGCCATGAGAGCAGCTGATGAAGTAAGTTTTACACCAGTAACACTTGCAGAATTGAGCTGTCAGATTAGCACCTCTTTGGAAACAAGATACAGCCTCCTGGCATGCTCATGTAGGGCCCAGCACTCGCTAACCTGACAATTAAATAAAACATCAAACATACTCTTACAATTTTTATTCTTTCTTTGGGATGTAAACAAGCATTGCATTTAACTCCTAAGAAACCCTGAAATATGCTGCCATTTTAGTTCAGGAGACTTAAAGGAAGAGGCATAATTATGGTACCGTCACCTGGAACATGCAGTGACTGAGCACAAACAGGATTTTGCCCAGGCAGCACACAAGGCTTGTACAGAACCACAACTTCACAGCAAGACAGAAACTCCCACATACCACCCTGAGTGGAAACCTGGGTAGTTGGGTTGCTTTTGTTTTCTTTTTAAAGCAAATGGCCTGGCACATGAATCGCAGCAGGAAAACAGTGCACACGCACATCCCAGAATAAAACCAAAGAGCCTAAAGCTCGGCATCAGAACTGGGATGGCCAGCTTTTCCCTCATACATCCTTTTTTGTTTTGATGTATTCATTGCTTCTCTCCTTCCCCCTCATCTGCTATTTTAGAAGTCTGTCTATATTCTAATGGAATCATAGATTACTCTACATACAATCTCCATGGAAAGAAAAGCCACTCTGCACTTGATTTATCATGTCCTATTAAGCCACTATAGTTCTGCTTGGACTGGGAAGGTTGCCAGCAGGCTCAGCATATCCTTCACTGAAGGTGGTAAAGAGGGTAAGATTTCAGGGCTTTCTCCTTCTTTCTAGCACTCAACAACTCATAGCTTTGATCATATTCTCCCTTTTTATAACACAGCTGAATGACAGGATACATTTTCACCATGTATTCTCATGGCACTTGCTGAATGTTTAGTCAAATTTTAAGTACTACAACTGAAAGCTATTAACTAACAGAAGTCATCCCTTATGAATTCCCCACGAGAAGAAAAACCAAACAAACAGAAACACGAATATCAGCACCTAATCACTGACATTGCAAAGTCTCAGCCCTACGCTGCAGCCTCCTGGGCTACTCTGGCAGCTGGGCTGCTGCAGGTACACAGACCCAGGGAAAAGCCCAGACCCCTTGCAAAATGCCAGCCTTGCTTCAAGGGGTTGGGCCACATCCCCAGCCTCTTCCACCGTCACTGATGAATCTGGGAGTACCACCAGCAACAGTGGAACCACTTTGTTTAAGTTAAACATCTACAGAGTCTGAGAGACACTGTTCACAACTGCCAACATTCACTGCTCCTGGGAATTGCAAGCCTTGGCTTAGACTACAGAATCATAGAATCATTTACACTGGAAAAGACCTTTAATAAAGATCAAGTCCAACCGTTAACCTAACACTGCCAAGTCCACCACTAAACCATGTCCCTAAATGTCACATCTACACATCTTTTAAATATCTCCAGGGACACTGACTCAACTGCTTCCTTGGGCAGCCTGCTGCAATGATTGACAACACACTTGGTGAAGAATTTTTTTCTAGTATCCCATCTAAACCACCCTTGGCACAACTTGAGTCTGTTTCCTCTCATCCTATCACTTGTTGCTTGGGAGAAAAGACTGACAACCACCTCACTACAGCCTTCTTCCAGGTAGTTGTAGAGAGAGGCAAGGTCCCCGCGAGCCTCCTTTTCTCCAGGCTAAACATTCCAGTTCCCTCAGCTACTCCTTGTAAGACTTGTGCTCTAGAGCCTTCACCAGTTTTGTTGTTCTTTTCTGGACATGTAATTTGGACATGTTTGAATGTAAACACTTTCCAAGTTACTGTGGGAGCTAACACAGAAAAAGGGCAGTGCAGATGCATCCCACGGAATGTGGAGCAAAACATGACTGCATCAGGTGGATCCCTCTCCTCTTTTACCAAAAGCAAACAGGAAAACAAATAGTAGTAAGCTGAACAGTTGTGAAAGCATTTTTGGACTTCTGTAGTTGTTTCTCCAACTTGTGGATTCAACAGAGCCAATCTAATACATTGGATGATAATAGCACCTAATACATAGGATGATATTGCTGGGGCTAAGGCAGATGATGCACAAGAAGCAAATAGGTTGTATCACCACATTAGATAATGGTGCTCTAGCCACAAACCAGAAGAAAAACAGCAAAAAAAGAAAAAAAAAACCCACCCCACTAACAAAAAGGCAAAACAAAACCAAACAATCATTTACCTAGAGATTCTTGACATTCATTTCTCAACCATTCTATAGAACAGATACTTGGGTCATGAGAACCCAAATGAACTTCTAAAATAATTTCTGCTGGAAGCCAGTGCTGAAATCAGTGGAAACTTCCAACTACTTAAGTTTTGGTTATACAGAATAGTTTCTCCTCTAAAGGAAAGAGGGATTTTCTGCACAGACCCAAGCTGTTATACAGTGGATGATTCTGACTCTCCACTTTCTGTGCAATATTCCAACAATATTAATACAAAAACACCAGACAGGCAAGGCACCCTTTCCAAACATGCGTGCATCCACCCATAAGTGCACAACACCCCAATAAAAAGTGATGCTGAAGCTTCAAGAACTTTAACGTGTTTATGTTACTCTATCTAGTCAGCAATGGCTTTGCCCAGACAGGATAGGACAGTAACATATGTCATAAGTAGTTAAGGGTAGATTGGGAAATGTGATTTCATAGTATAACCAAGATCTAGGAATAATTGAGTCACTCAAAGATCACAAAAGGGAAAGCGGTTTTACTTCTCCCAGCTGCTGACCAATATCCTGGCCAAGCTATAGTTTCTGTTAAAACTATCACAGAGAATCCGGCACTTTAGTTTCAAATTTTGTTTTCAGTACAGAATTAACTGAATGCGGCTCACACTTTTCAGGGAACTCATAAAAGACAGCACGGAAACGTCAGAAACCCAGTTATGATGTCTTCAGTGATTAGAACATTTCTGCCATTACAAATGGAAGAATATCTTCATGTCTAACATAACACTGTTTTCACACAGCTGAAATTATAGTCTTTTTTTATTTCTTTGCAATCTGGCACACAACCTGTTTTTGACTTGACTTCCATTGTTAGTATGCTATTTAGTACTCAGAACATTATACAATTTTGACATTTTAACTATTTTCTGCAATTATGTCAGTTCCATATTTTTCCATGACTGATCTATTATTTACTGTCAACTTAATTTTTAAGACTGTTCTGAAATATATCTCTGCCTTTACTGGTTTTTACAATATCTTTACTTCAGAATCATCTGCAAATATAATCAAAACTTCACTCTCCACTTTCTAAGCGTTAAAGCAGACTTTGCACAAACCCAGAACACTGATCCTAAAGAGACACCTTCCTAAATGTGTACATATGCCATTACAGCTTAGCACCATTTTTTATGGGAAAATACTATACTAATTACTATTACTCTTATCAATAAAGAATATGTGCTAATGGAGAGTGCAGGTTAAATGAAGCAAAGAAAACGTACTTCCATACATCATCAGGTTTCTGATTGTAATTGCAGTGTTGCACTCTAGCACACCCTAAATGACACAAGACCACATCCAGCAACCAGACCCTGTTCCAAACCAGCAGCATCCTCAGCACTGCAAGACAGCATCACGACCAACGCATGGTCATCTCTGCCTTCTGCAAACCTGCCCTGAGCTGTAACCGGGCTCAAATGTAGCACCTGCATCATCAAGCTGCTGGTGTCACCCTGCAGCACCCAGGCTGATGCCCTGGCAGCAGCCTCCCTCCGCCTCACCCAGCTGCAGCAGCTGGACCCAAGCTGTACCTCAGCAGTGCCACTTTTGCTTCTGAGCGGGACTGGGAAGTGTCGCACCACCCACTCTGTAAGTGGTTTTCAGCACAACCTCTGAGCACTGAACCACTGCAGCAGGAGTGTTGCTACCAGTGTGCAGCAGTTGCCCTCTGGCTTCTCCATGCCTTGTGTAAAGCACTTGAACAGTAATGTTTTTATGGGTGATAGCAAACTTTGTGACACTAAACACAATGGTGTTTTTCAGCTTGAATTAATTTATGACCGAATCAGCAAATACAGCTTTGCATGCTCTAAAACTATAATGTGGCACGTATGAAATAATTCATTGAGATACAATTCTTTACTGTATTTTCATTTCTAGTAGCTCTTAATTGAAACCATGCATTCTGGAATTAGGACCTTCTGATAAGCTGATTACTTTGGAGACTTCTGGTTACGTGTTAGAGCAAGAAAGGAGAAACAGGAATTACAAGACGTTTTGAGAAATTATTTTTTCTCTTTGTTTCTATGGAAACTGAAACCTGTTTACTTTCTCTTCCTACCACTGCTTTTAGAAAAACTGAAGTACATTCACATTTCCATTTCATCTCTTGCTTTTACTTTAGCAGAAATCCCCATTCTGTAAAATACTTAAAAAAAAAAATATAAAATACTACTTCTGGTATGGTGAGAGCATCTAGTACCAAACAGCAGGAGAGCTATGCTACTGCTGCTGATCCGATTCTTCCTAAACTCCTCCCGGTTTGGTCACCCACCTGAGCAGCAACAATAGGGGAAAAGAGTACAGACAGAGAAAACATTCCAAGCGACAGATGAATAACCCCCTACCACTCAATGCTATTTGAGATTTTGCCAAATTGAACAGAAGGCCAGCTAAATTGCTCTTCCAGTATACTCCATCATATGTTTACATTTCCTACGAACACTTTAACCATGACAACCCTGTACCTTCTGAAAGTGTTAGAAATGCCATTTTAATGCAATAACAACAAAAAAAGCACCCTGAACCACAATCACAACTGCACAATATTTAATGACAGCTTTTGCTCAAGCACTTGCAATACAAACCAAACTAAACCTCCTGACAGCCTGTTGCCGCAGGTCATGGCAAGTGTACCGCTCGGGTCAGGTGGGCATCGATTCAGCCCTATGGTCCCATCAGCGCTTCAGCTGCTACTCTGCTCCACATGCAGGCTGAAGTCCCCAGCCTGGCTGAGCCACCATGCTCTTCTCCCAAGGGGCTGTTAGAGCTTCCCTGCAGGCTCCTGCATGAGCCGAACCCCGCAGGACCCCAGCTGGCAGCCTCACAGCAGCATTTTGCAATCCTGGCCCTGAGGGACTCTTGTGCAAGGCCACCATGAAAACCGTAACGCTCCCCGTGGGCAGACGGCAGCAACCCCTGCCTCACACAGAGGCACTGCGGCCCTACAGTAACTCCAGAACTGTGGCCACAGTAAGTTTGCTGTGGCCACACAGGCAGCCACAGCAGTAATTAATCTTGAGGAAGGCTCTTCAGGGCAACAAGCCCTCTTGCTAGTGGGACAGGCCAAGGTACACATGCCACCGAAGAGCGTTAGCAAGCATCCAACACACATACCCACATGTGGCTGCTGGAGTTACAGAGCAGCCCATAAAACAGTCTCCCCATGCACAGGGCAGACAAGCATCCTGCCTGAACCACAGCAGGTGTCATTTGTGCACTTAAAGCTTCCAGAAACCTGACCGAAACATTTTCCTTTCGGTGTCCAGAAGACAAGGAACGCTCAGTTTGCAATCACCTGCAAGCACGTTGACCTGAGCTGCTCACCAGAGCACCCGCTGCAGAGGCAAGAATGAATGCTGGCCCACAGCAGGCACTGGTGCTGCTGGCGGGAGGCCTTCCTCTCCCACCCTGCCACCTTCTGCCTCATTCGGGACCAGTCTGACACTGGCATCTGATGAAGATGAGGGCAGCCTGCCTCTCTACATCCCTGATGCAACAGAGTACTGCACCTACTCTTCAGCTCCTCTGCTTGGCTCGTTGGCATCTATCACTGGCACTTTCAATATATGCTGTATCCTGGTTTTCCTTCCTTGGTCCTTGGCAGTGGTCCTGATGGCACAAACACTGCCTGCCCACTGACTGCCTGGGTGGGCACAGATCTCCTGCTCTTGTTACCCTCCCAGGTTGACAACAGAACAACTAATTAAGAAGGTGACTAATTTTCATGAAAATGACGAGGGGAACACCACCGATATTTTAACTATCAGATGTCTGTAGCTACACACAGCACTATTACAGCTAAACACACTCACTTTTACCCACCTTCTCCCCCTAGCCAAACCATTATTTTCATGTGATCGTTTCTGCATCGTCATGTTAAAAACAAGGTTAAAGTGAATTTTTATTTTGAGCACTTTGCTCCTGAAGTCTTACAATTTATAAAGACTGTAAAAACAGTGAATATCTTTTTCAAAACAGACTCTCAAGCTAGACATGGAAATCACAGCTGGAAACACAACTTGTTTTTTTACCGAGCAGAAAAAAGGAAAGCAAAACAATAGATACAGACAAAAGCTTGATACTGCACTGTCCAGGCAGTTTTCAATACACGTAAGAAACACAATTATACATCTAGAAACAAAGAAATTAAAGAAAAAAAAAACCCATCCCTTTTTGCTGAACTGAACAGTATCCTATTTTTGTGTTTAATTGAATGTTCTCCAGACAAGACATCTGAATTCAATTAACAGAAGTTTTGTTTTGGGGGTTGCATTTTTTTTTTTTAGTGGTTTTGTTCTGTTATTTTTAAGTACTGAAAATTTAACTATGTGAACTAATTATTGCTCAATGTCAGGATCACGGGACAATAAAAACATAACCCAAGTTTTGAATAGCTCCTTAGGAAAAGCTGCAAAATAAACATGGAATGTGATCGCATTGAAATACTGCAGCGAGATGTGCAACAGTCATGTCATTAATAATTCATATATTCTGAAATTCGGTAGTTGTTTATCCTCAAAGTTTTGAGCATATAGATGATGTGCTAATTTGTTCCAAACTGTCTTATTTTAATGACTTTTCTTCAGAAGATAGATTATGGTTCTTTTCGTTCCTGGTAATATAAAGGCCACTCAAACAAATCAGTAAACTTGAAAAATGCATGTAATTAAGAGTTCTTCTTTTGCATAATATTTCCAGATACTGCTTTACACCTGATATGCAGAGATTGATACACAGAAAGTTCCGATGCAACAACACAGAAATAGTCTGTAACTTCTTTCTGTCACTCATGACAATTTAGGTTTCTCTGGAAGCAAAGCCCTGGTTGTCGACCTTCCAACTTTTTTTTGAAGTATGTCTCATAGGCAAACTATAGGCTGGACTTGACCTACAGGAAACTTCCTTTGCTTTCCTTTAAGGGGTGCGAATGACCACCCAAACTTATACAACTGCCCCTTCAAAACCTGCCATGATCCCAATCCTGCCAGGGACAGAGCGCCACTGTTACCAGACACCAAGGAGCAGAGTGGTCTATTAGGTCTGCAAGAACATGCACTGAAAATCATGAAATCCTGCACACCCACAAATGCACACAGAAGCATTAGACACAGACCATGGGAAGAAGATGGAGGAGTCTTGCCAAAATATATTCAAATGGAGGCAGGCTGCTATTACCAATGAAAGAGAGAACCAGTTTGAGGAGGGGGTGTGGATTTTAGCTGCTGATATAGTCAAGCCATTCAATATAAGTAACACATCAGTTTTAGGCATTTTCAGACACTGATTAGTTTGTTAACAGTTCACAACAGACTCTTCTCCCAGCCTCTTTAGGGGTGCTACCCTGTCTGACATGCTATGTAACATGCTGCATCATGAGATCCTTCCTCTTCCAGAGTACAGAGATGTCTCAGGCCATTGTGCCTTGCACAGGAGCCACGACTATTCTTTTCTTATAAAAAGAAAAAATATCACCATTCTCCTTTCTAATATCTGACAAAAATATACCAAAATGTTTGTTTACACCAGATCCACCTACTTTTCCAGAAGTATTTGTTCAAAAACAAAGTTGAGACAGAAGTACAGATCTCAGCAAGCAGAGGGTGAGAGCAAGGAGCCTTCCAGCACTGTCCACGTGAATACTTTTCTTAGCACAGCTTGAGCCCATTAGCTTCTTTTGTTGTCTCCATACTGACCAATAAAAATAACTAAATCCAGCCTCATTTGTAGCGTCCCACTATTTAAATGTAGGCATTTATGCCTATCTTTCCTCCGGCTTTAACATGGCAAGTTTCCATGGATTAATAAACTGGTCATTCTGTTAGATCTCTAGTTTTATGGGAATAAAAGGCTGGGTAATTAGAAGGGTGGAGATGTGCATCTTGTGACCTGTGAGTCCTCTGTGAAATTGTAAATACATCACAAAGTCCACAATAAAAATATGAAACCCACACAATAATATCACAGTACCTATCAGGCATGGTAAACCTAACTCCAATTTTAAGGAATTATTTTTTCTGCAAAGCAGCAAATGTCAGTTTCAAAGTAGATGCAAGATTTGAGAAACTAGTCCATGTTCTCTGTAACCAAAGCATGTGCATTCAAATGAGACGATCAAATACTACGACAGAACACCTTTAACTCTTCCATGTAAAGCTGCAAAGAGACACTGGATCATTTCTTTTGGGATGTTTGTGTGAGAATCAACTGTCATCTCTAAATTCAGAAAAATAATTTCTTTGCCTCAGGTCACACAGTTTCAAATGACAAAACGTTCCTTTCCAAAGTGTTACCTATCACAATCTGACTTAACGCATTGACAAGAACAAGTATGTTTGTTTTTCTAAAACTCTTCCATATATAAAACTGGCTGGTTTAGTGAAATTCTGGTGGCGATCCCAAGCAAAAGCACTCTTCTAGTCTTCAGGCAGATTACCAGCTCACGGCTAACACTGGTAATGCAGGTTACTCCTGACATGTGAAAGCCTAGGACTAACTGTAATACTGAAGAACAGCAGCTGGGATTATTCAGTTATGACAGAGGGCTAGTCTCCTATTTTTACTTTTCCTGCTATTCTACACTAAGGAATACAGGAGGAAAGAATCATCACTCAGCATTTTTAGTCCTGTTGTTCAAAACATATTGTCATCCATTTGAAGAAAGCCTGAGTATTGCAAGTCAGATACAGAAACGGTACCAACACTGATGTTGGTATTGGGCACTGGTTTAGAATTGTTTGGAAACATGCAGTGTTTTGGGGAGGTACATAATATTAAAGTGGGAATCTGCTCTTAAACCACAAGAACTCAGATGCTTTGCTTTTTGATTTCCAACTTCACTTTTTCAGGAGGTCAAACTCCAAATTTAATCTGATGCTAACCCTCTTGCTGTTTTCTACAAAAAGCTCAAGACAGAGATCCAAGAAAAGCACAAGCAAAGCTTTCTCCTGGCATATACAAAAGTTTCCCAGGAATAGCTATGATTATTTCACTGGTCACTTGGCTCTGCTTCTGGGACAGTCCCGCTTCACTGCCCCTGTCAGCTGCAAGACCTGGCTCGCTGGCATGGCCAAAAGCAGCCCTCACTTGCTGGACATGCTTCGCAGCACCTCTGCCAGCATCCCTGCCTCTCACTGCCTCCTCCCCAAGACGGATTCCTCTCTCTGCCTTTATCTGCAAAACGCAGCCCGGCTCCATCAGGTTTGGGCTCAGTGAAGCATCCTCCCTTGCCTCTGCATCTCCTGTCATGTTGCACTCGCAACCTTTCCTCATCCCTTGCAGTCAAAAGTGATGATGATCTTGAAGGGGGATTGTGTGGGACAAACACCAGCTAGGAAACCATTCTTGTCAAAGAACTTGCTCAGCAAAAATTCACACAGCTTGTTCAGGGAGCTCACAGGGAACTCCTTTCCATGATAACTTCATAGGTCTGCTGGCGACAAAGCCTGTTAGAGCCCAGAAGCTCTCTTCTCCCTGGCTCCCACACAAATTACTTGTTCAAGGCTGTGTCATGAGTAAGCTGTTACCCACAGGTGTTCATGACACCAAGCCTCGCAGCACCCATAGTTTGTAAAGGGACAAGTATTCAGCTCAAGCACATAGATATTAACCCCTGGGAGAAGCACATAGAGTGAACAAACATGGCCAAAAACGCCGCATAAAGTTCCTGTTCTTTCCTGAAATCAGAAAGCATCTTCCTTCTCTCCCCTCCCAGAGCCCAGAAGAGGTTATTCTTGTACCACAGTCCTGTACAGCAGGTTAGGAAATTTTATCCCTTAATTACTGCCCAGTTCTCCCACCTGTAGACTATTTACAAAGTATTTACAGTGCCCACCTGCTTTCAGAGCTGGCATTTTTGAAGACAGAAACAGTTGATATTGCTCAAAACAGCTCAAGTCCATTTTAGAAAAGACTGTTACAGCCACTTTTATTTCAAAATGAAAGTGCCATGATGAGGTTGTAAAATACTGACTTATTTTTGGAGTGCTGAGTATTACAACTCTAGCATTCGCCAAAGAAATTAACAGAACTTTTTTTTTTTTTTTTAGAAAAGACATCTGAGTCCTTGCCACAAGAAATGTTTGTCCTACATTTTTTATAACCTCCCAGAACATTTTTCTCCTCCCTTAATTAAAAAATGTGGGTTTTTTCCATATCTACTACACAAACAGTATAGGAAAGCCAAAATATTTCTCAGAATACAAATTTCAATGAAGAACTTGCTACTGATACTGACCTTGTTACAGCCAGATTCTTCACAACAGATTTTTCTCTTCACATGTCTTATGGTTGTCCCCAGTTCTCCACATTATCGCATTACCACTGCTGTTTCCAACTCAAAGTTATCTGACTGCAGCTTCCAGCTATTGCTTCCTGTTATGACTTTCTCATGTACTGTAATTTCCTTGGCATTTTCTCTCTGTAAAGGTACTTGACTATTGTGATCAAATTATGGCCCAGCCCTCTTCATGCTAAACCCATACCAACTTTTACATTGTAAGGTATTTTTTACAGCCCTCAATTTTTGTGTTTTTTTCTCCCCAGTACTCTCCAGTTTGTTCTTTCCTTCTGAAAAATATGGCTGCTTAAAACTATACTATGCACAGAGATAAATGTCATCTCACCGTTCTCCTGCTCACATTAATAGGAGCAAATCATTCCTTTATTCCCACAGCATCAGTCTGAAGGGCACATTGATACATAGAAAAAGGAAATTATATAGAACATAAGCTTAAATTTGAATATTGACCTATGCAATTGAGTAATTTTATGTATTTAAGTATTGGCAAGGAATGTAAATCATGGATGGCACAAACATTATACTAGCGATGTAATGACTGCTGCTTAGGCCAAAATTAAAAGATATTTAAGCATAAAAAACACCACTCTCTCCAAGCTTGAGCAAAATTTTCAGATTTTAACCACCAAACCAAAGTTTTATTCCTTAAATGACTATATTGATACTGGCAACACTAATAGCCAAGAAAAGCTACACAGGACAGCACTGGTTATTAAATAGAGTTTACAAGCATTACTTATCCAACTCATTTTCAGGACTAGTCTTTAAAAATTCTGCCTTTGACCTATGGGTTGGGACTAATTTCCATTTGGTCACAGACGCAGTACTTAACATCAAATATTTTAGTCAAAAAGACAACAGGTACTTATTGATTCTAACTAGACACCAGAAACGTTATCTGTGTAGCAAGTTAATAATAGCTATAGTTTAAACCTGCTATTTTGTCAATAGCCATTGAACTATACCTCATGTCAGTCACAGTCATTGAAGCATTTCTGAGATGAAATAGCACATCTATTTAAAAAAAAAAGTCTACAGCAGCAGAAGTTAAAGTGTGATTTCTTACAAAATCTGTTATAATCTTTGGTCATCATACAAGAATCATATTTTGTATGAAAACACTTACAGGAGGACTGGATATGCTTTCCCCTCAGAGATATATATATTTGTATTTCTGCAGAATTTACCTTCACAGGTTTTGAAGAGTCTTTCTTTGTTTCTTAAGGAGGAAATAGCCAAAAAGGCTACAATGTCTTAAACCCCAAAGAACTCTGTTGTATTTAATTACACACCACCCCCCCTTTTTTTTTTTTTTTTCCATAAGTAGAGGCAATTTTGAACACTATCATGGCGATTTACGCAGATGTACACAGAAGTGCAGAGGTGCTTCCTGCACTCGCCTGGGCTTAGCTTTTAAAATGATGCAAGAAATATAAATACTTAGCATTTGCCCTTTCAACACATAAACAACAAAGAGAATTTTTAGAAGGTTTTTAGGTCTGTCAGTTCCCCCTTTGTATTTAAGTTTCACAATTTTATCTTTCATATTATTCCTAAATATTGATCAAGTGAATCTGAACTAGCTATTTCACATCTAAACCAAATGTTAGTACATGGCCCTGCAAGCACCAGTTCCTCACTGATCTGCTGGCAGACCTTTAAATCCTGAAGCTCTGCTAGTATCAGAAACAAGAACATTTTTTCCAGAGGTCTCCAGTAGTTCTTTTTCACATTCCATTTCCATTAAAAGCTCTTTCTCCAAAACAACACATTTTTTTCATGCATCTGTTGAACCACCCTCATGTAGACAAATTCCTCTTGTAATAAATGATGAACATCATCAGAACTAGCCATAAAGCTAGCGGAAAGCAAGAACACACTTAAACATACTAATTTCTAGATTTTGACAAAATCTGCACCGATGACAACACAAAAGCATGTAACTATGGATACCTCTGCGACCCACAGTGGGTGGTGCAGATAGCAAACCCCACCTGGAAACAGAAAGAGCCTGATGGTGGGCCAGCACCTGGGTTCAAACACTACAGAGCCAGAGCATACTCCACTGCCACACGATGGCCTTGTCCTGCGACGTGCTCCTGCTGCCCTGGTCCAATATGCAGGGAATGCCTGCTGTCACCAGGCATGGACATCTCCGCGCACCTACAGGTGTGGTGGCCTCCTACCACCACTTGTGTCTGAGTGCAGGAGGTTGGCACGTGGCCTTTGGCCGGTCTCTCTCAGCCCTGCAGCAACGGCAGCTGGGGACAGATGCGTTAGCTATGCCTGCTGCCAACGGCAGCACTCACCTCCTGTCACAAGGCCCCATTTCCACTTGCTTGGAAACTAAAAGAGCTTCAGCCATTTCCACTGGCGTTTCCCACACCAAACCTTTGTGTTGTGCTGCAGGCTTTCAGGAGGTAACACCTGACATATGCAAAAAGCAAACCTTCTCTTAGCAAATATGCAAGTAATAGCAACTAATGACTACCTGAGAGATAAAGTACTTGTTTACCTCATCATAAAGAACTGCCAGGGTAGAAGGCATAAGTCTAAGGTGTGCACATGCTTCATGAGAGCAAGCCAGGAAATACCATTCAGTATAGCACCCTAATGACTCTGTGGGCTAAATAGTGGGGTTACAGACAAGCTGCAGAGCACATAAAACAGGATGTCTGAGATACTGGAGAAGAGAAATATTGAGTACACATACAGAGCTTGTAAGAAATCCTGATCTCACAGTACTAGTGAGCTAAAACTGCACAGTCAGTCACCACTCCATAAGGAAGTCTATCTTGGCAATTCCTCAAAACCCATACATGTTGAGTTTGAGATGTATCCAATCATCCAAGTCATATGGCATACACATGACAACACAAAATCCAAAAACCAGCAGATCTTACCCTGAATTTCCTACTAGTTCAGTCCTTTTTGTTAACCTTAAGCATTAAAGATAGCAACAGGTTTTGATTCAGATGCACCCTGAAAAACGCATATGATGGAGTTCTTCACTCTGCAACCTTCTTCAGTTTGGCCTTCTTACTTCTGCGTTGGGATATCAAACTAAAGGCAATAAAAAAACCCCACTGTTTTCCTCTGTCTGCCCTACCAATTAATTAATTAGTAGAGCAGTGACTCTCCCTGGTTCTTAGGGTTTAGGTTATGGAGCCATCTCCTGTCTTGTATTCCAGAAGTTCTGATACGTAACACAATCAGTTGATATCACTCCCCATTAAACCCTCTAAGCAAAACCAAGGGAAAACATAGGGCTCTTCATTGTTTTTACTGACTTAGCAGAGAAAAAAAGTCTCTAGACTAAGTATTTTCCCAGTTACTGTTTTCCATGAACCATACCACACATTTTGAGCAATGCTTCCCCATGACATTCCCTGAGAAAGGACTGCCACTGTTCAATTTCTTGATATCCTACTGCACCTTAATTCTTAACAGGCCAATTTCAGGTCTATCAAAAAGGATGAACTGTTAATGTCTGAAGCATTAACCCAATTTCCTATTTTATTATAAAGCGAAGACACATTATTTGGAAATAAACAATACTTTTCATAAGGTTAGGGGAAGAGGCAAGAAGCTCCCTTGCTGTTCAGTGCTGTACCAAGTGGTTAAAGTGTCAGTGGGGTTACTTAGGGAGGAACTGTAACACCTTTACTCCCCTCAGCTCTGAACTTCGAGAAGTATCATGAAAGTTACTGGAATTCTACTTCAACACAACTTCAAAATGACATGGTGTCATTTTTCACAGCTTGTTTAGCTCTATCAGTTTCAGGCTGGAACAAAATGAAGAATTTCAGATACAAGATGGCTGGCCTCTCCTGCGTTGCTTAACAAGGACAACTACATATTATACATATTAAGCCATTTTACACAAAAATACATTTACCCAGGAGTGTCATTAAAACCCACCAGCGCTAAGGAAGCTCACCGCAGGGCAGAATTGTGCCTCTGATTTCTAATCCACTTTGAGTCTCAATCGGCCACCCATTCTGCTCAAAGCAGGTGTTTGATGGCCATCCATGCACAGCAACAGTTAAGAAGACAACCAGTAAGAATAAGGTGTCCACGGTAATAATGCACACTAGGCTCTCTCTGCTTTGTGGACTGGCTTTACTCTGCCTCAGCCTCTTAGAGAGAGTCCTGGCATGGGGCTCTACTGCACTGCAGCAGCAGAACACAAAGGCAACAATAATCAAAACCCAGGGCACCAGACTAAAACAAAACCCAAATCCACTCCAGCCCTCATAAGGGAGGAGGAAAGTACAGAACTGAAGTGGGAACCCACTCACTGGAACTCCAGGCAAATGAGGACTGGATTTCCAGAGGCTAAATACACCAAGTGCTATCCATCACACTGGATGTATGTACAGGTCCCATTGCAATCAGGTTCTCACAAAGAATTCTGTACCTTCCAAAACACATTTGTGTGACATTTGTTTTCCTATGTATCCATGATCATGTTAGAAATACCAATTGCTCACGCCAGCTACTACTGCTTTCAAAATGGCTTCCCGACAAAACCCCCGACTTCCTAACAAAACTCCCTGCATCAGCTAAGACACCACCAGCTGGTCTAACCGCCTCGTCAGGACTACGATACTGATGGGACAAACCCAGAGCTCAGTTCCAGCAGCACCGAGCAGACTGCTCGAGTACTTCAAAACACTTTGTGCACTCCTCAGCACCAAGACAACCTTTTTGGTTTTTGAGAGAGAGAAACAATTGCCGTAAGAAAGCAAAACCAATATACTTAAGGTATTTTAGAAGGTTTTCAAACAGCAGATGTTACTTTCCAAGTAACATTTCCAAGCCCGTTGCAATATTATCAATTGCTTAATTCAACATGAGGAACACGAGGTGGTACAGACACTCCAGGGCTACACTCAATTCAGGTGATTTAGGCCAATCTTGCACAGGACCTATTTGCAAGTCTTTCTTGCCCCAGCACAAAACTCACCCTAGTTCTCCCCCTACCTCCAAATTCAGGGGGAAACACTGGCTATTTCCCACACAAGAAATCATCAGAAAGCTTTCCTTCACAATAAAACACTCAGGGTACTTTGGCAACCTTGGAAAACCCCAAGAGGGAAAACAGACCACCCACAAGTTACAGCTCTAACACAAAATTTCTCTTGCAGATATGCAGTCCTCTTGCTTAATAGCTCAGCTCTTACAGGTTTTACAAGGTAGAAACATCTATCCTCATCGTGACGGTTCATCTGCTTTAGCAAACACACAAAAATATAGAAAAAGACAGAGGTCAACAGTTGGAAGTATGCCTCATTTTTAAATCATGGAAAGAAAGATATTTTGCTATCTCACATAAATGACTTCGTATGTTTTTTATGAAAAGAAAGTCTTCTGAAGGCAGCCAATAATATCCAGAGTCTGATGAATTATATCTGGTACATGGAAAGGGAAAGGTAAGCAGCTTACACCTAACATACTAAGATTTCGCTTGTAGTATTTATTCATAAAATAAATCAATACATTCACAGGCCTTATAGCAACTGTTGAAATGGCTTTACACTGCCAAGACAACTTTTCAGCACACTGCGGAACAAAACTTTTCAATCCTATCTCTAAACCCAAACTACATACACAGAAACTGCCATGACAGAAAAGTATTAATTACATTAAGTTAGTCCAGCAATGTTATTCATTATCATGATCCTGTAAGATCGTGGACTATAAGACTCAGGTCCTTTCAACAGAGATTTGTCAAAAATATAATTTTAATATTTAAAAAAAAACAAATTAGAAAAAAAATACCTGTAATTCATTGATTTATCAATTTTTCCAGTACAAAATAACAATGTTGGGAACTTTCAAATATTTCAACTTACTACCCAAGAAGTAAATAACTAATAAGTTGATCTTTTTAAGATCCTGTCAGAGTAGTCGCCCATGCAGGAACCTCACCCTTTTATCTTGAATTTGGTCTCCTGCAAGCTCTGTTCTGGTTGTGGAAGGAATGCACTGGGCTTACACATAGGCTACCACAGAGTATCTTCAGGTACAGGGCAGAACATACACAAAATAAAGGGGGAAAGTAATTCAGTTATTCAGTGTTCCCTGCTACCATCCCTCTCAGACTTCCATAATTTCCAATTGTGCATTCACAATTTACAAACACATTTGAAGTTACAAGGAACTGAAATGTCAAATTCAGAGGGATGGGCTTGTTTGATCTCAGTCTAATACTTGAAGAAATGCAGAATTGTTACAGTTTCACATAATGACTCCAAATCAACACCAAACCAAAACACAACAGAATCCATCCCTCTGCTCTGAACTTAAATCATTTCTGCCTGAGAAAGACAGAAAATAAGTTTTTAAACTGCATAATAAGAACCAAAAGTTGCACAAACCTTACTTTGGACATGCTGCAGTCTATAATCTGAATGGCATAATTTTGGTAATTGCTTTGGGACAAAGGTTAGGACAGCTATAATGAAGCTTCCTGACAACACAAAACTGGAAGGAACTGTCAAACAGAGAATTACAGCTTGGTCTATGGAGAACTGTGGTGATGCTGAGGATTAGAAAACAGAAATCAGGTGAAACTAAATAGTACAAAACGACACCTTGAGGAACCTTCCCTAATAGGACAGGAGCTTTTAACATGGAAACAATGCATATCGATTAACGTGTTCATATCTATAAAAAAATTATAATGAATGTTAAGAAAGCCAAACAGAATCATAGCGCACATCAGGAAAGTTATGCCCAGTGGAGGAAGGGAAGTAATAACACCACTGAACCAAGTCTTGCATGAAACTGTAAATAAAATACCATGTACCATTCTTGTCCATTTTGTTCCAGAAAGAGTAATTCACCCTGTAACAGGTGCAAGAAGTATTACTAGCACCATCAAAGGAAAGAAGGGAGTCCTGCCAGACACTTAAAAGTGTTGGTTTTCTTTACATGAAATTGCTATGTTAGCTTTTACAGGCTCAGAAGAACAAGTGCTATTTAAACTACAGAAAGACTGTGGCACAGGAACAAAGATGAATAAAGATGCCAGAGTGAACAGTTTCAGCTGGAAATGAGAGGAATTCTCTAAACATCAGAGCAGTGCTGTTTGGTTACAAGCTTTCACAAAAGGAATGCAAAAGTAAACAAACAACTAGTTTTAAAATGTTTTTTAAATGGATTATAGGAGGTAGTTGTTACAGTAGCAGGGGATGGGCTTGTAGGGTTCTTCCCTCCCATATTCCTGGCTTTGATTTCTGTATTGCATAGCTCACAACTCTCTAGCTCTGCTCAAGAGGAAGAAAAGAGCACGAGATTCCTTTAGGTAGCGTCCTGCAATTTTCTCCTTGAAGTCTGGCAGCCTGACAACCCAGCTGATACTATGGGTTATTTTTTCCCCAGTAAACTGGTGTTCATAAAAACGTCCTTGAATGCAGCATTTATGAACAAACCTGTAATCTTTATTGGTTTATGGATTCATGCATATTCTTAGAAGAAAACACAAGGGCAGGGATTTCAGCTACTGGGCAACACCCATCCCCTGCAACTCCCTCCATAATCTCATGCTGTCACTAGAGCATGCAAACTGGGATCAGGAACTCTCCAAAAGGAGTTAAGCTTTCAAAGTTATCCTGGAGGCAGACAGAACGTGAAGGAGAAAGTGCACTGAAGCAGGATGCCCAAGAACGGTGCTCAGCCCTTAGCTCACATTCCTAGGGCTGGATCTTTAAGGATGCCTCAGTACGTTATCTTAAAAACATCCCTTGCAGTTTCAAACCTATGTCTGCAAGCTCCGACATCTAAAAAATTAGTGATCCACGTTTGAAAAAAAATATTTGCTAAGCAGGGGGGAGCTGTCACCTCTGCTAACTGTAGGAGTTGAATGACCTGCACCCCAAAAGTTTCAATACTCTTACTGTTGCCACTTGTGTTCACAAGATTACTGCTCCAGCAATATGTCTGAACAGACAGAACAGGGATTCAGCACAAGATCATTCCCCACAGTACCAGTGCTTCACCTTACAGCTCAATCAACACACAGGGGCATCAGTTGGTACAATATGCACTATGGAGCCACAGCTACCTAAGAGCTAGAGACACTAACCTTCATTTCAACAAAACCTACTTCAGATACTTCCAAAACATTTACCATCATTTTTTTCTCTTTTTAACTTGCACTTCCTCTTTATTCTTTTTAATCTGTAGAAAATTTTGTATGGTGATCTGCATTAAAAAAAATAAATAAAATTGCTTGTAACAAAAGCACATTGCAAACTAGACCATTTCTAACAATTAGGCTTAATCCACAAACACTCAAAAGGGAACTGAATTTCTTCACTGCGGACTTCTGGTAAAAGGTGGCTTCTGCACTCTGTTGCTGACGGCCAGCATCCTCACGAGAGGGGTGGAATGTCTCTTCAAACACAGCTCTTCATTTATGCTGCTGAACATGCAAATCAAATTTGGAAGTGGTTCAGCATCAGATTTTTTTTTGGCTTATTTGCAACTTTCCACCCTTGACAACACAAGAAGAGCTAAAAGACAGAAAAAAAACACCACCCTCATGTTTTCAGCAAATTATGCCACATCATCTTGAAGTTTCAGTTAAATTTTAAAATTCAAGTCTAAGAGAAAGTCAACAACTTCTAAACAGGCAGGTCTGCCGATATGTGCTATTAAAAGCTGCCTTTTTTCAGTCCAACTCAGACAACGCCAAAAGAGTAGGTTTGATTATGTTCAGAGTCTTTCCAGTAATTACACATCCAGAACCACCAGTGTGGCTTACTATTCAAAAACAAACAGCTTAGCCCATATGCTTATCAAAAGGGAAAATAAAGGTAAGTTATTTTAAACAACGTACCAAATATATCCAGTAGAAGAGGCATATATAGAATGTGGGTTCTCTTCCCCATCTCAAGCCTCTCATCATGCTTCCCTCTGCTGAACTGTTGCCACAAAAATTCCTAAAACATCAACAGCTCTAACATACAGAAAAAAATTGAAACAAAACATCTTAACCGCAGTACTGCAAAGGTTCTTGGCATCTGGAGAAGATGCACACGACAGAACAGTGTTTTCACTTCTAGCTTTATGCTACAAATGCCTTCATAAAACTACCACTTGATGAACATTATTTTCAATGCTTCCATATAATGCACCAAAGAAACGTCTGACATCTGTGAAGTTCAAAAGACAAAGACAGCACTCCCAGGGAACTTGGCAGTGCTCAAATCAAGAAGTTTTCAAAAGATCTAAAAAGCATCTCCAAAATCTAATTCAGTTTATCTCCTCCAGATTTTGTAAATGCCATTCTCCAAGATCTGCAGAATGGGCTCAGTCACTTAATATAACTAATCTCTTGAATTTCAAATTCCCAGTTTTAATATCATCACACAAAACAAACTATCAAACATTTGCTTTCCCATTCAAGTGTTAACACAATTTGAATCAACATGATGAAACCAGCTAGGACAGATGGGGTCTGGTATTATAATCAAGGCCAGAGTGTCCCTTTTGACAGGCAGGAGATTAACTGTTTAGAAAATTTGCAAACGCAGCCTCCCAACGTTTACATCTAAATCAAAAGACAAAGTTATTGATGAACGTAAGTAAATACCGTTTACATATTCTTAATTTAGTCAATAACAGTTTATCTCCTTATCTCACAAAATAAACCACCGAATTTGTTCACTCTGTTTACCAGTTCACCACTGGTAACTCCATGACTCAGGATGGGAAGAGAGGACACACACTTACGGGTGTGTTTCAGGACCAGTGCAGGCATCCAGGTGTTGCACAGAAGGGCACCCTCTTCAGCCTCCGCACCTCGCCCCCCCAGCTTTGTCCACAGCTTCTAGGTTCACTGCGATACATGACAACCTTCTAACACACCCACCCCAAAAAAGCTAACGTAGAGCTATGGAGTATGGTCCAAATGCAGTCAGTGCCATGGTGAGAGGTAACGGCTGGCCATCCAGCCTCGCAGTCAGAGCCCACAGCAGACTGGGAACCTTGCACAGGTAGGGTTCATGCTTTTGGGAGGAAGGCAAGGAGTCTCCACGTAGTTTACGTCCCCCGTCTTAGGTAAGACTACATGAACACATTCTGGTCAGTAAGCCACAAAGCCTTTGTATGTTGAGTCCCACAACCTTCAAGCTGTTTTCAATGCTGAATGGCAGCACTCAACAGCCTGCGAGCTACACACAGCCTGCGATGGCAGCTCCTGTCATTCTGCAATGGCCAGCACAGACGATTCATCCAACTAGTATTACTCAATACTAGTAATTGAGTAATTACTAGTAACTAGTAATAATTAGTAACTCAACGTAATTCAATATTTTAACAGCTAATACTGACTATACTATTCCCAAGTCATTGGCACTACCAGAAAGTCACAGCTCTGGCAGGGCGACCTTCTCAGCCCAACATACACCCCCTGGTGTACCCCCCAAGGCAAGCTGGCTTTCCTTCGCGCCCGTCACTCCACTTCCAGCTCTACAGGAGACATTCACCAGCCAACATGACCAGGACATGGCCTGCAATTACAGAAGACATGGCTACAGCATGCCCAGAACAATATTCTCCTGTATCTGCTCTGTTTATTTTGGGTTTTAAACATTGGTAATTTCTTCCAGCTGTTCAGTATTACTAGAAGCTTTAATACAAAAAATCTGTATTACATTCTTGATATAATTTCACAAAACTAAAAAGCTTTCTAATTGGTCAAAGATGTGCCTATCCCTGGACCCATCAGACTTCCAGAATGTCAGAAGAAACCAACAGAGTGCATGCTAAAACCCAAGTACAGAAAAAACGCACAAAGTGCTATGGTTCCAGAACTCTGAACCAACAGAAAAAAAACTCTGTAAACTGAAATATGGATAAAGCTAAAATACTACAATTCCTGAAAAACCTTCAAGGTTTTATTTTGCTACTGCCAATGATTTCTTTCTCTTCTCTCTAACCTTGCTGGTGTGCTGCTGACACCACCACATTTTCCATTACAATATCTTTAAATGCTTTTCACAGAAAACTGAAGTGGCCACTAAGTGTCAGGCTCTTCCACCCACTCTCAGCAACTAAAATAAAAATAATAAAAAAAAAAAAAACAAAACAAAAACCCAAAAACCAACAGCACAAAAAAGCAAGGAGTGACTCACCTTTCTTCTTCAGAGAAACATCTTCCATATTTATGGAATAAATCTCATAAGCTATAAAACTAAAAACAAATAGTTTGCCTTCCATAATTGTCTTTTTCCCCTCTCTTCCTAAACCAAGACAGTCCAAAACCAATGTTATTGCAACCACCAAAGATGGTGTTAACTAAATTTACTCTGAGTATTCATTTTGTCCCAAACTACCTAATGTAACCCCACAAAACTCACATAGGATACTATTAATTAAACACACTTTCAATTAAGTATATTAATGTATCATAATGTTCACAGAAGCCATTACTAAACTCGGATGCCTGTTTTGCCACGTCCTTTAAAAGATTTGTTACCAAGGGTCATGTTAGCACCATTTCTCCATCTATTAGGGAACATTTATGTTAGTACATCAGACAAACTGTGTTCAAAACTACACCCAGTGATGAGGGCCACTATTCTGACCAGAGGTTGCCCCAGGGCCAGGTAAAGTGACAGGCAGCAGGGCAAGGGACAGATTCTGCCTGCCACCTTCCCAGTGAGGACAGGCTTTCCAGGAGCAAGGCATCAGTGAAGGAACAGAGAGATCCTGGCTGCATATTAGCATCCCTGTCGAAAGCCAGTGTAAAGCATTACTTGGTATGCTTGGCAACAGCAGCACCCAAATTTCTAAAAACAGCAAACAAGTTGCAATTGTCTTGCCCTTGAAAATTGCCAGGTTTTATGCAAAACAAAAACACCATATGCTGCTGGGAGGAGTAAACGCTACTCCTTCACTAAACCAGAACTTTATACCATGAACCCAGAAACAAGTTACATTTTCGGAAATTAAGACAATTTGCATGACTTTTCTCCTGCATGACAGATTATGTTCACGCTACCTAGAAGTTGCCAGTATTACACTATTTCTAAAATACTGCACACTGGATAAAACATAATAAACAGGAAGTAAATGCTCTTTTGGCTTGGAGAAAATAAAGCATTACGCTTATTTTTGTGGAGTTCAAAAATAAGATACTCTATCCTGTGGCATCTGGAACAAAAACACACAACAGCAATGGAGACAAAAAGCTGTCAGTTCTCAATAATAACTGCTGGACATAATACTAATATAAAAACTTGGGAGTCACTTAAAGTAGTCATTGGAAGTCACAACTTCACACCAATACTGAATTTATATTTGCTAGAAGACAGCTAGTCAAGAGCTTCTTATTTGTAAAAAGCTTCCATACAACAAGCTCTAAGTACCTTTCAGTGAGATACAGAGTCAAGATGCACACAAAAAGCTGCATGAATGCACAACGTCACCCTTCACTCTTCATATTCACCACGTAATTTTTTCTGATAATTTCCCTAATTTTAGTCACAACTTCCTCTGTTATTTTGTGTCTGCCACATGCAGATTCAGCTGCAGTCTTAACCAAAACATGACACACACCGTTTGCTCCTTAACAGAGGTCACACTTCCCACAATGCAGAAGCCCACCAAGCAGAAGTATTTTATTAGGCCACTGCCATCTATTTCTAGATGATATTTCTCCTAATCCAGGTGAACCAGGCATAAGGCTTTTTTGGCCAACATGAACTGACCAAGTAGCTTCAGAGATGCTAATTGCAGAGTACTGGAACTAGATCCCTATCCCAGAAAAACACCAATTGTCACAAAAATGTCTAAGAAACGATAGAAGCACAAAGGTAAGAAAAAACAGGATGAAGTTATTCTTGAAGCCAACATATCATTACTTTTTTTTTTTTTTTAATCAGTTGAGAAATATTTAACCCTACAGATCACCTAGAAAAGCTTACTTACATATGTAAAACTACCCCAAAATATATAATTCTAGCCTGAAGCTAAACACCAGAGGAGCCAAGGCGGGCACTGATGCCTCTGAGCTATGCTATTTTTCAGAAAGAGTGCAGCTGTTCCCTCTCTCGGTTCTGTTTGTACATTAGCTGGCAGCTACGGCCGGCTACGTTTTTCTGAGAAAGAGAGGATTTTGATGGAAGTCCAACAGTAAGCAGTGGTTATTTGTTCTCTTTAGATCATGGGGGTTTCTTAACCATTAATAGTAAATGTCTGCTATGTGATGACAATTACAATGTATTTCAAAATGTATAGACCATATACTATACTCACTTTCAGAAAGCCAGACACAAATGATGATCCAAATTCTTTCTTTAAGAGAACAGCAAAAGTGATATTCAGAAATCCCTGCAATTTAAAACATTCTTTCTTGAAGCTTAAAACATTGTTAACTTTCTGGAATACCACCCAACTCCAGGTTGTTCCAAGACACTTGTTCACGTGGCGCAGAGAACAGCACACTGACAGGAATAAGCTTAAAACACAAGTGATTCTAATTCCTCCCTATAGCTATAAAAGGTTCCTTCTTTGTAAATTCTTGTCTATGTAAAACTGTTTGCATTTTATGTTTACTTTGTATTTAATAATAATGAACATTTATCTCCTAGACAGTTTCCTCTTTCTATTCTCAAAACATTCTTTTTAAGATATCTGTGCTGAGTTTTCCAGCGTTTGTTTCTGATAGGCACTGTTTCTACAACCTTGCTCTGATTATCTAGATTTTTAACTTCAAAACTTCTCCCTTCAGTCCGTAAGGAAATTACAATCCAACTGGGGCACAACTTCACAAAATAAAAATTAATTTAAAAAAATTAAAAATAAGAATCTCCTACACGTAAGGACAAGAAATCACATAATCATTTTTCCAAACAGTAAAACTAATTGTAAGGTACTGTATGTATTTTAAGGTGATCAATTTTCATTTCCAGTGTAACTTCAGAAGATTCTTTGTACTATTGCTTACACTCCTGCCCTTCCAAGCAAAGGTAGGCTGGAAGTACAAACACAGTGGATGGGGGAATGCTCACTGCCAACATATCATAAAGCTGCCATCTCACAAGGGGCCGCAAAACCACTGTTACCCAAAAATTACTTAAAGCAAATTTCCTATTCCTTGCAACACCATGTACAGTTCCACAAAGCAACAAAGTGTAGCTTTGTAGAAATGGCATATGAGTCTACCATGATACAGCAGGATTGAATATTCACTTTACAGTATCAATGCTTATCCATATTCCCATCACTCTTGATTGTCACTGTTCATTTCTTAGAGCTGAGAATGATCAGCTTTAAATGACTATGGGCAGTGGTGCAGCACCACAGTCCCCCCTCCCTCTCGCCTGGCTCGTGCTTGCAGCCTGGGTGCTAGTGTCCAGCAACATCACTGAGTCCAGTCTACATCAGAGTCAGCTGAAGGGATAGTGACACAGCCAAAAAGCTCTTCATTTCTTTCTTGAACAAGCCAACCACCACACTGATCTTTTGCACAGCCTGCAACTAACAGGACACGTTCCCGCCTCCAGAGCAACAAAGCGTTTGCAAATTTTAAGGGGCAACTACACAGGCCTGAGAATCTGAGAACTGCTGCCCTCTTGTACTAAAGTAATTAAAATTTTAACAGAGAGGGACCCTTCCACAAAGGTCACAAGTAATCTTTTAGGTATTTATTCCTTTCAATTTTCCTTTGTTTCCTAGTTTTGAGGTGTTGGGGTTTTTTTCCAGAAGTGTCCTTCATCTCTCACTCAATGGTGATTCACTAGCAGACTCAATGTTCAAAGGTTGAGAAGTCACTATTAGTTGGTTTATCCTTTTCCTGCTACTCTCATTCAGATGTTGCGTGTTTTAGGCAATCAGTAGGCAACCCACTGGGGAGAGCTGCAGACTAAAAAGAGAAAGCAAAGCCTTTTAAAAGAGGAAAGTACTTGTTATCTGTTTAAATGGGTAACATCGCAAGAAAGACACCTATGATCTATTAAGACAAATGAGGGGAAAAAAGTGGGCAAAAAAAGACAAGCCAACTAAATGCAATTATACAGCTGAACTTATTTTAATGATTCGAATGAATTCATCAACTTGCAATATCACTGCATCTGTTGAATCTCTGCAAAGATATCAGAGCTTGCCCTGATGAAACAGCACCACTCTTAAGTCTTGACACTTTAAAGGTTTCCTTTAAAATTTCCTCAGAATTGCTTCCTCTGTTAACTACATCTAGTTAACACAAGCAATTACAGGGGGACTGTAGGAAGAGAGATGCAAAAGTACTCAAATTGCTCTTCCTTCACTCCAGGAAACAGAAAAAGTACGCAAAAAAACAAGAAAAATTCCTTCAGATAGGAATGCTTACCAGTGCCAAATATGAATGTCATGTGTATGAAGGAAAATCTCAGAATATTACTGCTCCTCGCAATAAATAATTAACATAATAGCAATTCTGCTCTCAATTCACATGTAATTTTAACGTAAGCTTGCTATAACTTCTTTAAAATTACACTATAATGGAAAAAAATCTTTGTTTTCTTTTGTCTCCTTAAATGTCAAGACTCCCATCCTTGGCACAGACATCTGAATTTGATCCAACTTGCCAGAGGTATCAATTTCATTGAAACAAATGTGCTTCAATATTTTTCACTTGAAAGAATTAGACCATGCCTTTGAGAGATAGAATCACACTGGAGTCAGAGAAACAAAAACAAGCAGGCTACATTCTGTCTGACTTTAGCTAGGCAACTGAAGCATCGTATCTTTTGAAGTTAATACATCCTAGAGGCACAATGGATTTATTGTACTACTTCCCAGTTCTAAGAAATTGCTCTCCTACTGACCCAAGGGGAAAAACATACAAAGTAAGAAGCAGAAAAAATTGATTGCACTAGAAGTAGTAAACGATAACCGAAATCACTAGGGAGCATTCCCTTCCCAACATGATCATATACATCCTCTCTTGGATTTCTTATCAATCCTCTTTATCCCTCACTCAGACACGCATTATCTTAACTCTTTTTTTGAAAAACTTGATTTTGTAGAGTATATACAGAAGCTAATCAAACAGTACTTCTAAATGTTTCCTGCTACAGTAAATTGTTGGTCTAAATTATGTTATTTTGATTCCTAGGCTGAAGTCCAACTGGATATTTAACTGCGTGTAAAACCCAAGTTTATTACCAAGTCACTACTTCTCTCTTTAATCACTTGTTATACTCTTCTTTGAGAACGACATGATGCAAGATGACAGATTTCATACAGCTACTAGAAGAAACCTATGCAAGGAACACCATGATTAAAGTTTGCAGCAGCATATCCACCTTCCAGCTTAAAAGAGGAAGAACGATTCAGCGTCTAAAGTACTTAGCAATGATCTGTCCTCCCCTTTGCAACACAAAAATTACATTCTTCCATGTTGAATCAATCAATTCCTAGAAAGTATTTTTCCAGTCTTAAAATTTTCAAGTCTTAAAAGTGATTCATGAACAGGACATGCAATTTTGACATACCAGCCTCCTTTAGGCTAAGACTAATGCTAGGATCCAAGCTCTGTTTCTAAACCTGCCACTAGTCAGCAACATGTCTATCATGTGTCCATCTTCCTTAATGTATGCATACATTACAGTCTATAAACAGCTCCACAAAAAGTACAGTGACACCAACAGTGAACATTGGCTTCTTCTGTGAACATGAACTCTTCTCACAGTGTTCAAAGTCTTAATTTTACAAAATCTCATCTACAGCAAGAAATACAGAGCAGTATGATGAATGCTTTTTCTACATCCTCTTATTTCCTAGTACCAGAGAGGAAGCATCTTCTCCACGCTTCATGCTAGAGCTGACTCGTCACTCCTACTCCTGACCAAGTTTCTGGAAGGACAGTCAGGACACCACTAGACTCCAGGAGCACAGTCCCGTGGCACGGTGGGGCAGGGAGACACCTCAGCAGAACCTCTCACCCACTCTGGACCTCTACTCAGAGTGGGGCAGCTGTAGCAGGTTGCTCAGGGATGGGTTTCAAGTATCTTGAGGCAACCTGTGCCAGTGTTCAATCACCCTCACATTAAGAAAGTGTTTTCTGATGTTTAAATGGAATTTCCTGTATTTCAGTCTGTGCCCACTGCCTCTTGTCTTGTCACTGGGTATTACTGGGAACAGCCCGGCTCAATCTACTTCTATGAGGTATTTGTAGACATTTTAAGTCCTTCTCCAGGCTGAACAGTCCCAGCCCTCTCAGCCCCTCCTCACGTGACACGTGTTCCGGCCCCATGATCTCTCAGCAGCCCTACACTGGACTTGCTCCATAAGCCCACACCTTACTTGCACATGCTGAAGGTGCACCCTTTTCCCATCATCCTGGTCATCAATGAATATATTGCTGGCCCCACTGGTGATCTGGGGATACACCGCTAGTGAATGTCGCTATCTGGACTTCATGCTGGTGATCACCACCAGTCAGTCTCGCTGTCCACACTTCATCAGTTTGTCCATCAGGATGCCAGGGGAGACAAGAGTCAAGAGCCCTGCCATCGGTGAGACAAGCAACATTCACTGCTCTCCCCTCATCCACCAACAGGCTCACCTCTCTCCAGAAAGCCATCAGGTTGGTCAGGCATGATCTCCCCTTCATAAATAAAAGGTGATTATTCCAAATCACCTTCTTGTCCTTTATATGATTGCAAATGGTTTGCAGGAATATTTGCTCCACCACAAGGATCAAGGCAAGGCTGACTGGCTGTTCTTACTTGTATTAAAGGTAGGATTTACTTTTGCTTCTCCCAGCCCTCAGGAACCTCCCCCAGTCACCATAACCTTTCAAAACACAACTGGGAGCAGCCTCGCAGCAGCACTGGCCAGCTCCCTCCTCAATCATGGGTTTAAGTCATCAGGCCCCACAGATTCACGTATGTCCAGTTTGGTTTAGGGCTCCCTAACCGGGTCTTCCACATCCAAGAGCAAGTCTTCCTTGCCTGGGATTCCTGAAGGCAAATCTCACCAGTAAAGGCTAAGGTGAAGACGGCTTCAAGTACTTCATTTCTGTCCCCATTCAGCAGCAGGCCCTCATTTTCCCTGCTCTTCTTTTTGCTGCTGATATGCCTGTAGGAGCCCTTCTTGTTCCCTTTCATGTCCTTCACTAGGTTCAACTGCAGGTGCGCCTTGGCTTTCCTAACCCCATCCCTGCATGCTCAAACAGTTTCTCATACTCCTCCTAGGAAGAATTCAATACAGATCTTACCAGAAGGTCATCAGTGAGTTCATGTGCAGTAACTTCTGAAAATACTTGAGAAGTTTGAAGTATAAGTCAACTTTTTACAGAAGCAAGACACACTCATTGCTAACCTCCCAAATTCCAGCAGGGGAGCATCCAAAGTTACTTCCACCTCAGAACAATTTCTTCGCAGGCACATTGGTATCTATGTTCACAGACACCGTGGCCATTTTCATCTTGAGAAGAATTTGTATGAAACAGATAAATACAGAGAGTATTTGGGATCAATCTACTCGATTATTTAACCCTTCTTATACACAAAACTCACTACTTCAATTCTTGCTTAATACCAGCTATCTATTAGCAGAGATGTAGGAGAAACAGCATCAAACATTTGTCACCAGAACCTCATGGATAAAGGACATCCAATGGTTAAGTTTTTAAATTCTTTATATTCATTCTTTATTTCTTTCTACCTCAGAGGAAGGACACAAATACTGACAAGTAGCAAAGCAAAGCAGAAAGATTGGTTTAAACAATGTATTATTATACATGCTTCAGCTTTATGTTGTGCATGAGCAGCAGCATCCATTTCGTGTCAATTAAACTGTGTGTAATCAAGAATACAATTTCTATTTTCATACATATACTCACACACATGTATTACTGATCTTTGTTTTTTCCAGAAGCAGATTATATCTTATTTCTACTCTGGAAAGAGTCACGTAACCCAGCATCTAAGCTTTGTACCACCTCTACACTCAAAAGCATGCAGGAAAAAAAATTACTACTGAAGAAACAAATCTAGCAGACCTTTCTCCCAAAAAAGAAAATACAGCACTACAGACCAAAATCCAAATAAAACAAATTGAAGATAGAGTTGCATAAATAAAATAATATTAAATAATGAAATGTAAATTCTAAGATATTTCAATATATGCCAGTATAATAAACCTACTTTGGTCACACACTCTATGTTATTTCTAGTTAAAAGAAAATAAATATCAGGCCCTACTGAACTGTAATTCTCAGCAGGAGCCTAACTTTTGTGTCACAGACACACTGAACCTGGTAAGACTCACATAAGAACCATTAATGCAAACTCTGACTTTTTAGTTGCCTAATACAAACTTCCTCAATTCTAAACTCCTTTTGTTTCTAGTCTTCTTAAGCTGGCAAAGCAATTTTTTTTTTTTTTTTTTTTTTGTCAAAGAAATGGCAATGCATTCAAAAGCACACAAAAGAACGTTTCACATGTTTATACTTTCTATAAACTGTTCTTTGTGGTTCACAAAGAGGTACAGCTGCAGGAGTCAGAACACATTAAGTCTCACATTAGTGCTAAAATCACTTTGTTGTAAGTGTCCAAAAACATAGTGAAGGAAAGAAAGAATGCTTACAATTTTCCTCTTCCTTGTTCCTTCCTCCAACCTGCTTTCCAGTTGAGCAGCAGTGTTTGCCAAACCATAGGTGTAACTGGCACAGTATTAGAAGCCTCTGTGCAGTATGACCAAATGCAATATACAGGTTTGTACTAAGAATATTAGTCATGTGGCATCAGGAACTAAGTCCTTGGTTCTGCAATCCACAAACTATTCCCTGCACCAGTATGCCACTAAAGCAAATAAAGATTGAAAATATGAGAGAAGCCTGGCTAGTGAGCAGGACCCAGTGCAGTCAGAGAGCAGGAGCACAAACAGACTAGAACAGAAGTGAAGCATGGGTGTTCAGAAAAAAAGAGTGTAAACCATACTTAATGATGTTATTTATAGAGTATAAGTAAGGAAATATTTTTAACCAGGGCCATATTATGACTCAATAGCTAAACCTGTCATTTTTAACTCTGACTTAACTATATATCAAATCACTGTGGGTTTCTTACTTTCTTTGATGCTGACCATATTCACAAAGGAACAGTCTTAGACCACCACATTTATTTCTTACAGAAATGAAATTCCAAGCTTGAATGAGGATCCAGAGTACTCTGCTGGAAAACAGAAAATTTTCATACTTTGTGAGCCAAAACACAATTATGCTGCAAGAGCCAAGAGCTAGAGCATAAACGATTCAACTGATCTACCTTGAAGTTTCATAATTTTTTGTGTTTGTGACATGGTAATGATTCTGTTAGAATGAGAAAACAAGTTCTGTGGTCATTTTTCATCATACAATGCAATTGTTATCTCAGAATTAAGGTAATCTGTGGCTGTAAAGTTTTAGCCAAAAATAGCCAGAGGGCCTAACAGATGGATAAAATTTGCATGAGCCTCTCATCCACTCCCTCACATTATGAGCACCTTTGTATTAAAAATATTTCTGTCTTCAGAACAAATAAAGTTACGGAAACATTTCTGAAGCTGACTATGCAGCTTTTAAGCTGTGCTGGCTACATAAAGCAGCTGTTTTAACATCTACCTGTGCCACAAACTCAACTTTTTAAACCCATAGTAGAGGTTTTGGCAAGCAAATTCCACAGGGGTGTTGAAGACAGATGCAGAAAGCAGCAAGAAATACTTTTCATTGGGAACAGGCTCCTTTAACATGCCTTTTATCACTGATCTGCTCCCCCAGTACTATTCCTGTCTCTCACAGGCTCATTTTAAGCAGAATACATTAAAAGGTATGCTGTTCTAGCTTAAACTGGGAAAGTTTTACCCAGCAACCTGTCCTTTGCTCACCCCACTTTTTCCTCTCCTATCTATCATTCCCTCCTACATGCTTCCCTGTCATTTTGAGAGTCCCAAGCCCAACGTACAGCTCTGCAGTAGCAGGCTTCCCTGCCAATGGGAACAGGGCGAGGAAAAACTAAAAAGTTCCTGCTTGCAGGCAGGAAAATGTGACCTGTGCTGGATGGAGGCTCTGCTGGGTAAAAAGATGGCCCACAGTTCAGCAGACCTGGTCTCACACCTCCCTGAACCATCCTGTGCTCCAGAAGCCCCATCAGAATTTCCATGCAAACCTCTATCCTCCTAAGAGTACAGGGAATCATGGCCCTATTCTTGACACTGCTATTGATCAGCCAGATGACACCAAGCAAGGTACATGGCCTCTCTGTGCCCTTTAAAAAAAAAAAAAAAGTGTTAATAACTACCTTCCTCTTTGACATGCTAGATGGAAACCGCAGTATGAGGATAAAACCCAAAGTTGTACTCTCCAGCTAGTAGTGACAGAGAGTGAAGAGAAAAGTGATTAAGACACTTAACAGCTTCTTTTGCATAAGACTGAAAGATTTCTTGGTCTATGACACCTAAGCAGTAAATTCCAAGCTTGCTTCTTTTTTTGTAAGGAATAAATTTATCGTTCATACAACAGCTCCAAACAAGCATCTCTAACTATGGAGCAGGACAATATGAAGAAATCCACTACACAAGCACAGCTGTTACCTTGGGGACAGTTGGGTCTGTACCCCCCCACAAGCTTTACAACCCTCAGTCACATCATTCCAGATCTCACTTCCCTGTTGCACTAAGCAAGGACAGCGCTTATCACAGCATCAAGCCCAGAACCACAGCAACAAAAAGGGGGAGCAAAGTGCACCAGCCCAGCAGGATCTCCACCCGATAAAACCCACTGGATCCTCCGCTGCTGGTATACACTCCCACGGTGGCATGATGTGCCATATCCTTGAGCCAGCAGAGGGAAGAGGAGAGTGGCAACATCAGCAATGGTATCACAAGAATTTAGGTAAGCAACCTACTGCACACAGCTCACTGAACACCTCAGCACAGTAAAAAAATCCAGTTATTGTCTAACATCAGCTGTATTTGAGCTGGAGTCAGAAGGTGAAAGACACTACGTGCTATTTTAAAATCTTAATCTTTCAGCTCCTAATATTCATAACCAAAATGTTCCGGGGGGACGGGGACGGGGGACGGGACCGGGGGACACGACACCAAACCCCCCAAAAAACAAACCACAAAACTTGACACCATCAGCTGTTTCCATGTAGCAGAGTGCAAAAACCAGATCACCACTGAGCTATACAGAATCCCAGAGCTTTGCCAAACTCTGCCTCATTGATTAGATGAGACAAGTATCAGATTCAAAACTAGAGTAAGGAAAATGCAACAGGCTTATTAGAGTCAGGCATTTTATCAGAAGATTAAATAATTCACTGAATCTGACTACTCCCCAGAAAAATATTATTGAATGGATGAAATTAAGTGATTGGTTTTGCTCACTATTACTGAGGCAATGTAGAGAGATCGCTGTTAGAGAAAGCAGCAGTTATTACTTCAGCTTTCATTTAATCACACTTCCGAGAACAGCTACTTCACATGCAAGAAAGTGGTAATATTATCCAGTTCTTAACACCAACTTCCACCAGCTCAAAAGTGATTTAAGAAACAAACGTGCAATAGAAAGACAATATGCAAGTATGTGGCATTTACCGAAATTCCTCTTTCCCTCTTACATGTGTTGAAAAAGATCCCCTGTGAAACCCCTACTTTGCAAAGGACTTCCCTCATATTCTCAAATCGTGCTCCCTTGTCCAAAAGGTGAGGCCATACCTGGGCTCCTCAGTACAAGAGACACGGACATACTGGAGACACTCCAGTGAAGGGCAACAAAGGTGATGCAGAGACTGGAGCACCTCACATATGAGGAAAGGCTGAGAGAGCCTGGACTGTTCAGCCTGGCGAAGAGAAGGCTCAGAGGAATTCTATCAATGGATACTAATACCTGAAGGGAGAAGGCAACAGAGCCAAGCTCTTTTCAGTGGTGCCTAATGACAGGTCCAGAGACAATGTGCACAAACTGAAACACAGCAGGTTCCCTCTGAACATCAGGAAACACTTTTTTACTGTGAGGGTGACCAAGTGCTGGCACAGGTTGCCCATGGAATTTATGGAATCTCTGCCCTTGGAGATATTCAAAAGCCACCTGGACACGGTCCTGGGCAACAAGCCCTACGTGGTCCTGCTTGAGCACAGAGGGTTGGACCACATGACATCCAGAGATCCCTGCCAAGCTCAACCATTTCGTAAGTGTGGCTGAAAATCAGCTTGTTCTCTCAGAAAATTAAACTGGTTGGGAAATACTCAAAAATCAGGGCATGTGTATCTATAGCAGCTACTCCTTGATTTTCACGAAACATCAGATTTCTCTTCCCTCCCAAATTGCCTAGTTTCAACATTTCCTCAGCCAGTAAGTGGCACACATCCTCAGATTGCAGCTCTCAGTTCCTCCTGCCTCCATGCCTGCTCCTAATGGTAGCGAACATATTTGCTATTGTTCACTTACATACACAGCTATGTGTATTTGCCTGTTGCACAGATGCAGTGATGACTAAAATGACACAACTGGAAAAATAAAACAAAAACACCAGCCCCCACACACCATCAAAAGAAAAAAAGGAACAAAAAAACCCTCAGCCAACTACAGGCGGTAGTGCTTAGGCCCTGCTATTTTGTTATTCATTGTAATTTACTTACTACGATATCTCCCAACAGGCAACACAGAAGAAATCTGTACATTTGTATGGGGAGTTCTCCTCGGAAAGAACAATCAGCTGCAGGCATGAAAGGAACTGAGAAGTCAGCAGTTTCACAGCCTTTGCCTTACAATATCTGCTGCAACGTTTCAGATTATATCAAAGCTGTTATTGCATACCCTTTTCATGGAACTGTAAGACTTAGGGAGAAATAAACATGGCATCAAATCCACCCACCAGGCAGGGATAGATATCCCCTGCAGTGCTGTTTTTCCAGTGCTTTACGGAATCTTTATTTTTAGGCATCCTCAGCACTCGGGTTTCCATGACCCACCGACATGAAGTGAACTATTCATCTAAAAATCTTGCTAGCATAACTTCCAGGCTCCTCTCTCACCTCCTCCTCTTTGGAAGCCTTCCACTGGTCATCAACCAATGTTTCTAAGAATAAATACCACGATGACCCAGGTTCTTCCCACCAAACATCCAACGTTTCTCTGTGCATGAGTCAGGTGCTCTGCTGTTATAAAGACACAGGTAGTCTGAGTTGCTCTTTCAAGAAAACTCTGCCTCTCCCTGCTGACTCCGCAGGGAACCTCTGAAGGAAGGAGTCAGGGCCTTACAGACAAACCATACACAGTCTAAATCTTGTGTAACTTTCTCAGATCATCTAGACACCTGTCTGTCCCCTCTTCCCTGCACTAGCTCCCACTTTAAAAAGTATCTTCTTGACACGATACTTCCCACTCTGAATGCATTTTCTACAAACTTGTACAGCAAAGAGAGGTCTATCAACATCCCCACCAACCTCCCAGCTCCAAGTTCTTGCTGCGTATTTCAAAGTACCTCATCAGCACTTTTCCTTACCTTTTAAGAATGCAAAGACATGGGCTACTCATGGAACACTTCTTCTAAGACCCCAGTTACTTCTGATTTTCAATGCACAGATTCAGACTGCTCCTCTCTAGATGCAGGTGAGACAAAAGAGGCAGGAGTATTTGCTTTACAGTGCAAGCCACTGAGGAAAGAGAACCTGGCTGAAGGAAACAGGACCACCAGCAAGACACAGTTTGGAAACCACCAGCTGCTAAACATGGCCTGGTGTTGTACAGAAACAGATTAACAAGAGGACCAGACAACTACCTGTAAGTACAAGAGAAGTAGAAGGAAAAGGATGTCCTCACATCTTGGAAGGCAGTAAAACAGAAAAGAGAAAATGAGACCAAAGAAATAGAATACATTGGCATCACATTTAACTCCTTTCTGGTACAAACAAACAAAAAAAGCGGCCATACTTAATGCTATCACCTGCCAACTTCTATGAGATAAACAAAGTCATAATAACACCAATCAATTACTGTAGGCATTCACAAAATTACTGTGAGATCTGAAACTGAAGCCAAAACTGGTATATATGAGATAATTCTCAAACACTTTCTGAAACATTATAAGGCTTGGTTTTTCCCCTCATCTCCCCATCTGCCCTAATCCCTTCAGGTCTTGTGTCCATTTCTATGTAAGTCACTGCCATGGAGAAAAAGTGTACAACTTCACATTCTGAATAGACAATTTAAAAAACAAACAAAAATCTATTCAGAAAAACAATGCAAGTTCTAATCTGCACAAGACCTCCCAATTTAAGAGATCTTACAAGGTAAAAAGATACATCAACAGAATTTAGATTTCAAGAGCAAGCATTGAATTCTGGGCTGAAACATGATGTAAAAATCTTTGAGATGATCAGCTTCCTCCTGCCATTCTGATCAAAAGCCAAGCAACAATAGAAAATAGTCCCTAGTAGTAATGAGGCAAAAGCTATGAAACTTTCATCTATTTTCTACAAATTTGTTGTAAGGTATTTAGAAATACTTGTTGTTTAACTACAAGGATGGTTGTAAGGAGCACCTCCTCCTCTGTAAATGTCCAGGACTTTCCAAATTGAAAAAATAAAAGGGGGAAATAGTAAGTCAAATCCCTTTGACTAGATGCTTTTAATCCAGCCACTGGTAGCTCATATCTCATGACAGATCTGTCACTTGCCAGCAGTTTAGTGACCTTGTATGAGTACAATGTTATGTTGGCATCCTTTCTCTGGGGATCTGCCCAGAGTGTATTAAACTGATCCAACCATCCCCTTGACCAGTAAAGGTTTTTACAACATTCTCAGGGGTGCTAAAACATACTGTTTACATATGGCAGAGACGCACTGCTTCTTTATTCATACTGCCATGGGCTCCATGATCTCCATCCCAGTCTCATGATGATTTCTACCCTGAATCATTAAGTGTGATAAGAAGCAAGCTTTGGCAAGCATCCAAATGTCTGTTTCTAAAGCATTAGTACTTAGAAACTATAATACAAACCTAATCATTGTGCTTCCAAGCTTACAAAGAAAGCCAAACATCTATTTTCCACACAAGAGGGTCTGCTTCCCTCACTGCAGCTCTAAAGAGCAAGAGAGTAAAATAAATTGCAGTCAAATACTTGCTCTCCACTTCCTATCCACCCCTCCACTCTCCAAACATCCTCTAACCCAGATTCTAAAACAAAGAAAAACAAATGCCTCATTATATAAACATAAGTTATGTTTGAAAATCTATTTGCCTGCTCACCAATAACGATGGGGAAACTTTCCTTGGTGAAAAGTCATGTGTCATCATTTTCCACAGCTTTCACTTGAAAGCTAAAAAAGTAATAATAACAATAAAAAAGAAAACCCAACCACAAGCTTTTAGCTTATGTTTTTGACCCACTGCTGTACCGGTCAGATTAGGTCTTACAGGCAAGCACCCCCACGGCCCAGGGAAAGGCAGCAGCAGTGTACTCAAGCCTGGTATCCCTTTCCAAGTTAATGGCAACAGGCTACAGACAACCGACATCTCTGAAAAGGGCTGATCCTACTTGCATCATACGTCTGTCGTGAACTGTAATGACCTGGAAGAGGCTCTCTCCCCTCACTGTTAAGACAAGAAATCCAGATAAATAGCTAAGAGTGATATAAATCTTTACAGCAAGAATCAAAGAGGAACCTGATTCTCACCAATTTCAAAAGGATTCTTGTCCCCATGGTAAGAATGAGCAGCCCCTAAACTCTTGCAAGACCTGGATCCAAAATTTACTGCTCCAAAAGCACAACAGCAAAGAAGGGGAGTAGGGAGACCTCTTCCACCCACCCAGTTATTCAGGAAAGACAATCCTGTTAGAAAGGGCTGTAAACACATTCTTAAAAAATAACTGCCCTGAGTAACAATGCAGTAGTTTATTTGGGTAACTGTGTTCATACACACTCACATGAGCAGACAGACTGGCTATTCACCCCCTTGGCTGTACTCGCACCATCGGAAGCACACAGGGCTTCCTTTCACAGCGCTGCGATTTAAAACACTGCTCGCAGGGGGTCAGCAGCAGGTGCAAAGTCACCACTTCCAAAAAAACCCAACCTATAAACAGACTTTTTTGTCCAGCCCAACATGAAAACAAACTCTTAGATCTCACCTGCAAACTTTTATTTGCACAGAAGCACAGCTATGAGACCAAAATAGCAAGCAGTGCTCTTCTTGAGTGGGTTACAGAAGCTAGAAGCTAACGATGTGCAAGTACTTTCACATGAGACTAAAACAACCCAGAAAAAAAGGCTCTCTTACATGCCAAAAATTTATATAAAAAAAAAAAAAAGGGGGGTGTGTGTGATTATAATACAAAACACAATCAAACAATTTCAGTAATTGCAGTTTCTTGCTAGACACAAGAAACGTCAGATACTTTCTTGTTATTAATACATTAATTTAAACGATGGGATCAGAAGAAGAGGGTGGGGGAGAAAAGAATCAATTACCAGCTGGACATAGGGAACAGAAAAGAATACCAGAAAAATATGAGATATTCTTCTTATCCCATCACACCTACTGTTTCAAGCTTTTGTGTCAGAACAGTCCTAGGATCTTATTTGACCTGTTTAACCATTTTACAGTGTTCCCACCAAAAATCACATCAAAATCAAGTTCCTCTGTTATACCTTCATCACATGTTCTACAGATTTTTACAATATAGACCTATACTTAAATAACAAGTGAAAAACTTCCACTTACTGTCACTGCCGATTTCGACATGAGTTATTGATTTCAAAAGTTTTACCAGCAATTGGTGCAGTAGAGCTAGCACAGATATTAACCTCAGATCCTTTACTAAAAGGGAAAAAAAAATTAGTAATTTTTTATTTTCCCCACAGAGCATTAAGTGTTGAAGCTTTTGGACAAGTTACTTTTGCTGAAGTCTCCCTTTCTGGCAGCCTTCAACGCTTATTGTTCTTTGTCAAACCCTAAGCAAAAGCAATCTTCCTCCTCCCCAATTTCATATGAAAATATGAGAACCACTGCACCAACCACTTTTTTCCTCCCATGACAGTCATGATTCATTTTGGCCAAGTATTCTCTGACAGAGCACAAAGTGCTTGCTATTCACTTCAGGTGAACGAAGCTTCAAGAAACTGTATTTTTACTTCCATTTTTGCAAACCAAGTCTAAGCATAACCACTGGAAACAAGAGATAAGTGACACAGTCACATTCTCCTGGAAATGAAGCCTTCTATATGAGGACACATATAAACCCTTTGGTGAGACTCTGGAAACCAATTATAATTGGAGAGACACTGGAAACCAAGCAATAACTCCTGAAGTAGAACTACACAGAGACTGTGTTAATGAACAGTGGCGATGCCCTTGAAAGAAAAGTAGCTGGACCACTTTGCTGGTAGTAGCTGGACTACTTTGCTGGTAGTAGCTGGACTTTGCCTCAGCCTCCAACGCTGTTTGCCTCATCTCTTTGATGTGGCCAAAATCCCCCCATGACAAAGGGATTTATCACAAGTATCTTTTTCATTTAAGTATTTTTATGGCTGTGATCACTGTCATATCTGAGACTATCATAACCTGTTAGACATTTATCTTCAAAATGTCCTTTGGACAAAAGGGGACTAAACGCAGACAATTAAAACACAACTTGTTCAATGTCACATTATGTCTGTCAGGGCAAGCAACTGAAGCCTCCCTCATCTCCCCAAGCCAAAGTAGAGCACCTCATTTAACTAGCAGAATTGCTCTCTCACACA